>OY998180.1:171684740-172937858 GCA_963921935.1 Galeruca laticollis
AACAAAAGTTCATTATAGTACAGTGTCTACACTCGCTGCCAAATATGAAATGTATACGTAAAATATGCTTAAAGTACTAAGCACAAATCGTTTTTAAATTCTTAAACAAAACACCCTGTAACTCAGTAAGCAGCTACATTTTATTTAGGTGAATTGGGTTAAATCATCATAATTTGAAGTCAGGATTCTACTGTAAAATTATTTCCAATTAGGAATGAATCACCCTGTATATTACATGTCATTAAAGAATTTTTTATGTGAAGATCCCAGTTATACGGTTCCTTAGTCAGATCTAAACATCTCCAAAAAATTGTAAATGAAACAAGATTTCCTGTTGTCTGCGCATTGGACTTTCTAATCAGTGGTATAAAAATAAAATGTTGATTATTCATTAAAAAAGATGATATTTGGTACATATCCTAATTTGAATTGAATAGATGAGGCTTTTACTTGATGAAGATCCATACTGAACGATGAAATAAAACAATATAGTTTGTTTAAATCTTCATTTATTTGAACTAATGTTCAATTTAAACTTGTTGACGCGTTTCACTAACACAGTAGCTTTGTCAAAACGAATGAAGGTAAAATATAAAAATGTCTTAATATATACAGTGCTAAATCTATTTACTAAGGTTAACAATGGTATTAAATACCATATTAATACCATTGTTAACCTTAGTAAATAGATTTAACACTGTATATATTAAGACATTTTTTATTTTACCTTCATTCGTTTTGACAAAGCTACTGTGTTAGTGAAACGCGTCAACAAGTTTAAATTGAACATTAGTTCAAATAAATGAAGATTTAAACAAACTATATTGTTTTATTTCATCGTTCATATCCTAATTTGTTTAAAAGAGTTTTTCAATTAGGGGATCCTTATTTCTTAGATGGAATGTCTCTGTTTCAAACCAATGATAAAGTATGATATGAATTAAATAGTCAATGACATTAGTGTATGTCATAAAAGCTTCAAAGTATTTGGTTTCTGAAACATTTCAGTTCACTTGTATGTAAATTAATATTAAAGAGCAAAGTTTACAAGCTAGAGGAAGCAGCACGTAATTTCATGGGAAATATTAAATTAAATTAAGTATGTCAAAAATAACTGGAGAAATGAGTGTTCGGGAAATGCTGTATTCTACAAGAATTTATTAGAAAATTCTGAAAAAGAAAAAAGCAGTCAGAATGTTAAGTAACAGAATAATATCAAAACACATATTATTCATTAATATGTTGACAACAACTTAATCATTAATTATTTGTCGATTTTTTGTAAAATTTTCTGTTTAATATCGCAGTGTTCAATTAGCATATCCATCTATTCCTTACATCAACATTATAAGGTGTACGTGTGTAACTAAACAGTAGGGTCTAAGCTAATTGAAAACTGCTTATTCTTAAATTAACATACATATTTTGAAGACTGACCTTTTGATTCTGGCTAGTGATATTAACATAGAAAAAGGAATAGTCTCATTATAGTCGAATGCTTTTACCTGGGCATATGTGTAGTGTGTAGACAACAATATATTATCTTTTAACTCCTTATTGGAGTATGTTTTTTAACAATGAACATTCAAAAATTGAAAACGTATATGTTCACCACTAAAATATACTCCAAACAAAAATTTTTGGATAATAGGAGATATTTTGAAGGACTCGTTAGAAGATTTCCACAAACATAGAAATACAAAGAAAGGCTCTATTATTTATCTCCGCTCTGCTCGTAACACAGAACAATGTCCATTATTTGCCAGCAAATACAACTTCGTGACGTTGTCAATACCAATAAGCGGGTTTGACTGTATATACCGAACAATATTGTAGGTGAATTATGATATTTTGTACAATACCTTATATTATGATGTAAATGTTGAAAAAGTAATCCATTTTATTTTTATTTTTCAGGTAAGTTTCATTCAACCATTCCGTTCTATTGGATTATGGGTATGTATCATTTAAAATAATATGCGGTTTCCCAAATTTACTGAAGTTAGGTTCTTCTATTGTTCTGTTCATATTAACTATAGACGAAATAAAATGGTCTTCTTGGACGCGTCATACAAAGGATTTTTAATAATACTTATTGATAAATGAGTAAAAAAATAAACGGTTTTAAAGATTAAAACTAACTTTTCCGCATCTGTGGCCCTGAACAATATTCTATCATGAAATTGTTACTTGTATACACTTCGGGGAATGTATCGTGCTAACAAACCGAAATTTCTCCAAAAATAACCAAAAATTTAGTATATTTGAATTTATAGGACCCGCTGTACTCACTCTAGTCAACAGAAAATCAATAGGGTACATCTGTAAGACACCTTGAACAATATTCAATCATAAAATTGATCAATCGTATACCCTCTGGAGGCTGTATCGTGCTAACAAACTGAAAATTCTCCAAAAACGACAAAAATTTGGTACTTCAAGTACCATAGCACCCGTTGCACTGGCTTTAGTGAGCTGAATATCTATAGAGTTCATCTTTGAGACGCTCTAAATAATATACAATGATAAAATTGGTCACTTGTATATACTCCGGAGGCTGTATCCTGCTAACAAACTGAAACTTCTCCAAAAATGACAAAAATATCGTACTTAAAGTACTGTAGCACCTGTTGTATTGGCTCTGGTGAGCTGAAAATCAATAGGGTTCATCAGTGAGATGTCCTGAATAATATTCATTCATAAAATTGGTGACTTGTTGATCTCCGGACGCTGTATCGTGCTAACAAACTGAAATTTCTCAAAAAATGACAAAATGTCGTACTTCAAGTATCATAGCACCCGTTGTACTGGCTCTGGGGACCTGAAAATCAATAGGGTTCATCTTTGACATGTCCTTAACAATATTCCATAAAATTGGTGACTTATTGCACTCCGGAGGCTGTATCGTCCTAACAAGACAGGTAACGAAAAGTGGCCGACGACAACGACGACGACGACATACACACAGGATTTTTACTTTTCCGCCCAACCTATCTAATATGCGAGAAAAGTATTGGTTTACCCCAAAAAAAGTTGGAATTTTGAAAAAAAATTTTGAGTTATTTTTACGTTTTCCATTAACAACGATACGAAATAAACGGTTTTAAAGATTAAAACTAACTTTTCCGCATCTGTGGCCCTGAACAATATTCTATCATAAAATTGTTACTTGTATACACTTCGGGGGATGTATCGTGCTAACAAACCGAAATTTCTCCAAAAATAACGAAAAATTTAGTATATCTAGTTTTATAGGACCCGCTTTACTCGCTCTAGTCAACTGAAAATCAATAGGGTACATCTGTGAGACACCTTGAACAATACTTATTCATAAAGTTGATCAATCGTATACTCTCTGGAGGCTGTATCGTGCTAACAAACTGAAAATTCTCCAAAAATGACAAAAATTTGGTACTTCAAGTACCACAGCACCCGTTGTACTGGCTTTAGTGAGCTCAATATCAATAGGGTTCATCTTTAAGACGCTCTAAATAATATCCAATCATAAAATTCATCACTTGTATATACTCCGGAGGCTGTATCGTGCTAACAAACTGGAACTTCTCCAAAAATGACAAAAATATCGTACTTAAAGTACTGTAGCACCGGTTGTATTGGCTCTGGTGAGCTTAAAATCAATAGGGTTCATCAATGAGATGCCCTGAATAATATTCAATCATAAAATTGGTGACTTGTTGAACTCCGGAGGCTGTATCGTGCTAACAAACTGAAATTTCTCGAAAAACAACAAAATGTCGTACTTCAAGTACCATAGCACCCGTTGTACTGGCTCTGGTGAGCTGAAAATCAATAGGGTTCATCTGTGAAATGTCCTTAACAATATTCCATCATAAAATTGGTGACTTATTGCACTCCGGAGACTTGCAAGGAAAAGTGGCCGACGACAACGACGACGACAACGACGACGACAACGACGACGACAACGACGACGACAACGACTACGACGACGACGACAACGACGACGACATACACACAGGATTTTTTTTCGTTGTCGTCGGCCACTTTTTTTTACATGTCTTGTTAGCACGATACAGCCTCTGGAGTGCAATAAGTCATCAATTTTATGATCGAATATTGTTAAGGACATGTCACAGATGAACCCTATTGATTTTCAGTTCACCAGAGCCAGTACAACGGGTGCTATGGTACTTGAAGTACGACATTTTGTCATTTTTTAAGAAATTTCAGTTTGTTAGCACGATACAACCTCCGGAGTTCAACAAGTCACCAATTTTATGATTGAATATTATTCGGGACATCTCACAGATGAGTCCTATTGATTTTCAGCTCACCACCGCGAATACAACATACTACAGTATTTTAAGTACGATATTTTTGTCATTTTGGAGAAGTTTCAGTTTGTTAGCACGATACAGCCTCCGGAGTATATACAAGTGACCAATTTCATGATTGGATATTATTCAGAGGGTCTCAAAGATTAAGCCTATTGATATTCAGCTCACTAAAGCCAGTACAACGGGTGCTATGGTACTTGAAGTACCAAATTTTTGTCATTTTAGAAGAATTTTCAGTTTGTTAGCACGATACAGCCTCCAGAGAGTCTACGATTAATCAATTTTATGATTGAATATTGTTCAAGGTGTCTCACAGATGTACCCTATTAATTTTCAGTTGACTAGAGCGAGTACAGCGGGTCCTATAAATCCAGATATACTACATTTTTGGTTATTTTTGGATAAATTTCGGTTTGTTAGCACGATACATTCCCCGAACTGTATACAAGTAACAATTTTATGATAGAATATTGTTCAGGGCCACAGACGCAGAAAAGTTAGTTTTAATCTTTAAAACCGTTTATTTTTCTAAATACCGTTTTTTCGCGTTGTTGATGGAAAACGTAAAAATTACTAAAAAAAAAATTTCAAAATTTCAATTTTTTTTGGGGTAAAGCAATACTTTTCTCGCATATTAGATAGGTTGGGCGGAAAAGTAAAAGTTGAAAAGCAAAGATGTAGGTAATAAAAAGATCTACTACTTTTGTATTCACATTTTTTTCGCATAGCCTTAAAATTTCTGTGAAAATTTCAAAAAAATTTTGGTATTTTAGTTTTATCTTTTACAAAAAAAAATATTTTTTCCCGAAGTTCGGTGAAAACTTACCTATTTATGTCCCAAACACATAAAAATTTTTTTATTTAAAATATTTATTTTTTCGCCTTATGTTGACTTAATATCGAAAAAGCGTCCTAATTTTCAATCGAAAATTCTCACGTCAAAATATCCGCTTTTTCAAAAAATTCGCTGGGCTTTTTGTTCGTTGAAATCTCTACTTTCTGATGGTATAAAAAATATATACATTACTATGGTAAATATTCTCATAAAATGCAAATAAACGTGAAAAACTCGAATCAGAATTTTTTTTTTGAATCTTTATGTATAATTTTCAGGTATTTATTAAAATTTAAACTTTAATCACCCGAAAAACATAAGATATCATGTTACGTTGATTAAACAAAAAAATGCGAATCGAGATATACTATTATAATTAATTTTTTCATCGATGGACTGGTCGGACACAGAAAAGGGGCTAGTGGATATATTTTTGCTGGATTTAAGAACAGAAAATTTTGAAGACAATTTGCATCACGAAAATTTTAAGATCATAAACGAAAAATGTATCGAGCATCTAAAATTAATACAAAAAGAGTTCCTACCGCAGTACTGGTAAATGATCTCATTGGTTAAATATTTCATACGGGCTGAACGTGCAGGTAAGGTAATTGTACCAAATTCAGACCCTGCACCAAATTCGGACACTTTCAATGTTAATTGCTAGAATAAGATTTCAGTTTATAAAACGACTGTAATGTTTTTCTTATTTATTTAAACAATAAACGGGTGGGATAAATTTCAAACACTCGGTATGGCTACTTACTAATTTATGTAAACACTAACTCACTAATCACTAACACTTAATTTATATATACAGTATATTCACTTAGACTAATTTATATAAACAGTTCACTAATTTATATTCACCAATTTATTTGTTTATCTCACGATGTCAAATTATCAACTAACTAACTCTTCCTGATCTGTCCCCTTATATACTAGTGCCTTTTGTACTAGAGAATTCCGGACTGCGGCTTATACACACAAATAATTGCGGCTTATACACACAAATAATTTTTCTGGCCTTTTCTAGATAACTCTGGTCACAAAACCTGTTCTAGATAAGATAGTCCCAATCGTAAACAGTTTTTTATAACTGCGTATCCGCCATAATTTTAACTATGATACCTGGCTTAGACAGGGTCGGTTTTAGGGACTATACCAGTGTGCTGTTTCGTAACACGACAATTTAGATACATGTCGAACCATCTATGATCAGTTGGTCATAATATATTTCAAATGTCAGGCTAACCAACCAAACAATTCATTTCTAGTAGCTCGTTGAAACTGACAGGGCGTAGACAGGTGTGTTGTGTTATAAACCTAACGACTTTTTGTTATATTTTCAGGTAAAATTATTATTACATTTTTATTGCAAATAAACGGTTTTGAAGATTAAAACTAAATTTTCCGCATCTGTGGCCCTGAATAATATTCTATCATAAAATTGTCACTTGTATACACTGCGGGGGATGTATCGTGCTAACAAATCGAAATTTGTCCAAAAATAATCAAAAATGTAGTATATCTGGATTTATAGGACCTGCTGTACTCGCTCTAGTCAGCTGAAAATCAATACGGTACATCTGTGAGACCCCTTGAACAATATTCAATCATAAAATTGGTCACTTGTATACACTCTGGAGGATGTATTTTGCTAACAAACTGAAAATTCTCCACAAATGACACAAATTTGGTACTTCAAGTACCATAGAACCCGTTGTACTGGCTTTAGTGAGCTGAATATCAATAAGATTCATCTTTGAGACGCTCTGAATAATATCCAATCATAAAGTTGGTCACTCGAATATACTCCTGAGGCTGTATCCTGCTAACAAACTGAAATTTCTCCAAAAATGACAAAAATATCGTACTTAAAGTACTATAGCACCTGTTGTACTGTCTCTGGTGAGCTGAAAATCAATAGGGTTTATCTGTGAGATGTCCTGAATAATATTCAATCATAAAATTGGTGACTTGTTGAACTCCCGAGGCTGTATCGTGCTAACAAACTGAAATTTCTCAAAAAATGATTAAAATGTACTTCTGGTAACATAGCACCCGTTATGCTGGCTCTGGTGAGCTGAAAATCAATAGGGTTCATCTGTGACATGTCCTTAACAATATTCAATCATCAATTTGGTGACTTGTTGCACTCCGGAGGCTGTATCGTGCTAACAAGACAAGTAACGAAAAGTGGCCGACGACAACGACGACGATGACATACACACAGGATTTTTTTTCTAATAACCATTTTTTTGGGTTGTTGTTGATGGAAAACGTAAAAATAACTCAAAAAAATTTCAAATTCCCATCTTTTTTTGGGGTAAACCAATAGTATTCTCGCATATTAGATAGGCTGGGCGGAAAAGTAATAGGTACACCTGTAATAAGTTTTAATAATTTATTTTGATCCATTAAGGTCTAAAACCTTTAAGTTATTATTTTGTATTTGGCGACATTCATTATTGAACCACCGAATGCTGGTTTTTATTTGTTGGGTTATTTCAGTTTTCTTTATTGCTGAATCAGGTTTAAAAGAATCCTAAATCCTCGATGATTTGTGGAAGGAAAACTTCTAGTTATATTTATGATTATGAGTATCGAATAAAATGTAAGCCGCCAATTTCGAGGTGATAAATGTGTTTATTTTTAATGTCTAGAAATATAATAGATGGTGTTTGTTTCTACTGTCGATAATTTACTTCATTAAAAACATTTATGTCTAAATCGGCTTCACACTAGATAGATCAAAATCCTGCTCTGTCTACGAAAAAGAAGTATCGCGGAAGTTTTTAAAGACAAATATATATAACATTTTCATAAACCAATTATTTGTTTGTTAATTATGTGAATTAAATAGAAAAATATTAGAAGTGTAGTCTAGCTAAAGTGATATTAAATTGTCTCATTTTGAATCTAGAAATGCATTCGATGAATCTCAATGGCATGTGCTTTGGTTTTATGATTGTATTAGGGACATACAACTATTTGTCATGCCGATTTTTTTTTCATTAAATGAAAAAACGATTTTATTAGTACTACGACGAGGTATGTAGAATCCGAAACAGTATAAAAGAATTCTTGTCACAAATGGAACCGCGTGTCTAAATTGTATTATTTCTCGTGTTTTGTTATATTCCACATTTTTTTAAAATAGATTTTTGTCAAATGTTTATTTTCAAATATCTAGTTTCGTTTATGCTTCGACATAAAGCACCCTACCTGTAAATATAATTTCATGAATCGTTGGTGACGGAAATTTGGGGAATGTAAAGGGGAGAAAAAATATGCGCTGATTATTAACAATTTTTTTAATTAGTTAATTTTAAATAGGCCCAAAATTCTAATTTAGTAATGGCATACTTATTCCGTGGTATTTGCTTACGTATAATCTATATTTAATTAAAAAATGCGTGAGCTGGTAGGAATGCGTTATAATTGACAGGATCGGGCGTTAAGCAACTTTAGTAAATTTCGACCTATTAAAATGAAGTAATAAAACGTTAAACCTACAAAAATAAATAAAATGTTTTGAACTTAAAAAGTCTAACCGAATTCTTATTCAATAAGTTTCTTTCATCAAATACTATTCACCTACAAGCAAAATATATAATTACTCAGTTTAATGTAAATTTCCGCTAATTAAATTTCCATTTATTCGATCTGAGAATTTATTAACTCCTTTTTCTATCAAGTTTTTCAACTGAAATTTACCTGAATTTTCCATTTCTCAAACTAATGAATATATTGTACAGTTAATAAAGGTGAAATGGAAAGTTACCCAAATAATATATCTGTGCATTTTCAAAGGAAGTTTGCGCTGAATACACTAAATTACGATGATTTATTGAATTCATGCACAGTTCGAAATCCGAATTTGAATTCTGCTTATTTTTGTGCCACCAAGCTACTAACAAAAAGCAGTTACGGGATACATTTGTATAAAAGAGTTATATATATTTTCTTGAATAAATGTACTTGATAGTTGGTCTATATTAATAAATAACGTGTATAAATATGTCACTTACTACATGTATATCAAAATATAATCTGTTGCAATTAATAATATGTAGACTTTTTGACTTTAATTGTTAAAATTTAAGTTTTATTATACAAATTAAATTATTTATAATAAATACATACATAAAATTTATAAAATAGATTTATAAATTTTTTATCGTTGATAGATTTCTCATTTTTATGTATAAAAAACTATTTCTTTTTTTTAAGTCAATGTAAAGACCGAAGTTGAGACAAAACGTCAAAAAAGTTTTCCATATAAAAACCACATTATTTATTAAAATATAGACCATAAATCGAGACTTTCCACATATATATATATTTATATATATATATATATATATATATATATATATATATATATATAACAAATCTCTCTATATCTTAGGGATTCCGTCGTAAGTAGGGCTGAATTAAACTCTTATTTACTACCCAACGTTTCGAAAAATTTTATTTTCTTTTTCAAGGCTGAAATATGGACATGTTGGTACATTTCATTAATTAACAATTTTTTTGTACTTACGTGTAAAGTGAGTTAATAAATATTAAAATAGTTCATACTCGGAACAAAAAAAAATATATATTTTATGTATAGATACTTTTTAAGTACTAATTCAAAAGGATCTTTTTGATTTGAAGGAACATTATATGTCACAGTTTGAGTGACAGTTTTTTGGTTGAGACATAACCTAGTTGATGTGTTCAACTTTATGACTTAAGAGACAGTCTTCATTATTAGTAGCATGACTTGTCACTTAATCATGATCCTATGAACAAAGGAAGTCCTATATATCATATATTCTCCCTTGTCAACGAGCGAAAGTTGTAAGGTATATTACTCTCACTAATTACCCCACTCAATCTCACGATAACAAGAGTGAATGTAGCATATACACAACAACTCCGTTATAACTCATTAGTTATATAGATGTTTATATTTATAGGTTAGAAATATCTACAATTTGATTGTTCTTATGTTGTTGGTTGAATGAAAGAAGATACGCATAAGTGTGATTAACATGGTTGCTTTCTCTCTTTTTATTCAGTGACTTTTCATCTAAGGCAGTCTCAAACATTTCTAGGCAGGATCTTTTGTGATAGTGGGATTCCGAATGTATAACCATGATGTTATTAAAATTTGGATGATGCCCAGTTTCTATGCTATGTTCAGTCAAAGCGCATGATTGTTTATTAAGTTTTATGTCACTTGTATGTTGGGTCACCCTGTCTTTTAATACTCTAGATGTCTGTCCATAATACACTTTGTCACAATTGTTACAAGAGATCTTATATACATTAGATTTTTTCAATACCTCATCCTTATATTTTGTTTTCGTTAAGATATTATTAATTGTGAATCTATAATTATAAGTTAGTTTGATTTGATTTTCATGCTTAAAAACGTTTAAAATATTCGTTGAGATATCCTGTATATATGGAATCGCTATATATTTTTTAGGTTCAGTTTCTTGGTTATTCTCATTATTATTATTTGTGATTCTTTCTTCTTGTATTCTGGTGTTGAAAATTTTTTTTTTTAATAGTTGAGGTGGATAAGAGTTATTTATGAAAATTTCATACAAT
The DNA here is from genome assembly GCA_963921935.1 of Galeruca laticollis. Lineage (NCBI taxonomy): Eukaryota > Metazoa > Arthropoda > Insecta > Coleoptera > Chrysomelidae > Galeruca > Galeruca laticollis. The sequence goes on from OY998180.1 coordinate 171,695,502, forward strand.
TTTTTTAATTTTTTTTGTTGTAATGTTGGATGGCAGATTTTTTGAATTCTATTTTTCATAGTCAGTACTAAATTGATCTTAATCTTTTCTGTGTGGTTTGAATAATAATTGATGTACCTCTCAGAACTCATTGGTTTTTTATACCAGTCTAACTGTATTATATTATTTTCATTTCTTATCAATCTGGTGTCTAAAAAAGGAATGCTATTTTCTGCCTCATGTTCAATAGTAAATTGTATGAATTCATTGTATGCATTAAAAATGTTTAAAATATGATCATGTTTGTTATTAGGTATTGCACAGATAATGTCATCAACAAATTTTTTTAAAAAAGGAAGTTGGAAGTTGAGTTTCGCTATGCAAGAATCAAGTAGATCATCCATAACATACTGTGCAGCTATTGGACTTATAAATTGTCCCATTGGTGTACCTAAAATTTGCTTAAAATAGTTTCCTTCAAAGTTACAATAAGTGGAATCAAAAATAAAGTCTAATAAATTAACAAAGACATTTTTTGGAATATTGGTGTAATTTTTTATACGATCCCATCTTTTTTCAACGCTATGTTTAAAAAATTGTATTGGAATATTACTAAACAAGGAAACCACATCAAGACTAATAAGTACATAACCTCTTTGTAACTGTTTGTCATTTATAAAGGATGAAAAATGAAAAGAATCTTCAACATAATAGTCATTATTACAATTGTATGCATTTGTAAGGATATCAGTTATGAATTCAGTAATATTACTGTTTGGGGCATTAATCGATGAAACAATAGGTCTTAAAGAAAGGGTGGGCTTGTGTATCTTGGGAAGTCCATAAAACTTAGGAGATGTCTGATTATAAGTTGTTAAACTTTTGGCTTGTTGTTCAGAAATAAATTTTTGTTTTTTAAGTGATGATACTAATTTGTTTGCTTTTTGCTGTAACGTAGAAGTGGGATCATTTTTGAGTTGTTTATAATATTTTTCATCATTTAATATGTTATATGATAAGGTTATATATTCAGATTTATCCATTATCACTGTTACGTTGCCTTTGTCTGATCTGGTAACCATTATTGAAGGATTATTTTTTAAAAAAACACTACTCTGCCTAAATAGTGTCTGTAAATAATTGTATGATGTTGGTTTATGAAAAAAGTTGGTTAATATATTTGTTATTTGAGATCTATAAATATTTTGTTTTTTTGAATTACATTGTTCAATAATAGTTTCAACATCAGCCAGAAGTTTTTTGATAGAAATATCTTTGACGTTAGGTGAAATATTAAACTTACTTCCAAGTGCTAAGAACTGTTGAATTTCTGATGGAATTTCAACGCTTGAAATTTTTTTTATCCAATTTGGTTGTGTTTTAATGAAAGAGTTATATTGGTTATTTAACGATTTTATTTTTTGTATATTTGTGTTTTTTATTCTTTGGAAATGATGTTCATATGTTAATTTTTGTCTGTTCAAAAATTCATTGAAAATTATTCTAGGTAATTTTATTAATATTTTATTTTCAAATCGGATAAGAGACTCTTCAAGGTTTTTTACGGTTAAATGTGTATTAGTAATTTCTAAATTCAAAATCTTGTTTTCTAACACTTTATGAAATCTGTAGATTTTTTCTCCTGTATGTCCTTCGTTTACATCAAACAGTCCTTTTACATTTTTTATTGAGTTGGTAATATGATTAGGTGTTAGTCCTAATTTCCTACATCTAATTAAAAAAAATTTTTTTTTGTTCCTCATAGAAGCTAGTTTGGTGTTCGTATTTGCCCAAAATTTCAAACCACACAGAAAAGATTAAGATCAATTTAGTACTGACTATGAAAAATAGAATTCAAAAAATCTGCCATCCAACATTACAACAAAAAAACTTAAAAAAAATGTATGAAATTTTCATAAATAACTCTTATCCACCTCAACTATTAAAAAAATTAATTTTCAACACCAGAATACAAGAAGAAAGAATCACAAATAATAATAATGAGAATAACCAAGAAACTGAACCTAAAAAATATATAGCGATTCCATATATACAGGATATCTCAACGAATATTTTACACGTTTTTAAGCATGAAAATCAAATCAAACTAACTTATAATTATAGATTCACAATTAATAATATTTTAACGAAAACAAAATATAAGGATGAGGTATTGAAAAAATCTAATGTAGTATATAAGATCTCTTGTAACAATTGTGACAAAGTGTATTATGGACAGACATCTAGAGTATTAAAAGACAGGGTGACCCAACATAAAAGTGACATAAAACTTAATAAACAATCATGCGCTTTGGCTGAACATAGCATAGAAACTCGGCATCATCCAAATTTTAATAACATCATGGTTATACATTCGGAATCCCACTATCACAAAAGATCCTGCTTAGAAATGTTTGAGACTGCCTTAGATGAAAAGTCACTGAATAAAAAGAGAGAAAGCAACCATGTTAATCACACTTATGCGTATCTTCTTTCATTTAACCAACAACATAAGAACAATCAAATTGTAGATATTTCTAACTTATAAATATAAACATCTATATAACTAATGAGTTATAACGGAGTTGTTGTGTATATGCTACATTCACTCTTGTTATCGTGAGATTGAGTGGGGTAATTAGTGAGAGTAATATACCTTACAACTTTCGCTCGTTGACAAGGGAGAATATATGATATATAGGACTTCCTTTGTTCATAGGATCATGATTAAGTGACAAGTCATGCTACTAATAATGAAGACTGTCTCTTAAGTCATAAAGTTGAACACATCAACTAGGTTATGTCTCAACCAAAAAACTGTCACTCAAACTGTGACATATAATGTTCCTTCAAATCAAAAAGATCCTTTTGAATTAGTACTTAAAAAGTATCTATACATAAAATATATTTTTTTTTATTCCGAGTATGAACTATTTTAATATTTATTAACTCACTTTACACGTAAGTATAAAAAAATTGTTAATTAATGAAATGTACCAACATGTCCATATTTCAGCCTTGAAAAAGAAAATAAATTTTTTCGAAACGTTGGGTAGTAAATAAGAGTTTAATTCAGCCCTACTTACGACGGAATCCCTAAGATATAGAGAGATTTTTTATTTATCTACCGTCAAGAATACCATTTTGCTTTATATATATATACTCGTATATATATATAAAGCAAAATGGTATTCTTGACGGTAGATAAATAAAAAATCTCTCTATATCTTAGGGACTCCGTCGTAAGTAGGGCTGAATTAAACTCTTATTTACTACCCAACGTTTCGAAAAAATTTATTTTCTTTTTCAAGGCTGAAATATGGACATGTTGGTGATAATCGCTTGGCGCCAGATCTGGGCTGTAAGGTGGATGGTTGAAAACGTCCCACTTGAAGGACTCAAGAAGGGCTGTTGTTCTGCGAGCAGAGTGAGGACGGGCGTTATCGTGCAAAAAAACGATACCGGAAGTCAGCATACCACGGCGTTTGTTCTGTATAGCCCCGAGTATATATATATATATATATATATATATATATATATATATATATTCATTTATGTAATTTTTTTGGGATAAGTTAATTAATTTACTACTAATTTTCTTTAGTCATTCTTGACGTTTCGCCTTAATTACAAGGCTTTATCAAAAGATTTTAATCTCAGTCTACAATAAAAAGATAACATTGGATAACACTGACAAACAATTTACATTGAAAATAGCACAAAAAAGTAAGAGACATGGTTGTCAAGGTACGTACTCTTTTATATACACATGTACCCTTACTTTTGTGTGCTATTTTCAATGTAAATTGTTTGTCAGTGTTATCCAATGTTGTATTTTTATTGTAGACTGAGATTAAAATCTTTTGATAAAGCCTTTTAATTAAGAATGACTAAAGAAAATTAGTAGTAATTTAATGAACCTATCCCAAGAAAATTACATAAATGACTATATTGTAATGGTTCAAGAACATACTTCCAAATATATATATATATATATATATATATATATATATATATATATACTTCAAAGAGTGGTCTTTGTTCAAAAACCCTCAAACTCGTGGGGATAGCAGCCAAAAAAACCCTACAGGTTATAGATAAAGTGAATCAATTAGTACGTTACCTAAGCTTTCGAAGAACATTGTCTCCATTTTCCAACCAGAATGAAAAAACTGGTTAATTTAATAATGAAAATAATTTTTGAAATCATTACGACTTACTTGTAGTGTTGATTTAAAATTAAACTCACATTTCACAAATTGCAGGAAAACCTTCATCCACTAAAGACAAAAATGTCGACTAAATCTAGTTTCTCGCCTACATATAATAATGAGAGCCAGAATTTTTTTTCTGTTTTTTAAAACCAAAAGACGTACAACAAGAAATGAACTCATTTTGTTGAATATATATTTCAACGTGAAATCGACTGATGTCGAAGGGTATAGTGTTACGGGGGGCAATTGAAAGGTTGAAGTGTTTATAAAAATCTAAATTTCTAAGACATACTGTTATGTTTTTTTGGTTGCTTGGTGAAAACTTCAAAGAAAAACAATAATAGATCAATGTCTACACCTACGATCACGATGAGATTGAAAAATTACACTATTAAATTTAACCATACTATTGTCAAACAGCTGCCACCTGTCTTTTGCAAAATGTAAAAAATTGGGATGACGAAATAAGTCAACAGTCAGTGAACACTCAAACCTCTCACATTCGGTATTCCCAAACTGTCAACCCATTTCAGCATTAACTATTGTTAGATAAAAAAGCCAAACAAAACACACCCGCAAATACTGACGATCACCACTTTCGTCTGATGTTAATTTCCATGAAAAGTAATACTAATTATATAACATTACCCTAACAATAATAATGTCGGTTAGGAAAAGTGATGTAAGATCTGTAACTTATAACACATGGAAATGACCTAACCTCTCACGTTAAGGCCCGACTGTTTGGAAATTATCTGCATTCGCAACTGAGCTGTGCTAGCCATAATGTAAAAAATTCTTTTAAACTGAAACATTAAATGTTTGTATTGTCAATACTCGACTGACCTGTAACCTCAGTCAACCATTAGCTCAAAACTTATTTGGGAATCAATCTCCTCGTTACCGGAGTGGACATTATTAAAGTGTAACAAATATGTATAAATCTTACTAAGTGACTCAATGTCAAACTTTCTATTCATTGGTTCCTCAATGTTATTAATATGATACATTTCTAAAAACTTTTCTTTGTTATAGTTTCTTTCTACATCAAGAATCTTTACTTTATCAAAATCTATGTGGTGGAACTCATCTATAACATGTTGTGATAATGCACATTTCCGCTTTTTTAACCTTGCATCGCTTTTACGTTGAACACAACGTGATTTCAAGTTCTGAGATGTCATCCCTACATACTTTTTGTTACAATTTTTACAAGGGATACTATATATTACGTTAGTTTTCATCAGGGAATCCTCCGGTTGTTTTAACTTAGTAAAAAGAGTCTGCAGAGGTTTGGCTGTTCTTTGAGTAATTTTTACATTGGTCCCCTTGAATTCTTTAATGATTTTTTCTGACAGATCTTTAATATAAGGAAATGATCCAAAAGTAACCCGTTGTGTATTATTGTCATTAACATCCTGTTCATTTTCATTACTATTAATATGATGCTCGTCGGGTATGTTGTAAATCAACCTTTTGAGAAGTTTGATAGGATAACTATTTTTTTGAAGCGTTCAATCAAGATTTTAAGGTTTTTATTAAGTAATGTTGGATGTGATATTTTTTTAATTCTGTTCTTCATACCTAACACTAAGTTAACCTTCATTTTGTAGGGGTGATTGGACTTAAAGTTGAAGTATCTACCCGAACTGGTAGGTTTCACGTACCAGTCAAGTATCACCTTGCCTTCATTGGTCCTTATTAACTTTGTATCCAAAAATGGTACAAATCTGATAAATTCATTTTCAACTGTGAATTGTATGGGTTGATTGTAACCATTGAAAATATTAAGAATACATACAATTCACAGTTGAAAATGAACTTAACAGATGGAATTTCATAAAATACGAGGTGTGTCTATATGAAATGAAAGATAAATTTCGGTTTTCTACTGTACACCTCAGTTTTAGTCAAATTTTTTTAATAATTTCTCGACATATTAGTCTGACCGTCCTTCAAAGAGAAAAACAACTACTTTTCTGGCTGATACCACGCAGAATGTTGAATTACATCCCATTCGATGAACGTGACGTCGATCGACCCTTTTGTCGATATAGACGTCTGTGGTGATTCGCAACCGTAAGTTGAAGGGTATAATACACTAACCGGTTTCGACCTTCTTGGGTCTCTTCAGGAGTGTCGTAATGCCTTCTAGTTCAGACCGTTCTTCGAAGAGAAACACAAGGGGATGTAATTCAATATTCGGCGTGGTATTAGCCAGGAAAGTAGTTGTTTTTCCCGCACACCTGTTATTATGGAAAATATCCAAAAATTGTAGAGAACGGCATGCTCTTTTTCTGTCGATATCTACAGAGTGGCTCATAGCTGCGTGACAATGCAAACATACGTTTTTTTAACGTGACACCCCGTATATTCTCTCATATTTAGATTTCTCCTATAATCCTGGTTCTTGCAATTTGCATTTTTTTTTAAATTATGTAGGGTGTTTAAAAATATATGACCATTTTTATATCGAACTCGCTACAAAATAAACACCATGTATATGAAGAACTAGTAAATAAATGATCATTTATTTTGCGTTCACGTTAGTTGACGAAAATTGTCTAGTTTTCAAAATAATTGTAACAGAAATAATCGATAAACATCTGTATACAGGGTGAACTAAAAAGCAAACTTATGGATTTAAATTTTTTTTAAATGGTTCCGCCTATATTTTATATTTTTTAAATTACATTTGGTATATCCTTTCATTTTTGTGATGCATTACCTATACCTAAATTCATTACTTTCTGAAGTAAGTTTCTCCAAATTTTGTAATATTTCGTTACTATAAACAAATATTATTTAATAAACATAAATTATAACAATATTTAATGAAAATAATTTTAAACTTAATGTTCGAAGTGAACTAAAAAGCAAACTTATGGATTTAATTTTTTTTTAAATGGTACCGCCTATATTTTATATTTTTTTAAATTACATTTGGTATATCCTTTCATTTTTGTGATGCCTATACCTAAATTCATTACTTTCTGAAGTAAGTTTCTCCAAATTTTGTAATATTTCGTTACTATAAACAAATATTATTTAATAAACATAAATTATAACAATATTTAATGAAAATAATTTTAAACTTAATGTTCGAAGTGTACACCACGACGTCTATGCAAGTTTATATTCGATTTTCAAATAAATTTGCTACATTTCACAACTTTTATACGTCAATACTATCAAAAGCTTCTCTTATCCTATCTTTCATTTTATTTGCTGTTGCAGGTTCTTGGTACACCCTGTTTTTATTATAGAAAAAATAAATTATTTATATTCCCGGTCATCGAGCCGGCCATACGGTTGGTCCTCCTCAGCCTATCCACCTTCCAGGAAAATTATTTTGGTTGTGAATAAGGGCCGTGTGATGAACTGGAACAACATCGGGTAGAAACTACATTCTTTGCCGAATATTAAGTGTAACATTAGATGTAATAGTGGCAAATGATTCAGATAGAAATCCAGATAGAAAGCACCATTCACGCGGCCTTCAAGTAAATGTGGCCCAATTACGTGGTCTCCAACGATACCACCCCAAACATTTATAGACCACCTATTTTGACTTTGAGTTTTTAAAATGTATGGATTGCTTTTGGAGTAATAATAAAAATTATGCCTGTCCACCGTTACATTTTTGTGAAAAGTAGCCTCATCGCCAAAAAGCACAAAATCAATAAAAATCTGTCGACACTGATTTGTTGTTGAGGCCATTCACAAAAAGCTAACTTGCAAGGATAATCATCGTTTGTTGGTGTAATTGAATATAGTACGGATGCATTTTATACTTGTGGAATATAATTACGGACGATTTTTTACTAATCTCGTGTTGGCGTGATATTTCACGAGTACTAATGTGGCGATTCTCGGTAACGGCTTGCTGTACATCATATCCATTTTCTTCGGTGGTAACAGTTTTTGTTCTTTCGTGTTTTTCATATACCACTGATCCAGTACGAACAAAGCGATCCATTAATCTTTCAAACGTGTATTTAGATGCCTCCATTCAGAATACCGCTGTTGATGTATTCTGGATGTAAGTAAACAATTCTTCTAATAACTAAACACAGAAATCACTTAAACAGTTGAGAACAAACAACTGTCATTTATCCATATCTTACCTGAAGTTTTGCTTGATCATTATAAACGTTTTCTATACAATAGTGTGACGGAAATATTGTTGTTCAAATTATTCCAGATTGCTGCAATTATCGGCAGTTTCAATGGGATAGTGTTTTAGTTATTTACTGGATAAAAATAATATTGTTATATATTAACTAATATTAAATTATTTTTAGTTTCACAAATTAAAATTATTTATAAAATTTAAAGAAAATTAAAAAGATTTAAGAAAATAATGAATTTAGGTATAGGGAATACTTCAGAAAAATGAAAGGATATACCAAAAGTAATTTAAAAAAAAAGAACATAGGCGGAACCATTTAAAAAAGTTAAGAAAATCATAGGTTCACTTTTTAGCTCACCCTGAATAGAGATGCTCGTCGATGATTTTTGTTACAATTAATTTGAAAACTAGACAATATTCGTCAACTTACTACGCAAAATAAATAATCATGTATTTACTAGCTCTTCATATACAGTGTGTTTATTTTGTAGCGATTACGATATAAAAATGGTCATATCTTTTTAAATACCCTATATAATTTAGTGAAACTACATATTGTAAGAACCAGGAATATAGGAGAAATCTAAATATGAATAAATATACAGAGTGTCACATTTAAAAAAAACGATTCATTTTACACCTCAAGTATTATACATTTTTGAAATCTAGTATCAGAGGCGCATCCAATTTTGAATAAACATACAGGGGGTTCCATTTAAAAAAACAGAGGGGATGACCGTAGGGCCGAGAGGGTGTATGTTACAATTAGTATAAGTACGTAACCAGACGTCCCCCTTCAAATAATTTTTGACCGATTTTTATATTTTTCCATAAAAGTCTCTTGTTTGAAGTTATTCAAGGTGGATGATAGTTTTCATTAAAATGCACTGTATATATATATATATATATATATATATATATATATATATATATATATTGAACCAGATATCATAGATATTAAGAGAGTGTTTATCATGCATAAAGTGTGAAGAAATGCAAATTATCGGCAGCTAACTGAGGTCGAGAGATGTCGAATTGTTGGTCTTCGGGAAGTTTGACGAGATGGAGATGAGGCGAACGTCGTAACCCTCAATTTTTTATTGAGCGGCATGTACATCGCACTGTTGGAGTTATGATATGGGGTGTGCCATTGCTTATTGCTCGAGGTCACCTTTAGTCTCCATCAGGGGTAATATGAATGCACATCGATACATTCAAGAAATATTGGAACCTCATCTGATTCCTTATCTCAGGACACTTAAAATCCAACTTTTCACCAAGATAACGCTCGGCCACATATAGCCAGACAAGCCTGGGACTACTTCTACTAGGCTCAAATTCTTCTTCTACCTTGGCCCTCAAGATCCTTGGATTTGTCCCCAATTGAACATGCGTGGGACGTAATCGGTAGAAGAATTTACAGCGTTATACTCAAACTCTGATGGCTCTTCGACATGAGATTGAGGTGGCATGGAATGAGAAACCCCACTTGATCACTTGATTATGAGTATGCCTAGACGCATTAGGGAATGTGTAAGCAATCGTGGATATTTAACTCATTATTAAAGTTGGAGAGCAGAAACTCCTCACCCGATTGGAGTGAAATTGGAATCATTTATATGTTACAAACTCCCTGATATTTACGCCAAATATTATCGAAATAAAATAAGTTTCTATGTTACTGAGTATATGTTGGCTTAGTATTAAATTAATCAATAATGAATTTGTGAACATTTTTATGTTGGAAGAATCCATTTTTAATGAAAACTGTTAGACAGTTCTTTACGACCAGATATATGTTACCCAATAATGTTGGTACACTAAATATTATTTGCGAATACAACATAACGTCGCCTGATCGAGAATTTGGCGAGATTTATTGGATTTTTTATTAGTTTCATCTACTAAAAGTAGAAGAATATGTCATCAAAAGGTTAATTAATTCCTTTGGTAAACTGTTTTTATTACTGCTAGGTCCAAATATATCTCGCAATGTAAATTCCTAGAAAGAACTCTTGACGTGATTCCTCAAGAAATTTTCTTTGGGCGTATGTTTGTCCCAGTTACAGAATCGGACAATCCTTTCTTAAGGCGAATAATACGTGATTCTATTTTCAAAGCCATCAAAGAATAACATTTTCGCATAACAATTCTTATTACTATTTTCTGTAAGAAATAATCCATTGCTTCGTTACAAAGCAATCAACACATCAATTTTCAATAAATAAAAATAACCCAGAATGTCCGTTGACCAGTACAGAAAAACAAAAGTAGATTTTACTTAACAAATAAATCCCATAGTACGTTACTCAATATACTATCAGAAAAACAAATTTGAAAAATAAATTAAATTTTGAATTTCAAATTTATTTGTATGAATGAAAATGTTGGTTATTAGTTTTTTCATATTCGCTGCAAATATTTTTTCCCTAACAACTTTGTGCTGCCAACGTTGCCCCTCTCACTAAATGAAATTGTTCTGTATAATTGACAGGTAGTTATGCCTAAAGTTCGTTTTCTGTTCCAACATCTGAACTTAAAGAAACTGATTCATTTGTAGCTGGTGAGTTATTTAAAGAAATGCACAATTTTGTGTGACCGGTAGAATGCTGGTAGTCTAGTCCACGAGTGCTCTTTGGGACAAACTTTTGTCTCCGCTTCCCAAAAATATGAACGAGGTATCATTTGATACGGAATAGCGTATGGATATTTTTGAAAAAAATCAAGAGCCGCTTACAAAAATTGCAAAAGTTATAAACAATTAACTGAGAAATAGAAATGGAGTTTGATTTTTTGCAAAAACTGTTCGACATATTTTTAATTTCAAAAAAGATTCAAAAAGAGGAGAGATTTATTAAAAAAACGTCCTTCCTCTCGAAACTGTAGGACCAATATTTATAATTTTCCTAGAGGGTTGAAAATACGGCCGAAAACGGGGACTCTGGCTTGCGTAAGCCCCGCTCACTTTGGACATTTAATGATTAATTATTATTTAAACTTATTAAATATGAAAATTAGGACTTGAAATGTTGTGGTGCCTACTAGTTAGATGAATGAACAATAATCCGCAGTACAACGATTTTTATTGCGATTTTTCTGTTAATATTCTTTAGTTAATTCACAATTTTTTCCTACTAATGAACATTGCAACTGTGATAATTTTCAAATAACAAATTTGAAATTTTTGTTCTTTTTTGGAGCAATTTTTGAAAGGTCTCAGAAGAGATTTCCATTGGAAAAATGAAAATAAATTTATTTTTCACTTTGTTTTCAACAATTTACTTAGGTTAATAAATCAAGCTTTTTAATTTTTAACCTAAGTAAATTGTTGATAACAAAGTGAAAAATAATAACTTTTGCAAGCTGCTCTTGACTTTTTTCTAAAATCATCTAAACGCTATTCCGTATCGAATGATGCCTCGTTTATATGTATGGGAGGCGGAGAAAAAAGTTTGAGCCGCTTGCATAAACTGGAAAAGTTATTATTTTTTACCGAAATCCCCCTATTAAATTTTCCAAAAATTTTTTGAAGAAGATTTATTAGAGTAATTTTTGTTCAACACTTTTGAACGTATCTAGTATAAAAAGTCGTGGGGAGTGCTTCAATGTTTTTTTTAAATAAACAGCTGTAACTCCTAAACGACTGAACATATTTGAACAAACTTGGTCTCGTTGAAAAACGCGTTTATTGCTCCATCAAACCCATCTAGAGCGCGTTTTTGATATAATAACAACAAATTTCTCTAAAAAATCAAATGATTGTTTTTTTTTACAAAAATGTAGTGGAATGATACTTATTAGGCTAGTGGAAACCGTATCTCGATATCTTATTAGTTATTTAGTTATCATAAAATTTAAAAAAGAGGCTATTCTTCAAGATTTAATCATAAATTTTATAATTTTGAATAACAAAAGTGTCCTTAGTTCAAAACATTTTAATAAACGTGCAAGGGCCTAATAATAATCAATGCATATAATGTGAAAGTGCAAGAATCAGAATATGAAGAGTGGGTCATAGAGGAGAAACAAATACCTAAAATCAACTTGTAGAGGCTTTGTCATTTATGTTTGTTCCCCACTCAATATTTTATTGACAAGTTGATTTTAGGTATTTGTTTTTCCTCCTTGGCGTTGCCTATCTTGCACCTGCAAATTATATGCATTATTATTATTATACCCTACACTTTTTTTTTAAATTTGTTGAACTAAGAGTAGTTTTATTATTTAAAAATTATAAAACAGTTTTATCATTGAATCTTGAAAAAGGACAAAGCGACCAATGAATAAGAATAAATACCTGCATAATAGCGTCTTTTAAAATTTTGTGATAACCAAATTTTTGTTCTTCGAAATTTTAGGCTATGAATAAGATATCGAGATACTGTTTTCACTAGTCTGTTCAAGTAACTTCTCACTACATTTTTATGAAAAAAAAAATATTACTGCACACCGCTGTGCGCAATTTACGTATACATAGACTTAATCCCCTGGCTGCAACTACCTGACGAACCCTTCCCAATTTTGGGAAACTTCATGACCACTGTGCGCAATTTACCTACGCCCGGTTTAAATCTGCTGCTGAGGCAATTAGCTTGAATGTAAAGGACAAAAAGAGGACAAAAAGATGACAAATCACTCGAACAGATCAAATGTTGTTAGCGAATTGGCAAAAAGTGGTATAGAAGAACAACAATTGCTGAAAATTACTGGTCATAGTAATCAAAATTCTATAAAACCATACTTAAATATCGATCAAGAATACCACAATAAGGTCTTAAATATTATGCGTGATAATAGATCTTCTATAGTAAAGAACAGCAACGAATCTAATGTTAAGTTTTAATAATTGTACTTTCACCAACTGTACTTTTAATTAATGAATAAATGTTTCATTGTGTTGAGTTATACATTTTTTTTGTCAATAATTTTTTCGTGGAATATCCCTCGGACATTGACAAATGCCTCATAATTTTTTAACAAATTTCTCAAGTTCGTTGCTTGGCAACAGCCCGAAGCCGAAGGCTAAGGGCCGTTGCCAAGGAACGAGCTTTTGATTGTCATAAAATTATATTGTCTATTATCAATATCCTAGGGATATTACTACTGATAATAGGCCTGGGAGTAGAAGATTAGAGGTTTTTAAGAGAAAGAAGAAATGGAGATTGGTTTGTATGTCACAGAAAAAAATTGGTTTTCGATAACTGCTGTGAATGATGTTGCAGATCGTGGGGCAATTTAGCAGATAGTTAAGATTTTTTTTGTGAAATAGAGGTGAGTTCTGGGATGAAAGCCATTTTGGCAAGATATGCTATTGTGTTTAATTTCTTATGAGCGTTTTAGAATCGGTTTATCGCTTCATTGAATCTGCGCAGTCACTGTACACTTGAGCAGTATCCAATTAAAAGTTTTTGGTGACACATTACCTATTGTCGCTTGCAGTTTCTTTTCTGACTACCTTTACTTCATATCTTAGTACCTTGTAAACGTGCTGTTCATATCTCAAATCGATGGGATACAAAGTTTCTTGAAATTCTTGTTCACGAAGCAGACACATACTGCTTCGATATTGTTGTTGTTTTTGAAATATTGTTCAATTATAAAAACTGTCAGATCTCAAATGTTTTTTTTAATATTCAAACCTTGCATTAATTTTGGGATATCATTTAATGTTAGTGGTTGTTTCGCAATGACTTAAAGAAAGTTCCAACGTCAGTTTTAATGCAGCTTATAGTTAAGGAAGAATTAATCCATTTTTATGATACTATTTTTTCTGTATACTGACAACCATAAACTGACTCATTTATTTATTTTATATACTTACTATATTTTTAAGTAAAACAACGTGGTTGTATATACGATAATTATCTACCGATTTAACGAAATTGTAACATTTGATAAATAAAATTTATAATTTTCCTTGGAAGTAATTTCCACGTTATAATTTTCCGTTGGAATTAATTGCCAAATCACATCATATCTCTGTCTAAAGCATTTCTCATAACCATTAAAATATGTCCTATATATTTGGTTTAGAAGGCACTAGATTTGTTTTGAGATTAGTCATATATGAGGATGACTGAACATTATTTGAAATAAGCCACAGTAATGTCTCAAAGCTCTTGACGGTTTATTGCTTAATCAACATACGAGAGCACACTGTTTTAAATAAAAAGATTGTTCATGTCTATGAGTTTATTTCAGAAAGGTTTGTTATTCTCATACTTTCCCTACACATTCGGGAAAAGTGTTTAATACAAAATAATAATATAAATTTACATTGGCAAAAAATGTTTGTATTTGACGAATAGTTTATTGAAATTATATGGATAGTCAACTAAACATATTCACGCAGCACGAGTTTGGCTGATCAGAGACTCTCATTTCTGAAATAGATATAGGAACAGGATTATCCCCAAAAACTATGCATACAGCACATAATTTATAAAATAAAACGAATTGAGGAAACGACAACCATGTTTAGGTAATATAAGCAAACTTACTCAGTTGCCAAGAATCTGAAGTAGAAGATTCTTCAAATCTTCCTAGTAGTTAGTTTGAAACGATCCAAGAACACACCGAGTACTATAGTTCACGTAAGAGATATATTGCGAAATTTAAAGTTTTGGCTTATCCTTTGATTTGAATACTGTCATAGTCCAGTCAATATTAGAATATAAAATGCTTGTTAGACTATACATTAATTTAATATTATAACTTCAACTAACAATCGTTAAAATGTATTTAATAATTTTATAATTATTAAATACATCTTAAACATAACACCAGCCAATTAACACTACCTTATATCTCGTTTTATTAACAAGAATTAGTAATATAATTTTCAAATAACATTATTTTCACCATATTTTACTGAACTATAAGCATATTTTGAGATAGCAGTTTTTTCGAACACACACGTGTCCATAAGCGATAAGGACCGCTCACTATTTAGTTGGTACGCTAGCATCAAGATAGAGTGTAGTATGTAAGTGATATTGGTAAAAATAAACAAAATATTAACACCTTTCAGAGTCTAGCTCCGCAATATAACTTAAAGGGGATATGCCATTACATTTCTGCACTATATGTTTTGCGCGTACTATACCTCTACATCTACACTTTACTGAGACACAAGGTAACAATCATCTATACCCATATCTAATCAACAACTAACAACACCAATACTGAATACCTGACAGCTTTTAATATACATTGTCCTAAGAACTTGACTACTTTGTGAACCTTCAAATTCGTACAAAAGTACTATAATCACTATGCACGATAGGTTCAGAAATCAACAAGAAGACCCAACGAAAAAAGCGCGAATAAAACATAAGACGCTTTTTTCACCCTTCCAAACCCATATTGTAATGTTTTTCTTATTTATTTAAAACAGTTTATCTCACGGGTGGGATAAATTCATACACACGGTAGGCTCACTTACTTAATTTATTTATTCACTCAACTATTCACTAATTTATATTATATACACAGTATATGCACTTAAATTAATTTATATAAACACTTCACTACATAGACTATTTACTTGTTAATATCACGAGATCACATTATAAACTGACTTCTCCCGCTGGTCGGTCCTTTATATATTAGTGCCTTTTTCACTAGATAATTCTAGATTGCGGCTTACACAAAAACAATCGGCTCCCTGGAATTTTCTAGATAAGACTGGTCACACAAACAATGTCTAGATAAGATATTCACAAAAAATCTTAAACAGTTCTGAGAAATCCCTGCGCATCCGCCATAATTTTAACTTTCATACATGGCTTAGACAGAGTCGGATTCAGGGACTACACTAGTGTGCTATTTCGTAACATTACCCCCTCCTTAAATGGAAGTTCCTCCTGGAACTTTTGTGTAGCCGAGACTGGATGTTTGAATCGGAAACTGGCCTCATTTCTACACATTCCGATCTTATGGAAATAATAGGGCATCGTCTTCAACGGGTACCGATAACGACGGGTATAGCTGCAAATTAATATGTGGACATCGGTATCTTGGAAGATCACCTCTACCATGTTCCTGATGACTCGGCAATCCAACTGGTTACTCATTATCTTAGGCATAGCCAGTTTCTTCACACTTGATTCCAAGACATGGTCTCGGAGGTTTCGAAGTGCTTCCCACACATCGCGGTAGGTAGATCGATATTGATATTCTGTGTTTCAATCTCAGTGTCTTGCCAGGGGCTGGAATCTGGTCTTCAAGTTTTTCTAATTGCCCGAACTTCTTTCGAAAGACGGTTGCCAACCCTCGTGCGTTCTTGATACGGGCTGGGATGTTGTATGCCAGTGAATAATCTTCCGGGAGAGTGAACAAATCTTGTCGTTGTTCTGAAGTGACTCCATTTCTAGCTTTCCCGGTACCTCCATACGCACCCATAAATTCATCGAAGGTAGGGTCAGGCACATCTCGAATATGGTTTACTCTTTTCTCTAGGTCATGGTCTCCTTCGAATGGCGCTAGTCGGTTTTGGTGAACTACTTTTGGTTTTCCGTTGGGTATATTGCTTATGCGATATATAACATCATTGATCCTTTTCTTGATTAAGTATGGACCCTCCCAGGATTTTTGTAGTTTTGGAGAAAATCCTTCTCTCCTCATCGGGTTGTGTAACCATACTTTGTCCCCTTCTTTAAGCCTACTGTGGCCTGCGTGTCGTACGGACTTTTCATTCTGTCGCTGGCAACTTGAAGATTTGTTCGAACTAATTCATGAATATCGTCCAGCCTTCTTCTCAATTGGATCACGTAGTCTTCTCCTGCTAGATCTTTTCCAGGCCGACAGTCAAATTCCAGGTCACAAGGAAAACTTCCACGTCCAACCAGGATTTTCGCAGGTGTTTCACCCGTGGACTCATTGACGGCAGGTCGATAAGCCAATGCGAATAGGGAAAGATACTGGTCCCAATCTCTCTGATGGCTGGAAACTACTTTGGACAGGTATTTTCCAATAGTCCTGTTCATTCTCTCGACCATTCCATCTGACTGTGGATGTAATGCTGTTGTTCTGGTCTTCTTCATTCCCAGCTTCTCGAAAATCTCTTAGAATAGATGACTTTCGAAATTTCTTTCCTGGTCGCTGTGGCTGATAAATTCTTTCACCAATACATCCGCGACAGTTGTGGCCTCTTACCGGACGTTTCCACCTCGCGATTTTCCAATTCTGTCTTTAGTTCAGTCATTTTCAGGTCACTTAGTCTCTTGGCCATTTTTACGTAGCTATTTATTTATATTACCCCACACCTGACACCAATGTAATGTTTTATTTATTTATTAGAAACAGTTTATCTGACGGATAGGATAAATTCATACACACGGTAGGTTCACTTACTTAATTTATTTATTCACTAAACTATTCACTAATTTATATTATATACACAGTATATACACTTAAATTAATTTATATAAACACTTCACTACTTAGACTATTTACTTGTTCGCTATTTATATCTCGAGATCACTTTATCAACTGACTTTTCCCGCAGGTCGGTCCTTTATATATTGTGCTTTTTTACTAGATAATTCTTGATTGCGGCTTACACAAAATAATCGGCTCCCTGGAATTTTCTGGATAAGACTGGTCACAAAAACAGTGTCTAGATAAAATGGTCATAAAAACAGTAAACAGTTCTATGAAATCCCTGCGCATCCGCCAAAATGTTAACTTTCATACATGGCTTAGACAGAGTCGGATTCAGGGTCTACACTAGTGTGCTATTTCTTAACAATATGTTACTAGAATATTTTGAATCTTCCGTAAAATGGTCATCTTGAATAGAATAGTATATTCTATATCAAGGTTTTACGAGTGTAGAATTTTGAATTTCATCCGTGTTTTAGACACATTTTCTACGACTCAAATGAAAAAGAAAACAACATATATTGAAAAAAATACAGTCAACAAACGAACAATTATAAAGTTATTAATAAATAGAAATTGAAAATACCTTCTTATATTATTTTTTAATTTTCTTTGTCTTGGTTAGTGTTATATACAGGGTTGCTCAAAAGTCTCGCACTAAGGAATTATCTTTGAAACGGATAAAGAAAAACTTATGAAATTGTAGGACGATTAATGAAACCTTATTATACATATTTTAGAGCAAATGTCAAATGTTTTTGACGTAAGCGCTTAGCGTACCGCAGTCATCTCGAACTTTTTAAACTGGCAACCTAGGTCGAGTGACATTTCACAAATAGCTTATTCTTTCCTCATTCCAAAAATAATAATAATAAAATATACTCATTTTACACAAATGCAGTACATTAAGATTTGCAATTAGTATCAGTTTTGACAATTTGTACATGAATAATGCCTACTATTGTTTTTTGTTTGATTTTGAGGTCAAAACATCAGTACAGTACAATTTAATTTAGAAAAATAAAACTGATATGTAATAAGACATTTTTTATTGAAGTGATACATTTTGGAAAGAGGAAAAAATAAGCTTTTTGTGTTACGTCACGCAACCTAGGTTGTCATTTAAAAAAATTCAAGATGGCGGCGGCAGGCTAAACGCTGACGTCAAAAATATTTGACATTTACTCTAAAATATGCATACTAAAGTCCCATTCATCGTCTTTCTCTTTATCCGTTTCATAGATAATCCCTTGGTGCCAGACCTTTCAGCAACACCGTATAATTATGTATATGATAATTAAATAATTTTGACAATCGACATTTTTGACAGTTGAAAATTGTTGTTAGAAAGCGTTTTCTGTTTTCTTTTTTGTTTTCTTAAAAATTGCCACAAAGTACACTTTGCTGCACTTCAGACTCTTAACAATTAATACTCAACGACCATATTAGTCATTTCACGTTCACTTTAGA
Organism: Galeruca laticollis; assembly: GCA_963921935.1. Lineage (NCBI taxonomy): Eukaryota > Metazoa > Arthropoda > Insecta > Coleoptera > Chrysomelidae > Galeruca > Galeruca laticollis. Next base: position 171,714,681 of record OY998180.1, read on the forward strand.
GGATTTTTTATCATTTTGATATTTCTGCACTACTTCTACTCTGCGTAGTGCAGCTGGTGTAAAAAACGGAACACGCCTATTTTCTCTTTCTATCAAATGAACCGTGACACTTAGAGGGCGTCACAAGCATTCATTCCATACCAAGGGCGAGAATTAATATTTTTGCCCTAGGTCTAGAATTGAGGCTTTTCCATAATCAAAAACTACGTCGGAATATAGAAATTCCACAATAGTCGTAGAAAAAATATATTAGACGGTCTCTTTGTGGTAGAAAGTCGAGTTAGTTTGGTAATACTTCTGGAAAGTACAAAGTAGACGACTTAATTTAAGACACTCTAAATTATTCATGAATTTAGGTAGTAATTCTGTCATGAATACCAAACGGGCATTTCTCGTTGAAAACCAATTTCCTTTAAAAGATAAAAACAGCGAGGATTGAAGCACTGCCGGTCAGAAACTGTACAAAATAAAACGACTAAATATGTTAACCTAGAGTAGGAGACTCGTTTAGAATTGAATCTGGCGTTGGAAATCTTAATCCTCATACACAATACTATCATTCATAAGCAATTTATTTTTGTGATACGAAGTATCGTAAAGAGCGTGAACTACTTAAATATCATTAAGAGTCGAAACATTTCGATAGCGATGGGTCAATAATTATGTAAACGAACTTCACTAAATTTATATGTTTCTATTCAAATGTGTTTGTTTACACACGGATAGAATTTTTACTGTGTGACAACTTATGCCTTGATGTATACGAGTAATGTGTGTGTTTGCTTCATCAGTGGAATCAAGCTTCGTTTCGTTTTAAGTTAATAAAAGATCAATTTTAAAACAAAATTTACATTGGCATCTTTCAAAACTGCACAACTTTGATTTATCCTCAGATTAACAAAAACAATAGATATGTTTGTTTTGATTTTTTCTTGTCCCAAATAACAAGTCACATTCTAAGCTCACTTGCGGACACTTCCACCGCTTTGCCCTATTTACAAGTACAACGTTTCTTTAGCTGCAGGTAAAATGAAATTAGAAATTTAATTGAAAATTTGTTACAAAGTTATTAAATTAAAAAAAAAAAGATTTATGCGTCAGTCGAAAACTAACAGCGTCAGAAGTGGAACTTTTTATGTTTTATGACGCAAAAACCGTCAATGAGTGTACAAAGAAAATTCAAAAACATCAACAAAATAATTATTTAAAAAAATGAAAACAAAAATTATTTCCAAAATTAAAATAAAACAATAATTTTTCGGATAGACTATATAAAAATAAACAATTTACAATAAAAGAAGAAGAAGACGAAAAATAAATGATCTTTTTAAGAAATTTGAATTTGAAAGCATATTAAGTCCTTTTTTAAACATAAAAAAAACAAAAAAAGTACTGGCCCATGGGGGATTAACCCAGCGTCCCTTGCGTTATTAGCACGACGCGCTAACTAACTGAGCTATTTCATTTGATTTTAAATCGAGTCGAGTGATGACAGGACGAGGAGATCAGCGTTGCGTCTCTCTCACTCAGTTAAGTGTATTTGATAATTAGAAAAAGAAAAAGAGCTTTACAACACTTGTTAGCCATTACCGGATTACATCCCAACTAAAAACTATGTAGTGTCCCATAAAAAGTTTCACTTCAATATTTCCATAAATAAAGCAACACTAGTTACAACGACTTTCTCTGATGAACTGAGACTTACTTGCTCTTCTACGTACAGGTTAGCAAATATAGCTGAAAGTTTGAAAGTGGACACGCCCACGATGCGCGTTGGTCTCAATGCGAAAAGTAGGAGATAACACAGTTTATGTTTAAACTTTAATGAGTACAGAACTTATCTGTACGGACAAGTATACCTGTTTATTTCCTTTTTCAATATATTTCAATACTCTTGTTACGTTTTATTACATATTTTTTTCAAAATATTACAAATAAATACACAATGCAAAGAAATTTCCTAGTTTTTATCGCCTTAATTTTAAAGGTAAACAATTTCCATATTAATTTCGCACTGGATTATACCAATATCGGCAGAAATTATTAAGCGCTTTTGGTATCCTTTTCCCCCCGAATGCGTTCTCACTTTATCGTTCGCGCAGCGAAGTGGGGATTGATAAACAGAATAAGATGATCGCCATCAATAAACAATGCCCTGCGACTATTCTCGGCGTCTCCTCTTTGTGCGGATCTTCGTTAATTTTTTCCGCCTCTCTCACAAGGAGTTTAACAGTTTTGTTAGCTCGACGAGTTAACTCCCATGACAAAACACTAGTGTCCCATAAAAAGTTTCACTTCAAAAAGTCATACAATTTATGCATTTGTACGTATGTGCACGTACAGTGATAATTAGCATACTGTTATTCCATTATTATTGTTTGTAGTTCAATTAAAATCAAATTCGGACACTATTACTACATTTACACAGAATTATTACACTATTCACACTTATTATTAATTGTACAATGTTCCTTTACGGTTGCAAAAATTTGTTACTTGATAATCACTCGTTTATTAATCGAGATACCGAGAGACAGAATTGCGAAATATTCTTGAGAATGTGTAGCTCCAATAGAGAAACTCACGAAGTATACAGAGAAAGAGAAGCATAAGAATAATAGAATAAGTTACTAGAGTTACTTCAGTAAACTACTGAGATACAACTTGAGCATTACCTACTCAAGCTGGAGCTGAACCGATTTACTTGAAGAAACATTCACGACTGAGGATTATAACTGAGATTTTCTCACAAGAAATAAAACACGTGCAAATTTTACAACACGAAGAGATATTTTCTTTTTTAGGCAAAGTTATATTGCATCAATAAACAGAGAATACCTATCTTTACAAATTGTAGAATCTTTTATGGGAGGTAATGCGTCAGAGTACATTTCGAACATCGCAATAAACCTTCAGTATTATGATAGGGATCACAGTGGTTCAAACCGCACGGACAATAGTTTTTAAAATATAAAAAGGGCGTTGTGAATTCTGTCGCAGCACAAAAGCATAAGAATAAACAAATAATATTTATTCTAGTGACAAAAGGTTGTAAATTCGATACAAAAGAGAATTCATCAGAGAGAAAAATGTATTTTAGAACAGCATTTAAGTCGCTGCTTTTAAGATTAATTAAAAAGAATTGAATTTTATTTAATAAAGGCATATTCTTATATAAATTTGTTGTAACTAAAAGTGGCAACATTGCTTAAAATTTAAGTACCTGTCTTATGTGTCTCGGATAATCTATTTAGTAGTTCGGTTCTTGTTTAATTACTATATAAAGAGAGATGCAAATATCGTCAGAGTGTGCCCGAGAACAATTTCGAAATGCTGTAGTATTTGTAGTAAATAATGTCTAACGTGTTTTGTTTATGCAAGCGCCATTACAAGTAGGGAGTATAATTTAGTTCTTCCGTTTTTATGTGTTTTTCAAGTGTTTTAGTGACAAATAATCTTTTAAGCTAATTAATTTACTGTTTTTGGATTATCAGGGTTCTTAGTGCCAAGTTTGTCAGAAAAACAGCTGAAATTACCAAGGCCATGTATCCACAATACCATCCCCACTTTTTGTAATTCTTTCATTATTTCACTACTAGCGTTTAGGATTGTTGGCCGCAAAAATAAACGTATTTATGAATGAATAGCCCTCTCTATTGTATGGTATTACTCTGAGGATTTATCTGTTATTACTTTAACGCCCAACCTATCTAATATGCGAGAAAAGTATTGGTTTACCCCAAAAAAAGTTGGAATTTTTAAAAATTTTTTTGAGTTCTTTTTACGTTTTCCATTAACAACAATACGAAAAAATGGTTTCTAGAAAAAAAATCCTGTGTGTATGTCGCCGTCGTTGTCGTCGGCCACTTTTTCTTACATGTCTTGTTAGCACGATACAGCCTCCGGAGTGCAATAAGTCATCAATTTTATGATCGAAAATTGTTAAGGACATGTCACAGATGAACCCTATTGATTTTCAGTTCACCAGAGCCAGTACAACGGGTGCTATGGTACTTGAAGTATGACATTTTGTCATTTTTTAAGAAATTTCAGTTTGTTAGCACGATACAACCTCCGGAGTTCAACAAGTCACCAATTTTATGATTGAATATTATTCGGGACATCTCACAGATGAGCCCTATTGATTTTCAGCTCACCACCGCGAATACAACAGGTACTACAGAATTTTAAGTACGATATTTTTGTCATTTTGGAGAAGTTTCAGTTTGTTAGCACGATACAGCCTCCGGAGTATATAGAAGTGACCAATTTCATGATTGGATATTATTCAGAGGGTCTCAAAGATTAAGCCTACTGATATTCAGCTCACTAAAGCCAGTACAACGGGTGCTATGGTACTTGAAGTACCAAATTTTTGTCATTTTAGAAGAATTCTCAGTTTGTTAGCCCGATACAGCCTCCAGAGAGTCTACGATTAATCAATTTTATGATTGAATATTGTTCAAGGTGTCTCACAGATGTACCCTATTGATTTTCAGTTGACTAGAGCGAGTACAGCGGGTCCTATAAATCCAGATATACTACATTTTTGGTTATTTTTGGATAAATTTCGGTTTGTTAGCACGATACATTCCCCGAACTGTATACAAGTAACAATTTTATGATAGAATATTGTTCAGGGCCACAGACGCGGAAAAGTTAGTTTTAATCTTTAAAACCGTTTATTTTGTTTGATTTGCCTATACCTAACTTCAAAACGGCAAAATATTCATCTACGGCTTTCATGGAAATTATTTGTTATGTGCATAAAATAGGGCTGCCGAAATAATACACTTACGCATCAATGCATTATAGTCTATTCGTTTAGCGCGCGAAAAAAAAATTCTTTCTCTGAAATAAATGTATAGTCGAATATATCCGTTTATATTGTTTTATAGTATTTTAGCATGACCACCTTGTATCCTCATAAATCTGTAACTTTTTGGGTACATTAACAATACAACTAAGTATAAAATATAAATGAGGCTAAAACTTTTAAATTGCCGAACATCATCAAGTTTAAATGTTGTATTGTGATGAGTCACATATCCTTTCATTTGTGCCCAAATAAGCTCTTTGGATTAAATTCGCAATGTTATAGTGACAATCAAAGAACAGTAATTCCACGTTCCTTGGCCATTTAATCAAAGCGTATTTTTCAAATGCTGATGTATACTGCTTAGCCGACACTAAAAGTTCTTTCTTCAACATATCACTGTTAGTTGTACATAAGTCCCTTTTATGCACTGGTTTTTCCAGTTAGCCATGTTAACGGTTCTTTCAACCTTGAATGATAGCTCATTATCCAAACCTATGACGGAATTAAATTCATCATTTGATAGAAAAAACATCGGCAAGGAAGCCATAATTATCTATTTGATAAACTATGAAATAGGCAGCTCTCACGAAAATATCAAAGTTAGTTGGTTTTCTTATATATGTGTGCCAAAGAGTATCAATAAAAATAGTTTGTAAAATGATTTATTATTGTTGGTTATTTCATGCCCAAGGCTCCCGACTTCAGTGCCCACAGATCCCTCTGGTAGGGATGCTTGGGTTTTAAAAGAGTTAAATTTTACCAAAAAATTTAAACAATAGAATTTATAAAATAATGCCTAAAGCTTAAGATAAGTCACCTATAACTGGTAGTGAAAACAAATTAGGGCTAGATTGGGCTGAATTTACTGTACAGGCAATATACTGGAAAAGTGCCCAAGGATCCCCACCGTCCCCTACCTAAATCAATTATTATTATTATTATTATTTATCAGCACAATTTCCGAATGCTCTATAAACTAAAACTGAATTAATAAATATTGATCCTATAAAAATTATTTACTTACAGGTCATAACTTACTTCATGTAGAAAATAAACGGTTTTAAAGATTAAAACTAACTTTTCCGCATCTGTGAGATGCCCTGATTAATATTCTATCATAAAATTGTCACTTGTATATACTTCGGGGGATGTATCGTGTTAACAAGCCGAAATTTCTCCAAAAGTAACCAAAAATACAGTATATCTGGATTTATAGGAGCCGCTGTACTCGCTATAGTCAGCTGAAAATCAATAGGGTACATCTGTGAGAAACCTTGAAAAATATCCAATTATAAAATTGGCCACTTATATACACTCCGGAGGCTGTATCGTACTATACCCGAAATTTCTCCAAAAAGGACAAAAATGTGGCACTTCAGATACCATAGCACCCATAGTACTAGCTCTGATGAGCTAAAAATCAATAAGGTTGCTGGAGGCGGCATCGTGCTAACAAACTGAAAATTCTCCAAAAATTACAAAAATTTGGTACCTCAAGTACCATAGCACTCGTTATACTGGCTTTAGTGAGCTGAATCTCAATAGGGTTCATCTTTGAGACGCCCTGAATAATATACAATCATAAAATTGGTCACTTGTATATACTCCGGAGGCTGTATCCTGCTAACAAACTGAAATTTCTCCAAAATTGACAAAAATGTCCTACTTAAAGTACTATAGCACCTGTTGTACTGGCTATTGTGACCTGAAAATCAATAGGGTTCACCTGTGAGATGTCCTGAACAATATTCAATCATAAAATTGGTGATTTGTTGCACTCCGGAGGCTGTATCGTGCTAACAATACATGTAACGAAAAGTGGCCGACGACGACGATTTTTTTTCAAAATTTCAACTTTTTTGTGGGTAAACCAATACTTTTCTCGCATATAGATAGGTTGGGCGGAAAAGTAATAAGCTAAGAGGACATCTTCCTGTATGTTTGTCACTTTATGAAATGGTTTTCATTGACAAAACAATTCATATTCGTTGATATATCTATTTGATTATCTTGTTGGGATTAATTTTCCTGTTGCTTTCGCGGCCTTATTTAAAATGTTATCACAACTTCCATATTTTCCGACACAAATATTACATGATTTTATATATTTTAAGTGACAACTTGTCAAAAATCGAAAATAAAAAGTCAATGTGTTTAGTATCAAAACATTCTTGCTAGGCAACACATTACTGTACCTAATTCTGTAATGTTCCACTTACCGACCACAAATGAGTACAGGGTAAGTAGATTTACTGGACAGGATGGAATGATAGTTATTTATACTACAAGGGATTTAAGTAGTATTTACTAGTCGAGGACGATTTTGCGTCCGAACGATAGCGAGGGCTGGCAATAATGTTCGAGACTAGTAAATATACTTACATCCCATGAAGTATATAAGATCTGTCTCCTTCCTGCATAATTTATTCTTGAATTTTTATTAATTTAATTCGATATTTTTCGCATGAAATTATGAAGACAACTCTGACCGGTTTCTATAGCGTTATAAGCATTTTTATTTGATCAATAACGTCAAGCTGACAGTGTGTTATCAAAAATTGAGAGAAATTGAAATTATTGATTTGTATAATAGCCAAATGGATATAGAAGAATCAGCAAATATCGTTGCTGTCAGAAAAACCGAGGAAGAGGTATGAAGAATCGTATCTATTTTTCAAGAAATGGTGCCAAACAAAGACTGCTACTACATTTTCAGAAAACGTGCTTTTGGCATACTTTCTCGAGAAACTGATGTATTAGAGTCTCTATCAAGTTATGGTGTGAATATTCCATGTTGGAGTCCACCCTTTTCATAGAGGAAAACATAGATATTTCCAAGTATTCTAAACTTCGAGCATTTTTAAAAAGAAGAAGAAAAGAAATTACTGATATAAACCCAAAAAATCGTATGTGTTTGACAGTGAAGATGTTAGATACCTTGACTTTGTTGATGCAACAAAAATTTAAAGGTATCTCCTATGTTTGTAGTTGAAACTTAATGAATATAGGGTGTTTCTTAAGTAAATAATATATACTTTTTATATGGCATAAATTTTTTTTATCCAAGGGTGGTAAGTGGACTTACAACCCGCCATCAAGGGCAATCGATACCCTTTTGGTAATTGTTACTTATGTACTTCAAAACGGTGTCAAAAATGGGTTGTTAACAATATAGGGAGGAGAAAAAAGTATATTACACCTCTATTCACTCTTTAAAGCTAGAAATGTGATACACTAATAATGTACTTCCAATATAAGATAAATTTTATTAAAAGAATATATTTTATCATTGTTTCCCGGCAGATGTTTATAAAAGAGGGGGAGTCGTCATTTAGAATAACTGGATTTACAATTTTTTACATTTTCTTCTTTCCCTGCCTTGTTAAAATAATTTCGCGATTTAACACCAGCACTGTGAGATTTGACATCTGCAATTAATCAATGGGGATTCCGACATGGGTAGTTTACATACGTGAGTGATGCAAAGGTGTGAACGGAGATTTATAAGTGTAATTAGAGTTTTATACCTTTCAATGATGGTAATAGCGGGATAAACTTGATCTAGAGATTTCCTCTATTACGTGTTTTTGAAATAACCTGTGTTTTAATCGGAAATAATTGGACACAATTTTTGAAATCGTTGAATATTAACTATAGACATACGTCTATGGTATTAACCCATTCAGTCGTTAAATTAATGCTTCGCCAGGACAATTTTGAACTGATTAAATTGTATCAAATACCGTGAAACAGAATACGAAAATTGGTAAAAAGGTGGTAAATAAAACAAGTAAATAATCTCTGAAGAATTTTGTTTGTTGAACTTTACCCGTTTTAGTACGGGAGCTGAGGCCCCTTTTTCCAAATCATTAATAACAAGCTAATTCTTCGAGAGTAGCTTCATTTTACGCAGACGTACAACTTTTTCCTTTTCGAAAATTGCGAAAATACGTAGCTCACAAATTTACCAGATTTTTTTTTAATTTTTTTGTTTTTGTTTTGATGCCAGAATGTTACATTGGTTTTTTGTACATCTCAAAACATTCTATTACTTTTGTATATAATTTTTTATTTTGGGTTTTATGCAAACATGTTACTGAAATAAGCCTGTCCTATTGGTCCTGTGCCATTGGGATTTTTTTTAGCTAAATGTTGAGATAATTCTATAAATAATTTGCAACATTTGTCCGACAAAATAAATGTTTTGGTCTAGGTGTCCCTCCTTAAACATGTAGCAATTACTGGGTCATAAAAATGATTAATAATCGGTTTGATGGAAATACACAACATAAAAAGTTTTGCCGGTACGCCACTGGTCGAAAACGGCTGACGATAATAGTTTATTAGACGCTAAGTTTAGGAACGTTTGACAATGTAAATTCGTGTTATTTTATTACCTTTGTTATATTTAAGAAAAATGCATTGTAATATTTGGTGTCTAATTCTATTTCTCTAATAAATTTTCTTATTGTTGATAAAATTATAAAACCTTAAAGTAAAATTCTTTTGACAAAAATGTGTTAAGAATAACATGTTTATTGTTGTAATTTGCACGAAACTTTTGCACGTAAGAAATATTTCCAGGTGTAGGACTGAGACCACCTACACTTTATTTGTAGGACAATGTGGTAATTTAATTACAATAATATTTAGCAAGCTACGGAAAAAAAATCGGCCGGTTATCAATCAAATTTGCACAATCACCAAATCTTTTACACCTTCTCACTCTATTAGCTACAACTTATGCAACTTTTCGCATAAAAAAAGTTGGGCGTCTTATCAAAACGAAGATGCTCACGAAGATTTAGCCGATTATTAATGAAAAAAGTATTACTGTAAAATCAACAACTTTAGTGTAGGAGTGGGAGTAGGACTGGAAAAACCTACCCCTTTATTTGTAGGACAGTGTGATCATTTATGCAGTTTCGTGAAATATTCACGTACCACAAAGCCCGAAGTATTTGAAATACCTTATACTTTGTATATTTGACATTTGTCGTCTATTATTAATCTGTAACTATTGCATATACCAACTAAGCTAACAACCAATCGGAGAACGGCACTTTCTCCAATCCCTACTAACATGTATGAAGCTACACCCTCTGAAAAGTTGTACTTAAGGGACAGCTTCAGACGTAAGTCTTATCTTTTAGATCGTACATCTATACAGCAAATAAACTAACATCTAGAGTCAAGTATTAAGTATTCAATGCTTCTTAGCAAATGCGTATTTCAAATTCGAATCAAATTAAGAAAATTTCGTTTTTTCTAAAATTGTTACCGGGTGTTGTGTACGGGAAATAATTTGTTGCGTAAATAAAACTGACAATTTCTTATCTTCTGAGTTTTATTCGACGTCAATGTATCCTAAGACCAAGAATTGGAAGCCAGCCAAAATATAGAATACAGTCCACTCATAGTCCGACTAGTAAAATAGTCAAACGATGGAAATGTACTCCGATTCCGCACAAGGCTGATTTTTTTACTGAAGCTTGGTAAATATTAGTATGCATAAATGATCACACTGTCCTACAAATAAAGGGGTAGGTTTTTCCAGTCCTACTCCCACTCCTACACTAAAGTTGTTGATTTTACAGTAATACTTTTTTCATTAATAATCGGCTAAATCTTCGTGAGCATCTTCGTTTTGATAAGACGCCCAACTTTTTTTATGCGAAAAGTTGCATAAGTTGTAGCTAATAGAGTGAGAAGGTGTAAAAGATTTGGTGATTATGCAAATTTGATTGATAACCGGCCGATTTTTTTTCCGTAGCTTGCTAAATATTATTGTAATTAAATTACCACATTGTCTTACAAATAAAGTGTAGGTGGTCTCAGTCCTACACCTGGAAATATTTCTTACGTGCAAAAGTTATTTAATGGCTCATAACATAAGTAATTGAATAGTATGTTTGTAGAATTTATTCATTAAAAGCTAAAGATGACACCGATAAAGGACGCTATGAATTATTTGAAAAAAGCTACAAATGCAAAAAAAGATAATGAGCTAATTTTGGAAAAAAATCGCTCGATACGATCCCTCCAGTTTGCCACCAATGAAAGAGGAACTGTTACAACAAATTGAAAGGACATTGGCGACGTTTGGTGTAGCACTGTCGCACTAACAAACAGCCAGAAAATTATGGGTGGGCAATAGTTGATGGAAAGTACAAATACTACTGGTTCGACAGTCCTCGAAGTCCATCTTTAGAAGAGGTTTCTGCTGAATTAGAAGGTAACCTGGAGACAAATTGATACGGCCAAAGAAGATGAAGGTGATGAAAATTATCTGGGGCACCAACGAAGATAAAGAATCAACTGACGACGACGATTAATTAAATGTATTTTAATTAATAAATGTAATATTTATTTCATTATAACCAAAATTTTTTAGTAGGCGCTATTTTGTTCTCTTTCAACAGAATATTATTATACAGGGTGGCGCATCGAAAACGAAACAGAAGCATTTACTGGCAGTTCAGTTCTTTTTTGGAAAAACGCTCAGAGGGGGACACAAAATTGGCAGAATATCACGTTAACACGTGTAGCCACCTAGGCAGGGGTGGCACCACATCTGAAATCTTAAATGAAAAGGGAGTTCGAATGATTCATTATTTGAAAGGTCTTTCAATTCCTTTTATAATGATGTGAATTTCATGTACATTAGTTCGGTAGTTTTGGATATTTATTGATTTAAAGCTTAAATAAAACTAATATATCATAATTAGTGGAGATCAATACATTTGGCAGCAAAGTAGTCTAAAAATGAAGAATGAACTGACCCATCAGTCAAATAAATGTTGGAAATGACCACCATTACTCTCCATGCAGTAATAAAAATTGTGCTCAAAACGTTGCCGCACATTTTGCAATATTTGAGGAGTAATTTGGAGGCACTCATTCACAATTCTTTGTCGCAAATCTTCTCACGATGTTGGCTGAGTAGCTTCTTTAGTGACCCCATAGAAATAAATTCAAAGGTGATCTTGGGGGCCATTCAATGCCACCTCTTCTACCAATCCATCGACCTGGAAACGTCTGATCTAAATATTGTCGAACACGTAATGCTTTATGAGGTGGGGCACCATCCTGTTCGCAATGTATACCGCCGATCACTCTGATTTTCAATTATGGCTGTTAATGCAGGATCTATGGCGTCTTGCAGTAATTCCAAATACATTTCACCGGTCAAATTTCCAGGTAACAAAAAAGGACCAACTAAATGATCGCCAAAAATACCAGCCCAAACATTTAATTTTTGTGGCTGCTGTGTGGCTCATGATAAATTTTGGGATTATAATCGGACCAATATCGGAAGTTATGACGATTTACTACGCCATTTAAAAGAAAGGGAACATTCGTCGGAAAAGTAAGTGTTGAATAGAAAATGTTCATATTTTTAGAACTCGTTCACTAATATCTTCACAAAATTGTAATCGCCGATCAAAATAGTCTTCATTAAGCTCTTATGCAAGGATGAAAACTATGGGCCTTTAGAATCCGTTGGATACTACGACGACTAACACCACACAGAGTATCCAATTTGCGGGTATTTAACGTAGGATCGACTTGCCCGAAAACCCCCACTTCTATTCCTTCGTTCCTTATGGGTTTTCAATGTTGCATTTTTTATTGGCGACTGATTCAGTTTCCCGAAATTTAGAACATATTTTCGATACTGTTCTCACGTCGTTCATTAAATATGTGTGCTGTTCTATTAGCCCACTGATTATTTCCGAAAAATATTTCGATAATTTCAACTCTTTCTGCCGTGGAATATACCATGGTTAATTCATATATCGAGCGTTAAAAGGTGTTTTAACAACAAAGTTTGGTCGAATCAATAGCAAACTATGTACTAAATTCATATTTAAAATAGGTACGAGATATTCCCTTCTTATCTTTCTTCAAGAAACAACTTTTTTTGCAACAAAAAATGCCCCAATCCAAATACTTTACTCAAATTTCTTCTGAAAGTACTACAAACTAATCTGATGTACCTATTAATGTCTACTTTAAGCTTTAAATCAATAAATCTCCAAAACTACTCAATTGAATTACATGAATTTTACATCATTATAAAGGGAGTTGAAAGGCCTTTCAAATGATGAATTATTTGACCCCCCTTTCCATTGCCAATTTTGTGTGCCCATCAAAAACAAAATCGACAGGTCTGAGCGTTTTTCCAAAAAAGAACTGAGCTATCAGTAAATGCCTCTGTTTCGTTTTCGATGTGCCACCCTGTATATAGTACGACCAGAAAGTATCTGGAATTTTTCGATTTTTCGTAATGAATACCAGCATTTTAATTTTAGTTATATTAGGAGGACTAAGGCTGGATCCACATGCATCCGTGATCACGGACGTACGTGTGCGTTTCACGGATAGCCGAAAATATTATCATCCACATGTGTAAATCCGTTCACGCATTCGTTTATGGTACCAAACGTCAAAACAACCTCTAAAATATTCTAATATTGTTGTCATTTCCGTATGACTGATACACCGATCTTCTTAAATTAAGAGTGTTTGTCGTGTTAGTGTAAATAATAGGACTTTAATAATTTCCTGTTTAAACAGATAATTAGTGAATGCTCCTCCCTGGGCCCAAAGCAATTTAGAGAAAAAAATAAAAATAGCATACCTAATGTATCTGCAAAACAATAGGCTTATCACACAAAACCCACAAAAAAGAGCAATGTGGATAAAACAAATTTTTATGGAGGAATATTTTCTAGACTCGACATTTTTTTAAACTAGGTAAAAAATTCTTTTCAAAAGTAGTCGGCGAATCACCAGAAAAACGTAAACAAAATAATAACCTAACCTCAATCACGCATGAAAAGTTAAAATTAACCAACTTCAATCCGTTGTGACCTTGAAACGTGCGTGATTTTAATCCCTAAAATTTGATTAGTTGATATTGATCACGTGGTATACAACGGATACGTATCACGGATGCATGTGGATCCAGTCTAATATCGTTGAAGGCGTTGACTGACAGGATTTTGACTTATCTAAATGTCATTACATTCAATCAACAATTATATGGAAATGGAGTTAGGAATGTGAAACAATTTGTGCGTTTGACAGGAATAAGCAATTCGATGGTTTATAATGTGCTGAAACGCATAAGCAATGGTATTGGTTTAGAGCATGCCCGTATTTCAGGAAGACCACGTAAGTTAAGAGGACCGGATTTGAGGTCTTTGATGCAGATAGGTCGTAGAATTCCGCTATTAGGCTTTCGAAAAATCGTAAAAATATTTAATAGCCAACGTGTAATATCTATTGCTCACGAAACTATTCGCAAAACTTTCTTGCGCAGAGGATACAGAGCAAGAAAACCAAGAAGGATACCAACTGTTAGTGACGAGCAAGTACCGAGAAGACTTTGCGAATATTTCAAGAGGACACTTTTGAAAATGTTTTCATTACAAATGAAGCATCTTTCTAGCTAGATGACAATGGTTTACGGATACTTAGCAGAGCTAGACCTACAGTACAAAAATAAAAATTTCCAATAAAGATATAACTGCAATACAGGAAGTGAGATGGACAGGAACGGGAAATATGGAGATGGAAAACGATATAGTGTTCTGGTCAGGTAGTGAGGACAGACATTAATACGGATGCGGCTTTGTTATAGCAAAGAGGCTAAAAACAGCAGTAATAGACTTTAAGCCAGTCAGCGAGAGAATTTGTTATATCATACTTAAGGGTAAATGGTTCAATCTCACGATATTTTCGATTTATGCCCCGACAGAGGACGCAGAGGAGGAGAAGAAAGATGAATTTTATGAGCTACTGGATCAACAGTATAGGGCGGCTCCAAGGCATGATATCAGGGTAGTGATGGGAGATTGTAACGCCAAACTAGGGAAAGAGGAGTATCTCAGCGAGGTGGTAGAAAGACATAGCCTACACGACATGGCGAATGATAATGGGCACCGATTAGCAGAATTTGCAATATCTAATAATATGGTAGAAAAATCAACACAATTTGAAAGAAAGAAGATATGTAAATCCACATGGGTTTCAAATGACGGAACAACGCGAAACCAAATAGACCACATTCTCATAGATGCAAGACACTAGTAGCATCATCAGTGCACGAAGTATGAGAGGAGCAGACAGCGATAATGATCACTTCCTAGTTAAATCCAGGCTGAGAACGAGAATAACAACAAAGAAACCTGAACAAGAAGAGTCAAGAGAAGGATGTGACGTAGAAGCTTTTCAAGAACCCAAAAAGGAAAGTGAGTACCAAATGGCCTTAAGCAACAAATTCGAATGCCTAAGACACAAGGAAGATAATAAAGAACTAGAGGAAACATGGCAACAAGTGGCAACAGTCATAGAAGAAGCAGCGACAGTAACCATTGGAAAAAAGAAGAAGCGCCCCAAAAGAAGGTGGTTTGACAGAGAATGTGAAAAAGCGCTGGAATTGAAAACAAATAAGAGACTGACAATGCTAATAAACTCTACGAATGAGAACAAAGAATAATTTCACAGAACAAGAGCACAGACAAGGAGATTACTCAGAACGAAAAAGAAGAACTACCTAGAACACCAAATACGAGAAATAGACAGGGATATGCATGAATCAGACAAGGAAGTTCTTTAAGGAAGTAAAGAGAGTGAGGAGGAATGGGAGTGTAGAAGGAACGAAAGGCATGAGAAATGAAAGTGGAGAACTGATAACGACGGAAACGTAAATTGTTGAACGATAGAAGAAGTACTTTAAACAATTACTAAATATTGAAAGGGGGGTAGAGAAACAAGAAGACATTACCTTCCACTCAGCGGATATAATAATACCAACACCAACACTCCAAGAAGTAAAAAATGCGATAACATATCTCAAAGATCATAAAGCACCAGGCCATGATGGTATAAATGCAGAGTTTTAAAAAAGGGAGGACATGTTTTACACCGAAAAATATATGAACTGATCCTGAATATAGGGGTACAACAGAAAATGCCTAAAGATTGGAGCGGAAGTATCATAATACCTATACATAAGAAAGGAAACAAAGAAGAATTTAATAATTATAGAGGAATATCACTTATCAACACAACATACAAAGTATTGGCAACCATACTACTGAGAAGGTTGACCCCTTATGCGGAAGACGTTATCGGCGACTATCAATGTGGGTTTTGTGCTGGAAGGTCAACGATAGATGAAATATTCACGATCAGACAAATATTAGAAAAGAACTGGGAATTCAACCAGGATGTTTACCAAATCTTTGTTGATTTTCAGCAAGCATATGACTGTATAAAAAGAAGCAGGTTGTGGGTGGCAATGCTAGAAATGGGCATATCAAGGAAATTGGTGGAGCTAACACAAATGTGTGTGGTAAACTCATATGCACAGGTGAGGATAGGAAGCAGAACATCAACTCCATTTAGGGTAACATCAGGACTCAGACAAGGATATCCCCTCTCATCGTTGCTATTCAGTTTGGCCTTGGAGTATGCGGTTGGTAAAATAATATCGGAACTAACTGAAGGTTTTGCTGAGCAGGGTTCAAAACTATTGTTTGGTTCTGCTGATGATATACATACGGTGGCTCATTCAACGGGAGATATGAGAGAAGTGTTCTCCCAACTCGAGGAGGAAGCAGGTAACCGGTGTCTACGAGTAAATGAAGAAAAAACGAAATACATGGTAGTAACCAAGAACCCAAGACCTAGAATCAGACAGAATATTTTTATTAATGAGTACAACTTTGAAGTAGTTAAGGAGTTTAAGTACCTAGGAGCGATAATTACAGATGATGATCGAGTTGAAAGAGATGTCTCAGCAAGAATAATGGCGGGAAATAGGGCGCTATATTCTCTTACAACACTCTTGAGATCTAAACTGTTAAAAAGACAATCCAAATTAACAATATACAAGTCAATTATTCTCCCGGTGGTTACATATGGCAGCGAAACCTGGACCTTTAATCAACGGGAAATAAATAAGCTTCTTGTCTTTGAATGGAAGGTTCTTAGAATGATATTTGAACCGAAACAAGATGAGGCAACAGGACACTGGAGAAGACGCCACAATGCTGAGTTGTCAGCGCTGTATGGTAGTGAGAACATAGTCAGGCACATAAAGGCTAATCGAGTAAGATGGGCAGGGCATGTATTGAGATCAGAGGACCACATATTATTAAAAACAGTATTCCTTGAGGGACCAGATGGTAGAAGATCAATAGGCCGACCCAGGAAAGGATGGAAAGATGCCGTCGCAGCAGATGTGTCTAGAATGGGAGTCCAACAGTGGGAAATGGAAGCACAAGATCGAGGAAGATGGCGGGCGATAGTGGATGCGGCCAAGACTCACCCAGAGTTGTAGGGCCAGGAGAAGAAAGAAGAATAAAGAACATGGTCTAGGAAGGGATTTCATCACGTGGTGTCACTGACTTGAGAATTATTGATGGTACAGAAGATAGTGTACGCTATTGTACAATTCTGAATGAAAATCTTGTACAAAAAGCGAATACTTTGTTTCCAGAATGTTGGCGATTGCAACAAGACAACGCACGCTGCCACACTTCCTTATATTCAAGAACTTGGATGGAAAATAACGGGATAGCAACCATATTATAGCTAGCAGCTTCTCCCGACTTGAGTCCATCGAAAACATTTGGGGACTAATGAAAATCGAAGTGGAACGGGAAGCCCCTCGAAGTTGAATTAGTATCAGCCGTTACTAAGCCTTGGCATCAAACCTAATTATGGGCATTCCTCGTCGACTTCAAAAAGCTTTACGTCTAAATGGTGCACACACGGTCTAGACCACGCCATTTTTTTTGTCGGACAAATGTTGCGTCAAGTTATTTATAAAATGATCTCAACATTTAGCATACATTCTATTGTTATCAATGACATTTACATAATGACAAAGTTTTACACCTGCGCACTCTGCTAGTACCTATTTTCGCAGATGAAAAAATGGGGCGTCTCGGTAAAATAAAGCTGCCCTCAAAGAATTAGTTTGTTATTAATGATTTGGAAAAAGGGGCCTCGGCTCTCAGACTATTAAGTACATGTGTATGTTACCGGTAATCTGCATTTCATCGCAAAATAGACGGTTTTAAATATTAAAACTAACTTTTCCGCATCTGTCAGATGCCCTGATTAATATTCTATCATAAAATTGTCACTTGCATACACTTCGGGGGATGTATCGTGTTAACAAACCGAAATTTCTCCAAAAGTAACCAAAAATGCAGTATATCTGGATTTATAGGACCCGTTGTACTCGCTATAGTCAACTGAAAATCAATAGGGTACTTCTGTGAGACACCTTGAAAAGTATCCAATTATAAAATTGGCCACTTGTATACACTCCGGAGGCTGTATTGTACTAAACCCGAAATTTCTCCAAAAAGGACAAAAATGTGGCCGGTACCATAGCACCCGTTGTACTAGCTCTGGTGAGCTAAATATCAATAAGATTCATCTATAAGGCGCCCTGAACAATATTCAATCATAAAATGGGTCACTTGTATACACATGTATACAAACTGAAAATTCTCAAAAAATGACAAAAATTTGTTACCTCGAGTACCATAGCACTCGTAGTACTGGCTTTAGTGAGCTGAATCTCAATAGGGTTCATCTTTGAGACGCCTTAAATATTATCCAATCATAAAATTGGTCACTTGTATATACTCCGGAGGCTGTATCGCGCTAACAAACTGCAATTTCTCCAAAAATTACAAAAATATCGTACTTAAAGTACTATAGCACCTGTTATACTGGCTGTGGTGAGCTGAAAATCAATAGGGTTCATCTGTGAGATGTTTTGAATAATATTCAATCATAAAATTCGTGACTTTTTGCACTCCGGAGGCTGTATCGTGCTAACAAACTGAAATTTCTCAAAAAATTACAAAAATGTCATACTTCAAGTACCATAGCATTCGTTGTACTGGCTATTGTGACCTGAAAATCAATAGGGTTCACCTGTGAGATGTCCTGAACAATATTCAATCATAAAATTGGTGATTTGTTGCACTCCGGAGGCTGTATCGTGCTAACAAGACATGTAACGAAAAGTGGCCGACGACAACGACGACGACGACATACACACACCATTTTTTCGTGTTGTCCTTGATGAAAAACGTAAAAGTGACTCAAAATTTTTTTTTTAAATTTCAACTTTTTTGTGGGTAAACCAATACTTTTCTCGCATATTAGATAGGTTGGGCGGAAAAGTAAAAAGTTTTGATTGTATTATAATTTAAGTAAATAATGAAAAAAATAGTTAACTAGCATTAATGAAGAAAAATAGAGAAGCAGAAAGGGAACGGCGACTTCGGTACCTACTCTGCCATAGCGCCTTGCTACGCCACTGATCCACCTGGTTCATAAAGATTGTTTTTAATGATTAATTTTGATAAAGCTGATTTTGAGCAATCATAATGTGTTTTATTTGTCCGTAATATGAAGGGATAATGGGCATGGGTACCTACTTGCATAACATTGGTAAATACAGGACAAAGTATATTTATTTTACAATCCCCCAATTTTATATATTACCTAGGTAAAGTACCTCTATGTAATGAACAATAATTTATTTTATAAATTATAGATTACGCTATATAGCAATGCACTATGAACTACTGGAAATATGATTTGGGGATACATTTTTTATAATACTGTACCTGAGATACAGCCTTTTTATACCGAATTCTGTTTAGCAACTAAAGGTATATTTTAAAATATCCATCTAAAATTACGTACAAGATGGTTGACATCATCGCTTCTCAGTAAATCCAGATATTCATAATTCTGATATTAAACGCTGTAAAGCGTATTTATTACTGAATATGCATTGTATGTAATATTGAACTTCGTAATTATAATGCAATGTTTCCACTGGTGATGATTTAATAAATAATTAGTCATAGGATATTCTGGATATGACAAAGCAGATTATGTGTCAGTGTTGCAATTCTACGATATACCTCTATTCATAAACTCGGGAGTAAGGCAATTCAAGGCTTTCTAGAATGGAATCATTAATTTAATACAAATTATAAATAATTATACGAAGTTACGATAGATATAGTTGTTTTCTTGCTCGTTCAGTGTTGAAAACAATGGTTTGTCGGTACAGATTTTCTGATTATTAAAACATAATTATCCCTTGAACACTTTAGAGTGTTTCATGTATAATAATTATGTACGCTCCAATAATGCTCATTTAACACCATGCATATCAGTACTGGTAACTACTAGATATTTATAAAATTAAGCATATTACCATTTCAGAATACACCTTTAGGCGACTTTCAAGTAATGAAAATATTAATGTTTTATTTATATGAAACTAATAGTTTCGGTGATAAATTTATATTAGGTTTATTCAGAACCATATCTAGATTATTTTTGTAAAATATAAGTCGGCAAATGTATGTTTCGTGTGTACAAGATTCTGCAGATCTGTACTTGGGTTTCTTGAGAATAATTATTGTACAACTACTTTTCTGTTAGTTAATAAGTAGAAGCTATACTTTTAAGGAAGTTAGAACATATATTTTGATGTATTTGTATGTATTGTGTTGTATGTATTTTATTCCCATTCTTCAAGGTCCCTATCTACCGTGATAATATTACTTCGATTTGAAATGCTATTTAATTACTACCATATATATATTTGATGAAAATCACAAGAATTATACTTTCTACCATCTCGATTATAGAATTTAAGCCCATCTCTGAAATATTTACGGAATGCCGCTTCTAGGCTTTGACGAATGAAACTTTGATAATTTCATCATATCCGCAGTCATTATTTCAGCCTCATTCGACAAAAAATTCAAATGTAGTTGATTGTACTTCCGAGATATTTGCTCTTTTCCAATTGAAACGTAGTCTTCTCACTTCCCGAAGACTCTTCTTGTTCGAAACCAGTAGCATATGTTTGATCTGAAGCACTACTTATCAACTTCTTCGTTAATCTTACAAATTCTTGACTGACTATGTGATTCACTTGCAAGATTGTCTGTTGATTATTTTTCGTAAAAAATATATATTACCCTTGTCAAAAATATCTTTCACCAATGTGTGACCTCGGAAAGACCCCAATAGATGCAATCTACTATGTTTGCACACTACCGTTGCTTGTTACATAGAAATGCAAATAAAAAATCATTCGGAGCAAGAACCTGTTACCATCAACTTACTTTTTGTTACTTGTTGTTCGGTTTAATAATGATCTAGGAGTAGGTCTTACCCGTTCGTGGGTAATACTACTTTGTTTTCTGATAAATGACAAATATTAAGTTATAAAGAAATGAGATAATTTGTGGAAAGAAAAAATAAATTAAGATTAGGTAAGCGATATGAGATATTTGTAGAGAAAGAAAAAATAAGTTAAATTAAGATACGATAAGCGGGCGCCACCTAGAACATTATCAGCTTTGTAGTTGGTACACATCCACATCAATAAACCTTGTGAAGAGGGTTGGAAGGTATATAAATATGAACCAAGTTATAAAATTTACAAATGTGATTTAATAAATGTAAAAAAAATTATATGTTTAACAAACGACAAGTATCAATTAATAAAAAATTAATTTATAAAAAAAATATTAAAGTTGAAATAAAAGATTTACAATATTGAGATAGATTCTACAAACAAAAAAATATAAAAAAAGTTTAAGTTGAATTGTAAAAAAACAATTAGATAGTTGAAAATAAAAAAATACAAGTTTAAAAATACAAATATAATCTTGAGTTTTCAACTGCGTTAATATAAAACGAAAAGGAAACAGGAAAAGCAATTTATCTATGCTATAGTTAATGGACAACTGTTACTTCCCTTGACTTTTTCGATGTTTACAGTTGCTTGGGAAGTCAACCAGTACTAGTACAGCAAAATACAGCTCGTCTGGTAATTAAATTCAATAATTTAATCCCATTCCCAAAGTGCTAAAAATTACAATTGTGTGAGAAACTGAATAAATTATAATTTAGTAAAATGCAGGATCTCTAAAATGTAATTCAGAAATATAAGTGAAGGAAAGTATCATTTTAATAACGTGGCTCATACATTTAGAATCATCCTGTATTTTACTATATGAACGATAAAGGTACAATAAATTAGATAGAACTCCATTCAAGGTTTTTTATGCAGATAAGGTATATTGTTATTAAAAGGGAAATATTAAATATTATATAAAAAACGAATGGATAATGAAATAATTATTTTAAACATCTAATTATAAAATTAGATCGATAGAACTTGTTTAAGTGAAAAGAAATCATTTCTTCTGGCACTATAAAGTGAAAAAACACAAAAAATAAATAAAAAAAACGTGCTCCGTATCGGAACTTTCCAATATTAGTAAAAAGAACAAAACCAAAGATAGATAAGCGAGATACTGAGGGAAATGAATTGTTAGAACAGATTTAACTATATATAAACTTACCATTCACTTGAATGCACTTTCTAAATTGAAGACGGTCTAACCAAATTGATTTAGAAATATATATAACTATATTTATTTACTTAGATAGTTCGATAATGAGAGAGCCCTTTTAGTTTTCGTGCGGGATTAAATACATTTCAAATCCAAAACAAATGTATCAAAATTGGAAATACGCTTCCTATTTTCTGAATATTTGGAAATAATGTAGTCTCTGGCGAGAGAAAGTGTACATGAAACTGACCGTGAATTCTCAGTTCATACAATTCAAATCAACTCCGTTTTGCAAAATGTATGAAGTGAATATAGGATGTGTCTATCTTACCGTCGCTAGGTTATTTTAATAGAAAGGCAGTTTAAAAGTTTCGTACTATTTTGTACAATAATGGCCGGGGATACAATATTATCTCCCCAAACAAATCCATCATTATAGCAAATTATTGATGGTGTAGTACTTGTTGACAAATCAGTTGAAGCGTATAATTGTGAACGATTAAAATGTGGTTAAAGTGTTATGGGCGTTCTCAAAAAGGCAAAATAAATCTGCTAGTTGGGTAAGCTGTCAATACAATCTATTATCTACATAACCAGTTGATGTACCCAGCACATATCTTCACCTTATGTAAGGAGACTATTACTTTTCGCCCAACATTTTTTATTCTAATACTTGTATTTTCTTTAATTTCTTTAATAAGAAACATTTCTTAAAACTGAACAAAAAATGGATTCCTCGTATTAAAGTATATGGTACTGCATAATTTTCTCAATACATTCACTGTAAGCGAAAATTTACAATTTTTTTGTTAGGGCCGCAAAATTCTTGAAATTTTTTTAACATACTTCCATAAAAAATTCTATAATTACGAAACTATGTTATATATCGATTCCTTTCTTACGCCATTCGGTAAAGGAAATATGCATCTCAATGTTTGTAAAAAATTACCTTATAAAAATTTGTAGTAACTACGTCTATGCAATGGAAAAATTGGTGAAAATCGAAATAGGAGTGAGTATTCATACTATTATAAAAAAAATTATTCCGATGTCGATGAAATTTTGCATAGGAGGGATTTTTGATTCGAGGATTCCAATAAATTGTTGTTCGTAAAAAAATTATTTCGGGCGGAAAATTGAAAAAAATTTATGAAAATGGGATTTTCCGGAAAACGGTACATAAGATTTTGCTCATTTATGAACTTAGCCTCAGTTTTTACGTTCTGAACCTGCATATAAAATTTCATTAAAATATTCAGTCGCGCTTTTGAGTTATCGTGTTGACAGACAGACGACATTTTTTAAAAATAAGTTTTTTGGGCTCAGAAACATATGAAACGTGTAGATCCACTCGAATCTAGAAACATCAAAATCACTCCATTACATAAGGTGAAGTAAAAATAGGTAAATTATTATTATCTAATTAAAATTTATAAAATAATATATATTACGTATTAGTTTTAAATAATTTATAACATGTATCACTCTTTACTCTTTATACACACTCAGTAACAACACCGCTTTATTATTCCTTTTTGTACCGATAATATAGTCTACTTGAAAAATTTATTTTTTAACCCTACACTGCTCAATTTTTTAAAATTCCATAAAAAAATGTGTTTTGGGCTTGTTATGCTTTAAGGATGAAGGGAAAAATAATAAAAAAAATAGAATCTAATTTTTTTATTAATATAATGAAAATTATAATAGTACCAGATCTGATACATTGAGCATAACTGCATAAAAATATTATCCGTTATGAGGAGAAACAAAACAGTTGTGGTTCTTATTTAAACATAAATGTATGCCACATTTAGAGCATTTAATGTAAGAAAACAAAGAACAGGAAGGAAATTTACATCGTTGTCTAATTTTATCGTACATTGGCCAATGATCCATGGAGTCGGTGCGAACGTCTTTTGGTGGTACGTGAGAAAACAATGTAGATTTCTTTCTCTTTTCTATCAACATTGACTCAACTGAATCCTTGGAAGGCCTACCTCTCTTTCTACTGCCATTGTCAGACTTACAAAGGCATAATGCTATTTCTAGTCGAACATCAACCTGTGACATTAACTTTTCTATGTCGGCATGTGCCCGTCTATAAAGCAGCCATGTATTGACAAGTGTCACATCAATCAGGTGGTAAAAAAGTCTTATGTACCATTTTTTTGTCCTTATTTTAATTTTGTACCTTCCAATGAAGCTGTCCATGGCATCTACCCCTCCCATGTGGGCATTATAATCTGGAACGAAACTGGAACACTCAATATGTACGTATTTTATTTCTTTCCTGTCCCATCGTCTAACCTCAGTTAAGGGTATTTTGCCTTTAAATGTTGATAGAAAAGTAACTGGTTTATTATCTAACCATATTACTGAGGATATGTCAACTCCTTCAACATTACAAACGAATTCTTCTGAAGTACCCCCCTGACTTTTTTTTCAACTCTGCATCAGTCGGTAATTTGCAATTTGAAATCCTTGGACGTCGAACTGTGCCCAGCGAGTAAATGCCCTTACTACCTAAATATGCGAGCAGGGGAACCGATGTGTAGAAGTTGTCAAAATAGGCTCTATAGTTTTGATTTGGAGGAACAATCCTATACAGTCTCACGTCTAGAACCTAGGTCGGGTTCGCTATCCCAGCGAAATTTTGAATTATTCTCGTCCCCCGTATATATTTCAAAATTATATGAAAAGCCATAGCTTCCGCATAAAACATACAGTTTGTAACCCCACTTGTGGGTTTTTGCTGGAAGGTATTGTTTTAAATGATGGCGCACTTTGGTAGCACAAAGCTGCTCGTCAACTGACAGACATTTATCTAAAGGTACTGACTGGAATCTGGCATTTACGGCATCTATAATAGGTCTTAGCTTGTGTAACCTATCCCGGTCTGGATTTTCTCGAGGCAACATGTTGTTATCATTGAAGTGTAGGTTTTTTCGAATAAATTCAAACCGATTTTGACTCATAGTTTCCTTGATTTGGGGGAAACCTAAATTTGTTGACCAATAGCTTCGTAGATTGGGCATATGTACGACTGACATGTAAATGCAAACTCCTAGAAACTGCTTTATATCAGCTGCAGATAACATGGCTGGTTTACTGGGATATTTTTGGATTGAGTAAAGATTTGACTCATTTGCAATTTTATCGAATAAATCGTCATCAAAAAAATATTACTTTTCCGCCCAACCTATCTAATATGCGAGAAAAGTATTGGTTTACCCACAAAAAACTTTTTGAGTTCTTTTTACGTTTTTCATCAAGAACAACACGAAAAAATGGTTTTTAGAAGAAAAATCCTGTGTGTATGTCATAGTCGTCGTCGTTGTCGTCGGCCACTTTTCGTTTACATGTCTTGTTAGCACGATACAGCCTCCGGAGTACAACTAATCACCAATTTCGTGATTGAATATTGTTCAAGGACATCTCATAGATGAACCCTATTGATTTTCAGCTCACAGTAGCCAGTACAACGGATGCTGTGGTACTTGAAGTACGACATTTTTGTCATTTTTTGAGAAATTTAAGTTTGTTAGCACCATAAAGCCTCCGGAGTGCAAAAAGTCACCAATTTTATGATTGACTATTATTCAGAACATCTCACAGATGAACCCTATTGATTTTCAGCTCACCACAGCCAGTACAACAGGTGCTACAGTACTTTAAGTACGACATTTTTGTCATGTTTGGAGAAATTTCAGTTTGTTAGCACGATGCAGCCTCCGGAGTATATACAAGTGACCAATTTTATGATTGAATATTATTCAGGGCGTCTCAACTATGAACTCTATTGAGATTCCGCTCACTAAAGCCAGTATAACGAGTGCTATGGTACTTGAGGTACCAAATTTTTGTCATTTTTCGAGAATTTTCAGTTTGTTAGCACGATACAGCCTCCAGCGTGTATATAAGGGTCCCATTTTACGATTGAATATTGTTCAGGGCGTCTTATAAATGAAACTTATTGATTTTTAGCTCACCAGAGCTAGTACAACGGGGCTATGGTACCTGAAGGGCCACATGTTTGTCCTTTTTGGAAAAATTTCGGATTTAGTACGATACAGCCTTCGGAGTGTATACAAGTGGCCAATTTTATAATTGGATATGGATATGTTTCAAGGTGGCTCACAGATGTACCCTATTGATTTTCAGCTGACTATAGCGAGTACAGCGGGTCCTATAAATCCAGATATACTGCATTTTTGGTTACTTTTGGAGAAATTTCGGTTTGTTAACACGATACATCCCCCGAAGTGTATACAAGTGACAATTTTATGATAGAATATTAATCAGGGCATCTCACACATGCGGAAAAGTTAGTTTTAATCTTTAAAACCGTTTATTTAAAAAACTATAATGGTGTTTCAAGATTGTTTATTGAAGAAGGAAGTGTTGTGTTTCCTCGAAATGGTAAATTTTCTTCACTCCAAACAAGATTTTGCTTACGCCATAATAGATTGGAGTATTTCTTATTCAAATTACCTATCTCTTGTTCTGGAACATGTTCTGGAGTTTCATTTGATATTTCAACCTAATTTTCCTGCTGAACATCCGCACTAGGAAAAAAAAGCACCATCTTCAAGCTCTATTGGTAGTTCATCTATTTCCTTGGCGTCAATTTGTTCAAGAGTAATCTCACCCAGATCATCATCCGAATCTAACTCCAAATCATCCTTGATATCGGATAAGTGAGCTATAGCATACTTCAATTCATTTTTAGAAAGTGGACTTTTCCATTGTTGCCGATTTGACATCTAAAAAATTAAAAAAAAACTTGAACTTTTTACATTATGTAGCAAATTTGATACGACCAAATTTTACAACAAAAATTTCTTCTTGCATAAACGAAAGTCAAAATACAATAAATTGAAACAAACTACTTACAAAGAAAACTTCTAAGAATATTTCTACGGCTCACAAACGCAAAAATAACTAAACAAAAGCGGAGACTAATCTGCACAAGTAATGCAACCACGTGCTACTGTTCAAACATAAACAAACTAGCGGGTGGAAAGCGCGGTATATTCAATTTTCGACCGTATAGACCTGTTCAATAAAGTTGTAGCGGATCTGATACGGTTCGTAGTAAGTATACTGAAAAATAATCTTTAGCGATAATATAGTCCGTCTAGAAAGTATCCAGAATTTAATCTTTCTCCTAATTTTAACATATTTCTTTTTTGTAACATCCTAAGACGGAAGTAATGCATCAAGTAGTTTGTGCCGATAGTAGGTCATGGCCAAAATGACATGACAATACCATCTGTCAAATATTGTTGAATGCAAGCTGGCTTAAGTTTTGTGTAATAATGTCACAACTAGAAAAAAGGAAATTGGTGGAATATTTGTATAGACAAGGTGTTCAAAACGTTAAAGAATTAGTGGATATGACGGATTTCGGAAAAAGTGCAGTATATGAGACAATAAAGAGGATAAAAAATGAGAGAGATATGAGGCATGGTCCAGTTTCGGGAAGACCGTGTAAGATTAGCGGAAACAATTTAAACGCTTTAGTGATCTCAGGACGACAAAATCCGCGCCTAGGGTTTCTAAAATCGGCTAACAGATTTAAAAATCAACGAAGAATAAGCGTGTGTCCAGAAACTGTTCGCAAGTCACCGAAAAGGCACGGCTTCATATCAAGGCAATCAAAGAAAGTCCTTGCAATGACACCTTTACAAAGGCAACGAAGAATAGATTTTGGTCAATGTTTTCGAGAAGACTTTGCTAATGTTTTTATATCCGACGAAAGTTATTTCCTGCTTGGTGCAAGTCACCTAAAAATCCTATCAAGAGAACAAATTACTGTTCAAATTTCCAAAAGCTTTATATACAGAGGGTTGGCGTTTACAGCAGAATAATGCACGATGCCATACTTCTGCATATATTGCAGCTTGGATGCAAGAACAAAACTTGACAACAATTCCACGGCCAGTAGCTTCACCAGATCTTAGTTTCATTGAAAACATATGGGGACTTATGAAGATCGAAGTGGAACGAGCAGCGTCACGAAATAAAAAAAGAGTTGATTCGGTCAGTTTTACAAGCCTGGACCACCATCACCGAACATTATAGCGTTGACCTAGTTTCGGGTTTGCCTGATCGTTTAATTAAGTATTTAGAGTTAAATGGAGGTTGCATAAGTAAAGGAGATGAATTATTGTATAACTGTATTAATTTAAGTAATAAAAATATACACCGAAAACTTATAATTGCGCTTACTGTTTTCCGGATACTTTCTAGACGGATTATATATGAGAAAAGAAATGGTTGGATCTGATTTGATACATTAGGCAGTCTAGGGTTAATTAAGACACTTATTATTTTAACTTTCTCTTAATTTGTTTTTAATAAGTATTATTTGTTTAATGTTTGTTGATTTTAAATATTTGTACACAAGTATTTTAACATGATTATTTACAAAAAACTACGAAAAAATTGCTGAACTTCACGCATGTGCAATAAAAATTGTGGCGAAAAGGTCTTATTTTTATGTTTTCTCAGAATTTTGCTCCTAAACTCTTAATCGGGAAGATGCAAATATAGAGTTTATCAATATTTTGTTACTAAAATGCTAAAATAATATATGTTCAAATTAAAAGATATGAAGGATTGTGTTTAGTTTCTCTGGAGCATAAAACTAATAAAAAATGTGACAACTATTATAAATGAAACGCAAGAATTGGATCAGTCCCGCCAATTCGAAGATTGTGCAGCTTTTGAAAGTAAAGAATGACTAATATTTGTGAATACTTATACTATAGTATAGATTATTACAACTAAAATATATCTCCATGTGAGTGTAAGCATGCGCTGCCGCTCTATTGCCATGGTTGCACAGAACATCTGAGGAATCTCCGACTACGTCCATCACATTTTATTGGAAGAAATCGAAATTATCTGCATATGCTTCTGGAAAATCTTTAAATCACTGACCGGTTCTCTTAAGTTCACAGTTCTATTTAGTTCTTTTATTAAGAGAATTTATCAAATTTATGTTATATACTAAAATAATAACTCATAGTTCACAGCACCTTGTATTTATTCAAAAAATATCTTGAAAGTCGAAAATTATGCAACTATGAAAGCCAGCGACGTACAAATATAACCAGTGACAGACAGGTGTATTTTGACAATGAATTATAATACATATTTCAATTTTTTAACATATTCCCGGTCAATTCTACATGAATTTATTTTTCATTTGAGAGCAAAAATAAAAATATTGCTTGTTGCCTATAATGACAAAATTACAAGTAAAATATGATCTAAAAATATGATGTGAGCCCTAGTACAGAACGTCTCTCTATTTTGTGGACCTGTGTAATATTTAAAAGAAACACTAATCTAAATAATAAAATTCCTTCAAGTAGCATCAGCCTGGAATTTAAACGAGCCAAGAATTTTAATAATTTAAGATGAATTATATTTTCCCGACTACAATGCTTAGTTCTTCTCTATTGGTGTAGTGGAAAAATAAAATTCCGGAAAACACATTATAGGCTACCCTTGCATAAATATTGTTGAAGCGGGAAAAACAGCAGTAAATAAGCCCTGTCTTGCCCCATAAACCAGATCTTTACGTGAACGTGAGAACGTTCCTGGAGAAACACGCGTAGTTGGAATACGAAAATGTCAGGAAATCCTTTGTTGTTATAAACGCGTATTTTACTAAATTTATTACAATTATAATTACCTACGAGTAGTTAAAAAAAGTTGGTTGTTCAAAATTATAACTTCATATACGTAATCTACTAACATACCTTACGCTGTTCCCCCGATATTATTTATTTTAGATTTAAATAATAAAAAAAATTGATGCAAATAAGCAGTATATGTATATTTTACAAATTTTCTAGAATTTTTATCATTTGACACTGACCTGATAATAAATAAACTTGATCCAAATTTCAAAAATAATTAAGTTCCTATTAAAACGAGAGTGCTTTGTCAGTGTAGCTTTATAGATATTTAAAAATCACAAAACTAGTTACCACGAAATGTAACCTTCATAAATTGAGCCCACGAAGAGATACCATTAGTTTTCCATCAAACTCTACGTGTAAATTGTCTAACATATTCAATGCCAATTTATTAGTTGTTAGTATTATTTGTATTACTCTTATTGTCTTAGGCGGTATCTATATTTTCACCTCCATTCTTCTTTGTTCTTGTTGTATTGAATATTTGGCCTGTTAAGCATATCTCCGTACTACAGATCTCTTACTACGTAAGTTTTGGTCTAACTTAAACGGGTTACCTTGTCTTGACTTCATTGGCACGACTCGAACCCAATTCTGTCCCTTCATTTTGATACGCTGCACTTAGTTCAATCTTATTGCTCGGATATTTTTTGAAAGTTCAACTTATACCCTCCAAATATTCAAATACCTACCGCCAACCTATTAAATTCGAATGAGAGAATGATTATTAAGTATGTTAAAAACTAACAGTCCTATTAAACTAATTAACAGCCGATAATTCACACGATATAAAAATGTGTTTTCGTTATTGAACAATCTTTCAAAAATGATGAAAGTGTGGCAGCTACTGCTCAAACAGTTTGTACAGAACATAGGGATCGAGACCGAACTATAGAGGTAGCACTTCTGTTGAAAGTAGAGCGCCCTGGTGTTAAATAAGAAAAACATTGTCATGTAAATAGTATAATGAACAACCTACAAAATGAAAAAAAAGGAATAGATCTTTTTATTTTCTTTGCCAGGAAAAATTGTTGGTATGTAAGATGGGTGGGTGTAGGGGATTATCTGATTTTTGATTATTGACAAAATGAGCACTGCAAATTCTAGTATTTTTATTTGGTTCCCAATCGTCCTGATGTTTTCTGAAAGGTAATTAAAAAACTTGAAGTGATTCGTTTTGTACAAATGTTTACTTTCTTCCCCTTAAAATAGTATTTAATTATTTGAACTTATTATATAATATTAAAGTCAGCAAGCACATAACTAGTTTTTTATTTTATATAATCAATGAAATCGTACAGAAAACAACATTTTATTCTCTCGATAATAATCTTTTATTTATGTAAAAAAACATTTAGAACTTTTCTAATAGCTCTGCCAATTGTAGTATTATACTGATTATACACAAAATAATAGTTAATATAATGTTTTAATTAGAACATTTTAATTACATATGGGTTTTTACTGCATTTATCAATTTTTGACGTTTTAAAGTTATCCACACAGTGTTCAATGGACTTTCGGGGAAACCATAAAATTTCAACTGCGTAGAATTTTTATACAGCATATTTGAACAGATATGGATACAGAAAGATACTTTTGATGACGACATCACAAACATTTAATATCAGTTTTATAAAATGAAACGCAGATTATACAAAACTACTAATACTACTAATAGTGTTTACATCACATTGTTTGTGTTTTTTCACGGCAGATGGCATAAACGTCATCTTTCTCGGTCTCTATGATCGAAACAGTAAACAAATAAATCGGAAATGTCATTAATTAAGTTTCTGACGGCGACTTGACATCCGCAATCAAAATCTTAGCTTCAGATGACAGTTTTGCTGATGTCAGTGCAGCCACTTTTACAGAATTAAAATCGAAACATCCTTTAGAGACACTTAATAGTACGTTCCCTACTCTGAGTTCGGAACCTATTCCGCAATAAACTCTTTTAAAACAAGTTCTGCTGGTGGTTTAGACTCTTTAAGACCTTCACATCTACAAGATTTAATAAGTTACAGTGCTCGCCCTTCAGGAAAAAAT
Source organism: Galeruca laticollis (assembly GCA_963921935.1). NCBI lineage: Eukaryota > Metazoa > Arthropoda > Insecta > Coleoptera > Chrysomelidae > Galeruca > Galeruca laticollis. The sequence goes on from OY998180.1 coordinate 171,746,702, forward strand.
CTCTTATCATCTTTGTGTAAATTATGTGATTTTATTTTAAATGACACAATCAACATCAATATTCGTCATATTTTATTCGGAGCGTCACTATTAGCTTTAACTAAAAAATCAGGAGGTATCAGACCAATTGCTATGGGTACAGTTTACCATCGTTTAGTAGCGAAAATAATTTGTTCAAACATCAGAGACAAATTAGGATATTTACTTCGTCCATTACAATTCGGTTTCAGGTCGAAAGGTGATTGTGAAGCAGTTGCACATGCAGCAAGACGTTTCGTCTCTAATCATCCAGACGTTAATAATAAAGTTTTTCTGAAAATTGATTTTAAAAATGCTTCCAATGCAATTAATCGCGATCATTTATTATATTCTACCTGAAATTTTTCCTTTCATCAATCAATGTTATCGATTCCCTTCATATCTTTTATTTGGCGAAAACATCATTTATTCGGAAATAGGCGTCCAACAAGGGCCCTTTGGCACCTCTCCATTTTTGCATATCGATACACAAACTTATAAGCAACATTGACACATAATTCAATGCTTGGTATCTTGATGATGGTTCTTTAGGTGGTAATACTAATTCCGTGTTCAAGTCTCTTGTCTATATTATAAACAATTCCAAGGATATTGGTCTTGAACTCAATTTCAGCAAATGCCAGTTATTTTTCCTATAATCACCAAATAATCTAATCATTGATAAATTTAATTCTGTAGCACCAGGCATAACAATTACCTTCACTACCTGTCTCATATGGTGGTTTAGGAATTCGCTAAATCGTTTCAGTAGCTCCTCCTTCTTTTTTGCCATCATTAAATAGTTCAAAAAATTTCATTATTACAATCTGCCTATATTTTTCCACACACAAGACCCTTTATTATTGGAGGCAGAAAATATTTGGTCATTGAAGTCTAACAAAGTTGAACTCGATGAATATAAATCCTTTCAAAAATCCTGTGATATACGTTTATTGAACATTGAAAAAGAAAATCTGCTTCAGAAAGCTATGAATTTACCAGACAAGGCTCGTTTGAATGCAGCATTTTCAAAGGAATCAGGGGCATGGTTGAACGCTATACCGTCGGCCCCATTAGGTACGCTTTTAGATGACGAAAGTTTCCGTATTTCTATTGGTCTCCGTTTAGGTTGTCAAATTTGTGTAAAACATCGCTGTCGTTGCAGAGCTGATGTTGATGAATATGGTAGACACGGCCGAAGCTGCAAATTAAGTGCCGGCCGTTTTTCACGTCATTCTGCAATAAATGACCTAATCAAACGAGGCCTCTCATCTGTAAAGATTCTCTGTTCGTTGGAACCGTTAGGTACTTGCAACGACGACGGTAAACGTCCAGATGGTATGATCATCATTCCATGGCAACGCGGCAGACCAGTTATATGGGATTTCACTTGCACTGACACTTGGGCTCCGTCCCATGTCCGATTCACATCTATTTCCGCAGGCGCTGCAGCTTTACAAGGCGAAACTTTTAAAATCAATAAATACAAAAATTTGGAGAACATTTACATTTTTATTCCTGTAGCAATTGAAACCTCTGGTGTTTTCGGTCATGAAGCTTTAAAATTCATTAAAAAAAATCGGTAAAAAATATCAGTAGAAACCAATGATTCAAGAGCAACTTTGTTCTTTATACAACAAATAAGTATTGCAATTCAAAGAGGAAACGCTTAATCTTTTCTCGGTATGTTTCTCCGTTCTAAGCCTCTAGAAGAACTTTTTATGAAACCTAATCATAAGAAACCTAATTCTTCTACCACTTTCAAACTTTCTCACATTACCGACCCTAAAACATATGATCTTTCCTTTTTCCGAAATTCTTATTTAACATCTTCATTCTCTTCTTCAGAATGTGTGCCTTCTGATAATACATGCGTTGACAATTTTATAAATCATGCCTCCAACAAGCTTTTGGGCCTCAGTGTACTAAAAAATATAGATAACCACCAGCCAGATGATGTCCCATTCATAGGAATACTGAAGAAGATGACTATGCTAGAGAATGATTCGATTCCTATACGCAGTAAATTATCTTTGACCAAAACAACATATAAAACTGGTTTACCCCCAATAGAGTTGAAGACATCAAATAAAAAAGGTAAACGACCAAATGGAAGGTATTTATACTAACAGTGTGGCATACTCTAACAATACTAATACAGACAATTTGTCTGATGAAGATGATAACGGAAATCACGCATCAGTAGCCGATTTGAGTAAAAATTTTAATGACAAACTCTCCAGAACAGTAAAAAATGGTGCTAACCTCGCCAATAAGACAATTGAGGTTAGATCCAAAATATCTGATGTGACCAATAGAGTGAAACCACTAAATACAAAAGCAATGTCAACCAGAGTTAAAAAATCTAGCAATAATGTTTCGGTGACCAAAAAAAAATGGCATTGCCTCCAACAAGTGTCAAAATAACCCCGATGTTTTGCAGTCAAATTCAAAATTGGAAGAGAATGAAGATGTAGAAAAAAATAATGAGTCAGTAGTCGATAGGGTCGTAGTAACTGAGGAATCAATTCCCTTTCTAAAAATAATCCTAAAGTTAACAATTTCTCTCCATACATTTCATTTTCGATTAAAGATTTTCAGAAAGGGGATGAAACTCAACAAGAACAAAAGGACACGTCTAAAAATGATGTAGATAATAAGGAATGTATTAACAAAGTGAACCAGACCAATGATCTATCGACATCAACCAAACTTTCCAAAACCGCAATATCTCCATCCAATTCAATAGCAAACAACATCAATTCAAATTCCTTATCACGCCGATCAAGTGAGAAAGACAATAGAATCCGAGATTATTCGGACAATGATAGTAGTTGCGAAAGAGCTCTTAAAAATATCTCCACAATCAGATCCATAAAGGGTATTCCCCAAAAATCTTTAGGTCTCAAAGGCCTCAAAAATATTGGTAACACATGTTTCATTGAATAGTATTATCCAATGCCTATCAAACACAAGGTGGCTATTAGAGTATCTAAAGAAAGACGCATACATTAGAGATATTAACATAAATATATCTAGCATGAAAGGAGCATTAATTAAAGCATTTGCTGAAATTATTCAAGAGCTTTGGTCTGGAGACAGTTCAGACAGAGTGGTTAATACAGTATCATTGAAAAGTCAGATTCAGCGATTTACTTCAAGGTTCATGGGATACACTCAACATGATACACAGGAGTTTCTTCGTTACCTATTAGCAGTACTTCACAAATATGTCAACAAGGTATATGTAAAACCAAAGCCCATATTAACAGAAATTGATGACAAACTTAGTGACATTGAGAAAGCACAAGAATCTTGGTTGAGATATCCGAGAAGGACAACTCCAAGATTGTGGATAACTTTGTCGGTCAATTAAAATCAACAATCAAGTGCACACACTGCGGTCACTGTTCAGTTACATACGATCCCTTTTGGGATTTATCCCTTTCGATACCCAAAAAAAAAACAGGTCAATTACGACTTTCATAATGTTTAGATTCGTTTACAAGAGAAGAAACACTCGACGGTGATGAGAAACCAATATGTTCGAAATGTAAGGAACGAAGACGATGCACTAAATCATTTTCAATTCATAAATTTCCGAAAATATCACCTGAAGCGCTTTTCGCAAACAGAAAGATTTAGTGGAAAACTTAATGTTGCAATAGATTTTCCAATAGAAGGGCTTGATATGAGCCATTACGCGGCTGATAATGTGGCACCTTGTATGTACAACCTCTACGCTATATCAAATCACAGTGGAACCACTTACAATGGTCACTACACAGCATATTGCCGACATCCCTACACGGGACAGTGGCACGAATATAACGATTCAAGGGTGCTATTAATATCGTGGAAATCTTTAGTCAGTGGAGAAGCATATGTTCTCTTCTATGACAAAGTCCCACCTGTAAGTTCAATAATTTTTTTGATTTGTTTTTAAATTGTATATTTTCATTGTGAACCAATGTCTTATTTGGTTTTTTCTGCAAAATTTATTCATATACCCATATAAACAGTAATTGAAAAGTTTAGGCAGACTGACGCAACTGTTAATGATAAACATACTGGTCGTCCAAAAACAAGCCATTCAAATGTCAATATCGAAATAATGTGTGAGAGTGTTGGTGAAAGTCCAGGAACTGAACATAGATTTTTCGAACACAATTATTTTCACTTTGAGAGCATTATTAATCGTAGAAATTGCCTTATTTGGGATTCAGTTTGTATTTGTGGAAAAACAAATGGATCCATAACGTGTCATTATAACAGAATTCATTTATGTTAACGTCTTCATAAATTTATATTATTACTGCCGAATCTTTTGTCTGAAACCTTTCATTTGATGAAAGTCAAGTAACATTGAAATTATTTTATTTATTGTATATAACCCCTGTTTTTAAAAGTATTAATTGTGCCTATTTCTTTATATACCTACTGATTCCATGCATTTCATAGCAGCACCCCTAGTTTTAAAATGGAATTTATTATTGGACTTTTGGCTACAGTGATTATACAGACGCCAGGTTCGTCTGTAAAAATACCAAATAACATTCCGATAATTGTAAAGATCAGCAGATATAGTTTTCCTGGTTTTCTATATCATTGCACAGTTATACTGATACTAATTGGGAAAAATGATATCCAGAATATCCCCATAGGGCTAATAATATCTAAGCTTTCATATTTGTAATATCATATCTTCTTCTTTTTTCTATTAACATGTATTAAGTCAATCACAAGGTAGGTCACTTCTTGGTCTAGTCAAAAATAATTATTAAACATCATGAAATGTAACTTCTGTCATTCTGACGATGATATTTAATATCGAAACAATTGTCAAATTTCTTAGAATTTTTAACATTTTTTTCAATATATTGTGGAATTATCTAGAAACAGTAAGTTTCATTTAAAATATTAAATTTAAAATAGGAAAATACCGAACCTTTACGTATGCTCACTGTATACAATACAACCCCAAGCTAAAATCGAAATCCGGTCAGCAAGCCTAGTCGCTAGTGTTGAAATAAATTGAGTATTCGTTTATTAAAGTAATCGACATCACTGGATTACTGAAATTAGTACTCGAATCACGGTTTCAATTGATTTGATTTAGTTGTTTTGTTGGTTTTTGTGGTAAACCTTTCCTGATTGTTTTGTATGAGTTATTTTTAGCAGTAGAATTCATTGCATCTGAGATTCCTGGAACAGCTGAATTATTTGTATATAAACTTTGTTGGGTTATCATCCTTTAATTCTACCATATCTCACTTAAAATGTTATTTAACATTTTTTTTCTATATGCAAACCGTGTGGTTTTTCAGAATTCACATCTAACAGATAATATAATTAAATCCATTTGTTAATATATGAATTGAATAAGAACGCCTCTTGAAACAATGAAGGGTTTCGATTTCTATGGTTACAAAGTACCGACCAACCAAACGGACTGAATAAACTGAGGGACAAAATGGGGAATCAATAATTTTTTTTAGATTAGTCAATTCCAAGTTTTGGATATACTAGAACTGCATTTTAACATACTATACTGGGCACTCGAGATGATATTGTAGTGTTTTTCTTATTTATTAAAACGTTTTATTACGGGTGGGATAAATTCATACACACGGTAGGTTTACTTACTTATTTATTTAAACACTCGCCAATCCAACTGGTTACTCGCTATCTTAGGCATAGCCAGTTTCTTCACGCTGGATTCCAACACATGGTCTCGGATGTTTCGAAGTGCTTCCCACACATCGCGGTAGTTTGATCGATCTTGAAGTTCATTTTTAGTTACCACGTAGAAGACGTACCGCGAGTTATGTTTCAGTTTCAGTGTCTTGCCAGGGGCTGGAATCTGGTCTTCAAGTTTTTCTAATTGCCCGAACTTCTTTCGAAAGACGAATGCCAACCATCGTGCGTTCTTGAGACGGGCGAGGATGTTGTATGCCAGTGAATAATCTTCCGAGAGAGTGAACAAATCTTGTCGTTGTTCTGAAGTGACTCCATATCTAGCTTTCCCGGTACCTCCATACGCGTCCATAAATTCATGGAAGGTGGGGTCAGACACATCTCCAATATGATTTACTCCTTTCTCTAGGTCATGGTCTACTATTGGTTTTCCGTTGGGGATCTTGCTTATGCGATATATAACATCATTGAACCTTTTCTTGATTAAGTATGGACCTTCCCAGGATTATTGTAATTTTGGAGAAAATCCTTTTCTCCTCGTCGGGTTGTGTAACCACACTTTGCCCCCTTCTTTAAAACCGCCTTCTGTTGCCTGCGTGTCGTACCGACTTTTCAATCTGTCGCTGGCAACTTGAAGATTTGTTCGAACTAATTCATGAATTGGATCACGTAGTCTTCGCCTGCTAGATTTTCTCCAGGCCGACAGCCAGATTCCAGGTCACAAGGAAGCCTCATATCACGTCCAAACAGGATTTTCGCAGGTGTTTCACTCGTGGACTCTTTGACGGCAGATCGATAAGCCAGTGCGAATAGGGAAAGATACTGGTCCCAATCTCTCTAATGGCTGGAAACTACTTTGGACAGGTGTTTTCCAATAGTCCTGTTCATTCTCTCGACTATCCCATCTGACTGTGGATGTAATGCTGTTGTCCTGGTCTTCTTCATTCCCAGCTTGTCGCAAATCTCCTGGAATAGATGGCTTTCAAAATTTCTTCACTGGTCACTGTGGACTTCCAAGGGCACTCCATATCGGCTAATAAATTCTTTCACCAATACATCCGCGATAGTTGTGGCCTCTTGGTTCGGGATAGCGTAAATTCCCACCCACTTTGTGAAATAATCCATTACAACCAGTATGTATTTGCTACCATTTTCTGTCGTCGAAAATGGTCCAGCGATATCTAAAGCAATCCTTTCGAAAGGGCTTCCAACATTATACTGTTTCATAGGTGCCTTTCTCTTGCGAGGTGGTCCATTAGTCGTAGCACAAGTCTTACATTTCTTACAACAGTCCTTCACATCATCGGAGCTGTTCATCCAATAAAACCTCTCACTGATTCGCTGTAGGGTTTTCTTCACTCTCAGATGACCTCCCGATGGACTGTCATGTAACATCTTTAGTACTTCAGCTACTCTTGTTCTCGGGATAACTAGCTGTCTTTTTTCGTCACGTTGTTAAGCTGGCGATAATCCACGCAGAATCTCGTAGTTCCATCCTTTTTCTTGACGAGCACTACTAGAGACACCCATGGACTAGTAGATGGTTCTATTACTTTTTCTTCTGCTATCTCTCGAATTATTCTTTCAGGTTCCTCTCTCTTCGCTCGTGGAAGTCTTCGAGCCGATTGCCTAATTGGCTTAGCATTACCAGTATCGATTTTGGGTTTGACGGCTGACGTTCTACCAGTCTTTCCTCCTTTTGGTACGAATAGGTCTCGATACTGCAAGAGAAATTCTCTCAATCTCTCTTTTTCAGCTCGATCCAAAGATTGACCGGCTACTGATAACATCTGTCCGAATCTGGCATTAGAATTGTCAGTGGTCGTTGTTTGACGAACTATAAACGTCACTGGTACGCAGGATCCAATCCTGGTTTCTTTCTTGATGGTAACTGGGTAGTCATTTACGTTTATCACGCGTACTGGGATCTCTTTCGCGGACTTAACCAATCCTTTTCCAATTAGTACTCCTTTGCCAACCTCTTCGTCGTGGTTCCTTGGCTCCATCATAACCGGTGTACCTTCCTCCATGATTCCCTGTAGCCGTGCTACTATCATGGTTTCGCTTTGTGCAGGTAGAACAGTCCCTTCCTGTACAGCTGCCAACACCGCGCTGCCTTCATATGGATGAAGGAATACCTCCTCGGAACCCACTTTAATGGTTCTGTTTCTAAAGTCTAATTGGAAACGTCTATTCCCAGAATCACGTCTTCTTCAATGTCAGCTACGATTACCGTATGCGTGAACTTTTGTGCGCCAATTCCCAATTGGATTTGGGTCTCACCGTGAACGTTGGCACTCTCACCTGTGGCGGTCCGCAGTCGCAGTTTCGTTTGTAAAAGCTTCTTCATGGAGTTTATTATTTCTGGTCCTATAATGGTTCTAGTTGCTCCAGTGTCTACTAGCAGAGTATATCTCTTGCCATTCACTTCGCTATCTACATATACACTGTCGTTGCGACATCTGAGCGAAGTTATCAGTATGAGAGAGTCTTTGGAACGATCATGGGTCGGTGCTACCCCCTCGGAGCCGGCCCGTTCTAGTTCTCCTGTGACTGGGGTCTTGGTTTGCAGGAGTCCTGGGGCGCTTACACGAACTACGTACATACCCTAGCTTGCCACAATTCCAGCATCTGATCTTTCTCCGATTCTTGTCAATCATACTTTTTATTAAACTGACGTACTGGTCAAATCTGTCTTCGTCACCTAGGTCTTGGATGGTCCTCATCTTGCTATATCCTGAAGCCTTCGTTGCTGCTTCATATTCAAGAGCAGCTCTCAATGCGTCGACTAATGTTTTCGGATGGGCTAAACGAAGCGTCCTCTGCATATTAGGGTCAAGTAAACCATCAATAAAGGCCTGGATACCCAGACATTCCATCATGTTCTCTGGTGCTGACGGGTAAGCAAATCGAACGAGTCGGGCAATATCCACTTCATACTCTTGAAGGGCTTCGTCACGTTTCTGCCTTCGGTTCTTCAGTTGGGACTGGTACAAATGTTCTAGATGTTCGTGACCGTATCGCATGTCCAACCTCTTCTTCAGCAGCTCGAAGTCATCCGTTTCTTCGAGCGGTATCGTCTGAAGTACATCTAAGGCATCTCCCCGAAGCGCTATAGTTAGGTTCACTGCTTTCTCCTTATCGGACCAATTATTCACTCTAGCGGCTGCTTCAAACTGTTTCACATAATTGGTCCACGACTGCCAATGTCTTCTAACTTAGGGTGTGTTTCTGTCTTGCAAGGTTTCGTTTGCTCGGTTTTCTTTTCTTCCGCTCGCGTGTCTTGATATATCTGTCATCTTTTTTTCTAACTCCTTGATTTTCTCGTCCATCGTTGTCATCTTATTCTCAATCTTCTCGTCCATCGTTGACATTTTATTCTCGATTTTCTCGTCCATCGTTGACATCTTATTCTCGATTTCAGATTTTAGAGACGAAATTTCATTTTCAATGTCAGCGGCAACGTCGTTTTTCATTAATAAGATATCGGCAGATATCGTTCTTCAAAGTAGAAATCTTGACGTCAATATTAGCAGAAATGTCGTTCTTCATAGCAGAAATATCGTTTCTCACATTCGTTGAAAGTTTCTCTTCGATGGCGGAAATCTACTCGTCCATGTTCTCTTCCATGGCAGAAATATCTGCTTTTTCATGATGTTACAGTGAATTTACGTTTTTTTAAGCTCTACACAACGCTGGTAAAAGTTATGTAGTGAAATCGAGAAAAGCAATACGCTGAAGAGAGTGGCTCTGCTACGTTGGTCAGCTAGACAGGACGCGTGTAAGTACGAACGGCGGTAATGGTTGTTGTGCGGAATGTTTTTTTGTTGGAAAGAAATGAACAAAGTGAATGTTTGAATTCAGGTTTCCACCGTAGATTCGGTCACCATTGCGGATCTTTACGAATCACTCCGTAAGTGTTTCGTAGCTGAATGTTAGCATTTCAAGTATTTCGAAGACAAGGCGGTGGAATTAAGCGTATCGAAGCGATATACAATAAAGATCGGAACAAGACAACCGAAAATAAAGATTTGATGAAACATCCGATGAAGGTATTAGAATGACTGCAAGTAAAACTTTCAGAGTTAACACGTTTCTCGTTCTCATCGGACTCGTATCCTAGATAGAAAAACGACAGGAGGCTTACAATGGATTTACGAGAAGTTTTCATTTCTAACCAAAATGAGTGAGTTGTTAGCAGAGAAAAAGTCATTTATTTGGAAAAAATGTATACTAAAGATTTAGAAATTGACTTAGTTCAGGAATGCGTACACTTTCAATGTCACCTCCTCTCAAAACTGAATTTGCGGATTTAACATCTCCCAAAAAGATAAACAGATATTTTAATAAAGATATTGTCCGTATTGTTTTTAAACTGTAAGTGCAATAAAAATTGAAGAGATGAGGCTTTTACTTGATGAAGATCCATACTGAATGATGAAATAAAACAATATAATTTGTTTAAAACTTCATTTATTTGACCTAATGTTCAATTTGAACTGGTTGACGCGTTTCACTAATACAGTAGCTTTCTCAAAACGAATGAAGGTATAATTTAAAAATGTTTTAATATGTACAGTGCATAAATACAGAATTCTATTTACTAATGTTAACAAAGATCTTGAAAGAAATTACCTGGAAATTCATTCACTACAACCATTCCTAAGCTATCTTCTAGGTAAAAAGGTTTAATAAAGGAGAGTGATTGATATCTATTTGGTCGTTAAGAAGGTTACCTGAATATTTATTTTTGTGAATCTCAAGAGCCTCTAATAAATTTAAACTAAAGGATTTACCGACTACATCTAAAATTTCAAAATTTGTGTCAAAAATGTGTTGGTTTTCTAATAAATGATTGGAATAGTTAGAATCTAATTTTTTGTTGTCATAGCTACGTTTTCGGAACAGACTACTGTGTTAGTGAAACGCGGCAACCAATTTAAATTGAAGAATAGTTCAAATAAATGAAGTTTTAAACATGTAACGACATAAATGCGTTACTATAAAACTCGATTCAGAAATCCAGTTATCGCCGCGATGATTATATACCCCACCAGAACAGCAGAGCCCCCACGCCGGATGCGCACGAGGAATCGACGGTACAAGGGATAGAGACTACCACCACCACCACCACGATGGATATAAAAATGCGAACCAACAGACGACTTGGTTTACGGACTCCTGCTCCTCCAAGTTCAGCCGCCTTCAGTGCGAAGCGTAGGTCGAGGGTATTGACTTCAACCTTAAACGCTTTACACTATCTTCCGCCGAGTGTTGTACTAAGTCGGAGTATTGATCCTACTTTATACATCATTCATTAGAACGGCCGTTGGTTTCTGGTATTGACGGAAACGTGAACGATTACTTTAACTGTTAGAATAATTTCGGTGTGGTATTGACACACCGAAAACTCTGCAGTATCTCCGTAGGGTAGCATCGTTGAGCTGGGTACTGACTGGATATAAACGATCGCTTTAACTGTTAGAATAATTTCGGTGTGGTATTGACGCGCTGTAATTACTACAGTCCCTGCATGTAGAAGTATTCGTTAAGCTGGGTAGCGACTAACTACAAACGAAACTCCCAAATCTTGAGACTAAAACCGAAAGAGTATTGATCCGCCGGTTACTCATACCCCCGGCTAGCTGAACATTTCACAGGACATATAGAGTCTCGTACACCGTCGAGTATATCGCTGAAATCAAAACACACACCACTTTAGTTCTACCTAAGTACAATTCAGACCACCAGTACCTATCAAGCGACGAAAGGATACGGATCGTCGAAACGTGACCTTCAAAATATTTTACGTACCGGGGAATTATATAGAATATTGAATTTCAATTTATTTTTGTCGTTGTAAATATTATGTTTTAGAAATAAATCAGTTAATTTAATTGAACTCTGTCTCCTTTGGGCTTACCTGGGCAATACGCATTACAAACAAATTATATTGTTTTACTTCATTGTGCAATAAAAATATTCAAGCACGTTTACCCAATGTAGATTATTTTGTGTTCATTTTGTGTAACAATTTTTAAGGCATATACATATTCCCCATCTTATAAATAGTACATGTTTAAGCTTTTTTAGCTCTCAAGTATACTCAAAAACTATTTCTTGTGTAATCTTCAATAAACCGTGAGTTGTAAAAATAATCTCGGAACTGAATCAACGATCCCCTTGTTGACAAACATACTTATATCTGATAAAAAATTAATGAGAACGATAGAGCACAAATTAAAATTGCAATTTCATTGATAAAATAATTGTAATTAATATGATTGTGAACTAGGGTACCGAATTTTAGAGGTCAATAGGGGCGGCAAAAATTGAATATAGTCTATTTTTATCATATTGATAGCTGAAGAGCTCATTATAAATTCAAAAACGTGTCTGAAACACTTCAATGAATTAAACAGAGTTGTAAGCGCTTCTTCATATAAATAAGTGCTCAGTTAGCAACTTTCGCTAGATTATTCCTCTATAGTGCACCGCAGGTAGCGAGGACAATAGAACCCTAATACCATTGCCATTCAAATATATTTAAAAGTGATAAATTTGCCGTGACAGTGCAGTATAGTAGGGTAAGAATAAGATCCTATTAGGTATTTTATTATAGATGTATTTTATTACAATTTTATAATTGGATATTTTTCAATGTGCCTCATAGATGTACCCTATTGATTTTCAGTTGACTAGAGCGAGTACAATGGGTACTATAAATCCAGAAATACTACATTTTTGGTTATTTTTGAAGAAATTTCTGTTTGTTAGCACGATACGTCCCCCGAAGTGTAAAAGTGACAATTTTATGATAGAATATTATTCAGGGCATCTCACAGATGCGAATAAGTTAGTTTTAATCTTTAAAACAGTTTATTTTTCAATATTGTTTCAAATCCGAAGAAATGGTTTTATAAGCTCCATTTTGCTACACCAGCTAATGTGGGTAATTTTGATCTCGGTTATCCGACACTATGGCCCTTATGGTCGGAAGTCGGAATTATGTACAGTGATTAATCGCCCATATTGTCTTCATGATTCCATCATATTTGAAGGGCTTGCAATAATTCTTATTGGTAAATAAACAAAAAGTATAACCTGTTATTTTATATGTTGATACGTCCAAACAATACTATTTTTTGTGGTTTATTGATTCATAGAGGTTTAACTATACCAACGATGCCTTTAATAGCAGAGATAATAAATATTTAGTTATAAACTATTACAAGTCATCCATAAATTAATTAAGAGTATGGAACTTATATACAAATAATTCAATTACTGAAACAAAGAATGGCCGTTTTCATCGTTTCTAAAATCTTGTATGGTTGTCATAATTTTTCTGCTTATTTTTGAGCTATTTAACTGCTCATTCGGTAACATTAAATTTTTGTTTTGAATTATCAAACATTTCTGGAAAAATTAAATATATATTACTGTCATTCCGGTGACCTGCATTTAGCCTGTATAAAAGGCCAAAGTTTGTGATAACTTTTTGTAAAGTTTAGAACAGAATAAGGTTCGTGCTATTTGTCAATTAAGGAAGAACAGATAAGGGTGTATCGTGAAAGAAATGCTGAAAAGACGGCAGGAATTACCGATAAAAAGTATTCTGTTCGCTATCAATTGTTTTCCTCGTTATATATAAAAGATGAATTGATTATGTCAGGGGAGAATGTATAAACTGTACGTTCCATTTTCATCCTACAAAGGAATAATGGAAAATATAATTATTCCAAAAATCTATAAGGTTTTTTTATACTAATGACATGCTAATTATTTCTGTTAACGTTGAAATTTATTTAATTATTCTATTATACTTGTTGTAATTAATTAAATTTATCATTGCGTTATCTTGATCAATTTTACTGAGAAACATATATCAGTTGTCAAATAAACATATTTTATTCTTCATTTTCAAATAGATGTGTTGAAAATAATATCCGAAAATAACACTAAAACTGGGCACCTGCCTAAGAAAACAGTTAACAAATAATGTTTTCTCTTCGATGGACTCGTTATTCTATCTTAAGAACTTGGAATATCCTTGTTTCAATGTATTGAATTTCATGTTCTGATCCGAAAAAATCACCTCGAATGTTGTCCTTATTGGAACTTTCACATTCAAATTTATTAGTAGCATCTCAATATGATTCTATTTCTGTCGTTCTTCTGCTCAAGTACGCCATCGGACAGACACTATCCTCATGTTTCTGCATTAAAGCTGCAGCTATTCCTAAAGAACTTGCATCAGTGTGAAGCTCCGTAGGGAGATCTGGATTGAATTTCCTCAATATTGGCCCAGTCGTTAATTTTTTAATAATTTTCTTCCGAATATTCTCATGCGCATCCGTCCACTCAAAGGCAACGGTTTTTCGTAACAGCTGCGATATTGGAGAAGTCAGTATGGAGAAGCCTTTAATAAATTTCCTAAAATATCCAGCCAAACCCATAAACTGTCTAACTCCTTTAAGGTCAGAAGGAGGCTGCGTTTTAGCAAGGGCTTCTACTTTACGTGTGCCTGGCTTTATTACACCATACTATCGTTCTTAAATATTCTCTCTCCTTCGCAAAAAATACACATTTTTACCAGTTAAGTGAGAATCCGGCATTTATAAGAGCTTCCATAACTTTTCTCAAATTAATAAGCCCTTCTTCTATGGTTTGTGATGCTATCATTACATCACCAAGATAGACTTTTGCGACATTATTTTTAAAGTTATACAAGGCCTTATTAATTGCTCGTTGAAAACAAGCCGGTGCATTGGCTAAACCAAATTGCATTCGACAGTACTCATATTGGCCATCGGGTGTCTCAAAAGCGGTATATTTTCTTGAATTTTATTCTACTTCAATTTGGTCAAAACCTGCTTTCATATCCAAAGTTGCTTATGCAGAGCTCGTGTATTTTAAATCTATAATCAATATATTGACTTGATATTTGCATAGATGTTTGTTACAAGTATAAGAAAAAAACTAAAATATATGGATTTTATTGTTATTTGTGTAATCAATTACCTATCGCTAGAATATATCTGGCAACACCGCTTATTATACATTACTTGCTAGGGGGTGGTGAGTCACTGTACAGAATTTCGACTTTCGACTATAGAATTGTGCCAAAAATATGGGCGATAGCTCATTCGACGCGGAATCAAATTTCTAGAAAGGATTATTTTTATTTTTTTCTGGAGATGAAAATTTCAATTATTTATTAACAAACAACATAAACAAAAAGAGAGGCCTCAGTTTTTTCTTATTAACTCAAAAACTATAAGTGATAACGATAGTTTGAAAAAAATCCTTAAAGAAGATTAGGAAATTTCCAAAAGAAAGCTCCAACTCCCGGAATTCAAGGTTAATAACAAGTAATTTATATTTAATGCTGAAAATAGGATCTCACGCGGCCGCTACTGCATGGGCGCGTCGAAGCCAGAGATGATTTTTTTTGTATAAAATATTAATTTAAAAATTTGAAAAAATTATCGTATAATCTAGACACTTGAAGGAATCAAGTCTCGTCGGAAAATAATTTTTCCATCAATTTTTCAAAAAGATAAGCTATTGTTAATTAACAAAAAATTTCCGGTACCCTGTTTTTATTCAAATCAATATAGAAGTTTGAACAAATTTGGAATATCGATATAATTTTTTATTACAGTACTAAATTACAAAAACAACCATATATTACCAAAGGTGAATTTTTAAATAGTTTACCTTTTGTTATATAAGTTTGTTTTTGTATTTCTTTACATTATTAAAAAAATTATATCGAAATTCCGAATTTGTTTGTAACAAATTGATAAGATAGTAAACAATTAAATTATTAGTATACAAAAATGTTGTCATTGGAGTTTGTAGTAAATTATAATTTTTTAGAAAAAAATTATTCCTTAAATATTTGTTTAAAAAGTTGATAATTGAAAAAAACGATTATAAACAATTAAAAATATGTTTAGAAAATTTTTTTCTTTAAAATTCCTTCTTTAATATTCCCAAAAAATATTCTATTACTTTATTTGTTTATAAAATTTTTCTAAACAAATGGTTGAAAACAATTTTGGGCTAAAGTCATTTATGCCTATATCAGAAATGAAACCGGAAATATAAAATATACCAACAAAAATTTTGTTACAAAATAATTTGATATTTGATTTTTTGTTAACTATTAAAATTCATAATTAACAAAATAAACAATTGTTATAAACTTTTTTGGCGCATTCTTATTAAGTACCTATGTAAGTAAGGGTCCAAGAAGAATTAGATTTTTGTTTAAATTTTTATATTGATTTGAATAAAAACTGAGTACCGGAAATTTTTTTTATTCACAATAGCTTATTATTTTGAAAAATTGATGGAATTTTTTTTTTCCGACGAGACTTGTTTCCTTCAATTGTCTGGATTATACTATATTTTTTTCAAATTCTTAAATTATTATTTTATACTAAAAAAACATTTTTGAGTTGTACCGTCTCTGGCTTTTGAGCATTAAATATAAATGACTTGACTATTAACCTTGAGTTCCGGGAGTCAAGGTTTATTTTAGGAAATTTCATCCTCTTTAAGGATCTTTTTTCAAACTATCGTTATCACTTATTGTTTTTAAGTTATTAACAAAAATCTGAGCCCTCTTTTTGTTTTTTTTTGTGTTAATAAATAATTGAAATTTTCATCTCCAGAAAAAAATAAAAATACTCCTTTCTCGAAATTTTATTCCGCGTCGAATGAGCTATCGCCCATATTTTTGGCACAATTCTAACTATTTTTCGCAGGAAACTCATTTCTCGACTAGACTATAGTAGGTAAAATGTTATACAGTCTTGTTGCATAATAACAAAAGGAATTTTTTGAAACAGACTCTTTTAAAACCTCTGTTCTAAAATTTAAGTTAGTTTACAAATCTAATTCCTGGATACGTAGCAGAAAGATTGTTGTTCGATGAATAGGCAAATCAAACACTGATTAGCATACATCACTTTTATATTTAAAATTTTGATTTCTTTATACAATATAGTAGGAAACAACCTTCCTTTCCTAAAAATCACTTTTATTAGCATATTTTGTGCTGTTGGCAGTGAAATTAAAGTAATTTTATTTGCACCTCCCCACGCTGCAGTACAGTATCTTACCATAGATTCCGTAAAACTATTGTAAATAATAATCAATTTTTTTTGGATGTATATCTTGGAGTTCGTAGAAATTATAAATTAAGATTCGAATTCTTTTTGATACATACGTTATATGTTCTGTCCATTTTAAATGTTCATCTAATATAACTCCGAGATATTTTATGGACAAAGTTTTTTCAACTTCACTACATTCAAAACCGTTGGCTTGAGAACATGTTGTAGTATGCAGTTGTATAATTTTTATGTTGTCTACTACTATTGTAGGCTAGAAAGTATATATGTGTATGTATTTAGTTTTTTTATATTTAATGTTAGAAAATTGTAATTTAGCCGCAGTTATAGTTTACTTAAGTCTGCTTCTGCATTTTACTTCACCACTTCCCAGTTTTTTTCCAAAAATATTAAAGCCGTATCATCAGCTTAACAGACAAGATATCCCTTGAAGTTGTTGATTTTAGTCATATAGGTTAACAATACCGTTCCTTGCGGTACTTCTGTTTTAATTGTTTTGCCAGAGCTAATTGTCTCACCTATTTTGAGTTCGACCTGATAAGTAGCATTTTATGAGTTCCAGAGCGGTACCTCTAAGCCATAATTGTTGAGTTTATTTATTAAATTCCTGTGTTCAGCCGTGTCGAAGGCATTAGCAAGATCCAAAAAAAACTGCAATGCATCTCTTCCAAAGTATTCGGTGTGGTTATATTTATGTCCCATATTTGCTCCAAATCAACCAAAAAACAGCATCTTATTCTAAAATAAGAGGAGCATGTTGAATATTTAAGATGCTTGTTTCAGAAATTCAAAATAAATAATTTTCAATAAGAATATAATTCTCGTAGTTTTGAATTGAAGATGGTGATATTGCAAAAGTAACTTTATGGTTTGATCCACGAATTAACTGTATTTGCGTAAATTTATCTATCATTAAACGGTTTGTAACAAACAAGATAATCCTTTGGCGTGATTGTCAAACAACTTGAAACAAAGCCCTAGATAGTTCAATGTGATCCATTGAACCTACTACTAAATTGGACCCATATTATGTTGTTTTCCAACTGGAAGGTGAAGTGATCGATTATGTATGTTCAGAGCTGAAATAATATTTATTGTCGTTTGGATTCCGTGTTACTACAAGTAATTCTACGATTAAAATATCTCTCTGAAGAGAATTTACGAGGGCGGCTGTGAATATTATTACTCTTAACAATATATTTTTATGTAAAACGAATATTTAAGTGATTGTCTTTTGCTAAACTTGTCATTGCTTTTATTATGAAAATTTTGCATAGTATAAATCACAAAATATAACCACCAGAGACTAATTTTATTCTACCAGAAAAGCTGCGGACTTTGGTTATAAATCAATCAACAGACCAAAATCTATGAGCGTGCTACCAATAATTTAAAATACATAACACAGTGGCTTCGTTTATTCAAAAATATTCCATCGTAATTTTCCTAAGAGCAACTTGGCAATTGGGATCAGTATTAAGTTCTACTCTATTCATCCTCACAATAAACGACCTCTGTTACAAAGTTCCTGCTCCCATAAAATATGTCCAATATGCTGATGACCTAATTGTTTATTGCCATGGTAAATCGATCTCATCCACTTGCAAACTCCTTCAAACCGCAGTAAACCTTCTACAGGATAGATCATCTTACCTGGGATTATCCTTATCTCAAAGTAAATCCAAACTAATCAAGTTTTCAAGAAGAACATCTCCTCCTCTACTTCACATTTTCTTTAATAATTCACCATCACTCACTGTAAGTCAATGTAAAGTTCTCGGAATAACCTTCGACTCTCGACTTAACTGGAAACACCATATCCATGAACTCAAAGGCATCTGTCTAAAGAGATTAAACATAATTAAAACGCTCAGTCACTTTCACTGGGGTTCCGACGAAATCGTATTATTAAGAGTTTACAGAGCTCTCATCCGTTCGAAGCTTGACTATGGTTTGCTTTATATACATGTCGGCCCCCAAATATATCACAGATTTGCTGAACTCTGTTCACAATACCGCTCTCCGCCTCTGCTTTGGTGCCTTCCGCTCTAGCCCTGCTGATAGTCTCCATATTGAAGCTAATGAATCACCCTTCCCTTTAAGACGACAATCCCTACTCCTTACATATGCTGCCTCTGTATCCTCCAATCCTGTTCACTCACTTTTCACTTCTACGACTAATCTTCCTACTAACCCTCGAACAATTATTAAATCTCTTCCCCAATTGCTTACTCCTGTACTCAAAGATACTGACCTCTCTCTGACATCCCCGCTCCCACTACCTTCTTCTCCTCCTAGGACCAAAATTATTCCTATAATCGATACCTCACTCGCCATGTTTAATAAGCATGAGTCACCCAATGCACTTGTAAAGAAAGCATTCCTGGAGTTACTACAAAAAAAATCTTACGATTTAACACTCTATACAGATGCTTCCAAAACTGACTCCGGAGTTGGTTGTGCAGTTACCTCGAAACATGAACTCATAGGCTCCTTTACTTTACCTTCAGTGTGTAGCGTCCATACAGGTGAGCTTCACAGCATTCTTCAGGCTTTTAAATATATCTCCCTCCCCACAAAAATATTGCAATATGCACTGAAACTTTCCTCAATTATATCAATTGAATTAATCTTCACTGACCACCCAATTGTCCAGAACATACATGATATATATCAAACTCTCGTTGCTCATGATATAACAGTCTCTGGCTACCATCACACATTGGAATTGCTGGTAACGAAACTGCCGATCGCCGCGCGAAAGAAGCTGCCTCTAGCAACAATCCAAAACACATAGTCCAACTCGCCAGCGACCTCAAGTTCCATTTCAAAACCTTCACGCAAGAATCTTGGCTACATCTATGGCGCAATAGTACGACAGCACTTCACAGTATCCATTCATCTACTTCTTCTCTCTCCCTTAGCTTTTTAACAAGGAGAGAGGCCGCTATAATCAGAAGAATTCGAATCAGCCACACCAAACTCACACACGGTTATCTGATGTCTTCAGGAAATCGTCCTGTTTGTCATAGCTGTAATGCTATACTTACCGTTAAGCACATTCTTACTGACTGCAAACAATTTTCCGCTACATATCAACGATTTGACCTAATGCCTAACCTCAAGGAAATGCTCCACTGCCCCACCGAGATCAAGAAAATCTTACAGTTTCTGAAAACTACACATCTCTACCATAAAATCTAATTTAAAAATATTAATAGTTGTTGTTTAATTTCATGTATTTGTAATTATATTTCTGTGCAAATGACCAGCGCTGTCGAGGCATGTTAAGCTAAAATAAAAAAAATTCTTGTTTGAAAGTAATTATTTCAGAATGTGTACGCGACGATGACTATCCACTATAGGTCTATATTCGCGGACTGAATAATGCCGCCTTCATCGCGCTAAGAGATTTGTCGTGTATATAATAGATTGAAGTAAAGACAAATCAGCAATGCTATATAATTGTCACCATGCATAAGCGTAAACCCACTACCCCGAATGACTTCTGCGCGATATTCAGCAAAGGATGAAGTTTCAAGATTTGGTATTGAACATGTGAGGAGTGGAGCAGATAAAGGTAACAATGTCTGCCGTGGTTGCTTCAATTAAATAATACGGATAATCCACGTAATGAAATAATGATTTGTCTATCATTATTCTAAAAATATTAAAATGAAGCTAAAAACTCCAAATAAAGCACAATATCAAGGTATATTGAGAGATAATGGAAACATCAACCAAAACATGATGGCACAAAATATACAATAATACTTACCAACCATTGAAAACCATGGGTTTTTGTTATTGTTTTAGTTGTAGATTTATTTAACTTTGGTTTAAAGTAAGTAAAGTATTTGTATATGAGCATTTTCAGAAAATTTAATATAATCTCCGTTCAAAAATATTGATAAATATCGTGTCTGTAGTTTTTGATGTACAAATAGAATAACTTTGTGCCCTGTATATCAATTATGCTGCTACGATTTGTGATAATATTGATCATCATGAAATTATTATGCTAATTACTCTTGGACTTGCCCATGTATACGATACATACCTGAAAATCATAATTTGATCCGTTGGCCGTTATCAAAAATATGTAAATTACCGATCAGCAGAGTTGGATTAGAATAGGTGTTGCGAATAGAAACAAGTCGCGATTCCAAAAAAAATCTCGTCGCTAGCCCTGAGGATTACATCAGGTTTTGCAACTGGACCGTCTTCTCTTTTTAATTCGATGAATTTATATCTAGTTTTGCCGCATCGAAGCTAGATTTCAAGCTGAGAAGATACAGAAACCGTGTGTACCAACATATCAATTTCCATTTTTTTATTGATACAACAGGTTTTTGCATATACGATTGTGATAAGGACTTCTTTAATGATTATTAAACAGGTTGTGTATAAAGAAACAAAAACGATCCACTCAGGAACATGAATAAGTTTCACTCAATAATATGTGTGTTATTTATCCAACGCGACGAGTTATTTAGATACAGGGGCATTTGAATCAATCTTCTGGACGTAACTAATTATATGAAGAAGAGTTTATTCTTTTATAAATTATAGTCTATTTATTTTTCACCGATATCTGATTTCTCCTTAAAATGGCTAAAAAGAATGCCTCTCCAATGGAATAATGGTTTAAAATATCTTAAGTTATTAACAATCGGTTTCCAATTCAAATTTACAATATGAAAATTGAAGATAAATGTGCGGATTTTTCCATATCCCTGTTTATAAAAGAGTGGCACCTTATTTAAAAGTATTATCTTTATTAATGTTTTTATACAATTATTTTGTACCTACATCGCTCACATACAGTTGAATTATTGGATCTTTACCCCGTGCGCCATTAATATCTGATAACATAACCGACAAATGTCAAATTATTTTGTTCTGTTAATTTTAATTAAAAATGGTCTTTATTTACAGTTTTTAGTTCCCTATTTATAATATACTAAAAATAAATAACATCGTAGTGTGCCGATGGTCTGGCGATTTTTAGTATTATTGCGTGTGTCATGACGTCATTTATGGCTCCTTGCTCCAGGAGCATTATCCATATATTCTTGTTGTTTGAATAACTTTGATCCTAACATCTAGTTTTCACTACTAGCATCTTTAAGCTGAGGTATCCCTGCAAACCGGCTGAAAAACAGGGTTTCAAAATTGAATCGAGAGAATTAGATTTCGGGAAGGCAACATGACAGACGTTGGTTTTGTTTTATTGTAGTTTGTTCGGAATATAGATGGTTATGCAAAAGGGGTACTGAAGCACCCATATGATGAAAATGGGTTCGGATTTTAAACAACCAAGTTATGTAATTAGCGATCCATGCAGAAGCCTACACCCACTATCGCGGATGCATTCTGCGCGATTTGCGTCTATGAGATTTCTAAGAAGATCTTGTGGCAGACAATAGTTGTAAAAGTTTACCGAGATTATGATGAAGTCTTTGATTGCGGGTATGTTGGCTTTTTCATGTAACCAAGAATTTTTTGGCAGTTTAGGATAAATTGTATTATGTTTAATTGCCATTCTGAGACACTTATTTTGTATTACCTGCAGGGAGTTGAAGTTGTATTGTGTACCTGTGGTGTAATATATTGGGGCTGCGAAGGTAAGTATGGAGCGAATGATCTGTTTATATATGAGTATTTTGATTTGCGTTGTGAGTTTACTGTGGCTGCAGATGAGTGGGTAGAGTCTACCAATTGCAATCTCAGCTTTTTGTATTTGTTGTGCAATGTGTGCACTTGCATTTGTGTTGCTTTGCATCCTATAACCCAAGTATTTAATGTTAATACTTGGGACGATCAGTTGACCATGCACACAACGCTGTGATTACAATGGGGGGGGGGGCTTCTAGCTATTCTCCTGAATAATAAATACTGAGTTTTGGAGGCGTTTATAGGTCGTTCGTGTTTTTTGAAATAGGGGATGATTTCTGTGTTTATATAGTGTCTTAGTGCGTGTTCCGGATTCTTTGCAGATACTACAAAACACGTGTCGTCAGCGTACATAGCGGTTAACATTTCAGGTGAGGTTGGGAGATCGTGGATGAAAATGGAGTATAGCAAAGGTGAGAATACCGACCTTTGTGGGGGTCCAGCTTGGATAACGTATGGGCCTGCCGTGTGGTCATAGATTTTTGTAAACAATTTTCTATTTTTAAATATGAATTGATTATTTTAATTAGGTAATTCGTTGTTTGTAAATTGATTAAATTATAAATTAGCCCCTCGAGCCATACGGAATCGAAAGCCTTTTGTATCTCTATGGTCGTCATAATGGCCTTGTCTTTCTTCTGGAAGCCTTCCCGAATGTAGTTGATGACTCTAATGATTTGAGCGACCGTCCTATGGCCGCTTCTAAAACCGTATTGCTCGAGGGGAATAACATTATTTTTGTCAATAAAAGATTGTAATATTTTTAAGATTATTTAACTATCACCTTTGCTATATTGTTCAAAGGAGATATTGGTCTATAGCTATCCGCTTAACAAGGTTCTTTATTCGCTTTGATGATGGGTATAATGTTGGATATCTTGAGCATATTGGGGTATTGTCCAGTCTTAATTAAGTATATAAGTAAATTGGACTATGGCTTTTTTTGGTATGTTCTTAAACAATATGTTATAGATGCCATCTAACCCAGGAGCTGTTTTGTTTTTTAATTGTTGAATTCTGTTATTTATTTCTGTGCAAGTTACTAAGTTATGTGTGTTTACTGTATTTGATTGGTTTATGTATTGTCGAACAATTTGTATTACATTATGGTGGTGTTGTGTGTGACGTGTATCATTAATGAAGTTATTTTGGAAGTACTCTTCGAACTTCTCTGCGATATTTGTCATGTCGGTAATTGTTTGACCGTTGTCTACAATATTAGTAATTGTTTTGTTCTGGTTATTGTGACGACAGGCGATTTTCCAGAGCGAGTTATCTTCTGGCTTCAAATAGGTTAAAAAAATGTCCCAATCATCATTTTTGGGTGTTTTTATTGTCTCGTTTATTAACTGTCGATAATGTTTTAATAAAGTGTGGCCTCTTCGAGTCTAGTACATTGCCATTTTTGTCTGATTTTATTTTTTTCTTGTATGATTTGTATAATATGATCTGGAAGGGTGTTATATTTTTGATTTTGTTGTGGTTGTTTGATTTCTAGCCGCAATAATTGTGCTCTGGAGTGATTCTATTGTTTTGTTTAGTTGATCTGTATTTTCGATTTTATCATTTATTTTAAGGCGTTCGTTTATGCATTTTCTGAAAAGTATCCAATTTATGGTTTCATAGTCATAAGTTTTGTTATCTGTTCTGTGTGAGTTTTAGATGGATAAGTACTGGATCATGATCCGAATTAAAATCTGAGAGTATTTTAATTTTAGTAAGATAATTAATATTCCCTATATCAATATCTAATGTGCTAGGGGATTGGTTTGCGAAGGGGAAAACTGTTGGTGTGTCGGTGTTGAATATATTACAATCGAAATTATCGCAGAAGTTAGTAGAATACTTCCGTTACTGTTGTGGTGCGTCAAGTAGGGATCCCACTGTAGATGTTTACAGTTGAGATCGCCTGCTATCAGCACCTTCTTGTGGGTTTTTACTACGTTATAAAAATCTTCACCTTTTAATTTTATGCTAAGGGGATTTATATGCTCATACTATTTTGATTTTATTATCTAAAAGTATTGCGATATGCTCAATTGAAGTTTTATTTTGTTGCAGGAGTTTAAAATTGATACCTTTTCTGATTAACTAGAGGACTCGTGCTGCTCCGCAGCATTAGGATAGACTATGTACAAGAGGGTGTAATTATTACATAAAATAATTTTACAGCACTTCCTTCCAGACAATATTAGCTGTGCGTCGGCCGCAGTATTTGGAAAAAATTGAAAGTAAAGTTGATTGCGCCCACATAACTTTCCTCAAACTCCGCTCAAAAGAAAGAGCTTGATCCACTGAGTGTTCTGAGAGTGAAATGATCAAGATCCATTCATTAGAAGAGGAGCTATGAGAATTCGAATTGCTTGAGTGAATGTGTCCCATAAGAAATGTACAGGGAAGAATCGCGTTTGAGTATAACTTGAGTAAGGTGGGAATTGAATAAATTTTAATGATTGATGATATATCTGTGTCTAAATACCTTTCATTTAAAAAAAATGAGGGAAATAGGCCGGATATAACGGCCAGACTTCAGTTTTCATAAATTTTTTTAATATATAAGATGATGCGATACCGCCACCTTTGGCATCACCGGGGCGGTCTTGTCTAAAGAGACGATATTCTGGGTTTCTGAAATTGTTTGATTTATTTGGTTTGAGGAACGTCTCGATTAAGAAGAATATATCTGGTTTGTGAATGTCGAGAAAATGTCTGATTAAGTGGAGTTTGTTAAGTACTCCTTGTACATTACAGAAAATGATTTTGAGATTGAATTCCTGTTTTTCCACCTACCTGCCTAGATGTCATAGTTGTCGTTGTTAGTTACAAAGTTATTGTATTTTTTGTTGGAGGCCTTCCGCATCTCTTGTAGTAAGTCTTGTAGAGCTCTGGAAACTTCATCTAGATTAACAAGAGTCCTTAGTTCTCTGAACATGTTGTTAATTTCCGTGAACTGGAAGATGTTTGTGGATGCGAGTTGATTTGGGGTTGTCTTCGCAAGGGGATGAAGGTGCGAGATTTGAGGGGTTGCGAAGGAGGTATTTTTGGTGGGTGGGCTGGGAAAATTTGCATTATTGTTTGTTTGTTTAGTCCAGGGATTTGTTGTCGGTAAGGGGGCGGGAATATATTTTGTGGGGGTGGGTTTAGTTTTTTGAGTTAATGTTCTTCTTTCCTCCATCCATACTCTTCTCTTAACGAACTCTGGACAGATTTCCGCGTTGGCGTGATGATCTCCATTACAATTTGCACATCTCGCTGGGGTGGTTCTTTCCTTTGTGCATTCGGAGGTGAGATGTTGTTCGGCGCATTTGAGGCATCTGGGAGCACGGCCACAATTTGAGGTTGCGTGGCCCCAAAGCTGGAAAATATGGCATTGAATAATCGGCTTGCTCCGCCGTCTGTGCTCCTATTGCACTCTGGTATGCTCAATGATTCTCACATTTTTGTTCAGAAAATCTAATGTTATTTTTGAATTAGTTACTATTAGGTTAGATTAGGTTTTCGAATTTCTTCTTTTAAGTTTGCTACCATATCTTTATGGGCCGAGACGGTTCCTTCAATTACTATTGGTGGACACGTGATGTTGTCTTTTTTTGCTGGAGTAGGCTTATTTCTTTAGAGATTTGGTTTGTCCACAATTTCTTCATCTGAGTTGAGATCTGCAGCTTGTAGTTATCTGAATTGTATTTTTTTTTTTCGTTTTCTCTGGGTATTGTTTGTTTTTTTGTGTTTCGTCTTCAGATGCGTCTGACAATGAATCGAATCTATTTTGTGTTTCAATGGTATGCGGTTTTGTTAAGATTTTATTCAACGTTGTGAATCTTTTTGGTTTTTCAAATCCTGGCGGAGGGATTTCTCCGGTTTCCATACGTACAGTTTGTGATACTGTATGTATCGCGTTTACGTCCTCTGTCTGTTGCACATTTTTCTCGTTTGGTACCATTTTTAGTTATCTAGCATTTATCGGTAGATTTTTACTTGTTAGTTTTGTGTACTGCGAGATAAAATTGTCAGCGAGTTGGTTGTTACTATTTTCTGCGTCTTCTACTTCCTGCGCCCATGACATGTTAGCGGCAGCGTGGATTTGGACATTTGTTATGGTAGTGTTTTTTTGGTAAGCTCGCTGGCTATTTTCGGAATCCTCAGATGTATTAATATTTATATTTGAGCCAATAGTATCTTCCTCCATTTGTTACTTTTCCGCCCAACCTATCTAATATGCGAGAAAAGTATTGGTTTACCCTCAAAAAAGTTGAAAATTTGAAAATGTTTAAAATGTTACCAAAGTTGCAAAAATAGTCGGAATCGAATTTTACAAATTGCATTCGATTTCTAATAACTTGAACTATATATTTGCACAACTGCAATAGTCTGCAATAATTTGAACAAAGATAGCAACATTTTGAAATTCATGCACGTATAAAAATTAAACAAAAAGTTTTGCTGACCTGACGTCCAGGTTCCGGGGGCTTATTTGATATAATATTAGCTATATTTTAAGAAAGTTTCATTCCCTTTGAGGGATTTTAAAAATTTAAATTTTAACTTGCAAACATGCAATTTTTGGAGTTTTTTCGATTTTGCAATTTAATTTTTGCAAGTATGACTATCGGACCGGTGCCCTTTTGTAGCTATTTAAATTACGAATAAATTTTGTATTGGACATTTTTTCATACGAAGTTATCCCGATGAGCTGGAGAAGAAAATCTGCTTAAAACGGCTTCTCGCGCCGTAATTTGTTAATAAACAATATAGCGGGGCTCCGATCGCGGTTGCAACTTTTCACCTTATTCTCCATATCATTTCAAATAGATTTGCACAAAAACCGTGCTGTTACCAAGAAAATGCACTCCTCATCTCTACATCGACTGGTCTATATAGTAGGTGTAGGTTGCACGGGACAGTAATTCTATAATGCCGTTTAAAAATAAATGTAATTGACACTGTCCAACCTTTTGCACAAAAATAAATATTTAACTTTGGAGAAACACTAAGGGTCTCTAGAATATAATGTAACAAAATTAATTTTTAACGCCAAACATTTTCAGTAATATTGAAAAATGTTTCACACCACGTAAATTGGCTTAAACAATTCAACTATATTTGTCATTAGTTCTATAACAATTTTTAGTTGATGGGCGCAGGTATCTAACTTTCAAAGCATCTTTTTATTGCATATCTTAAGGTTTCCTATTTTGGTGTTCTCCAAGGTCTTGAGCGAATATTTAACAATACACTTAGAATGCTTTATAATTACGCTGATTGTATTGTATCCATCTTAAGCAATATGTTATTTACAATTGTCACTAAGAAGTAACATTACTAGTATTGTTATGTCACAAAAACGACCTTTAACGTAACTAAGTCCTGCGTACTTCTAAACATGAATAGATAGTCCGACCCTGAACATATTGTCTACTTTACAATGACTAAGTTTAAAACTGCGTTTATACAAAAAATCTTATTTATAATGAACCTTGCATAAACTATTATGTCGTGATAGATAGGTGTTAATATAAATAGCAAATTCGTTTTGATTATCATTTAGATAGTACTTTATTCTAGGAATTACAGCTCATAAAACGTTTATAACTACTGATAATTGCGCCTTAGGTGTGGTGATTTTATATTAGTACATGAAAATATTGTTTACTAACATTGTATCGTTTTCCGTTCTCTTGTTTTTAAATATTTATTCATATGCTCACGGCAAATTTAGACGAGTCCAGCCCATACATTATCCGTTGTCAATTAAAATTAGCTGACCTATACGTATACTTTGTTCATTCACTATGGTCTATTTTTTAAATATAATTACACTGGTAAAACGTGCCAATATAAGTTCTTCTGAGTTCAAACGAACCCGACATAAACAGAAAACAAACCTGATAAAATCAGTGCCAGAAGTTATGTTTACAGCGCTATCAAGTGGGCCCCTGTAAAACTGCATAATAGACACTTTTATACGATATTATATATCCTACATCAGGGCCAAATCTCAACAAAAAAAAAAATTAAAACATTCACTAACCCCATCTCAAAAAACCCTCGAATTTCTCTCTCTTTTTACCATTATAATTCATTCTTTGTATAACTCTCAGTAGTCTTTCTATATTTTACTTTTCCGCCCAACCTATCTAATATGCGAGGAAAATATTGGTTTACCCCAAAAAAAGTTGGAATTTTGAAAAAAATTTTTGACTTATTTTCACGTTTTCCGTCAACAACAACACGAAAAAACGGTTTTTAGAAAAAAAAATCCTGTGTGTATGTCGTCGTCGTCGTCGTTGTCGTCGGCCACTTTTCCTTACGAGTCTTGTTAGCACGATACAGCCTCCGGAGTGCAATAAGTCACCAGTTTTATGATGGAATATTGTTAAGGACATATCACAGATGAACCCTATTAATTTCAGCTCACCAGAGCCAGTACAACGGGTGCTATGGTACTTAAAGTACGATAAGTCACCAATTTTATGATTGAATATTATTCAGGACATCTCACTGATGAACCCTATTGATTTTCAGTTCACCAAAGCCAATACAACAGGTGCTACAGTACTTTTACTACGATATTTTTGTCTTTTTTGGTGAAGTTTTAGTTTGTTAGCACGATACAGCCTCCGGAGTCGACTAAACAATTGAGTGATGTTGAAAAGATTTCTGTAGTTTTAGGTTTCGGCGGTATATTCAAATTTACTGTATTTTAATTATTTTATTGCAAAATAACCATTTATAGTCAATCATTTGACATTTCATTCAATTTAACTCCATTAACTCAATAATGATTAGATGTTGAGTTAAATTAAATGAAATATCAAATGGTATAAACAGTTTATTTATTTTGATATAAAAATACACAACAAATAATTTCTTTCACAAAATACTTTTCTTAACAAACAGAATGACAATAAATAAACTATAATTTTAAAGTAAAAATTATTTATGATAAGTTTATACGTTTATAAGTTTAACAATTGAGTATAATTACTGTGAATGTTAGAACAAAAGTAATTAAAATACTTTTAAAGCAAAAGTTGTTAAATACTGCCCAGCTCTGTAAATAAAAGGTGACAAATAATTACATATAAGAGTGCTAAACAGCACTTGTGACTGTACAAAATTTAAAATAATATATCTAACATTTCATTTCCACTTAAAACACATCTTTATTCCTTTACTGGAAGTACTAAATAGGTTTATATCACAAGCTTAAACCTAGTATATTGCATATTTGTATATTTCTACATTTAAAAGCATTCTGTTCTTATGTAACCATCGCATAAGGCAGCTTAAGTTACTTTGCAGCTCCTGGCAGTCTATGATTGTTAAAATGTTTCTTAAGGGCTCTTGAAAATCCTACCGTCTCGTGGAAGTCCTTTCTTGTTTCTGGTTGAGCTTCTACAAGTAAACACACAAAATAACAACAATAAATAAGTAAACGCACAAATATGTTTGAACAAAAAAAATGCGTTTACTATTGAAATGATAAGTTTACACATGTTTTTGTACTAAGCCAAAAAAAATATCAAAAAATGTTTGAATGTTTAAATTTATTTGGTTTTTTTTAATTTCTTTTTTTGAAGTTTTCGATTTTTTTAAGAATTCCTGATTTTTTTTGATTTTTAACTATTTTTTGATTTATTGTTTTTTTTTTAATTTGTTGTCTTTATTGGATATTTTGAATTTTTGGTTACCGCTAGACCAAATACTTAGACGTAATGCCTCAACAAAAGTTAATACTCACTTTAATTTCCCATAAATTGTCATACCATGTGCTATATATGAAAATCGGCAAGGGGTCAATACCTTCCATCCCATAGCTGGTAGAGGGAATATAGCTATAACATAAAATAAAACCCAGATTATTATTTTTTCAATGGATACATTTTAAAATGGAATTGTCTGAGTATGGTGTACACACTAGATATAAATTGAGTGAATGAAAATACGAGTACTGATTGTGTCATTTGATTAAAATTCCAGCTAAGCGCTTTCAGCCATTAGGTCATTCTCAAAACTGTCGACAAGAGAAAAACATACAACAGGTACAATGTACATACAATGAAATAAAATGTTTGATGTTACATCATAATTTAAGTAAAATTTGTTAAAATTACCCTATAAAGAGGGTGTACACACATATTATTTAGTTGGTAATTTCAAATTAGACGTTTCGTTATGTAAATTACAATTGTACACGCTCTTTATAGAGGAATTTTAACAAATTTTAGTTAAATAATGATGTAACATCAAACATTTTATTTCATTGTATGTAACAGTTACAGGGTTTGATGTTTTTTGACACCTGTTGTATGTTTTTTTCTTGCTGACAGCTTTGAGAATGACCTAATGGCTGAAAGCGCTTAGCTGGAATTTTAATAAAATTACACACTCGCTACTCGTCTCTCGAAATTTTTGTTAATTTCCTCTCATATAAGAAGGCAAATCAAACTGTCTTAATAACCCCCCTTCGTATTTTTCAAATCTAAAGAAACACTGTTTTTGAAAATGAAGGGAACATATCCTCCATCGTTTCCTCGTTGACAAATTTAAGGATTTATTACCACTGCGTTCCAGCCATATTAATTTTATCTTCCTGGGTTGAAGGAACAAAACTGTAAAAAGAAATATTTACTTTAGTAATGTAACAACTTTCAGTTTAGCTAATGTAAAAAACAACCATAATCTCTAAAGATAAATATTGCACTATAGCAATTAAAAAATACACCAAAATACCGAAACCTTATAATAACCTAAACATTTGAACTAAGAAACGATAACAGTATAAGAGATAACCTGTGGTGGCGAGCAATATGACATCGCGCATACGCAGTAATAAAAATCAATAAAATTTGATTACTAACGACGTTACAGCTTTCGTTAATTTTTTGGAATTATCTACCGATTTTAGTTACTCGACAGGCTCTATAGATGGCACGGTCTGCAGTGTCCCAAGCCTGGTTCAAAAACTCGCCAGCGGTTTCTGCGATAGTCAATCTTTTAAAGATTTGTTAACGTTATTTGCTATAAATCAAAGCGAAATGGCAGTAATTGTATGTACTCTTGTGAACGAAGGTGTAAATAGAAAAATTTACAGGCTTCGAGCTGAGTTATGTTAAAAAGTTTTTGCATATAATGAAAACCCAACAGATATTATCTCAGTTTATACAAATTCAAATGTCAAATCTTTAGATTAAAATAATTGACTTTTATTCAGGACCAAACCGCGCTACTGTTACAAATGAACTACTTTTTCCCATGTCGCAATAATAAGAGTTGCGGAGGGTACTTACGAAGAAGTCTCCATTTAAATCCAGTTTTCTTTTCTGTGGAACCGATATGCACAAGCACTAAAAAGGGTGAGGCCAAGAAGTGCAAATTGGAGGAAATACCAAAAAACATTAATGTGGGTGACGTTCAATACATTTTTACAATTCGTTGCTTTCGCACATAGGCCCAACAATATGCCGAAAATGTATAATGATAGATAGTCATCAGAAAAGCGGAAAATGTTCAACTTATCAAGAAGTAAGAATACAAATAATTCTATATAGCATTTAAATTTAGTCACATATGAAGTTAAGTCACTACCTGTTATACATTTTCCACAAGGTTATAAACCTGTAATTTAAAAAATCCTATTTTTCAAATGTAGTTCAATCGGCAATGGTTGAAAATTTTGCAGAAAGTTTTTAAATAATAAAATAAGAAGTAAGAATCTAAAGAGTTTGCAATATTCTGTGCTTTAGCTTATGTGAATCAAGTTTTGCGTTTTATCATGCGTAGAAAATTTAGGGTCCATCAGCTATCGTGTAAAATTTCTTAAACAAAATTTCACAGGGGTTATTCTCTTGTTGGTATTTTTTACTGCTTCTATTAATTTCGTTAATCCTTATTTAATTTTAAAGATATTCAAATTTTTATTATTTCATGGCCAGCAGCCACACTTTATCGTAAAATATTTCTTCTTAGGCGTGAATGCTTCTCAATGATATGAAAATTCTTATTAATGCTTTGAAGGTTTCAAAGAAAATTGATCGTCAAGATCAAGGTCTTTAGTAGTGCTTTTTACTGCTTCTCATTGTATCGACTTTATTACTTTTTTTAAATTGTTGCTATTTTTTAAAGTCGTTAACTGAACGTGATGATTAAGAAATTTTACATATCCAACTGCTGAATTCACGGACCGCCAAATTGAATCTGTTCGCGTTATTTTTGAACTATCTTATATGGTAGTAAATACATGATATTTTTTCAAAATGTTACTCATTTTTGGAGAATTTATTTTAATAAAACGGTAATAACTGTTTCTTTTATATACCAAGTTGTTTGTTTATTCCTCTCATTGGCAACTTCAGATACACCGTATTTTAGAACTGCGAGAACAATATACAAGTACATATAACATGAGTTCCTCCCCAGCATCCGATTTAAAAAAACTTTGGTTATTTTCTGGAGAGTTCAATTGAATAACTTTAAGAGAGATGAAACCCTAGGCACCAGCATGGATATACTTTGGCATTGTTTATTAGTCGAAATACTGACTTCTGACATTTTATAGTACTTCACCGAAAGATCACGTTACCGTGCATATTAGGTTAACAACGATTTTCCTGCTAGCGTACGAAAACCACTAACTTAACAAAATAAAATAGATTTTTTCAAATGACCGATGAACAGACACTTTCTGGACCCGTTTTCATTAAAGTTTGCCATAAATTTGGCAATTTTTTTGGCTTAGGGGAAGGAATATACTTTTTATATGACTATTATAGCATTTCTATATTCCGACGTATTTTTTGATTATGGAATAGCTTCATTCTAGCCCTAAGGTAAGAATATTCATTCTCGCCCTTGGTATGGAATGAATACTTGTGGCGCCTTCTAAATGTCACGGTTCATTTTACAGAAAGAGAAAATAGGCGTGTTCCATTTTCTACACCAGCTGCACTACGTAGAGTAGAAGTAGTGCAGAACTATCAAAATGCATAAAAAACGTAAATTGACTAATATGGTCTTTAAGTATTAATTGTTAGAGCCAGAAGTGTATTTTGTGACACTTTTTAAAAAAAGAAGAACAATAATTGTCAACTGTCAAAATTGTCGATTGTCAAAATTGTTTAATTATTATCTATTTTTTTTTAAATTTTAGATCAAAATTGATTAATACTTCATAAAGAAGTAAGCAAATTTATATAATTTCAATTAAATAATAGTAATTACATGGCTTCATTCTTTTTAGAATTTGATACTGACAGCAGTGATGATTTCACCACAACTCCAGAAATTAAGGAGTTAGCAATTCAATATATTTTGTTTTGTTTTTTAATTGATAGTAGTAGAAAAATTATAGTCTAAAACACGGGTGGAATTCAAAATTCTACACTCGTAGAACCGTTTCTCTCGCTTACAGCTGGGGAAACAAATATTTCTACTCGTGTAGAATTTTGCTTATTCCTCCCTTGATAAAGAATATACTATTTTGTTTAATATCTATTTGATAACTTATTTATGATTGAAAGTAACAGTAAAATTATAAGTTTTGCAGACGATACAGTTCTGGTATACAGTGATCAAAATTGGTACGATTTAAAGTTGAAAATGATTTAAATTGTATAAAACAGTGGTTTGACTATAGGCTTCTTTCAATCAATTATAAAAAACTGTTTACCTGCCATTTGCATCCTTAGAACCGAATCTTCCGAACTACGCCATCAATGTACAAAAAAATACCAATATTCAACCTGCAAAACAAATAAAATATTTAAGGATTATGATAGACCCACATCTTAGATGGGATAACTATATTAATTATCTAGTTCAAAAATTGAGGTGTGTATTATAGAAATACAAACACATTTCATATCACCTACAATATAAACAAAAACTAATGGTTTATAAAAGTTTGATTGAATCTCACCTAATTTACGGTCTGGTCAGCTGGGGTGGAGTGGCGAAGACTTACTATAATATTCTCGAGGTTTCGCAAAAAAGATTCCTCCAAATCCTTCTTGGAAAAACAAGAAGATTATTATTATTATTATTATTATTATTATTATTATTATTATTATTATTATTATTATTATTATTATTATTATTATTATTATTATTATTATTATTATTATTATTATTATTATTATTATTATTATTATTATTATTACAATAGACATAAGGGCTGAGGTACGAACCTATGAAGCCCATGATCTGAAAACATAAATATATAGCAGTGAACTTCTATATACTGAAACGAAAATATTAGACGTTAGACAATTATACTTAAAAAAGCGGTATTAAAACAACATTAAATTAAATCGAATCTACAAATTCAAACTCACAGTTATATGACAAGAAATAAAAATACTTACCTGAATCCAATAATGAAAAAAACAGCTGGACAAAGAAGCTTTTTGTTTCTAGGACCTAAGCTATATAATGATATACCCCAACAAATTAAATCTGAATCCTCTGTAAAGGTCCTAACTTTAAAACTTCATGAGTATATCACCAATACAAGTAGGCGCGCTATTCACAACCTTATCGAAATTAATTACTGATAATGTTTCTATCAATGTCTATTTCTACTTTATTAATCCTTAATTATAGTATACATTTTTATTAATTACCTATTACTTATTATTATTTGTTACCTAGTATAAGTTTTATATTATTATTATTTTATCCTTGCAAACAAGCCTTATGGGCTTCGCAAGTGTATGTATTTATTTCGCATAACGTCGTTTGTTTTGTTTGTTTGTCTTTTATGTATTTTTGAGTTATGTGTAAATAAATATTTTTTTTATTATTATTATATTTCGGGGGACGGAATATTTTGTTTTTGTTGGTGGTGCATAATAGTGCATTAGGAGCGAACTCCAGTACCCTATACTTTTTCCGGAAATTATCATTGGGGGGCCAACTTTATATAATGAGGTTTAACTAACTAGATGGAAGGGTGATTCTGTTCTTGTTGGTGGTGCATAAGAGGTGGATGCCGCTGCCATTTATTTTTTTCGAAAATTATCATTGGGAGAGGGGCAACTTTACTGTAAATATCGAGGTTTAACTAAGTAGGGGGAGTGGTGCATGTGAGTGCATTAGAAGTGGATTCGGCTGCAGTATATCTATTTTGAAAATTGTCATTGGGGTGCAACTTTACTATGAATAATGCGATGCTACTAACTGAGGGGAGGATTTTTTGATGGAGCATTACTATGCATGACAAAATGACAAAATTTGAAAATTCCGATTGGTGGGTGGGCCCCTCCCCCCCACCATAAACAATCAGCTGTATTCTCACGGGGAATATGGTGCAAAAAATAATTCATGGGACATATTGGTGCATAGGGAGTGCATAATGACCAAATATGTTTTTGTTGAAAATATCTATTGTGGGCAATTTGACGTATTATAAAACAAATTATAAAATCTGAAGGGAAACGTCCTGGAATGATTGCCTAGTTCACACCGCCATCTCTCAAGCTATAGCCTGTGGTCACTACAATTCTAAAGCAAAGTAGTATAAATATAATTATTAGAACGTTAAAACTAGTCTAAAAAGTTTACTTTTTACATGAAATAAGTATATACCTAAGTATTGCAAAATGAACCACCTATACATACAGTACCTCTAAATATAGAATAAACTAACTATTTATCAATCGTAGCTTTCAAAGTATACCCAGTTCGTATGTGAGATTTTTCACTAAAATGTGTTTGATAATTGATAATGGAATAAATCTGAGTTGGATTCTATAGGTAACAATGTTTGTTTGTTTCAGAAATACGATATGAAACTGCCTATGCTTGTGAAGGTAAAATCTTGAAGATAGAATGCAAGGACGGTGAGCTCATTAAGTTAATACGGGCTAATTACGGGAGATTTTCCATAACTATTTGCAACGATCATGGCAACACAGATTGGAGCGTCAATTGTATGTCACCAAAATCTTTGAGGGTCCTACATAGTAGGTAAGTCAGATATTTTTTTTAATATGCATATGTCCTGCTAACACTTCATGTTTGATAAAATTGTTATGAACCGACGTATTACAAAGTAATGATGCAAAAAGACTATTTGACAGTAAAGGTAAGAAAATATGAAAGAATTTGTAATAAATAGCACAACTCTATTATAATCAATTAAATTTACACATGTCGTCAAAATAAATAAGTTCGTAGTTCTTTAAAGCGTGCTTGTATGTAAACAAATCGCACAAAATACCAACTGGTTTTCAAAGAAGCTCTGAATATGGAAAAGCAGATTTAACAAGAAAAAAAAATGATTCAGTATGCCACGTATCTTTGGTCAAGTTCTGAACAAGTTATAGCATTGGCGCCGGATATAAAGTTTAACATCCAACACTCATTAGAGGGATAAATAATGTAACTGATAGTTATTTCAAGATAAAAAATAAACTAAATTTCTTTTTCTAGATATATATTAACTATATGATATTATGTTTGAATAATTTGTCAATTCTTAATAGTAAATTGTCTTAATTAATCATTATTTCTATTATTCCTTCTGCAGTGTCAGAAATATAATTAATTCAATAAATAACATAAATCAAGTCAAGAAGTAATATATTTATTCCGATAATCGGACACAAAGGTTAATACTCGAGATAAATAAAGAAGAAAATAATTTAAAAAATATGATTAACGATCACAAAACACTGATTAAAAATATTCGATTTAGTATTTAGCATATTGGGATAGATGTAGTCAAAGCACAGGTATTTTTGGTACTGTTCGAATGATTTTATTGACTACATGTTTTAAATGTTCACGAGTTTCATATTGTGTAGATTTCTACTTGGTTAATTTTTAAATAAATCCAGTTTGATACAAAAGAAAAATGAATCTTTGATCAAAGATGTATTTGGCTAAAAGTCTTACAAATTTAATTGGCATTGATCTTTAAGCCAACTATTAATGAAGTAATAACATATTGATCGAAGTGCAATTGGAATCGCGTTCGAGTAAACGGTGCTACAAATAGAAATACAACTATTTTTCAAATAATCTCGATAATAAGAAATATTTTTGCTTCTTACTAAATTCTAAAATAGTCACTTTCTTTATTTTTATATCATCAGCACATGATTATCCGCCGTTTTTTATTTTTATTATGAAAAAATATCAAAATTCAACAGATACAATATATGTCTAATTTTTGGAAAATTGGTCATCCAATTCGTCTGTGAAAGATTCCCTTATTATGCATTCACGACGCTCAACATGCGGAGGTGCATTATCTTGGTGCAAAACGACATGGTTCTTTTTGGGCGGTATTTTCATATCGATTACTGCGTGTAGAGCTCGAGCTTCGCCAGGTAGATGTCGCTGTTCATGTTGTATTGGTCCTTGCCGATTCAGTTCAGAATCCGCCACTGTTGACATTTATTATCGTCATTCCGCCAAGAACAAATACCACCAAGCACATCGCATAGCTTTCTTACAGTGGACAAATTTCGGTATTGTTTTCCGTGTTACATCTTGAGATGCGCATATCTTGTTTCTTTCGAGGTTTTTTTGATCGCCAGTCCAGATTCTTCAGGAAAAGTGTACTGAGAGCTCGTGAGGGAAATATCCAGTCAGTTTTTATACCATTCCCAGTTTTAACGATGACGCACGATCGACATTAGAGTCTTCATCAGGCAGCATTCGAAGTGTCAGCCTTTTGTCATATTCCATAGTCTGGTTGTCGGAATTAGATGGTCGACCTCTTCGTGGATTGTCGTCTAAGTTGTTACTGGATTTCAAACGTTCTAACCGTTCTCTATAAAACTCGTAGATATTTCGAAAAAATGTGTTGCTTTCTATGTTTCCTCGAAATGGTATAGCATAATTTGACTAATATGAGTATGATTTTCGATGCGTATTTTCCGGGAGAAACAGAAAAGACTATTTCCAATTAGGATTTTAATTAAAAAAATGATTACTTCAGCTATAGACCGGTTTTGACCTTCTTAGGCCCAGTCCGTTGACATATATGCTTTCCTGTTCGAACTCTGTAATGTGAATGAAATACTTAGATACAATTTGTTCTTAGTTGCCCAAATGGAATAGTGTGAATAGACTACTGTAACTTTTTCCGGTGAAATATAATTCAATATTCATTGCAGCATATAGCCAGGAAAGTAGTTACTTTTTACTTCGGCATGCGGTCAAAATCTGTTTTGAAAAATGTTTTTTCCAGACTTGTAGAGTGTAATTCCCATCTCTCTATATAAATAATTTCTTTCTTTACGTTAACGATCTGAAGTCACGTGATGCATACCTAAAATATGTTAGTCTAATAATCCGCTGACGAGGGAAAGTAATGAAGAACAATGTAATGAAGAGGAACCTCTTCTATCACTTTTTATGAATATGCATTGATCTATATACTCAGTGACAATGGAAGTATTATACCTAGAAGGAATAAATAATTTCTTGACCTTGATTTTTTGGCAACATCATGACCATGTTTGGAGCAGGCTATGATAACAATATCAACGTTTTATCTTTGACCATGTTTACAAAAACAGATTTTTTCTTTTAATTTATTTCTGAAGAAACCTGTTTATCGAATAGTACAGAGATTGTTAGGTATTGCGAGTTCGTCTACTTGACAGGGGTAGAATTAAAGCCTATCGAGATATTAGTTTATCCTATCGCGAAGTTGCCCGTTGTGTTAACTGTACTGCAATGACAGTCATGCGTGTGTGTATAGAAGAAGGTAGAGGAACACGAACAAGACCAACTGGTCAACCGAGGCGTACCACCGAGCGTCAAGATAGGCGTTTTTTACTACGCGTCAAATTGCTTACCATTGGTTTGGTAATGGGCAAAGACTTATAGAAGCGGCCATTTCCAACAATATGCTGATAAAATCGACTATGTTTCCACATAAAGACATCCACAAACAGACCTGGATTTCAAATGACCACACCACTCGAAACCAAATAGACCATATCATCGCGGATGCGGGTCACGGAAGAAACGTCCTAGACGTAAGAATCCTCCGAGGAATAGATGGGGATACATACCATTACCTAGTCCGAGCGAAAGTTCAAATGAGAATATCGACCCATAAATACACCAGAACTAAGACAACTCCTCAATGGAACCGGAACGAATTGCAAAATGAAACAAAACAACGACGGTATAGAGAACAACTCGAACAAACTCTAGACTCTGAGACAGAATGTAATGAACCTGAAAAGTTGTGGGAGAGAACTTTAAAAGTAATAACAGAAACCGCTCAAAAAGTATTCGGAAAAATTAAAGTAAAAAGGGCACAAAAATGGTTTGACGACGAGTGTCAGATTCTCCTAGACGCCAGACAAAAGGCAAAGAAGATAATGCTACAACTCCAAACAGAGGAAAGTATAGAAGAATACGCAACGTGCCGAAAAGAGACAAGAAAACTAATAAGAACAAAAAAAAAGAGTATGAACGAAGGAAATATGAAGAAATAGAAAGAGATCACCCAAAACCAGGCTCCAGAGAATTCTACTGGGCAATTACTTTTGAGAAGAAAGGCTTCAAGGCCAAATCCATTCCGACACTTAGGAACGACCAAACACTTCATACTCAAAAAAGAAGAACTGACCGAAGAATGGAGAAGATACTTCAAGGACCTCCTAAGCATAAAACCAGAAAAAGTGCACAAAGAAGAGACCTACATAACAGCAGACCTACCAGTGGAAGAACCCCCCTTCAAGAAACAAAAAGGGCATTGAATAAGCTAAAGAACTCCAAGGCGCCTGGCTCGGATGAGATACCGTCAGAACTACTAAAATATGGTGGAAATGCACTCCATTTGCAAATTCACAAATTAATAACGCTCATATGGCGAGAAGAAAAAATACCTACAAAATGGAAAGAAAGTATTATCGTACACATTCATAAAAAGGGAGATAAATCAAAATGCGCCAACTACAGGGGAATCTCACTAATAAACATCGCATACACAACACTCTCAAATATCCTGCTATATAGATTAACCCCATATGCAGAAAACATCCTAGGTGAATATCAAGCCGGCTTCAGAAAATACAGGTCAACTATAGACCAACTTTTCACACCAAGGCAAATTCTAGAAAAGGCTTGGGAATATAATAGAACAGTACATAACCTCTTCATAGATTTCCGACAGGCTTATGATAGCATAGAGAGAAGCCGAGTATCGAACGCAATGGCGGAGTTTTCAAATCCAAAAAAGCTGATCCAGATGACCAAAATTTGCATAGAGGGAGGAGTATCAGTGAAACGGGTAAACAATAACCTATCCAGCAGCTTTGAAATAGATAACTGGCTAAAACAAGGCGATGCCCTCTCGCCACTACTGTTCAACCTCGTCCTAGAGAACAGCTGAGATAAAAACTGAACTGCTAACAACGAAAGGTCCCAAATTGTCGTTAGCATACGCAGATGACATCGACATAATCTGGGATTCTGTCGTAACAATAAAGGACATTTTCAACAAGATCGAGAAAACAACAAACGAAGTAGGACTAAGAATTAACGAGGAAAAGACGAAATACATGTGCGTAAGTAGAACGGCACGAAGAGATAGATTAGGACAAAACGTCACAATAAACAATTTCAACTTCGAAAGAGTAGAACACTTCAAATACCTTGGTGCCACAATTACAGCAGACAACGACGTCACTGAATAAATCAAAGGGCTTCAAAAATCAAGGTATATAAAACTATCATCAGACTCATAATAACATAGCGAAACGTGGACAATGACCAAAGCAAACGAAGATAAACTCAGATGCTTCGAACGAAAGATTCTCAGAAAGATATTTGGACCCTACCACGATCCGACGACCAACCAATATCGCATTAGAACTAATGCAGAGGTCCAAGAACTATACAAAGATACCGATATTATCCAGGAGATTAAATCCCAGCGTTTAAGATGGGCAGGACACGTACAGAGGCTACACGACGAAAGACGTGTAAAACTGATATGGGAAGAGACTCCCACAGGCAAAAGACCACTCGGACGCCCCAGAATGCGTTGGAGAGACAACATAAGATCAGACCTCCAAAAAATGAACATCCCACTCGATTACAGGTTGATGGAAGACAGGGATAAAGTTGTGCAGTCAGCTAAGACCCACCCAGGTTTGTAGTGCTAAGTGATGATGATGAGGTTTGGAGAGGAAGGTAGAACTGTTACTATGCGTACACTATATCGCCGCATTCAAGCCTTTGGTCTCTTTTCATACCGTCCACGATTAGTGCCTCCTTTGACTGCGGACCACTGTCGTCAACGTTTGAGCTGGTGCAGAGGATAGCAGTACTGAGCGGCAGAATGGCGTAATATCGTATTTTGCGACGTAGAAGGTTAAGCCGCCACCGTGGAGAACGACGTGATATTGAGTTTGCTGTTGAAAGGGATATGCACAGGACTGTTGGACTAATGGTTTGGGGGGCTATTGCTTATGGTAGCCGATCACCACTTGTGTTTATTTGAGGTAGTATGACAGCTGGGCGTTATATTGATCTCCAATCTCTGCGAGGTCGTTAAACACATTATTATTTTTTTTTCTAATTCAATGTTAATAAAAATTCTTGCAAATTTTATCATTTCATTCTTGATGTAATGTCAAAAACTCAAGATCTATAAATTATTCCTTCTGGGTATAAGACTTCTAATGTCACTGAGTATATGTTGCTCTGGCAAATGCAGGAATTTAATGTTAATGTCTTTATATTTTCGAATGTTTTCATTATATATTTTGTTCTATTTTGCATCGTACTTCTTTATCTTTCATTTATCCATGTTACATTTTAGCAATGACGTATATTATTTGAATCAACAGGTTATTATACAAATCTCTTTTTTGACCTTTTAGTAGATCAAAATTAAATTATAGGCGTTAGAACTCCACTAAGTATACTGAAGATTTTAAATATTTATTTTAAAGTAGATACCCCGTGTACATTCTACATTTCTTATTGAGGATGTAAATGTCCCTGTTCCGACGTCTGTGAACTGAGGAATCACCTGAATTTCACATTTTTGACAATTAATAAGTTCAAAGGAAAAGTGTATCATGGGTGGCTTTAATCGGAAGAAATACTGCCTGTGTGGTGTAATACTCGGTGGTCCGATAAACAGAGAAAGAAAACATATATCAATGAGGGACACCAAGACTAATAATGGGAAGAAATGCTTAACATCCTTTATCGGTTATCTGCAAAAAATTTTAAAAACTCGTTCGAATCAGAACCGCATTAGCCCTAGGACAAAAGCGCCCCAATAGGTGCCTCTCACTGTTTCATATACAGCGAAAGAATACCACGCTTTGTTTCGAATAATTTGCCTTATTAGTCAAAATATTTTACCCTTAGCTACTACGTATCGTCATACAAAATTTCAAGGACATGTCTTGGGAAAATTGTAAAATGTTGTTATACAGTGTGCGGACACTTTCTCCACTCAATTCATGGCTAATTCGAAATACCAGTATTCAAGTATTCAGCAATATATTCAATAGAGATGTCAACAGTTTTTTAACTAACCATGTCCTGTGTTAATAAACTATCATACTATTTTTTTAAGAATGTTTTTATAAACAATCTGTTTACATTTAATATTCTCAATTCATGAATTTTTTGGACAACAGTACAACTTTTCAATAATCCTCAAATTAATTTATTCAAAAAGCCGCAATATCGTTATAACCACAGACAAATATATATTATTGATTAGTCAGAGTATAAACTGTAAGGGATACGAAACATATTTGGAAATGCAGCAATACGAAAAGTGTACCTTATTAAGGTGTAACTCAAAGTTTCGTGAATTTTTATTCACATCTTAAGGGAACTAAAAATAATGAGAAGGACAGATTATTAAAACAGAAACTCTAAATGCAACTTACACTTATTGAAGTGTTCAATTGTAGGTGAATAATTACCATTAGTCACTGTTAATAATGAAATACAAATTGCAGAAATGCGATATGCTTTTCCTCAACACAGACACTTTTGTCCAGACTTATTGAATTTGATTGTTTACCAGTAAAACTGGTGTTGTTTCTACTTATTTTTAGTTCTCTGAAGATGTGAAAAAATTCACGATAGCTGGAATTACAACTTCTTACTGTAGGTATATTTTTACATAATGATGCATTCACAAATATTTATTTATATATATATATATATATATATACATATA
Source organism: Galeruca laticollis (assembly GCA_963921935.1). NCBI lineage: Eukaryota > Metazoa > Arthropoda > Insecta > Coleoptera > Chrysomelidae > Galeruca > Galeruca laticollis. The sequence goes on from OY998180.1 coordinate 171,790,424, forward strand.
AATATACAACCTTCGTGTGTAATTAAGTTCATTGTTGATCACATTGGGTTGTTCCTTGTGTTTTTAATTTTATGACTATTGCATTAAATTCTTCGCAAATCCGGTTTTGTGTCTCTGCTGTCTTTTATTTATTACCCATTGCCTTCGGGAGTCTTGTCTCGGTATAATCTTGTAAAGTGTTACTCTTCTGTTTATTTTTATTTCTCCTGCTGTTCGGTTTTGTATTATATTGTTTTTCTAATGCATATTACCTTATTTATATTTAAAGATGTTTCAGTGAGATTATAGCATACATTTTCTTTCAGTAACCATATTTTCACTTTCACTCGATTCTTATAAATGATGTTCTGTAGCTATTACTATAGTCCGTTTCTAAATGGCATGGAGTAATAAAAGCTCATTAGGTATGCAAAACCGATACAGGGTGTATAATAAAATATCTCCGAAGTTTATCTAATTTTGTACTAAAATTTCTCATTTGTTACGAATTTCAGGTAGACACACCCCGTAACTCTGTATTCGGTTGGGTCGCTTATTGTATTGAAAGGGTCGCTGTATTGTATTCGAATGAACAAATAAACAATTTAATCCTCAGAGGCGTGCAATCAGGACAAAACAAACTTGGTATATGAATATGAAGGCACTATATATGAAATTATAATTACGAAAACTATTCAAAAGAGTTCACAATATCGATTCAATAAAAACACATTTTTTTGTGTTCCTATGAATAAACAATAAACATAAAATATTATATAAAAAATAGCAAATTTTTTTGCAGTAGGTATCAACTTTACTACTAATATACCGTTTACAATAGGAGAGGAAAAAAGAAAAATGCAGGAATAAAGTACGAATTAATGTAATATTTATAAAAGAAAAGTCTAACAAATAATAGTAATAACTAACACAAAAACTAGTCTTTATATCAGAATCAGACGATTCTGTTGAGCTTCCATTATTAACATTGATTATAAATGGTTCAATCATGTGTTCACTTATATGATCCATTTCCCACATATTTAGTTCTTCTTGTATCACGCGTTCAACACATTTCTTCCAGTTTTCTTTGGTTACGTTACCTAACGCGTCTTCGAATAAAACTTTTACGTCACTCATTTTGAATGTCGTATTCTTTCTTGAAATTTCCCCTTTCACTTGGGCCCATATTAATTCTATGGGATTGAGTTGACAGTGATAAGGAGGAAGCCTCAGCACCGTTATACCACGCGCTGATGCCATTTGGTCTATAACGTATCTACTATATTTGTGTTTATGTGAATTGGCCAGTTGCAAGAGCTCATTTTCCAGCGGGTTATCTGGGCATTCAATATTTTTCGAGGTTAGCCAATCGTGGATATCTTGTTTACGCCATGCAGTTGAAGGTTCTCCACTAACCTGGAGTGATAACTTGCGTTATCCATAGCAATGACTGAGCCCGTTGGAATTAGATCTAACATTTGTGAGAAATATTCTTCGAAAACGTCTGCATCCATATCTTCATGATAATCTCCGGTTTGCTTCGACTCAAAGCACAACAATCCACCTTTAACAAAACCTTCGGCACTTCCGATGTGAGTAATGATGAGCCGACGTCCTTTTCCTGCTGGTGGATTGAGGCCTGTTGACCACCCTTTAAGAGCTGCCTGCCTCCGACTTTTGACATTCGTGTCTTGCCAAAACATTGAAACAGTATGACCTTCATTTAACCAAGTCTCATCCAAATAATAAATTCGTTTTTGATCTAGTCTTGCTTTCCGAATATTGCGCAAATAACTCCTCCTCCAAATGACAATGTCGTCTCTATCAATCAACATTGCGTTCCGATAATTTTTTTATATTCAAATCCAAGTTCCTTCAAAATTTTCCATAATCTACTTCGAGACATTTTCGGAAAATCTGAATCTTCTTGAACCGAAGCCATAATTTTGGAGAGAGTTGGGATCTCTTTTCTAAAGAAAAAAGCATGCACCTTACGCTTTATTCCATTCTTCAAGTCGTCATTTTCTTAGAACTGAAAAGACTATATTTCACAATAAAACCATTTTTGAGCTACCTGTTTGTCAAGTTTCTTCAATTACCTGCTAATTGGGTGAAATAATCGGCAAATGGGGTTGGTTTGGATATATATATATATATATATATATATATATATATATATATATGTATATGTATTTGTATAAAATTGTTATTAACATTTATTTTATTATTTATTGTATGTAGGATTATAACTACCTGAAGCTTAGTGGAAGGACTCGTCTACGCCCTTTTATACATAATAATAAATTTTCTGGAAAATTAATGTCAGTGATATAATCCACAGTTTATTATATTATTAATAATTTGAAATTTCATTTTAAATAATATTACAAAACGGTTATTTTCGGAAATGAGATAATTTTAGAAGCCTTAACTTTTTTTAAATGACTAAATGTGGTACGCCTATGGTTCCGGCCAAAATGAGTGATTTATTACTCCATGCCTTTTTAAAACTGAGTATATCATCATCACCACATAATGCAAGTAGGTTTTGCGAACACTTATTTTTCCGAGAATCCACCTTGCGTTGCAGATAGTGTTTGTTAAATTTGTTTCCTCGGAGTTATTCTATTATCCTATTTGTCTAGTTTTATAACTGGGTTTACTAATGTTCATTTTGTCTCATGTTGTTTTCACTACCAGTTATCTAACCGTGCTTAACATATTCTAATTAAAACATGCCACTTCTTCTGTTTTGTGGTATGAACATATATTATCTGGTTTTTATTTATTTGTATTCCCGGTACTTATTATTTCCATTCTAGTTCATTAAAACTTTTCTCTATCTAATTTTTAAAATTATTCATAACTAATTTTATATTGACTAGGCATATAGTTCCGAAATCTTCTGATTAGTTTTCTTGAATATTCGTATGCTTTTTTATATGTTATATCGAAAAATCGTTTTACATGTCAAGAGTGCGTACATGTTAAATGAATATCAACCCTACAAGTCACATCATAAGCTATTTCTGTCCATATATATATATATATATATATATATATATATATATATATATCTTATTGTCAAAAAAGGAGTCAATTATATCCCCGTCCAAACTAGGACAGTTTCCGTAGACATATGTAAGAGGCTGGGTAAACGAAGGCACTAAAGATGGAGACCTTGCTTGCACGATGTGCAAGAGTAAGAAACATAATGTGAACATAGGATAACGGAAGGACTAATTTATTCGGACAATTACAAGGTGAACTCGTGATATTTGGCGCATTCGCGCAATTTTTTACGATTAGGATCAGGTTAAAACAAAATATGGGAGGAGAAAGATAGTAACATAGTATACGCATTTTGATAAAAGTCCTGTCCTGATTAAGACAATTCATAAACAGAATAAATAAATTGTGGAAATCAAATAGCAGTCATAACAGGGATATCTGTAGTATTTATATGAAGTTGGTTTAATAAATATGAGCGACCTTAAGATTTTTAAAAATGTTATTCAGTTATAATTGTTTTGAATTATTCGTTCTCGTAAACGATTATAATTTAATTTGGACAAAAGATAATTGGCAACTATTTTAATTTTGAAAATACATGAAGTCCGCTTATCAGTATTTTTTATGTGAGATAAATTTAACGACCTTTGAGTTTGGTTTTTACTAGAACCAGTTTTTTTCTTATTTCAATCTTTTCATTGTAAAGTCTTATTTTGTGAGTTACTTGATTTTCTAGCGCCTTTGAATTTCTTTTATGGGTACACCTAAAATTATAGCGGATTACTATCGGACCTATTGAATGCCTCTGTAAGTAGTTTCATGTTTACGTAAGTACGTAAGGTTATTAGAAATTTTGATCCATTCGTTTTGATTTTTCAACTTTTATATGTTATTGATACTCCCAAATATACTGAGTTACTGCGTCAAACTTAAAAACCAAAGGAAAAAGAAGGAACTTTTATCGTTTTATCAGTTCTGATTTGGTTTGTGTTACCAAATTACCACTATATTCTGAAACGTTCACAAAGCTATATCTCCGTATACATGCTATTGATACTTCCACTTAATCAGTGAATATTATTGGACGATCTAGAACTGAGAGAAGGCTCTTCAAATTATTGATGAACCAGAAAAGCTGCTCAACAAGTGAATTTTAATAACAAAACAGATTGTAATATTCTTAAAGAAAATTGATTATATCAATCACGTTCAACGTATTCAATATTTACTACCTACTGGCTATCTGCTTCGAATGCAGTACTGCGAATGGGCTTTGAGAACAATCTCAAACAATCCCATATTTGGCGCTACTGTTCTTTTTACTGATTAATCCAACTTCTTAAGACACAGCATTGTGAATTTTCACAACCATATATATGGGCTGATGTAAAACTCCATATAATACCACATATGTAGGAAGATTCCAACAAACGTTTTTGATCATTGTTTGGACTGGCATTATCGACGATTAACGATTCACCAGTGAGACATATCTTCCTTTCTTATAAAGTTTCCAATACCTTTGGTATACATGAAAGTGCTCCTTAATATTTTGCAGCGATAATAACGTTTTCCAGACAGTTGCATAAAACAAGGTTGTCCACACCCGGATAGGACAAGGTTGTCCACACCCTTGGCCCCTAAGGTCACCCAAACACAATCCTGTAGATTTTTGTGTATGGGTATATTTAAAGTTTTCGCAAATTGTTCACAAAAACCCGATCTTAATATTAAAAATCCTCAAAATCGCATCATACAAAGCTGTAAGTTATTCAACACAACTTTTCTGAATTTATTAAACAATCTATTAGATCCCGAGCTAACGCCAATATTTTAGCTGGAGGACATCACACATGCTTATAGAAGCTTAGAAGTTTTTATCTTAAAATTGCATGACATATAAGCAACCATAATATTTCAGATTATACTATGTATAAGTAATATTTATACATAAAGTACATAAAATAATATATTACAATGTAAATTACCGAAATACTGTATATATATATATATATATATATATATATATACATCCTGCTATCCATCCGACGTCCCTTTCATAGGCAAGCATCGGACTTCCTTCTCAAAACACGGGATATTTTATACTTTTTTGCAAGTATACAGTTTTAAATGCTATCCTTGCCTATATATTTGTGTTATATTCTTGATAAAATTAGTTTTAATTTTTTGTCAAAATTTGATAATTAGGGAATATGACGTCCTTTCAAAAATGAGCTATTGGACGTCGAAATGTATAAAAATTGTACGTACTGCAGTCATTGGGGTACCTACAGCGTTGCCACATTTTCATGAACTGGATACTACAGTTATATACTAACCTTGAATTGCAAACCCTGATATAACAATTTAATAAAATATTTTCACTCTACTAGAAGATAGGAAATCATATCAGAATCACTAACTAGATACATTTAAAAATTGTTTACTTTTAGGTACTTTACAATTTTTATTAATTTTTTTAATCTACTGTTTGTATATAAATAAATACATATATAGATAATTGAATAAATTTCTCAATTCTACTCTCAAATTTGTCCCCTTGCCTTTTTTGTAACTCCAGAAATCTAACATAACACATTCTTTTTTATTTTATTCATTCAACTTGCTTCAATATTCTTTTTAAATTCAGAGGTATTTTTTGTAACCATTATTTTACACTATTGCGGAAGGTTTAATGAAACACGGTAAAAATTTTTGTTAGTATTTATTTAAAAATGCAATGATGCACCACATAAAATAGTTTGTTTAATATTTTAGTCAAAATAGCACCTACAAATAATAATAAAAATAACAAAAAAATAAAAGTATTATGTCTAACATTTACTTTTGTAGACATTTTGTACGAAAACTTTAATTTTTAACCAGTTTTTGTTTGCGAGAAGTTTTCCAGTCAGAAAAATTAATTCTTCACATGCCCTTCGTTTAGGTGGCTTCTTATTTTTAATGTGATTTAAAAAAATCACTTAATCTTGTCGTTCTTGCATCCAAGGTTCTGTCTTTATTTGTTTAGGTAATAGTCCCTGTTCTCCTCCAGTCCTTTCTTGAACTTCGTTAACTTGAACATTAGTATTTTCAGTAAATTCAGTAATTATCCAAACGTTTTCCTTTAAATGTTGCAGCACCTCTTTTTGGCATGAAGAGTAAAATTATTGCAACCTTCGCAGATTGATATACATCATCAGGCAAACGATAGTGACTCTTATGTGTTCGATAAACGTGTCACATAAATGTAGACAGTTGTTCCAAATCAGTGTCAGTCATACTTAAAATTTGGGAAAGAGTGGCTAAATATTTTTTTAGCCTTGTATAAGTTAAATCTTCACTATCGCGATGGGGATAGGGACGCGTTTTTCTCGATTTTCAACCGTTTGGTTACTCCAGCTTTCTAAACTCAAAAAAATGTGATTTTCAGTTGGTGGTGATCCTTTACTATACATAACAGACATCAAGTATGATACATCGTTGAAATAAGCTCGTCGAGAGAATTGAAAAATGTAAAAATATACAGGGGGCCCCATTTAAAATGAACATAAATTTGATATTTAACTATTTTTGGGACGACCCATTTAATTGAAAATAATTTTAAATTATGGCTTTTTTGAATATGCACAAAATAGTCGATACTTATGAAATGTTCATAAAATGGGGCATTATGGACTGTCTCTTATATGGTGAGATACCCTGTAAATCAATGAATGCACGAACTAGATAGAATACTGGTTTATACATTTCTACGATAATACGACTACTGTCTCAGTTAAGGAAAGAGTGTTACTTACTTCAGATGAAATAATTTTTCCTTCTGTTACAGGAACGTTACAGAAGTCTAAAGTTTTTTGTTGGAAGTCTATCTAAAAATAATATTTGAGTATAAATTCTGTTGACTTCAAATTTTAACATGATTTAATAATACTCGCAATAATATTATAATAATTTCTAGTCAAAAATAATAAATTGATCAACTAAAACAATGTTCCATATTGTAATTTGATACCATTATTCCATTATTATTGGTAATACCGAAGACGAGTTGTCAAATCTAGCCTAGCTTGTTTTCTCATTGTTAAATGAAGTAATTGGAACACAATTGTTTCTGGCCGGAAAATTCTATTGCGTAAATTAAGCAGCACATTTTACTTCAGAAACAATTTTATGTTTCATTTGTTTTGACATGGGAAAACTGAGACGCGCTAAAAATCAGCAAGTCTGGAGGAATTTTCTCCAAATTGTGGGACTGGCCTTAGAATAGCGGCCTATGAGGGAAATTGCGCTACGTCGGAAATTCGGCCAAACCTGGCGCTAGACTAATTATCCATATAATGTAAATAAAACGTGTTGTTGCCGCGTGAAAAAAGAACCAACAACATAGTAACAAGTCGAATTGCAACCTGGAGAGCTGTACAAAAGTTTTGTAATAACTCTAACGGTTGGTTTTCCCTTTTAAAAGAAAAGATCCGTGTCGTATATTAAGATTTATAGAAACTGAGAATACTTAAAAACATACCTATCATTGCTGTACTTTTTCAGTTTCCCTCCAAAAAACCTTCTTTATTAATAACTTTAAATTATAATTTTGATTGGTTTGAAATTGTGAATCATCTCTTGTATGATGCTTTCTACTGCATATAGTACAAATTTAAAATCAAAATAAATGATTTGTTTTGAAATAAATATAGATTGTAGCCAGAAATAATTATAGATTGTAACCAGATATGTTTAGATATTATTGTGAGACATTTACTTCAAAAGTGTACCACCTTTTTCTTTAAAATTTGCACAACGGGGTGCCTAAGAATGATAGGTACATAATTTAAAATCAATTAAATATTATTTTAATATAAAATGTATTTTAGCGGGAACAGAATGTATAGTATTTCTGAATGCTAATAAGAAGCGTGTAGAGGTTAATCATATAATAGTAATTAAACTTATTAACTAAATAAGTAATATAAAAAAGGCAATTTAAAAAAATATTGAAATATGGATAAATTTAAAATCTATAACCAAATTGTATACTTAATATAAGCAGCTAGCAGCAATAATTTCTGTGACCTCTTCGTTGTTTAAGATGCACAAATGAAGAAAACAGAACTAAGCTGCGAAAGCGTTGTTGCCAAATCGAGGGACGTCCGATAACTTTAAGGTAAAAGTAACAACGAAATGTATATTTATATACAAAGTGATGGAAAATCGATAGTCGCGCTTGAAGCAGTAAATCGGTGAACTACGATATACGATTTAGTTCATAATACGATTTTTGGACGTCCTCCTTGATATAGGTATGGTTCGACTCCATTTTTTGTTCAGATTACGAAAAACTTAAAAGTATGGTTTTGCTATCGGACGTCCCTTATACGGACGTCCGATTGATAGTAAAAGCGTAATGTATGGACGTCTGATGGCTGGATGATATATACATATATATATATATATATATATATATATATATATATATATATATATATATATATATATATATCATCATCATCATCATCATCATCATCATCATATGGTGCACATTCAACCATTTTCCAGTTATGGTGTAGCCTCCCTTTACATATTTATATATTCTATTTCCATTTGGGCCCATTGTTGTCTATGCGGCCCCAAGTTGATCCTGCGAGTTTCTTTATATCGTAGTCCCATCTTAAGTTAGGGCGTCTTCTTGGTCTTTTCACGCCTCGCGGATACCATTGCGTTATCTTTGTGGTCCATCTATCGTCTGTCCTTCTAGCGAGATGCCCCGCCCATTGCCACTTTAGGGATCTGATTCTATTAATGACATCTATCACTTGGGTTTTCTGTCTGATTCATTCAACCCTTTTTCTATCTCTCCTTGTTATTCCAAGCATGCATCGTTCCATAGACCTCTGTGTTACCTGGAGTTTTCTAATGACATCAGTTTTCAGGGTCCAGGTTTCACATCCGTATGTTAATACTGGTAGTACGCACTGATCAAACGCTTTCTTTTTCAAACGGAGTGGCATTCTAGACTTGAAGATGATAGAGTTCTGTACAAATGTTCTCCATGCTAATTTGGTCCTTCTATTTATTTCTGTAAGTAGAGAGCCTGATATGTGTATTAGTTGTGAATGGTCTTTGTGAATACCTTGTACGTTACTGGTAGTAGACTTATTGGTCTGTAGTTCTTAATGTCTTCTTTGCTGCCTTTCTTGTGGATCAACACTATAAGGGCGCTTTTCTACTCTTTAGGTATGCTCCTGGACATTTGTTTGCAGGCAGTTTGCCACATACATGTTCTGAAAGTGTGCGAACTGTATTAATCTCTCTCCTCTTTCATTCCTTTCTCCAAATCCATATTTCCCCATTCCTTTTTCTTGGTCTTTTCTGTGTCTTACTTTGGCATTAAAGTCTCCCATTATGTATTTGAAGTGACTATTGTCGTTACTGAGCGCTTGGGTTATTTCATTATAGAATTCTTCTATTTCGTCGTCACTATGGCTGATTGTTGGGGCGTATACCTGAATAATCTGGATAGTATATCTTTTTGAGTGTCTAATACCCGATTTCACCAACCGATTCCTAAAGTTAGGTTATACCTAAACTGGATTTAGGAATTCCTAAATGAAATATGTGTTTCACCATGCAAAAGTGATAGAATAATTGTAAGAAATACCTAACATAAGGACAGCTGACAACACTCGTCTAAAGTCCTAAAGTTTTTAGGCAATACTTAACGTTAAAAGTTCGTTTGTAGTCGTTGTTGAGATGTTAAATATATTTCGTTTTATTTGTATTATCGCACGGTGGAACTCATATTCCTAAATCCAGTTTAGGTATTGCCTAACTTTAGGAATTAGTTGGTGAAATCGGGTATTAGTGTTATGCTGGCTACTCTGTCTGAGGTGCTTGTTAGTTATCCCTATGATTCTATTTTTCCAGGTTTTCTTAATTAGGAATCCTTCTCCGCTTGTTCTTCCTGTTGGTGTCCCTTGGTGGTATAGAAGATTCCCTGATTCAAGTTCTATAAGTTCTTCATTTTTTCCACTTACTTCGCTAATGCCCATGATGTCCCACATTATTTTTGCTGCCTCTGTTTCTAGTGTACAGCAGTTATAAGTTGCTAGGTGTAGTGTAGTTAATGGGTAGTGGTTTACACTGGCAGATTCTTAGCACCCTCTGCCCTCGTGGCTGGTTCCCAGGATCTACCCCTCCTAGGACCCTTCGGGCTTACGGAGAATGAGGACCGTAATTTGTCCTTGTCTGTCATTCTGGGGTTGTGAGGAGTATTTTACCACGCTGCCTCAGTGCGGGTTGGCAAGGGGCGAGGGATGTGATGTCGTCCGCCAGTTTTCGCCATTCACTGACGGACCCTGTACCCCCAGATTTTTTAGTGGAACTTTTTATTTATGAAAAAGCCCTTACTAGAGTGGGATTCGAACCTCCGTCCTTCAGGTTGAGAAAACCCAAGTTCCGGCGCTCTAACGCACTCCGCCATCTGGGGATATATATATATATATATATATATATATATACATACATATTAGTATTTAACTGTTGTTTTTTTCATATTAGTCTCCCTGATGATGAGGGTAATCATCCTCGAAAGCTTGGACATTTTCCGCTAAGAGTACACTTTTCCATTTCTTGCTGCAATTCCCCAATATTCACTAGTATATATACATACACATATATATATTCACGGAAACGAACAGAAAACAAAAATAAACCAGAATTCGAACTCGAATACGGTGGGTTCCTAGAAAACGAAATTTCTATAAAATAAAGTAATATTTTAAGTTATTTATTGATTAATTATGCTCCGGTTTCACAAAAAACGTTGAATATAAATTTGTAAAATATTCAAAAATTAGTGAATATTTTCCTGAATTTAGGATACTGGAGAGATACAATTCTCTATCAATAAATTATATTATTTTATAAATGATTTTTTTTACCTTTACTTATGCTTATTTATTATGTTTCCAAATTTGATTTAACACTAGTATTTAGATTTTTGTCTCTATGTAATGGAGATATTGGTTCATAACAATTTTATTACCATTATTATAATATATTATGTTTTAGACTTGTATAAACCATAAGCGTCGTATTGTAAGATTATTTTAAAATGCAACCAATGTGTTATACTATACTACAGTTTATAATACGTGTAGGTATTATATGTAGTAACAACTTCCTTTTAACTCCCGATACATCACGTTTAATGTTGTAATGCGTTTACATTTATTAAAGTGATTTTGTTCGACTATTTATTTTACCTTTCAAATAGCAATCTTCTTATTATAATAAATTATTAATAAACTAACAGCTGTTGTAAATAATCGAATAACATCTTCTTGAATGGGGATTTATAATGTATAACCAAGTTTTTTTGTTTGGTAGCAAATATCGTTAAAATTTTTAAAATTGAGATTTTTTAATATGCAAATATATTTTTTTATGTTCCGTGCTGCAGAAATATTAACTACAGCGGAATTTATAAATACAAACGGATTTAAATGTGATTAATTTAACCCTTACGAAAATTGAAATATTTACTATGCGTATATAGTGAGTCTAATTAAGAATAACATATCGTCACTTTGGACGCTGAGGCTTCTAACCCACATACCTACAAATTTGAGTTAGCGCCCTTTTAAAATTAATTTCTAAGTGCAATTCTCCAGTTTTTTTCTACAAAGGTATAAAAATAAAACAAATTTTCAATATTTTGGAAAATTTTTAATTTAACATACATTACATGTTGAGTAAATAATAAAACGGTTTTTACTTGCAATCTAAAAGTTTTAGGTCCATTTACTACCAAAAAATAAATAAAATAGAATAATTTTTTAAGATTTGAAAAGCTCTAACAGAAAAAGTATTTTAAACATGAATGTTGTTTTGTGCCTAATATTTTTGTTGTATTGTAACTAATTCACAAATTCAGTTCTCTTCTGAATCAGGTCGATCTTCAGCGTCATTGGTAGTTTTCAGAGCCTTGTAAAATCCCTGGTAAGCAGACTGAATAGCGTCAGATTCGCAAAGTTTACGTAAGCATGTCATTTCAATTGGCAAAGAATCATTGTACAATTTTGGTATATTATGACTTAAGTAGAGTAAGATACTTTTTCTTGTAGATGCTTTCCAAGGCTACTATCGATCGGAATTGGGAATCGTTTAGGCGTTCCTTAAAAAAATGTTGTTTGGCTATTCTATCCTATATCGGCAGCCATTTTACTTTCAACCAATTCAGGGTACCTCCATCTCCACTATTTTTATCGTTATAGCCGACTTGGTAAACTCTTTAAAATTTAAAAAAATCCGTATAGTTCATTTCCACCACATTGTAAAATTAACTGTCTCGACCCTTACTTCGTGGAATGTACTCATAATACTGTTTTTAACATTTTTAAAAATATATTGTGGAATTATCTAGAAACAGTAAGTTTCATTTAAAACAGTCACATTGTGAAATGTTTTTGTTTTGTTTTTGTCGTCCGTGTAGTAGCCTTCCGGTGTAACTATTTATTTTATTACCACGATTTTCAATACCAGAATGGACACTGTCGCATTCAATTTCGGACTGTACGAGATTTCATGTATTTTTACCTATATAATATGCGAGAAAAGTATTGGTTTACCCCAAAAAGTGTTGGAGTTTTGAAAATAATTTTGAGTTATTTTCACGTTTTCGATTAAGAACAACACGAAAAAATGGTTTTTAGAAAAAAAATCCTGTGTGTATGTCGTCGTCGGCCACGGCCACTTTTCATTACATGTATTGTTAGCACGATACAGCCTCCGGAGTGCAACAAGTTACCAATTTTATGATTGAATATTGTTCAGGACATCTTACAGATGAACCCTATTGATTTTAAGCTCACCAGAGCCAGTACAGCGAGTGCTATGGTACTGGAAGTACGAAATTTTTGTCATTTTTTGAAAAATTTCAGTTTGTTGGCACGATACAGCCTCTGGAGTATATACAAGTGACCAATTTTATGATTGCATATTAATCAGGGTGTCTCAAAAATCAACCCTATTAATATTCAGCTCACTAAACCAGTATAACGGGTGCTATGGTACTTGAAGTACCAAATTTTGGATTTTTGGAGAATATCTGTTTGTTAGCACGATACAGCCTCCAGAGTGTATACAAATGACCAATTTTATAATTGAATATTGTTCAAGGCGTATTATAGATGAACCTTATTGATTTTTGTCCAGAGCTAGTACAACGGGTGCTATGGTACCTGAAGTACCACATTTTTGGTCCTTTTTGGAGAAATTTTGGGTTGTTAGTACGATACAGCCTCCAGAGAGTATACGACTGATCAATTTTATGATTGAATATTGTTCAAATGTACACTATTGATTTTCATTTGACTAGAACGAGTACAGCGGGTCCTATAAATCCAGATATACTAAATTTTTGGTTCTTTTTGGAGAAATTTCGGTTTGTTAGCACGTTACATCCCCGAAGTGTATACAAGTGACCAATTGTATAATAGAATATTGTTCAGGGCATCAGGGCATCTCACAGATGCGGAAAAGTAATTTTTAATCTTTAAAACCGTTTATTGGTTTATAACTTCAATTAGCAGCCAATGCAGAGCTCGTAAGAACATTGAGACATTAATACTATTACAATTTTGCCCTGATGGTATTCGACGAACGTGTCCAAAAATGAAGTTTCCACCTTAACTCTTCTGTTTTTATGTTATAGTATTCCTTAAATAAGTTTTGCCGGGTTTCGTTGGAAATAAAGTTGTTGCACTTGTAGTAACATTTACGCCTTACCTCTGCTACTGCCTTTGCTTCTTTAGACTTTCATTTTGTGTGTTATACTGTTTTCCTTCCAATATTAATGTTTTTAGCATTTTTCTCTTCCACTTTTGCGTATTTCTTTTTTCGTTTTCATGTTCATTTTTACTTCTCTGTATTTTTTCTGTACCCAATTCAGGTTGTCCATTATTCTCTTCCAAAACCCTTATTCTGACATTTACTAAAGGTTCATCGTCGTTTTCACTCGCATTATTTAAGGTCTCATTTTGCTTCTCATTTTCCGTATTTTTTAGTGTTACTTCTAGTACCTTTTGCACTAAAAGTTTTCCTCTTGATAAATTTTTTTTAATTAAAATTGGCAGACAGACTAATGTTTACATGCAGTAGTAGTAATGAACAAACCGAAACTAAAAATAATGTGGTAGTGGCCTAGGCACGTTAAAGCGCTAAGTGGCTTGTGTCTATTTATTAAACAGAAAGTGTATTAGGTCTCTTAGCAAATTTAAAGCAGTTCTAGAAGATGTGGATTGTAACAACTTCTAGTTATTAAATTTTATACTTTTTGGAATGTGTTAATAGCCTTAACTGAAATTTGCATTTTTGTGGGTTACGACTGTTCACCACCGAGGCGACGATATAAAACAACCGCAGATTCTCCAAGTAAAAAGACGATTAAAGGAAACATGCTTAGATAAAATGTTACCCTCGAAGTACGAGGCGTTGAATTTGAAGACTGAAAAATGATTAATGGCCATAATTTTTTTTATTACACAGTATAATGTTACTAAATTTGGCAAATGTGATAACATACATCTAAACGTAAAGATACCTTTTACTACGCATTACCAGTGGCGTACGGCAGGAGCAAATAACTTTCCCAATGTTACGCCTATTCAAATACTAATTTTTCTGATTTCAAGGGAATAAAGTATAATTGGAGGGTGGTTGTAAAATGGTTTTAATTATTCACACGTACATATAATTTAAATAAAACGAAAATGATCCGTTATAACTACCCCATGCTGTAAATTTTTGAGACTGACAACCAATTTTTTTATGTTTTTAATGTCATCCAGAATCACAAAAACAATCCAAACCTGTTCTAAAGTCCCATTCACCTAATTCAATGAATCCTTACAATTTCAAGAGTTTTATTAGATTTATTCATGTTTACATGACTTACTTCCCATTTGGAGTTTTAATGAACGCCAATGCAAATAGAATTAACTTTTTTTAGTAGATTGTCATTTTAAAGGTAAACGAATAGGTATTTCAATCAAACAGTTTTATTTAATTAAATCCGGAAATGTTCGTTTTAATTAATAGTAGAGACAAAAACATTAGAGCCTTATGAAGCTAACTCTTTTCCATGTTTCGTTTATATAGGGGCTTTTTTAGCAAGGCAGACGTTTTTTAAATATCGGAAATCAAAATTGCGAAGAAATAAAAGAAATTTATAAATAACGTAGTCATAGATATGAAAAATATCTTAGGATTCTGTTTTTGTAACATTAAATAGATAATCTTATCTTTTTGTCTATATTTAAGTTCTTTTCAAACTTATCCTCGTATTTCATGATTGTCTTCAGAAAAAAGTCTAAAGCAGGTTTGCATTTAAAAGTTTGTTTATATTATAAATCTCAACACTTGATTTTATACAGATAAAATATGGATATTGAGAATACTATCAAATACGGGCTATACAAACAAAAGGAGGGAATCAAACCTAGTTTCTATATATAATCAGCCTTTTTTATATAGAAAATATATTCAGCATTAACTGAACATATGTTATTAAAATATGTGCGACACTTATGGTTTCATATTTTGTATAATTCTAATATTATGTGTGCTTTTTTGTAACTGTCAATATTGTATGTTATATAATAATATAACCATTAAAGCCCATTATGGGTTAATGTTGATATACTTCGGAATTTACGCTTCCTATAGCTTTAATATCAATTTGTCATTAAGTGGAGGAAATAGCAGAATAAGTAATAAAACATTTTATGTACTTCAATATTCAATCCAGATAAATATTTATTCCATTATTTTCAATTTAATTATAAATATAATGTAAAGATTCTTGAGAGAGAATTTCAAAAAAAAGTTCCTTTTGGATATTCATATAGTAATGGTATTTAAGTGAATCAGTCTCATTCAAAAGCAATTCTAATTGTTCATGTACAATAGAAGATTTAGTAGCTTTCGTTGGTTCACTATTAGGACGAATCTTGTGCACAATGGATTCGTTATTTGAATCTGGTATCCTCCATATATCACAATGCTCTTGTCATAGTTTGAAATGCTATATTTTCCTTAATAGTCAATATTGTTACCGTATCATGGTCCATATCAACATTAAATATTGTTCAAATATTTGTTGTATCATGATAGCAATTTGGATTACAAGTAAAGGTTATATCACTTCATGCCTGTTAAACGATACGTTAGGATTTTTTTTTCAATTTCGTTGTAATCTACAATGGGAAAAACAATCAACTCACATAATTACACACGCCATTCAATCGAAAACCATTTTTTGTACACCAGCCATTAAAAGTGACGTTTTTAATGCCTCTTTTGAGTTTTAAAAGTGTACGTTTATAAGATATAGTGTTGAAAATATTTTTAACACTCGTGTTAAAAACCTTTTTACGTTGTTAAATTGAAAATCCTTATAAACGAACATTTTTCAAGCCGGTGTAAGTTTACCTTTTAGCTCAAAAGCAAAATTTTCAATAAACTTCTATTATCAACGATAAACAATAATTATTATATAAGTATATAAATTAATATAAGATATTAATAGTGCATATGCTAATATTAATGCCTTGCAACGTAGAAGGAGTTTGTAACGAATTTGAGCTAGAATTTGAAATTTCATTGTTGCCAGTGATTGCTTACCGGGAAGTGGATGGGCTTTCGAAACCATCGAAGCGTCGATGTTGATTCAATTTTTTATAATTATATATTTTTTCTTCTTGTTTCTATGAGACTTCGCCGGACAACCGACTATTTGTTATCTTTGTTTTTTCCGCAGTTCTAGCGTCGATCTACACTTGAAAACGCACCGACACTCAAACACCTCGTCTGACGGATGCTTGTTATAGAATGAACTGATATCTACGTCGTGTGTCATTTGAAAACGCTCGCGGGATTGATACAAACGAACACCGGGAAGTCAAAAAATTTCCTATAGTGTGTGTTCACCACATCACGGACATTCGCAAAGAATGTGTTCAACAGCCTCATCTTCTTGTTCACATCCTCTACAAAGTGGAGTGTCAGACCGACCCACTCTGTAGAGGTGTTTTTGGTTGTTTGTAGGTTCTGCCTGTTCATAGTTACGTATTTTTTGAAAACTTTGCTGTCCGGATACTGTAACAGTTTCTTGGCAAGCCTGCAGCCTTCTGCGTCGTTCCATCTACCCTTAAACTTATCCAGGGAGTGTTCCTTTAATAGGTCGACCGTCGCTGACGCCGATAGACCAATGAAAGTGCCGGGTCCCAAGACTTTTTGGGATGCTGTTTTCCTGGCTAGCGAGTCATCAATACAGTTCCCTTTCGATTTGCCGTGGCCCTTGATCTAGCTTAAAGTGACCACGTTGTTGTTACAGGCTTCGATTAGGGCCACGTGACACTCCGATACTAGGCCTGGTTACGTGGTTTGTTCAGGGTAGTAGTGTTTGTCTACTATCTGTGAGGATGTAAATATTATCACCTGTTGTGTTCCTTTACGTAATCTCTTTTGCAGCGATGGTGATAGCTGTGAGCTATGTTTGAGCAACACTTGCATTGCAGCCCATCGCCCATTTTATGTTTAGATTCAGGAATCTGGAATAAATTCCACACTCTGAGCCTACATATTTTTCGCGGTGGAATCGAGTCCATATTGGCCTGTAGCAGTGGAACCTACATCAGGTTGTATACCGGTAGAGCGTAGACGTATCATGGTCATCAAAACAACCTCTTTAATGTGTATGTCAAAGGGAGTGAGACCAAGGATCCCCTCCATAGCTCTAGTTGGTGTGGTTTTAATGCCTCCTGTCGTATTTATGACTGCTGTTCTCCGGGTTTGATCCAGTTTACGAACGACTGTCAGCTGGTTTGCATTAACTCCCCAGGCAATCGCGCCGTACCTTACCATAGGTCTAATGATGGCAGTGTAGATCCAGGCAGTAACCCTAGGCGACATTCCACAGGTACAGCCAATGGTTCTGCGACACTGTTCATAAGACATATATGCTTTTTTTACTTTGTTTTCTAGATGAGAGTTGCGCGTGAACTTACTGTCAAAGGTGACTCGTAAGTATTTCACCTTTGAAGAAATGTTAAGTTTGGTATTTAGGAGCTTTGGGGCTTGATGTTTTACAAACTTCCTTATTTTCGTGAAAAGAACCACTCCGTCTTTTTAGGATTTATTGACAGTGCACCATTGTTCTATGATTCTGAGGGCCGCTTGTATTAGAGCGCAGAGTATCTCCTCGAATCATCCTGCTAGCAGAATAACTAGGTCATCTGCATAAGCTATTGTGTAGAAATTGCCATATTGAGGCGGCTGATCAAGTATTCTAAGACTATGTTCCATTGTAGTGGCGAGAGTACCCCTCCCTATGGACAACCTTTTAGAACCAAGCTTTTGTCGGTTACGTCGCCTGCGCTCTTTTTTATTACCCTTTTTGAGAGCATGTTATATATCCAGCCATTTATGGTTTTGGCGGATATTTTTGTTAGCAAGTTCGTTTGTTATTTTAGGAAAAGTGGTTTTGTCAAAGGCACCTTCTATGTCTATGAATACACCTAGGGTGGACTCTTTATTTTCCAGCGATCTTTCGATGTGGCCCGCCACGAGATGGAGAGCCGAATCTGTAGATTTCCCTGGGGTGTATGCATGTTGATTTGGATGCAGTGGATTTTGTGTTATCACTACATCTCTTTTATATCGTTCACGCAACCTCTCCAAGGTCTTCACTGAAAACGATGTGAGGCTAATGGGTCGATATGCTTTTGGAGTGGAATAGTCCATTCTTCCTGGTTTTGGTATGAACACAACTTTGACTTCTCTCCAACCTTTTGGAATATACCTCAGTGCCAATGAGTATCTGAGGATTCCCACCAGGTGCGGCATTAAAGTATCCAGGCCCCACTGAAGTAGAGTTGGATAAGTGCCGTCCGTTCCTGGAGATTTAATGGGGGCCCATCTCAGTCTGTCCGCGTCGACAATCTGTCGCGATATACGCAAGTCATCGTCTGTCGGGTAATTATTCTTCTCTTCCTCCCAAATTGTCGTGTTTGCGGTTCTGGTGTCAAGGAAGTGACATTAATAGGCTTTCCTTCATGTTGGCAGTCTTTGTGCCATCCTCTTTGGTTAGTATACCGATATGACGGTAGTGATCTTTGGAGAGGGCTTTTTGGAGTTTAACTGATCGGGGGACATCTTCGATTTCCTCGCAGTAGATTCTCCATGCTTCTCTTTGTTTTTGTCTAATGACTGTTTGATAGTCCTTGATGTGAGACTTGTATGCGTTCCAGTCCTCTTCGTGTCTGGTACTTTTTGCCTTGTTGAAAGATGTCCTCGCCGTCCTCCTGAGCTGGTCAACCTCATAGCACCACCATGAAGTGGAGGCTCCGTTAAGATCGGCCCGCCTGAGGGGGCAAGACATCCTATAGGCATTAATTATGGAGTTTTGAATAGTTTAAGAGTCAGTTTTCAAATCTCTTTTATTGTTAGGCAACACGTCCCCGATTCCTCGCAGAGCCCCTTTCAAACAGTGGACATATTTTGTCCGGTCCATTTTCCTGGGATCGCGAGTTAATGTGGAGGTTGTGAGCGCTAGTTTTATTTCAAATTCTATCCAGCGGTGGTCCGACAATGAAATGTCGTCGGATACATGCCAGCGGAAGATTATATTCGAAATTTTTATAGTAGATAGGGTAATATCTATTCGCGTTTACTTCGAGAGTTAATAAAAGTTGTTTAGTGCCTCTATTTAGAATACAGAGATTCTTGTTAGTTATGTAATCATAAATAGACTTCTAGTGGTAATATCTTTACTGCCCCAGCTTACGTGGTGAGAGTTTGAATCGCAGCCTATTACCAATTCAATCTTCTGGGTGAGACAGTGATCCACAAGGTCCTCCAGCTCCTTTATAGGTGGTGGTTTGGTTGCGTCTGAGGGGAGCTATGCGGATGCCAGTATTAATTATTTTGACCTTTCTGCGCATATTCAACCTTCACTACCGTTAGGTCGAAGGAAGATAAGTGCGTCAGTTGGTAGGTCTTAAAATTCCTAGAGACGTATATGGCCTTGTTATTATCCATCACTACTTGATGATAAATAATAAATGAATGTTTATTTTACATATTATCATTAGAAACAGAATAATATAAAAGTATCTTATTACAAAAAATTGAATATGCAAAAAAAGAACGCCCAGGCAGTATAAACTGTTACGAGTGGGCGTCAAAAATGCCATTAAAAAATATTTTTTGTCTCTTAAGACCATCACCACGTCCTCACTCGGGTTGATGTTGCCTATGTCTTCGCTTAGGCCTGTTAATTCTGCCAAGTGACTGTCGATCGACATCTTAGGAGATGGTTCGACAGTTTCCAAAGAAACAACAACTCCTGGAGGCTCCTCGGTTTGGGGAGGGGATCCATACTTGATCCCTTATCGCTCTTCCTTTCCGGGTAGGATTTTTTTTATTACGATCAATGAGGTGAACGCATAGCGCAACCTCATTTATTGTTTTTCTAGGGCTCCCATCTCCTAGTCTCCTATGCCGAAGATGAAGAGGTAACCTTTGGGGTTGACCTTTGCTTCGTGGTGAAAGGAAAACCTCACATCCACCTGAAGGTCTGGGTTTTGTTTGTCCAGCCGACGCAGCACATCCTATTTGTCACCCAGGCCAGCATGAGCTTCGCTACGAATCCATAGGGTTTCAGCTTTGAAACCGTGTTCTTTAGCCAATTCAGCGTTTCGTCATTATCGCAGGTGACTCTGATTATTTCATCTGGGTGCGACCATGACCTAAAAGTAGGTGGCTCTTTTTGACTGCCGGAGGCGGACATAAAGGTTTCGTTCAGAGCCTCCATTAGCTGTCTCTTGATAAGGTCTCCATTATCGCTAATTATTTTACCGTATGGGACGGCCTTGTCTATAATAGCTACCCGTAAATGGTTGGTAGCTGCTTCGCTGTAGCTCTTTGCTTTGGCGTCCATCCGTAGCCTCTTTCCTCTGGAAGAGACTTTCTCTGAGGTGCTGGAGCGGATGCGCTTCTTATTCTGGGGTGCGACGAGTTCCGTGCCTCTTTTGGAGGAGGAACTGGCATGGCTGTCCATGCTTTTTTGGCCGCTGATTGTGTCATCCTTGGCAGAGTCCTGCATACCAGGGAAACGCTATTTCCTCGCCAGCAAGCTCAAAAGAGGTCAAAAATAGTTGCCACTTTAGTTTCTAAGTGTTTATCATTTGGATCTTCGCTTATAAACCTCCCAACTTGTTCGTGGGTTAGAGTTTCTGACTTCATAGGATGGTATCATTCTTTTTGCGTTTTAAGAAAGCAATTACCTTATGACACTTGCTTACCTCAA
Source organism: Galeruca laticollis (assembly GCA_963921935.1). Classification (NCBI taxonomy): domain Eukaryota; kingdom Metazoa; phylum Arthropoda; class Insecta; order Coleoptera; family Chrysomelidae; genus Galeruca; species Galeruca laticollis. The sequence continues at coordinate 171,811,788 of OY998180.1, forward strand.
CACATTCTTTAACTAGCAGGCTTGATTTTATCATTGAAAATTTACTCCACAAAGTTGACGAGTACCACATTTTTTATTGTTCTTCTACATAGGCTAAAAGGACAGTTTCACTGAAGTTTCCTTCTGTGTTCTTCAATCTACACCAGGCAAGAAAATTAGTGTATGCAATGCTGACACGCCTTTTTTGGCAGCATTTCTAGAGTGGCTTTTTTGCAGCCTCTTCACTTTTATTTGGATTAGTATTTTCATCGACTGACATTTTTTAAACTGTTTTTATTAGTTATTAATTACAATGGTTACCGCAACCCACAACATACGCGATGCTTGTTAAAAAATCAAAAATAATTATTTGTCAAGAGATGTCAAAATTATGCCTTCTCCAGTTTTATTTCGTTACCATAATAAGAAAGGTGTACAGAAAATAGTATATGATATTTATGTTAAAAGTGACTTTGTTTTGTTCGTGGAGTTGCTCCACTCACAAAATAAAGTATCACTTTTAACACTAATATCATAAATAGCTAGTTCGCTCGAATACCTTCCTGACATACCAACCACTGACGTTAGTCTCATGATTGTATTCTTTTCTCTCTATTTATAATCAATAAAACAAACAAAAATTGTCTGATGATTTTAAAATTGTATTTTTTTGACATTATAGAGCAAAAGTCAAAGTATGTGTATAACATTATTTATACCTAACAACTCCAAATTATTCTGTCAAAACAAATTAATTGCTTTCTGGACTGTTGAAAATCGTTTTACGTAAAATGCCTGGAAACATATTCATGTTAAATAAAATTTTGGTCTGCAAAGCTCAAGAGATGAAGCTGTTTTTAACACCCTAAACTAATTTCTGATAAAATATTAAACGTTAATGAACTAACTGAATATACCGGATGAGTCAATAAAAATGGCTATCGGCTTTATCTGAGGAAACGTTTATACACTGCAGATCAAAAAATTAGGGTCAAAGCTAGAAGTTATTTTCAATTTTTTTATATTTTTGTGGATTTTTTTGGTGTAACAGAACAAAGCGATTGCCGGTCGAATATATTATCAGTAATGGAACTGGATGATTCAAACTTGATATCCAGAATAATGAAATTGAACAATATTACACTATGCTTTTCATCGAAACCAATAAACTTCGATAAAAAGTGTCACTCTTTTTGGTGACAACAGCTTTCAAACGATGAGGTATACTTTGGATCAGATTTTGGACCACAATCTGTGGAAAACTGTACCATTGCTGAGGCAGTTTGCTCTCTCGACTTTCTGAGGACCGGTCTTCGTAAACGTTTTCCAATCTCATCCCACGTATGTTCGGTTGAATTCAAATTTGGACTATGAGCGGACAAAAAAAATCTTGTAGAAGCTTCTTCAGGTACCTATGGACAGTTAAAGTCATAGACTTGATGAATACCAACGTGCGAGCGCCAAAAGATATGCTTCCCCATATTATAACTATTACACCACCAAATGAAAGTCTCTCGTCCTGAACCATATGTTTGAGTGAGCCGCCAAGTCTCTTCGTATCGCTGCCATATTCTTTTTACACGTTTCTCACTCACCGCTGCCGTCCTCGGTAGCCGCCGCAATTAGGAGCAACAGAATTTATCCTCATTTCAGAGATCTGGAACTTTGAAAAACCAAAATCTCCTATTTTTACTTAGAGTTTTGGAAAAAGTTTTTTATCCACTTTATCGATATCATTATGATATACAATATATTCGAACATATACAGTATCTTCGAATTCTCAGATTTTATAATATGTAATAAAAAATATCCCATGACAGTTTTATAACCGAGGTGACGATACGGTTTAGGGTTAAAATTTAGTTCATAAAATGGTTTAGTGGGTTTTTCAACTCTTCTATTCCATTTTTGTATGATATTTCGCGGAGTTTGTGCAAAGCAAAACATACCTTTTCAAAATTAACGACAAAGGGATTTTTGTACGCTGACTTATTATTCTTAGAAAAGGGCTAATCTCTTAGCAGAAGACCGCTCTTTACTGATATAACAGAGAAGAGAATTGATAATTTGAAAAGGGCGCTTAAAAGAATTGTCCAAATTTATTTGTAGCTAAGTTGGTATAAATGTCCTTTAAACTCATATAGAGTTTGAGCATCAACTGTTTTACGATGGATAAAATGTAGATATGTTTTAGATTTTGCCTTTAAAAAGGGAAATGTCACATGAGGCTTACGGAAAATGGGCTTTATGTAAAACACCTGCGTACAAGTGATACAGTGCGGTCTAAATGTAGCTGAAGATTTTCATCGCTCGCCAATCAATGTGTTCAACTGAATTTAACACCGCTAGAGAAAATAGTGACCGAAAATCGAATTGTTTATTTCATATATCTGGGTTTCTATTACAAATACGCCAAAAGTGATCACAACAATTTTATAGGAAATTTTATTCCCTCCTTTTTTTGTTTGAAACTTTTTGAGTATTTTTAAAAAGTTATTTTGGGGATAGTTTTTAATTATTTTGATGAAATCCATTTTTTAACTTTAAATCCTTTAAATTCACGCTGAAATCAACTTTTATTCGAAAATGCAGGCTTGGCTTTTGGATGGTAATTTGAATCTGACTTTTTCTCGTTCCAAAACTCAAATTACCATTTCGAGGCACCCGTATTCTGTATATGTTTCAAGAGAATTCCCGGCGAGCACGAAAGCCGATTCTTAAAAATACATTCAAAAAATGTTTTAATGAATGGAAATTGTGAGATTTCAAAAAAACTTCGAAAAATCGCCAATGAAACTTATTATTTATCACAAAATTTAAATGAAAATGGATGTTTTTCGCTTGCACAATTTTGGATGGCTTAAACGTTTTCAATATGCCAGAGAAACACTTGAAGATGATTCACGCCCGGGTTGCTTTCCCCGTGAAAACAGATGAGCAGAATCAGTAACATATTTTTTTTTAAATTTTACAAATAACTATTATTAATTTCCGAATACAGTTTTCAGATGTTCAATGTTAACTTCCATATCCAACTATGTTTATCTTTTTCATTGTGATAAGAAATCAAACATAAGACTATATGGCGTTTTTGGATAAAAATTCTTATAAATTGGAATGAAGTGACGTGAGCCTATCGCACTTCAGCTTCGAAGAGAAAGGAATAAACTGGATCGAAGTTACTGGGTCTAAATCCCAAGGGTTTCGGACTACCAACCCGCCTTTTCGCAAATTAGACTCAACATATTTTATAGTTTTCTAAATCAAATGAGGCCTTGTTTCAACTAAACCCGAAGACGTTATAAATAAAGTTGTTTAAACTTTTAAACGCTGCTCTTTATACATAAGTATTTTAATAAGATGTATGGGGTATAAATCTTAAGTCACAGTAACGATTAAACGGAAAAAGGACGATTTGAAAGATGACACGAATTTAAAATTTCTAACATAAAAGTTAAGTCGTCAAAGTTATATGTGGATGGCGAAGTACATGGCAAGAAATATGCTTTTTACAATAAAATTTTTTTTCTTAAGTACTCAGTGTAGTCCATTGAAATGTTACATTTTTTAGGCCTCACCTTGCGTTATTTAGAGGACGCAATTTTATTTTTTTTATGTGTAGGGGGGTCAGTGTAAAGCTAAAAACAAGTTTGTGGGGTCGCCACCCTTGTCCCACGGCCGCCATGTTGAAAATAGGGGTTGAAATGGTTTTTACGATATATCTCTTAAACTATTTATTTGATAAAAAAATGTGTTAACATTTTTTGTTGCAAATTCTCTACAACTTTGGTCCAGTAACTTTTTATCGTAGAACTATAAATAAAAAAGTTATAGGCGAAAATGTTCAGAAAGTCGAGAAAAAAATTTATATTTTTCGATATAACTTTTTTTTTATCATTTTACGAAAAAATGATATCAGACCATTTTTGTAGATCGTTTTTAGAGGAACAACTTTTATAAACAACATTTTTTCATTAAGTCAATAGCTAAGGTTTTACAGCGTTATTTTTATTTATTTATTTTGTTGTTATAATTTTTTTAATTATAAATTTTGCAATATTATTAACCATTAATTATTGACTCTTTTCCCCATCACCCACGAGGTAGAGTCTGGAGGCGCGTTATTTTACGTGTTATTCCCAATAGGCATAACCCACGGTGATTATCTAAATTAGAACTACTCCGTCCTCAGTATTTTCGATGGACCAGGCTGCGGCTCAGCATCTGATCGGCTTTCTGAATTAAATATCAGTGGGAGAACTGGAGAAGGAAGGGGTGTTAATGTCGGTGGTTCATCATCAAAGTCATTATCATTTATTAATTCTGAGAGTTCCATTACGTTGCTGCAAGTCTCTCCACAACAATGGAAGCACACTGCAGAACATTTCAGCCCTGCTTTTCGACATCCACACATCGCTCCACAGTTTCCTTTGCATTTGCAAAAGATCAATTTTAGAAGCTCAGAGGGTGCTGGAAGTTTGAAGTTCTGCACTGGCATCAATAATTTTCCACATTTTTTCCAGCCCCAGTCTTCAGGATCATTATAATTACCAAGCCACGACTGGACCTGATGGTAGAATCTGAAAGTATGAAAGCGAGCTGTGTCTTGTATCGGAGGAAGTGAAGATAAGTTAAATGTACTTTTTGTGACTGCCTTGGCGAATTGTTTGTATCTAAGGCTGTCAAGAGAATTATCATCTTTATTACCACCGTATAAAGAGATAAAAAAAAACGTTCACCAATTACAGTGTGCAAAGCACGGTCAACTCTCTTGTTGAGAAACAAAGCCGTTCCACTTGCAAACTCTAAATGTTTTTCCAGGGTTTTCACAAATTTAATTTTACCGATATTGTAAGGAGCTGAAGTTGTGTCACATCCGGAAAAAGCATGAAGAAACAGCAAGTTATCCGCAATGACATCTCCGTATATAAAACCTGACGCACAATATAATTATTCTGCTGTTCGTCCTTTTGATGGTTTTAAAAAAAATACATTGTTATTTACCAAGTGCTCTAAGCAATATCAGTATGTCAATATCTTCAGCTACAATAGTAGTAGTATTAAATAATGGAGATGCAGCAAGAGCAGTGCGAACGATAAGAGCGTCTGCATCTGATTCTGCTTGGTCAACAGTGAAACCCATTTCCGAGAATACAGTTTTAAGAAGTATAATAAAGTTAGATTTGTTCTTCTCATTACCAAGAAAGTAAATAAAACTGATGACACATTATTAATACACACGTATAATATAGGTATAATTAAGAATACTGAAAAATAGTACTCACTTCGGAGCGCTGTAAAACCTTAGCTATTGACTTAATGAAAAAATGTTGTTTATAAAAGTTGTTCCTCAAAAATCGATCTACAAAAATGGTCTGATATAATTTTTTCGTAAAATGATAAAAAAAGTTACATCGAGAAATATAAATTTTTTTCTCGAATTTCTGAACATTTTCGCTTATAACTTTTTTATTTATAGTTCTACGATAAAAAGTTACTGGACCAAAGTTGTAGAGAATTTGCAACAAAAAATGTTAACACATATTTTTTATCAAATAAATAGTTTAAGAGATATATCGTAAAAACCATTTCAACCCCTATTTTCAACATGGCGGCCGTGGGACAAGGGTGGCGACCCCACAAACTTGTTTTTAGCTTTACACTGACCCCCCCTACACATAAAAAAAATAAAATTGCGTCCTCTAAATAACGCAAGGTGAGGCCTAAAAAATGTAACATTTCAATGGACTACACTGAGTACTTAAGAAAAAAAAATTTATTGTAAAAAGCATATTTCTTGCCATTTACTTCGCCATCCACATATACACTGTCGTTGCGACATCTGAGCGAAGCTATCAGTATGAGAGGGTCTTTGGAACGATCATGGGTCGGTGCTGTCCCCTCGTAGACGATCCGTTCTAGTTTTCCTGTGACTGGGGTTCTTGGTTTGCAGGAGTCTTGGGGCGCTTACACGAACTACGTACATGCCCTAGCTCGCCACAATTCCAGCATCTGGTCTTTCTCGGCTTCTTGTCCATCATACTTTTTATTAAACTGACGAACTGGTCAAATCTGTCTTCGTCACCTTCTTGTTGGATGGTCCTAATTTTGTTATATCCTGATGCCTTCGTTGCTGCTTCATGTTCAAGAGCAGCTGTCAATGCGTCGACTAATGTTTTCGGGTGGGCTAAACGAAGCGTCCTCTGCATATCGGGATCACGTAAGCCATCAATAAAGGCCTGGATGCCCAGACATTCCATCATGTTCTCTGGTGCTGACGGATAAGCAAATCGAACAAGTCGGGCAATGTCCACTTCATATTCTTGAAGAGATTTATCACGTTTCTGTCCTCGGTTCTTCAGCTGAGATTGGTACAAATGTTCTAGATGTTCATGACCATATCGCATGTTCAACCTCTTCTTCAGCTGCTCGAAGTCATCCGTTTCTTCCAAAGGTATCTTCTGAAGTACATCTAAGGCATCTCCCCGAAGCGCGATAGTTAAGTTCACTGCCTTCTCTCTATCGGACCAATTATTCACTCTAGCGGCTGCTTCAAATTGTTTCACATAATTGGTCCACGACATTTTTCCATCGAACGTTGGGGCCTTGACTCGGGTAAAACTACCAATGTCTTCTAACTTAGGGTGTGTTTCTGGCTTGCAAGGTTTTGTTTGCTCGGTCTTATTTTTTTCCGTTGGCGTGTCTTGAGTCCTTATCATGCCATCTTTTTTTCTAACTCCTTGATTTTCTCGTCCATCGTTGTCATCTTATTCCATACGTTGGGGGCTTGACTAGGGTAAAACTACCAATGTCTTCTAACTTAGGGTGTGTTTCTGGCTTGCAAGGTTTTGTTTGCTCGGTCTTATTTTTTTCCGTTGGCGTGTCTTGAGTCCTTATCATGCCATCTTTTTTTCTAACTCCTTGATTTTCTCGTCCATCGTTGTCATCTTATTCTCAATCTTCTCGTCCTTCGTTGTAATCTTATTCTCGATTTTCTCGTCCATCGTTGACATTATATTCTCAATTTCAGATTTTAGAGATGAAATTTCATTTTCAAAGTCAGCGGCAATGTCGTTTTTCATGAGTAAGATATCGGCAGATATATCGTTCTTCAATGCAGAAATCTTCTCGTCCATGTTAGCCGGAATATCATTCTTCATAATAGAAATATCGTTCTTCATATCAGAAATCTTCTCGTCCATGTTAGCAGAAATATTAGCGAAAATTGACGAGATTAAGGTGGAAGTCTCGTCATTAAATAAAACTATTTCTGGATCAAAGCCGTCATTTTCCAGTGCCACTTTAAGTCTTTCTACTAATTCACTTTTCTTACCGGATGTTTCCAATTCACGGTCTTCCAATTCTGCTCTTAATTCCGTGACTTTCAGATCACATAGTCTCTTGGCCATTTTTACGTAGCAATTTATTTATATTATCCCACTTCTGACACCAATGTTATGTTTTTCTTATTGATTTAATACGTAAACGGGTGGGATAAATTTTAAACACACGGTATGGCTACTTACTAATTTATTTAAATACTAACTCACTAACACTTATTTTGTATATACTTAAATTTAATTTACATGCACACAAACTTGATTATTAATTTATATTAGCACTTTACTGTTCGGTGTATTTTTGTTTATTTCTCAAGATCACTTTATCAACTAAACTAAACTCTCTGGGGTCGTTTCGTTATTTATACTAGTGCCTTTTTAACTAGAAAATTCCGGTCTGCGGCTTACTCAAAAACAAATGGTTTTCTGGCATTTTCTAGATAAGGATGGTCACAAAAACAAAGTTTAGATAAGATAGTTGTAAACAGTTATAAAAAAAACCTGCGTATCCGCTATAATTTTAACTTTTGTACCTGGCTTAGACAGATTCGGATTTATGGACTATACCAGTGTGCTGTTTCGTAACATTATGTACCTTGCTCCTGTCATAGGACCTCCATCTACAAGAACCAAGTCAGTACGGGCCTCGGAACTTATGCCAGTCGAAACCATAACTGAGCCTCCTCGGTAACTTATTCTTTCCGCAATGTTACATTGGACGAATCGCTCTCCTTATCTTCTGTAGATTCTATCTCTAACATCTGGTGTCCTTAAACAAAACCTGGACTCATCCGAGAACAATACATTACTCCAATCGGCGTCATTCCAGTCCTCGTGTTCCCTTGCAAAAGCAAGCCGAGCTCTGCGTTGTTCCATGGATAGCAGTGGACATAGAGCTAGCCTTCTGGAATATAAATTAGCTTCAGTGAGTCGTCGACGAACTGTCCACCTGCTTACATCGACATTTCTTACTTCGCTCTGACGATTTGCCAGCTCAACTGACGTTAAATGTCTATTTCTCAAACACGAAGAAACCAAAAATCTATCATCGCGTGCGGATGTTGCCCTTCTACGGCCTGATCCTGATCTCCTCGTGTAATTTCCAGTTTCATTAAACCGCTGAATTGCTCTTTGAACTGCACAACGACTAACACCTACTACCTCAGCCGCATAATATTGGCTACGACCATCTTGAACTAAAGCCACTACCGTTGCAGCATCCGTTGGTGTTAAAGCCATTTGATTTCAATCAAATTAACAAAATAATAAGTTTAAATACTAATTCGGTGGGTTTGTATGGGTCACTAAAATAACAAATGAATTTCTTGCTGCTCTATCAGACGTACATTTCTGACAAAAACCTAAAATTTGTATTTTTCTATAAAAAATGTCATAAGAAAAATGAAAATAATGTATATAAATTAATAATTTCAATTGTACGAGGGTCTCTATATTTATATATGCCATATAATAAGTACCAAGTTTAAAAAGTCACAATAAATGGATAATATACGATTGATCGAATTTTTTGCACCTGGTGTATAAATGGCTCCAATAATGCAATTTTATGCATTCAGTTTCAGTCACACATATATTGTTATATCCAAATAAAGCTAAAGTGGCCATATAGTGACATTTTATCTCTTGGACAAACACACGTTGCATTCTCAATATCACTTGATCTGTTTAAGGTTAAGTATCTATAATAATATGTTAGTTTTAAAGAATGGAGACTACAAAAAATTGATTACTTACGTCAACATTGTATGATTTATCTTTCATATTAGCATGAATTTCGCCCCTAATGATCATAAAATTCCATTTTTTTCACAAGACTTGATTCTAACGCATTTTCACCCCCTTTAATGACCATATTATTATTTTCAAGGAATTCATGCTAGATATTAGCTTCAGAACCAAGGGCATATTCAGGATATGATCTAGGGGGGGGGGGGGCGGCTGTTAGATTAGAAAGAGTAGTAAGGTGATAACTTCTTACAAAATAAAACGTCAAAAGATTCTGGAAAATTGTTTTTATTCATTATTTTGACGCGAATAATAATTTTCTAGGATTTGCTGAATTTTTGTAAAAAATCTTCTTCGACCCTCTCACGGTTTTCTTTAACAAAATCCCGATTCACAATCATCAAACATAATCCCGTCAACCTTTCTTCTCCCAGAGTAAGCTAGGTCTTCACTCTTCGAAGCGTTCTACAGTCGCCGTAGTGGGTGGAATTGCACTCAGAATTGAGAGCGCTCGCCTCATAACGGGAAAAAACATTTAAAAGATCAGTTACTCCAATTTACTTTAATCGGTCCTCAAATACATTTTTTTTCTTGCACAAGTTAAACCATAGGCCCAGTTCTGCGGTGATCTGATCCAACTCATAAAAACAATTCCCCGATAGTAATTTTCAGCATATATATGGGATGCAGTTTTTTCAAGGCGAAAGCTGGAGTATTTTCTTGTGAAAATCTAATATTCAGATAGGATCAATATAATGCATAATAAGTGAACGTCTCCAGTATTCATTATCAGTATCTGCTGGAGGATTGCTCCTGTGTTTTTGATTATGGGCAAGAAGTGGAACAGTAATATCAACTTCAAATTCCTTTCCTTGTCTTGTGCTTTTTGATCTGTCAACAGTGACACGGTCTGCGACGTCACGGTTCTTCTTGAATAATTGAAGGATTTCTGCTATGTGTTCTCTCCTACCATGATCAAATCAGTGTTTTGAGCTTGCAAGACATTAACTACTGGTTCCAATACTGCCGATTATTTTGCGACTGTGATTACGGTAACGATGAACTGATATGCAGATTTTCTTGTGGCGTAGTTTCTCTCAATGGATACTTTTTGTAGGGCTTTGACTTGAAAGAGAGAGAGAGGGGGAGGGGTGTCGTCACTAGTACAGTGACGTTGGCGTGCTTGAGTGCACTGATTATAGAAATCTATTTTAAGTCAAGCAGGAACAGGGACCTGCTGGTGCCATGACAAAATAATTCAGCTATTTCACGTCAGATGGTTCTGCGATTTATTCTCTATTCTGTCAGTTATGATTTTATTTCTATTCTCCTTACGCTTACTTTTTATTTTTGAGCAGTTGCCCCTCGCTGGATACGCCCATGTTCAAACATGTTTTGAAGCCATTTTTGTAATGAAATATGTAAAGTATATGAAAATAATAACAAAAATAAACGGTTTTAAAGATTAAAACTAACTTTTCCGCACTCCGGAGGATGTATCGTCCTAACATACCGAAATTTCTCCAAAAATTAACAAAAATGTGGGATATCTGGATTTATAGGACCCGTTGTACTGGCTCTCGTGAGCGGAAAATCAATAGGGTTCATCTGTGAGACGCCCTGAACAATATCCAGTCATGAAATTTGTCACTTGTATTTGCTTCACAGGCTGTATCGTGCTAAAATACTGAAATGTCTCCAAAAATGATCAAAAATGCAGTACATCTGGATTTATAGAACCCTTGTACTGGCTATGGTGAAAATCAATAGGGCTCATTTGTGAGACGCCCTGAACAATATCCAATAATAAAATTAGTCACTTATATACACTCCGAAAGCTGCATCGTGCTAACAAACCGAAATTTCTCCAAAAATGACCAAAATGGGGTACTTCAGGTACCATAGCATGCGTTGTACTGGCTCTGGTGAGCTGAAAATCAATAGGGTTCATCTGTGACATGCTTTGAACAATATACAATCATAAAATTGATCACTGTTTACACCCGGAGGCTGTATCGTGCTAACAGAAAAGGTGGCCGACAACAACAACGACATACACACAGGATTTTTTTCCTAAAAAAGTTTTTCGTGTTTTTCTCTTTGAAAAACGTAAAAACAACTTTTTTGGGGTAAACCAATACTTTTCTCGCATCGTAGATAGGGTTCGTAATATGTAAATGATTACAATTTCACTCCAATCGGATGAGGATAATATCTTCTCACCAGCCTTAATATAAAGGGTTGAAGCTCCACGATTTATTACATATTCCCTAATGTGTCTAGGCATACTCATAATCAGATGATCAATTTCCTCCTAGAGTATATCATTCCATGCCACCTCTATTTCATGTCGAAGAGCCATCAGAGTTTGAGGAGGACGCTCTAAATTTCTTAACCTTTTAACGATTATGTCCCACACATGTCCATTTGAGGACAAATCCGGGGTTCTTGGGGGCCAAGGCAGGAGATGAGTTTGAGCCTGGTAGAAGTAGTCCAAGTTTTATCTGGCTATATGTGGCCGAGCGTTATCTTGATGACAAGTTGGATTTTGAAGTGTCCTGAGGTAAGTAATGAGATGTAGTTCCAATATTTCTTGAATGTATCGATGTTCATTCATATTGCCTCTGATGAAGACTAAAGGCGACCTTGAGCAATAAGCAGTGGCACTCCATATCATAACTCCAACAGTGCGATGTACATTTTTTTTTCTTCGAGGAGAGGAAATCTTACATTAGACCCCGGTCTTTCCGGAGTACCGGATTCCTACCGGCTAAAACCTCTCCTCTCTCGCATCTCCCACTGGAACCGCTTACGCATTACTTCGGTGGGAGTGCATCTGCTTGATTTCCAACTACTCTCTTTGTCTCTCTCTATCCTCCTTTTCTTTATTCTCTAAAATGAGCCTTATGTTTTTATATGCACTCCTCCACCCTTCCTGCCCTGATGTCAGGGATACCATCATACTATCCACTACAAATGGTACACCCGTGTCATTTTGGTAGCTTTGACGTGTTACTTCCCATCGTACACATGCAAACAGGGTGTGTTGCACGTCATCTTGTTCTCCACAGTAGAGGCAATCTTCAGATTCCGCTCTCATGCGGCCAAATAGGTATTTTCTGAAGCAACCATGTCCACTCAGCGCCTGTGTTGTGAAGTAATCGACTTCTCCATATGGCCTGTTAATCCAATCTTGTATATTTGGTATCAACCGGTGAGTCCATCTACCATATTTCCCATCTAACCATTTCCTTTGCCAATGTGCCATGAGGTTAGATCTGGAGATACATCCATCTACTCCTCTGTATTTTTCATTCCGTTCTTGTATAAGAAATTCAATAGGAGGAACCTCAGCTATTGCTCCAACTGCCTCTGTTGAGATAGTACGATACGCAGAGCATATCCTGATGCACATTTTGCGTTGGATACTGATGAGTTTGGATATAAGTTTCTGGTTGCTTGTAACTATATGCCAGGCAGGAGTAGCATAAAGCATTTGGGAATGGGCCACACTCAAGAGTAACCTTCTTTTGGATGCCTTCGGTCCTTTTACGTTAGGCATAAGCCGCTACTGTCTTATCCACTTTATGAGCAACATGTTCCGCGAATGTTAGCTTTGTATCCAACCAAACTCCCAGGTACTTGATTGCTCTCTTGGGTTTTACAGTAACACCCTGCAGATCAAACTCAATCGTGCCAATTTTCCATTTGGTCGTAAGCAGAGCAGCTTCTGTTTTTTCGGGTGCCAGTTGAAGACCATTATCCTCCAGCCAGTTGGATATGTGATGCAGTGCTGTATTTGCTGCGCACATCAAACCTTCTTCCCCTTTAGATACCACCATCACGGCAATATCGTCAGCAAAGCCTATAAGGGTCACTTCTGTTGGCTGCTTTATTCTCGAAAGCCCATCGTAGAATATATTCCACAACGTTGGTCCTAAGACTGAACCCTGTGGTACCCCGCTGTTGACGTTTCTAGGTTTTACTGTATCTTCTGCTTCCAGAATTATCTCCCTTTCTGACACGTAGGCTCTTATTACTTTGATCAGGCTGCCATTTATCTCCCTTCTCTGCAGTTCATCTAAGATTCTCTGCCAGCTAACGCTATTGAAGGCATTTCTTATGTCCAACGTGATGATCGCGCAGAGTCGTCGGTGCGCTGTGGAATATTCTTGTTCTGATGCCCTTGCAATTTTTAACACTTCTTCTATAGCGTCTACGGTCTGTTTCCCCTCTACAAAATCGAACTGTATGGTTGAGAGCTTACGAGGATGAGTTGTTCGTAGAGTTTTCCCTCAACATCCAGCAGGCATATCGGTCTGTATCCGGATGGACTATCGATTGGCTTGTATGCTTTCCTCAGAAGTAGCAGTCTTGCCCTTTTCCATTGTACTGGAAATTCGCCACGACTGGCCAAATCATTATATACAGCTAGTACGAAAAGAGGGTCATTTGAGGCAAGGGCCTTAATGATCTCTGGTGGGATATTTCCGGGTCCAGGTGCCTTGTTGTCTTTCAGTTTATTACTTGCTACTCGTAACTCATCTAAGCTAAAATTTAAAAATATCACATTTGTATCACAGTTAAATTCCACATCTTGGTGTAAAGGGGATAAGTGATCAGCCACTTCTTCCACCATTTGCATAGACATTTATAGTCTGGGAGGGTAGCCGGTCAGGTTTCTCATGACGATTTTATAGCCATCCCCCCAGATATCACAGTCGATGTTATCACAGATCGTTTTCCAACATTTACGTTTGGAGTCTGATGCCATTTTGGAGTAATCTTTTGGACTCCTTATAATCTTCCCAGAGCCTTTGACTTTCTTTTGGCTGATTCCTCCTCCTGGATCTCGTATATAGCCGTCTATTACGCATACACTCTCGTCGAGCTTGCGCAATCTTCTCATTCCACCAATAAACAGGCTGTTTCTTCGTTGAGCATCTTTTCCTAGGCATAGTTTTGTCACAGATCCGATTCAGTGTGTGGGTTAGTTCTCTTGCAGATTTATGTATGATTCTTTCCGAATCTTCTACTGTTAATTGAAGAAGTTTATCCCTGTCCAGTTTCCTAATCTGCCAGCCTCCATCTTTCATAGTTGTCCTAGGTAGGGACGAATTTTCTCCTACGATTTCAAAAAGAATAAAGTTATGATCACTCAATGATTCAAGATCGCTGACATGCCAGTTCTTGATGTCGGCTGAGGCAAGGGTCAGGTCCAGAATGGACGAATAGTCACGTCTTTGGAATGTTGGTTTATTCCCTTCATTCACCACAAGTAAATCATGTTCAGCCATCCATTCCGTGAGTAGTTGCCCTCTTCTATCTGTAGCTTCCGTGCCCCATTGGGGGGATTTCGCATTAAAGTCCCCTACGACGACTGTGTTTTTCTTGTTGAATCTTATCAAACTCCCAATGTCGTATAATATTCTTTCAAGATCATCTAGTCCTTCGTTGGGTGAGGCGTAGCAGTTGTAGATGGTATATGTTGGTGTTACTATATAGGAGAAGCTGTAACCTTTTCCATGTTGTCTTATGGTGATCTTATCGTCCACTTTTATGGCCGTGTTTAGGTCATCATCGTAAAACCAGTCTTTTCTATTTTTTATGGCATTTCGGTTGGGTTCGTTCATGGGGATCACTCCAATATCCATGTCCTTGGCCATAGCAAGCACTAAATCGTGGCATGGCCTTCTCCTGAAACTGTTGATTTGTAGGAACTTAACCATTGCTTTGGATAGGACTCTCTGCTGGTTGTGAGACAACCAACTTCTGTCTTCCTTTGTTCGCAGGATACGTGATGCTTCCTGTTTGGTGACCATTCTCTCTACAGTGAATGCAGTAGGGGTTGTTCTTACAGTCTGCCGTTTTATGTCCTTGTTGAGCGCATCTCAGACACATGGATTCCCTGTCTGGTACCTTGCACCGCGCTCTCTCATGTCCAAGTTCCCAGCATTTGAAGCATTTTAGCTCCTTCTTCCTTTCCAATACTCTGCAGGACGACCATCCAATCTGTATTTTCCCCAGGCTCAAGAGTTTGACGGCGTCTGGTTCGGGAAGTACGACTGTAACATTTTGCTTGCTCATTCTTGTGGGCTTTAAAGCTCTAATTTCGACATCTACAGGCTTAGCTGCTATGGACTTTGCAATGGCCTCCCTGATATCTTCAATAGTTGTTATCTCATCCATGTCCTTGACATGGAGGATTTTTTTGCTGGTTAAGAGAGACATTGATACTTCTGGTACTTTCGTCTGGATCATTTCCTTGAGTACTTGTAGTCTTCCGGTGCCGTTTTTTACCGTAAGTAGGAGTTCTCCGCTCCTAGTTTTCCTCACGTCCTGGATCTCTCTTTTACAGTTTTCAGCAATTCTGCGTAGCTGGTGTTGGGCTTTTTCACAAGTAATGGGTCCTGTTTAGGTTGTACCTGCTTGACGGGTTTCACTGTTCGGGATCTGCTTTGCTGACTTCTGTAAATGCCTTGAAGATATTCTCGTCCTCAGCTTCCTCGTTCACTTGTCCATCTGTGATAATGGGGTATAGTATTAGCCTAGTCTTGTGGGTAAGGTTCCCTCCTTCATCAGGGAAGCCTAGCGAGTGGACCATCATCGCCACTTCTCCTTTTTTCTTGTTCTGTTTCAGTAGGTCCCCCTTTTCTCCAAGCCTATTAATGATACCTGCTACTGACTTGCCGGAATTTCTCAGGTCCCTACTGCTTAGTGCGATGTACATAGCGCTCAATAAAAAAATTTAGGTTACGTGGTTCGCCTCGTCTCCTTCTTACCATTACTCGACCATCATGCATGTCTAGGCAGAACCGGGATTCATCACTGAAGACCATAATGTGCTACTCCTGATTCCGCACTAGTCGTTCTTGGCACCACTGAAGTCGATTTTTTCGATGTTCCAGAGTTAATGGTAACACCAACTGAGGTCGGTATGAAAAAAGTCCAAACTTTATTATCCGTCTATAAACATTTCTCATTCCAATGACCTTTCCATGTTCTGTAAACCACTGAGTTGCTATTGCCCTTCTCGATGAGAAACGATCTGTTAGAACTAATAACTTTAAGCGACGATATTGGCCCTCTGTTCTCCTGCTCACTCGTCCTATGTTTCTGGCTCTTCGTGTGCGGCCTTCTTGGTGCCATGCATGTGTAACATCTGACAATAGTATCCACACTCCTGTTTATTCTACCAGCAATTTCTAGGAACGACATCCCAGCTTCCCGAAGACCAACAATTTTACCTCTCTCGAACTCAGTTAGATGACGATAATTTGCATTTCTTCGCACTCTAGGCATGATAAACAGTTGTGAATTCTTGTAAGACAACGTTTAAAATCTCGATTAAATTCTGTATTCTGATATCGAAATGGATCGGTTCGTCCAGTACTTACAGCATAAAAATAATTGAGTAAAAACAGGAATTTTCTACTGATAGCGCTCTCTAGTTCTAATCTTGTATTAAAACTTTTATGATAAACATTTACATGAAATATTTTTGAAATAAAATAATATTTACTGGGTGTTCGGGTTTCTATGTCACTGGGTAATTTGTCAAATATGCGTGGTAATCTGATCCACTTACCAATCTGGCAATTTTTTTAGTAATCCTCAGTTTCATCAAGGATTTCATCTTAAATAGGATATCGTTACTAATTGGAGATCATTACTTCTTTTTTAACATTTGACACAATGTTATACTTGACACGATTTGCGTTTCTAACGTTCTTGACAATTAAGTATTGGTTTATCAAAAGTACTAAAACGCCAATAAATTACTGATGAATCACAAGAATTGGCTTCTAAATTATAATAGCAATAATACGAGTAATTCGATACACAAAAGTTTTATTAAAGTTTACTCGATATATTATTTATAAATTCATTTGCATAGCGTATATTTCGTAAGTTAATCTAAATCAAGTTCTTTTTGGTTATAAATTGATTCGTTATTGGTTTGTCAGACAGATAACACACCTGGTAATGAAAAAATGGGAAAATTAATCATATGGTTGGGAAAGACTTGCAACGACAATATTAATATCGTATTTTTATGTAAAATTTTCAGCAGTAAATTCCTGTATACTTATTGCATCCCATTGTAACATGTATTTTGCCTTGAATTTGTAAGTTTTTTATTCCGCTAAATGTTAATTGAATACAAATTGGGTTAATATTATTAATCTCATATCTCTACTTTGTTATAGTATTGACTATCACAAATGAAATTTCTCTGAAATAATTCTGTCATATCATGCCAGACAAAACAATATCAGTTTACTAATCTACAAAGTAGATATGTGAGTTTTAAGGTTTCAACATATCATTACAGCATTACGAATTGATATGATTGTTTAATAATGCTGGTAAATTTTGGTCCTGGGGGCTTTTACATTGTAATTAATTCTGTTCATCTCTCTTGATTGTGTTTAGATTCAAAATACCTTGACATATTGTGTAATTTAATATTGATGTGTTTAGGGACAAAGGTTTTTTGAATTGAGATTTAGTAACGCCTCTTTTTCATTGACGTAGAAACGGACAACTAACAATAAGTAGTAGAAACCTGCGACATTGTTATAAGTATATTGTTTATGATTTTTAATTAGTATCAGAAGGGGAGAAGAAAATTTGAGAAATTGATTAATAACATGAATTGAAATTAATTTTTGCAAGAAGCCATCTCACATAACAGCTATAAATTTAATAAGGAAATTATATCTGTTGATATGTCTACAGTGACATGAATATTGGTCAAGTGCAATGAAATCGCCTACTAAATTATGTATGTAGAGATTATTCAGGTTTGTAAGACTAATTACGACACATTTAATGTACATTTATGTACACAGAGTCAGTTATAGGGCATTGATAATTTTAAAGGGTTTGTCAAAATTATTTTTGTTACTAAGTTGACGCAGCTCTCCTCTACTTACATGGAGTTTGGAATACTCCAGTCTGTAAGTTCATCCGAAGTGTGTTTTGCGATTTTAAAATACTTAGCATATTCCGCTTGTTGAATTTCCAAATCGTTGGCTTTTGCACCTGGTGAAGATCCTTTTCTTTTAAACGGAGTTTGCTGTAATTCAGTTTCATTTACCTCAAGCCGCCATTTATTGAGCCAGTGCTAAATTATTTTACAAAATTCCAATATTAACAGGTTCCAAAAATAAAAGTGTGTGCATAACTTCTTGACAGATGCTACGGTAATTTTTAGTCGATATTGTGGCTCCTTGCTTATAAGGTAAGCATTATCCATCATATGAAAGAATACAATAACTTTTTAACTAAATTTACTAATACGATTCCCGGAACTGGTCTGCACATAAAAAGCAGTTGAAAACTAGGTAGTCAAAAAATGTGAAGCTAGGATTGTCTTTTGTATAAGATGACAGTACAGTTATGTCATTTGCGAGCTGTGAAACTAGTCATATTTAAGTCACTGGTACAACATAAATTAGTAGTGAGTGTGAGGTATCAGCTTTTTTAATTCATAATGCATCCCTGTCTGTCAAACATTGTCGAAAGTCTGAGAAAAATCCACGGGACGTTGCAGAACAAAATCTGCCATAGTAGCGTACCTCTTTCGAAAGATGCCAAAATAAAAAATATGTCTCCAATCTCAATATAATCTACATAAAAGAAACATATTTATAAATAATAATATGATTTACTTGATTCCAGACTTTCTGCGGGTAATATTTCGTCTCCGAAGCCAAAAATATGAGGTTAATTAAGTTGCTCCTCTCCCCTCCCCCTCCCCGCAATGGATATTTTCAACAAAAACATATTTGATCGTTATGCACTCCTAATGTACCAATATGCTCCATGAATGATTTTCTTTGCACCATATTCCCCTAGAGACTACAGCTGTTTGTCTTTGAGGGGAGGGGGCAAATAAACACTAGCCCCCCCCCATTCGGAATTTTCAAATTTTGTACTTTGCAATATCAAGCGCTTCTCATGCTTCAAATATACTTTGTACCTCTTCCCTCAGTTAGTAGTATCGCATTATTCAGAGTAAACTTGGCCCTCCCCCAATAACAATATGCAAAAAATATATGCTGCAGTGGAATCCGCCAAGAAAATCAAAAACCCCCTTCCCTAACTTAGTCAAACCTCAATATATAAAGTAAAGTTGCCCTCCACAATGATAATTTTCCAAAAAAATGGCATCGAAAGCCACTTCAAATGCACTCCTATGCACCACTAACAAAAACAAAATCCCTTCTCCTCCTAATTAGTTAAACCTCATTATACATAGTAAAGTTGCCCCCCCCCCAACGACAATATCCGAAAAAAGTATGGGGTAGTATAATACACTCATATGCACCGCAAACAAAAACATAATTCTCCCTTCCCTAAGTTAGTTAAACCATATTATTTTAAGTAAAGTTGCATCCCCCCCCCCCCATGACAATTTCCGAAAAAAATGTAGGGCGGTGGTATCCACTTCTTATGCATTATTATATACCACCAACAAAAACAAAATATGCCCTTCCTCCAAATATAAAAAGTATATTCCTTCCCCTAAGCCAAAAAAATTGTAAAATTTCCAAAATTATGGCAAACCTTAGTGAAAATGAGCCCGGAAAGTTATCTAGAGGTCAGAAAGTGTCTGTTTATAGGTCGTTTTAAAAAAAACCTTTTTTTGTTTGTTAAGTGAGTAGTTTTCGTATGCTAGCAAGAAAAATGTTGTCAACCTAATATGGGCGTAACGTGACCTTTCGTTCTGCTCCAAAAATAACTAAAATTTTGAAAAAATATCATGTATATTACACTTAAAGTATTTACTACAGCTTATCTATATCAGTCGGAGGGTAAATCGCTGATCCGATAGTTTAGCGAACAGATTAAATTTTGCGATCCGTGAAATCAGCGGTTAATATGTGAAGTTTATTAATTTTAGAGAACTTCGCGTTCAGTTAATGAGCTTAAAAAAGTGGCGATAATTTAAAAAAAGCACAATGAGAAGCAGTAAAAAGCACTACCAAAATACTAAAAATCTTGACCTTGATGACACATTTTCTTTGAAGCCTTCAAAGCATTAACAAAAATTGTTATATCATTGAGAGGCACTAACATAGCATTAACACCTAAGAAAAAATGTTCTACGATAAAGTGTGGCTGCTGACCATGAAAGAAGAAAATACTGAATATCTCTAAAAATAAATAAGTATAAATGAAATTATTAGAAACAGTAAAAAGTAATAACATGACAATAACCCCGGTGAAATGTTGTTTAAGAAATTTTACACGTTAGCTAAATTTTCTAGGCATAATAAAGGGCACGACTTGGTTCTCATAAACTAGAGCACAGTATATAGACTGTACATCTTATTTAAAAACTTTCTGCAAAACTTCAATTTTCGCCGATTGAACGACACAAATTTGAAAAATAGGATTTTTAAAATTTTACATTTGCAACTCATAGGATTTGTAATGAACTAGATTATTGGAGTGGACTGTTGAGTTTGTCGTTCACTACTGCACCTAAGTAGATGTGTTGTTTGTTTTTCTTCGATAAAGTTGTGGAAAGAAGGACCAGTCGTAATTTTAACTAACGTTTAATAAACACTTAAATACGACAGATTTGAACACGTAAACCAATTTACAACAAAATAGTAACAAGATAGAGCAACAAGAATGTCCACAGCGAGTTGATAGTTGGTTACAGTTTTCTTGAAGATACTAAATGCTTGTGTGGTAGATATGTATACTTTTCCGCTAATTCACAGAAATTTGCACGTTTTTATATTGCGTCGTACCGCGAGAGATATTTTAACACTTCAGGTTGAACAAGATATAGTTTACACACACTGTATGTATGTATTGAACGCGAGAAATTGTCACACTTTTTTGTATCGACCGATGCAGAGTGGATTCATTTCTGTACCGCTTGAAGTTGAGAAATTGACTCTCTTTAAATTGGTTAATTTCTGTAGATACAATTTTTTTTGGGGGTAGGACTTTCTATTTTAGACTATAGCTCTGTTAGTTGAATAGTGATATTTTTTGACATAAAGTTAATTACCCCGTGAAGCAATAAATAGTGTTCTGTTAGTTAATTTATGTCAATCCATAAAACATTCATTTCGAATATTTGATTCCCTATTCATTTGAGAAATGGTTTGAAATATTGTTCACGGTGCTAATTGGAGGATCGTAGATCCTCAAAGTTATTTGTAGTAACATTTTAATAGTTTTGGATAGTTCCATAATCTCTATTTTATAAAAAGACTTGTGGAACAGGTACTTAAAGCTAAACTTTATTTTATTAATGGGCGCTTAAGACCGTTAAAGTGAATAATAAGAGTTTGACGTTACAATAGACATTCAAACTTGTCCGACTTACGATTGATTCGTCATCGTGATATATATATATATATATATATATATATATATATATATATATATATATACCATGTCATCTCACAACAGCAACCTTATGTAAAATATATAATTGGTAGTGACTTAACTTGATATGCGACTAAATTTTTTTATTTATTTTTAGTCACGAGGGGGTTAGGATTCGGGTGCTCAGCTATTAATTAGGCTTATTGTGCACCCTCATTCGCAGATATTAAGCAGAGTCCATCATAATTTCTTGGCGAACAGTGAGATTCGTCCGACTACACTTTCCTGCAGGACAATCGAAGATAACCTGCTTTGCGGTTTCCTCTACCTTTCCACACATCCTGCAATGGGGGTTTGTTCGTCAATCCCCATCTTCGTTAGGTGTGCATTGAATAGCCAGTGGCCAGTTTGGAATCCTACCACTTTTCGCAGTTCTTTCCTGCCCAGTCTAAGAGCATCTGCTGCATTGGAACACGATGGTCCTTTGAGAATTCTTTTAGACTGAGCGTGTTCCGCAACTCTGTTTCAGCGCTTTTGGTGTTTATGCGACACCCAGTTGGAGACAGTTTCTCGAACGACGCTATATGAAACGCCGTATGCTGGTTCTGGTTCCATGAGGGTGAGATCAGCTCCTTTCTTGCCACACTTGTCAGCTCCCTCATTTCCAGCTACCGCTGGATGGCTTGGCACCCAAGTTAGAATTACCCTATTGGCTTTTGCCAAGGTTTTCAAGGTATTATGACAGTCCCACACTATCTTCGACGTATTATCTGTGGCTTTCTAACGCCATAAGAGCCGCCCGACTGTCCGTGTTTACATAGATAGTCTTTTGTTATATTTCCTGTCTATGCATGTTCTGCCGCATTCGGTTAGTGCACCTATTTCTGCTTGAAATACGGCCGGCAGCTTACCAAGGCAAACGCTTTGCCTGGGTCTGACCCCGTAAACGCCTGCTCCTGTACCCGTTGGGGTCTTTGACCCGTCGGTGTACCAGGTGATACTGTTCAACATATGTTGAGGTTCTCCCTGAGCCCATTCGGATCTGCCACTCAAGTTGACGCGATATGGTATCTCAGGTTCCACGACCTGGGGCATTCTGTCAGGTGGCTTTCAAGGATGTCGCACCTCATGGTGTCGTGTATAAGGGAAGGGGGTATTTTGTTTTTGTTCGTGGTGCATATGAGTGCATTCGGAGCAACTTTACTATGTATAATACGTTTTAACTAATTAGGGGGAGAAGGGATTTTGTTTTTGTTGATGGTGCATATGAGTGCATTTGAAATGGATTCCGATGGCATTTTTTTTTTGAAAATTATCATTGGGCAACTTTACTTTATATATTGAGGTTTAACTAAGTAGGGGTTGGGGGATTTTGTTTTTCTTGGTGGTGCATATGAGTGCATTAGAAGTGGATTCGGCTGCAGTATATCTTTTTTACAAATTGTCATTGGGGGGGGGGGAGGTAGCAACTTTCCACTGAATAATGCAATACTACTAACTGAGAGGAGGGGTGCAAATAATTTTTTTTTGATGGAGCATTATGGTGCATTGCAAGCGCTTGATTGAGCAAACTTAACCGACCTAAAATTATGTACTGATGAACTAATTGCCTTAAGTTATTATAAATATGTGCGACTTGGTCATATATTTGTACATTGACAATGCTGTCTTTGATAAAATAGATGAATTTTAAACGTTTAAATAAATCTTATTTCGTGAGAAAACCTTAGACTATTAAAGTGCTTAATAGTCTAAGGAGGAGAAAGCCGTGATTTACGAATTGTTCCTACTCAGCATTATTGATTTTAGTATATAAATAATATGTATATCCCGCACAAATCTCTTTATCGTGAATTCGTCTTGATATTGTATATGTTACCGATTTTCCAACTTTTCCAACGCATTCTTCCTAGTTGTAATATTTCTTGAAATAATTTTGCTTACATCGAGCATGACAAACTGAATTTTCCTCCATAAATCGTCCTCGTTTACCATTTCAGTTTTCATTGTCAAATCTTGCTGTGGCAGCGTCGAGTAATATAAAAATCATTTTCTATTCCGAGTTTTTGCATATACCAAGATTTCATTTTAAATTTTTAGTACGCGAAAGATTTTCAAATATGAACGTTAACGATGAATTCTTAAGGTTAATTCACACAATCCAACTATACATATACATTATGTAACACATAAAACACAATCACTAAGCTAATATTGAGGTTGCATTACTCATTTAAAATGAAAGAATGCTATTATGTCAAATTTTCCGTTTTGCTTGATTTTTATTGCCGTCAAAGGTTCCATAAATAAGAAAATAAAATTTTATCTCCGAAAATTAACGTTTTGCGGATTTGATTTTGCTACCATTTGCGTAGTACTATTAAAACACATTTGACAGCGAATTGCTTGGAGTCAGTAAAAATGGATTGTTACAATTATTTTGTCATTTGTGTAGAGAGTGAAAAATTCAGGCAGGCTGGATTAATTGATGATGGTAAACACACTGGTCGTCCAAAGACGAGCTCTTCCAATGTAAATATCAGAGCAGACATTAATTCGGCGATGTGAACAAGAATTGCAAATAACAAAAAGTTTTATTTAGCATATTATACATACTCACTGAATATTTGTATCTCCATTCTTAAAAATTTCAGTTAACACAGGAACTAAAGTCTAATGAGACACAGTAGTAAAGATAATTTTTTGAATGGATTGTTAACCACAACAAATGGATGTCGATTGCTCAAACAACATCATTTTCAACGATGAGGCACATTTCCACCTCGATCGTTTCGTTAATCGTCAAAATTGGCGCATTTAGGATTCATAAAATCTACATTTGTTTCTCGAAACACCAATGCTTTCTCAACGTGTCACTGTACATTTTGGGCGCTGGATAGTATTATTTAACTGCATTGAATTGGTTTTTATGGCCTTATTTGAAGTAAAAGGTCTATGCCAACAAGCCATATACATAAAAATAAGGTATATAGCTGAAGCGAGACGTCCGACACTTGTACATATGGAAGCAGCCTTTTTGATCTTCAATTGTCAAATTTAAAGCGGGAAATTTTAAATGTCCTTTGATTTAAATCAAATTTTCAAATTCAATATCATTCTCTCTTCAATTTGGTTAAAATCAATCAATAGAAAATTTTGAATATATGAATTTATTTAACAAAAAAGAACATTTTAAATATATATATATATATATATATATATATATATATATATATATATATATATATATATATATATAAAGAAGATGTAGGAATATCGCGTGATATGTTAACAACAACAACAGAGAGATTCATGGGTAATTCACGCAATATAAAGGGCTACTGAAACAGAGTGGTAACCGCGGACATGCATGTTTCTAGCTCATTTGCTTTCGTCAGCACGGTATAACCAAATAAGGATGTGAAATTTGGGAGCAAAGATGTTAATCGAAACATGGGAAAACACAAAACAACGGATTTCAGCAGGGAAACCAAACGCTAATTTGTGCCTTCAATTGGAAGATCCCGAGTTTTCAGGACAACAACCAAGATTGACACGGAGGGGGCTATATGGGCCCAAATTTCACATCCTTATTTGGTTATACCGTGCTGACGGGCCCATATAGCCCCCTCCGTGTCAATCTTGGTTGTTGTCCTGAAAACTCGGGATCTTCCAATTGAAGGCACAAATGAGCGTTTGGTTTCCCTGCTGAAATCCGTTGTTTTGTGTTTTCCCATGTTTCGATTAACATCTTTGCTCCCAAATTTCACATCCTTATTTGGTTATACCGTGCTGACGAAGGAAAATGAGATAGAAACATGCATGTCCGCGGTTACCACTCTGTTTCAGTAGCCCTTTATTTTGCGTGAATTACCCATGAATCTCTTTGTTGTTGTTGTTGTTAACATATCACGCGATTTTCCTACATCTTCTTTGTTATTTACTATGGGTCGGAAGGTTCATGGCGGGGGGGCTATATGCGCCTCCGTGTCGATCTTGTGCGAGAAAAACATTATATTTACCCCTAACATGCTCATTCCTGAATTATATGAGTAGATTAAAAGCATTATAAAACAAACTATTATATATAAATTTGATGAGGTAATGCTTGCACACGGACATACGGTTATCAGACTTGCGCCCTACCATCTGGATTTAAATTCCATTTATCTCATTTGGGCTACTGTAAAAAACAAAGTATGCCAATAAAATGTTACTTTTAAGTTGGAAGATGCGAGGAAACTGGAGGAGCACCAGTTTGACCAAATCACTGAAATGGCAAAAGCATTACCGACATGTAATTGATATGGAGCGGAAATATTGGGAAAATGAAAAATGTACGGACATTCAATCAGAGATAAATCCAGTGATTATCAATTTAAGCAGTGAAAATTAAGAAAATTATTCTAATAGTGACTGATTAAATTTTATTTCTAGATAACTGTACCTAATTATATTACATTAGAGAATTTTAAATGAACTGTACTACTATTAATACTAAATATGAAGAGAAATTTAAAATAAATCGTTCCCTACTTGCTACCCTGATTTAAATTGAGGACGACACTGGCAGATAAGTCCGATTATTCCAAACTAATGGTAGTGAGGCGTTTGCTATACAAGATGTTGACAGAAAGCACCCTCTATGAATAGTACCCAATTTAGAATTTTGATTTCCAAGTCGATAAACTTGTAGCCGTCTCCTGTTGGAAGATTGAAACGCCACATCGGAAAATAACACGATGTTCATTTACCCTACTCTCCTAAGCTAACGAACAACAATAATGAATAGTTTAATTATGGCACTAAATATTGGCCTATTTATTTGGGTCGCGCCTACTTACATGCAAGTGTAAATTTGGTACAAATAATATTGATTTCAACGGATTACCTGGCCAACGGTTCTTTCGCATCTAAATATTTCATCTCTTACCAAAAGGGTACATTTAGATGAATCAACTCCTCTTTTTCAAATATAATTTCTAGAATTCAAATATGCACCTCCTTGCCTAAGGTTATATAAAAAAACTACAAAATAATATGTGTTCTGTTTTTTATATCTATTGTAACTATCTTATGTTCCATCTTTAATATACTCTCTCCACCAGACTTTTTCTCTTTAATTTCTTTCCTTCCTGAATTAGTTTTTCAAAAACAATTCCATCAACAAAAAAAGTTGATAGTCCCTTCTAAACATTTCCCTGTAAAACAAACCCTCCACGATTATGCATTCCCAAAAAAGTAATAAAAGTTTTGTTTGGACAAGAGCAGTTAGGATTGAAAATAATGGGAAAAAATAAAGCGACTAGAGAGTTAACCAACTTTGGCATATAATTTTTCTGCTATTTTTGAAGCAACGACAAATACCAGTTGGTTGCCTATGTTTTCATAACGTTTGTTTGTTGTGAATGAATAACGGCATGGGACATCAAATACAGAACAATTTTAAAAAGAAGTCAATTTTTGCGACTATTTCACATATACATGTTTAGTTCATTTATTAATATACCAATAATCCTGTAATTTGGTATAATTTTAACTCCGAGCACTTTTCACTACTTGATGCTAGGTAATCAGAATTCTTGAACAAACTACAGATCTAATTCTGGTGTATGTATGACTAGTGTTCCAATATCGCTTTCCTTAAAATTTGAAACACTTCTTTGTTTTCATTTAAATACTTTTGTTGCTTATGAAAATTGTTATTGATAAGCAACATCAAAGATTTGAAAATCACATTATATGTTACTCAATCATTTTTAGGATGTCTTATCTACTGTTTTATTCACATTTTTAATTTAATTTATTATTCTACCAACCTATCCACATTATTTAGAATTTAAGTTTATATGGAAATAGGAAGTTCATTAATAAGTCTGGTTAAAAGCTATTTTCAATACAATGAAAACAACTTTAATTATTACGTTTCGTTTATTATGAATCTCATTTGAGTAGTTTCTACAAATATTTCTTGTCAGTGGTTTCGCTAGTATTCTTTCGTACTTTTTTAGGGTTGTATTTCAAAAAGTTAGCTATAAGTCAACAATTTTAGAATTAAATGCGTCAATAAGATTGTTTGCCTGATAGTATTCTATTTTGATCCTAATGGGACTAAACATTCCATAAAATCAAATCAACTGTCTATTTTGCTCAATACTCTATTAAAAATTGTGAATGTTGAAAATGTACGTAGCAATGTTATTTTAACATACATAAATCAATTTTATAAACAACCGACCGCATTTTCTGTTCAATATCAATTATTTTGCCTGCTTCTACTCGTTTCTTTCGCCCCTTTTCCGTTTTTATTTGTTTTTCTTGGTCCCTTCATATTTTTCATTTTGTTCTTTTTTCTTTCGTGTCTTAGTTCTTCCCCCTTTTTATTTTTCTTTCTACTTCTTCTATTTCAATCTATTTTGTTGTTCTCCTTTCTCTTATCTTTGGCTGCCTTTCTCTCCGTTTTTCCGTTTTATTCCTTTGTTCGCTCTGATTTCTCCTTTTTATATATTTCTTTTTCTACTTGTTCTACTTCTCGCCAAGTTTTTTGTTTCTTGTTCCTCTTATCTTTGGCTCTTGTACGTATGTGCACGTACATTGATAATTAGTGCCCAGTTTTTCCAATTTAAAAAGTGTTTGTAGTTAAATAAAATAAAATTCGGATACTATTACTATATTCACACAGAATTACTACACTATTTACACTTATTAAAAATCATGCAATATTTCTTTACGGTTGCGAAAATTTGCTACTTAATAATCACTCGTTTACACGAAATACTGAGAGAAAGAATTGCGAAATATTCATGAGAATGTGTGGCTGAAATAGAGAAACTCACGAGGTATACAGAGAAAGAGAAGCGAAAGAATAATAGAATAAGTTACTAGAGTTACTTCAGTAAACTACTGAGATACAACTTGAGCTCGACTCAAGCTGGAGTTGAACCGATTCACGACTGAGGGTTATAACTGAGACTTTCTTGCAAGAAAGATCGTATGCCGTTAATAAAACACGTGCAAAACTTACAACACGCAGAGATATTTTCTTTTCTAGGTAAAGTTATATTATATCATTAAACAGAGAATAGCTATCTTTACAAATTGTAGAATCTTTTATGGGAGGTAATGCGTCAGAATGTATTTCGAACGTAGCAATAAACCTTGAATATTATAATAAGGATCACAGTGGCTCACGCTGCGCGGACAATAGTTTTTAAAATACAAAAGGCGGTTGTGAATTCTGTCGCAGCACAAAAGCACAAGAATAAGTAAATAATATTACTTTTCCGCCCAACCCTATCTAATATGCGAGAACAGTATTGATTTTCTACAAAAAAAGTTGCAATTTTGTTTTTTCTTCAGTTCTTTTCCCGTTTTTTAGCAAGAACAACACGAAAAAACGGTTGTGTACGTCGTCGTCCTCGTAGATATACTCTACATTTTTGGAGAAATTTTGCTTTGTTAGCACGATACAGCCTTCTGGAGTGAATACAAGTGACCAATTTTATAATTGGAAATTGTTCAGGGCGTCTTATAGATGAACCCTATTGATTTTCAGCTCACCAGAGCCAGTACAACGGGTGGTATGGTACTTGAAATACGACATTTTTGGAGAATGTTTAGTTTGTTAGCACGATGCAGCCTCCGGAGTGTATCCAAGTGGCCAGTTTATGATTGGATATTGTTTAGGGCATCTCACAGATGAACCCTATTGATTTTCAGCTCACTAGAGCCAGTACAACGGATGCTATGGTACTAGAAGTGCCACATTTTTGGAGATATTTCGGGTTGTTAGCACGATACAGCCTCCGTGTATATAAGTGACAATTTTATAATTAGATATTTTTCAGGGTGTGTCACAGATGAATGAACCCTATTGATTTTCAGCTCACCAGAGCGAGTACAACGGATCCTATACATTCAGATATATTACATTTTTGGTAATTTTTGGACAAATTTTGATTTGTTAGCACGATACAGCCTCCGAAGTGTATACAAGTGATGATTTTATAATAGGATATTGTTCAGGGCGTGTTACATATGCGGAAAAGTTAGCTTTAACATTAAAACTGTTTATTCATTCTTGTGACAAAAGGTTGTAAATTCGATACAAAAGAGAGAATTCATCAAATAGAAAAATGTATTTTCGACCAGCTCATTTTTTCTATTCGACAAGATTTTTAATCATTCCACTGAATTTAATTAACACGTGGCTTCCTGTGCCCCGTGTCATTTCGGAATTTGACGCATAAATGAAATGGGAATTATTCTAAACCCCATCAACAATGAAATACGGATGAAGAGTGAGTGTGTGGAAAGTAGATAGAGTATGTTTACCTGGAGGCATTCCCATTTTGGTGTTAATTATTCACAATTTTAAGTGATGCCACTCTTAATTCGTTTTGTTCACGAAACTGTAGATGTATGGAATCCCATCTACCTATTGAATTTAGTAACACCTGCCGTTCCATCCAATTAGAATACTTTATACTATATTAATGTTAAAAGAAACGCAGTCACGTTAGCTCACGGAAATGGAAAACAATATCGGCAAAGTAAAACTAACACCAACTTGCACACGTAAATTATAGGTATGAGGAATCTTACAATTCAGCTACATTCTTTGGCTTTCCAATAATAAGTGACAAAAAGAACACTTAAATTTATTTAAAAAGAATAAGCTTACAAAGTATGAAAAATGATCTATATCATTATGGATCTGGAAATAAAACTCTAGTATTCACGAAGGAGGTAGTAAGTATGGTGGCCCCTTGGTCTCAAATAAACGATATCGTTACTAAATGCAATAACAGCAGGGGCTTTATTATATCATTTACGACCATATAAAACTTTCAAGGCAGAATGAAGAATAAAAATTTCAATAAAGTGCAACCGACGATTACCTATAATTTAACATTTATTGTTGGAAATTTCCTAGGACTTCGTTGCCAATTACAATTAACATAGCGTGAGACATTTCGCCTGAGAAAATGTAGGAAAACAATATACATTTTTCTGACTATAAAAGAAGTTGGCAAGTTTCTATGACGTCACTTCTCACAAAAAGATGCAACTGCTAACCCATAAAACTTTATTTTTGTCTCCAAGATCCGAAAACAGCTGTCATGGTCAACATCTACTAACAATATACTTTACAGTTTGCACAAGTTTCAGTATACAATGGATGATACCACCATGCTTCTGTTAAAATAGAGCTCATTTTAATTATTTATTTCTTCTAATAATATTCAAATTATTATTTTACTATCTCTTCTTATTGTTCCTTTTTTGGGCTATATCCTGAGGGATAATTTACCCAGTTTTATACATGTGGGGGGAAAAAAGTCTTGCTCTTGGCAATATTTCCCTCCCTCTAGAATTGATATCTTCCTTAAACAAAACTCCACTACTGTTGAGCATAGGTACTATGAGTTATTGCAGTTTTATATTACTTATGGTGAGTATTGGGGTATTAGTAAGGTAAGACATCACAATACAGGAAATTAACTTTTCTCGCTTGGGGGTAGCGGCCAAGCTTGGACACACCCAGAAATGCTACCTCGGATATAGGTGGAGAAACCCAGGTCTATAAAAGAGGAGATTAAGTTAAAGGGATATTTTAAACATAGTTATAAATTGGTGTATTATTGATAATCGTTCATCATTTAAAGTGGCTAAAATTGTACATACATCAATTGGCGCGCTAAGTTTAGTTTTGCATAGCTCTATGTAAAGATTGAATTGGTTTGATATATTAATTGGACATTCTAGTATTATGTGGTTAAGTGATCCCATTTGCCCACATTCACATAGTGGATCATCTTTAATTCCAATTCTAAACATATGGAAAGGAGTTAAACAGTGTCCTGTTCTCATTCTTATAACTGTTGTTAAATGTCTTCTGTTTTTATATTGGTATTGGTTAAACCAGGGAGATTTTGGTAATTGTTCGACAACTTTGTAATAGAACGATTTCTTATTCTGTTTTATGAGGTTCCATTCATTGTTCCATTTAGCCCATATGGTCTTCTTGATATCTGGGAGGTAGTTTTGATAATTCAGTTTTATATTCGCTGGAACTGTAAGGGAACCTGTTTTAGCTAGCTGATCAGCTTTATGGTTTCCTTTGATTTCATGGTGACCTGGGATCCATGCTAGTACGATATTAAAGCCGTTACTATTTGCTAGTATAATTCCTTGTTTAGTTAATATTGATGAATGCTCTGTTTCTTTGGAGAAAGCTGGTTTACATATTTTTTGTAGTGCAGTTTTACAGTCTGAGAAGATTATGGCTTTCGTAGTGTTCGTTTTTAAGATGAATTGAAGTGCATGGTTGATAGCAGTTATTTCTCCTAACCATATTTGTGTGAATTTTGGTAGCCTAGATGAAAATGCATAGTTGAGTTCTTCACTGTAAACTCCAAACCCTGCAGTGCCATTGGAATAGAGAGATCCATCTGTAAATATTCTTGTATGATCCGGAAATTTGGATATAATTTTTTGGTACTGAATTTGTGCTAGTTCATCAGTTTTATTAGATTGAAGATTTGCCACATTTAATGGAGTTAGCTGAATTTCTAGGTCAAATTCATAGCAAGGCAATATTTCTTTTGTGTACATCATATTAATAGATGGTTGTAGCCGGTCAAGGATTTGTATTAGAGTTGGTTTTTCTTTGTTAGTCCAATATCTTGAGTTTTTGCTTATGTTATTAAGCTTCTTTAGAATATTGATTATAGGATTATTGGATATTGCCAGGTTTTTTATTAAGTATTTGGAGCTCAGTCATTCCCTCCGATATTTGAGAGGCATTTCACCGTTTTCTGATAATAAGGCTGGGATTGGTGTTGAATTCATGTTGCCTGTAACTATTCTTAATCCCTGGTTTTGAAGTTTGTCCAACGTTGTTTAATTCTTTTTTGTGAGGGTGAAAATCTGGCTACCATAGTCCATGTGACTTAGTACTATTGCTTTGTAAAGTATTCTCAGTGTGAGGGGATCACATCCCCACCAGGTACCGCAGAGAGCTCGCATAACGTTTAGTCCTTTACATATTTTTGTTTCTATGTATTGTATATGTGCATTCCATTTAAGGCTTTGATGAATGTACATACCTAGGTATTTAACTTTATCCACCCATTCAATAGTTTCAGAGTTTATTTTTATTTTGGGGATAGATCTTTTTATGATTCCTCTACTAAACATTACTGCGTGAGATTTATTGGTTGATAGTTTGAGATTATGTGTGTCTAACCATGTGTTGAGTTTTTCTAAAAATGTATTTAAATTATTTACCATTTGGCTCACATTCGATCCACCAACTATCAGTACCATGTCATCTGCATATTGAACAAGATTAACATTTTTAGGGAGGATATCATAAATAGGTAGGATATAGAGATTAAACAGGATTCGACTAAGGGAAGATCCTTGGGCTAGACCTTGATTAGCTGGCAAAGGTCCTATTGTTTGTCCTAAGTTGTCTTGGACGAATATGACTCTGTTATTTATAAAAGCATAAATTAAGTTTATTATATATTTAGGTAGGGCTAGGATCATTAAAGTTTTGTACAGAAGTTGGATATTAACTGTGTCATATGCAGCTGACAGGTCTAAGAAAACGCCTATGGGATATTCATTGGCTGAATAATTTATAAGGATATGAGAGGTTAGAAACGTTAAACAACCTTTATTCCTTCTAAATCCAAACTGTAGGGAATTGAGTAATTTTTTGTTTTCTACATACCATTCCAGCCTGTTTTTTATTAGTGATTCTAGAAGTTTACCCACACATGAAGTTAGAGCAATTGGTCTATAGTTCGTTGCTACCGATTTGTCTTTGTAGGGCTTTATGAGAGGAAGAATAATTGTTTGCTTCCATGTGTGTGGAATGGTAGCAGTTTGCATGCAATCATTAAAAAATTGTAGTAGATCCTTAGACAAAGATGTTGGCATGTGCTTAGTCATAGAGTATGAAATTTGGACCATACCTGATGCGGAGTCTTTTTTTGACTCTATTGGGAATTTATATTCCTGATAGGAGAATGGTTCAATTTCTGTTAATATGGATGTTTGTATGTTTTCGGTAATGATAGGTGGGCATAGGGAGGATAACATTTTTTGAGCCAGAATGCCAGGTGGAAGTTGATTTGATAGGTTGTTGTGAGGTGTACGATTTGAAGCTTTATTGATTTTATTCCAAATAATTTTTAATGGAGAGTTACGGTTTATTTTTGCACAGAAGTTGCGAAAACTGTTCTTTCTTTTGGACTTGATAAGTTTTCTAGTAGAAGCAATGTTCCTTTTAACTGCTATAAAGTTTTCTATCGTAGGGGAGTTGGTAAATGTTTTAATTGCAGATAATCTGCAGTTGATGGATACTTGACAGGAGTTATCTCACCAAGGGATATTGTATTTTTGGTTGTGTTTGATTTTATAAAATGGTATTGCCGCATTTGCTGCTTTTATAATATTATCTTGGAATGTTTCATATTGAAAGTGGGTTAGGGGTTGTAGGGTTGTACAGAGGTGTTCATAAAAGGTGGTCCAGTTAGCTTTTTTATAGTTTCTTTTTGTGGTTACTATCTGATTGGGGTTGTCTTTATTATTGGAATAAAGTTTGCAGATGGTTGGGTAGTGATCACTATTTCCAGGGTCTAGGAGGACTTCCCAGGTAGCATATGGAGTTAACTCAGAAGATATTAGGGTAACATCCACCACAGATTTATTCTCACTCGGTGAAGATAATCTGGTAGCCTGTCCATCATTTAGATGTACTAATTGGAGTGAGTCTAAGGAGTCAATAATGTTTCGACCATTAATACTTATTTTCTTGCTCCCCCATGCGGGGTGGTTGCAATTTAGATCTCCCATAATAAGTAGGGGTTTCTTGAATTGCTGAATAAAATGGATCCAATTATTTACTCTGAGTATTGAGCTTGAGGGCCAGTATATATTTAGAATATTAATGTTATGTTGTGGTAGGTGTATTGCCTGTGTTTGAATATTTATATTGTCAAAGTTACTTTGGTAGGTTATTGGGATGAATTTGATGGTATTTTTTATTAGAATAGCTGTTCCACCGTAGCCATCGACTCTGTCGTTTCTAAGAATTTGAAAGTTTCTGCATGAAATATTATAGTTTTGTTTTAACCATGTTTCATTTAGTAGGATTATATCAGGATTATGGTTTCTAATAATTACTTTCAAATTATCTGTGTTGGAGTTGTATGAACGTATATTCCACTGGATTACAGTTAGTGGAGTGAATGCGAATAAAATTCAAATATTACACAGGAGATCAGAACATGTCCGTATCGGACAGGTCTATATAGTCCCCTGAGGTATTTTGTTTTTTGTGCATGGTGATAGAGGTGTACATGTTTGTGCTGTGTTTATTTCTGTTAGCTGACCCACTTCTTGCTGGGGTGTAAGATAATTATTTGAAATCAAATTTCATATAATCGTTAACACAAGCTCTCTGTGGGATTCTGATAAGAATGATCTTGCTTGTACTACATCGAGTTGGAGTTTTTCTTCTTCCTCTTTTCTTGCTAATTGTTGGGGCTGTTCACTATGTGTTGTCGTTTTGTTTCCTATCTCTGATCTGCCATTTGGATTATTTAGGAATTTGGTATGTGCGGCTTTGTCGTAGCCTGTTTGTCTTTTTCTTTTGCTGTTTGGGGGTGTTGTGGCTACTTGTACATAAGATGCTACTTCGGGAGTTGTGGATATTGTTGCTGATCTCCTTTCATGTACTTGCATTGAGTTGACCTGTTCTTTTGAGTTTTTTTTTAGAGTTGGAAAGTTATCTAGGTCATTTTTTGGTGGGCTGGTGGGAGAATTGGATGGTATTTGTTGGCTAGGTTCGTAATATGAGATGTTTGAGAATGCCATTAGTTGTTTAATGTATTTTTGTCTTTTTTGTTCTTTGCATATTTTATCAACTGATGAGTGATCATTATTTTTGCAGTAGATAAAATATAAATTGCAGCTTGAGGCATTGTTATGGCTTTTACTGCAAGTTTTGCATTTTGCTTTGCCTCTGCATGGATTTGTGGTATGTCCATAAAGTAAGCATTGAATTACAGGGCTTATATATGGAGTTACCAGGGTTGGAAGGCCATATACTTCTACTTCTCGTGGGATGATTTTTCCTGCAAAAGTTAAACACACTGTGCCTGGGGGGATGTACTTTATATTTCCATCAACGATCGCTCTTCTATTCATTCTTTTGGCATGTAGCACCTTACAATTATTGATGTTTGTTGTTGTAAACAGAATTATTTCTTGTTCTGTAAGGGTCATATCTACAAATCTTACAATACCTTTGCTTTGATACATTGTGACTTGGTGTATATACTTCATAACCCAAATTTTCCCGTCTTGCTTATTAATAAAGTTGTTAGCAGCTTCTGCATTCTTGAAAGTGACTCCCATTCGGTTTTTACCCTTTCTGGTGAATTTTATAACATCTTGTAGTTTCAAGTTAAAGATAGTTTTGGCTATACTCATAATATGTAAATTACCCACATTACCTGACTTTCCCTGAATATATACTTCAAACGGGGGAGAGCTATGCGGAGTGTATAAGATTTTTGTTCTATTAATTTGTGATATATTTTGGTCTTTGTCATTATTTTTATCAGGAGGTTCGGGAGGTTTATCTCCCGCCATTTGACTTACATTTTCCCCTTTTTTTCTTAGTATAGGTTTTGTATATATGTAATAGAAATAAGTTGGAATTTACTTACTTAGGTCAAAGGAAAAGGATTTGACACAAAAAGTGGTTAGTAACTCACCCTATCTACTATAAACTATTAAATCACACTTATATTCAACGATATATCCGTATTCACAGTTAAATTCACTCAATCGACGTAAGATTTCACCTCAATCCCTAGAAAAACTGTTAACTCTATTTTACTATTTAAAGAAATTGTGTTTTAAATACAAAATATCTATGTAAAATGGATATGACTCGACATGTTTGTCATAACATCAGTATAATACTTTAGTTGCTAATAAATCTCTGCTTGGGAATTATCACTAAGAATAACAACTTCTTTGACCGTGGAATCGTCTGTCTGCCAATCAAATGGGAAGCAGTAATTGGACTAGATGGAGAATTCGCTCCATAATAAATAATTAAACATGTTTCTGCAGAATGTTACTGCTAAGATAGTGGAGAAATTTGCTTTTAACTGCCGTTTACAGTTATATAATTTTTTTTATTTCGATTAGATTTAAGTTATTATTGGCTTTAAAAACAAATAGTAGAAGCCGTTTCGTATAATAACATACAATAGACCCAAATATAGGTTTTAACTGAAATCGAGTCAAATGATGTACCTGAACGTCCTGAACATCATTAAAAAAGGAATGAAAAAGCCTCTAGGTACGGGTGATCAATTAAGGGTAGCGAGCGACCATATCTCATAAGATATTGATCGTATAGATTTAGAAAAAAAATTCATGATAAAAGTCGCCAAGAGAAATTGCTGGAAATTATTTTCGAGTTTGTCAAACGTCCGCTAGAGGGCGTAACAACTAACACTAAGTAGAAAAATGGGATTTTTATAGAATTTTGCCTAATGAAAGTATATCGATGATATTATTTTCATATTTACTGACTATTCACCTACACTTTTTGACTAAAATGTTTTGTTCTATCTATCAAAATAAAGCGGGGGGGGGGAAGCTCAATTGTTTTTTTAAACAAACCAAGATTTCTCCCGTTTCGCTTGACCGATTTTAACAAATTTGGGCTCATATGAAAGAGCATAATTTACACTACAAAACGCTTACTTGGTTTTGGCTTTCGTCTTTGCCGCTAGATGGCGATAACTGAAATGGTAGCAAATTTTTGAGTTTTTTTCAAAAAAAAACAAATGTAATGGTATATTAATTTTTCCATATTTTAAAAAGAGGATACATTTTTCTAAAATTTAATGAAAAAAATTGATCATCTACCTTTTTTTGAACCGTTGATATTGAACAAAATATAATTTTATTTCATTAAGAAATGGCACGCCACTGGGCTCAACTTTCGTTTAGCTGAAATCAGTTATGGAAAAATTGTTGCCATGGCAACGATTGTGGTGATTAGTAGTAAACAAAAACCCAAATCATATGGTGAGGAAATGCGCGGTTGCCTTTCTTTTAGCTGAAATCAGTTATGGAAAAACTGTTGCCATGGCAGCCATTGACATGGTAACTCGTACACAAGAACCTAAATAATATGGTGAGGAAATGCACGGTTGCCAAGTTGACCCCACTTTCGTTTAGCTGAAATCAGTTATGGAAATACTGTTTTCATGGCAACGATCGTTGTGATTAGTAGTAAACAAAAACCCAAATCATATGGTGAGTAAATGCATGGTTGCCAAGTTGACCACTATCGTTTAGCTGAAATCAGTTATTGTAAAACCGCCATGGCAACGGGTACACAAAACACTAAATAATTTGGTGAAGAAATGCGCGGTTACCAAATCAACAACCTCAGCATGGCTGAAACTAGTTTTGCGTAAAATCCGCTGTCCTGGCAACCGTTTTGATGGTGAAGAAAGGGTGAAAACCTTAATTTTACAATGCTGATACGCGCGTTTACCAAGTTAACCACTTGTGCTCATCTGAAAGTAGTTATTTTGAACAGGGGAAGGGAATATAATCATTGGATTCACCCTTTCCCTTCTTGAATAACCTGATGTGCGCGACACAAAGTATTGGATATTTTTTAAGAAGGGGAAGGGCGAATGTATTTTTATTCGCACTTCCCCTTCTTGAAAAATATCATTACTTTGTGACGCGCACATCAGGTTATTCAAGAAGGGGAAGGGTGAATCCAATGATTATATTCCCTTCCCCTGTTCAAAATAATTTCTTTTTATTGTAGTTGTTTTATTGTTGATATTAAAGAGTTGTTTACATCGAAGTTAGTTGAAATATGTTGAATCATTACACATTACACATGATTATCCACATTATTCAATACTATCAGGAATACGTACATACACAATAACCAAATGGAAAATGTTTATGAACAGCTATCAACAGACTGTGAAAAATGCGCGCCGGGTCGACGTTTCGCAATTCACCATAGGATTTGGGTTTTTGTTTACTACTAATCAGTACAATCGTTGCCATAACAACAGTTTTTTCATAACTGATTTCAGCTAAACGAAAGTGGGGTCAACTTGGCAACCGCGCATTTCCTCACCATATGATTTAGGTTTTTGTGTACCCGTCACCATGGTAATGGCTGCCATGGCAATAGTTTTTCCATAACTGATTTCAGCTAAACGAAAGTTGACCCTGCCACTGCTTTTTATCAACATAAAAATCATTTTCATAATCACTTATTAGTTCCTAATAAAAAGAACCTTTTGACTTTTTTCGTTAGACAAACGGTTTTGGATTAAAGAAATCAAATAAATTTACATGGGGCGCCCATATCTCGAAACATACTAATTTACATATTTGGAAAAAAAATCTTAATAAAACTGTCCAACAACAGCAGGAGCAATAACACTAAAAACAAGAACACAAAACATTAAAAATAAACGTTAAAAATAAATTAATAGTTTTGTCGTAAATGCTCAAAATGTTGTCCATTATTTTGAATGCACTGGTCCAATCTTTTCTGGGTTGAGTTGACAGCTGCCTCAATTTCCGTTCTTGGTATATTATTTATGGCGTTTTGAATTCGGACTATCATGTCTTCTCGAGTAGTTGGTCGAGTTTTATACACCAAATCCTTTATTCGGCCCCACAGATAAAAATTAAGGCAGGTTGTATCGGGGGACCGTGGTGGCCAGAAAAATAGACTGCCTCTACCAATCCAACGGTTAGCAAAATGCCTGTTCAAAAAATCTTGCACATTTCGAGAATAATGTACCGGGCATCCGTCTTGTTGAAACCACATGTTTCTTCTTACTTCTAAAGGCACATTTTCTAAGAGTCCTGGTAAATCGTTCAATAAAAAGTTCAAATACATGTCATCGGTTAGATTGCCATTAAATATGTGCGGATCGATAATAGCACCATTAATAACACCGCACCAGACGTTGACGCTCCATCGACCCTGCTGATAATCTTCACGTAACCAGTGTGGATTTGTGTCCGACCAGTAATGCATGTTATGAAGATTTACCCTGCCATTACTGCAAAAAGATGCTTCATCTGTCCACAATATTTGTGACAAAATATGACGGTTTTCCCTAATGAAATCTCTAAGCCAGTAGTAGTAATCGAGCCTACGTTCAAAGTCAGTCTCATTTAAGGATTGATGAATCACGACGTGATACGGATGCATTTTAAAACCCATTAATATTTTTTGCACTGAGCCATAGGATATTCCTAAATATCTGGAGATCTCTCTTAAGCTTAAATGGGGGTCTGCATGAATATAAGCCAACACATTTATAATGTTATCTTCTCTTCTTACTCTATGATTTCTTGGCCATGTTGTCTTAAACATAAGGCTAAACGACGAAAAACCATTCTCGAATGCCGTCCTCGGAGTGGATAACGCAGTGCATACTGCCTAGAAGCAATCGCCGCATTTTCAAAACATTGAAAATAAATTCTCAACATATCAAAGGCTTCTTCATTCGTAAAAGGTATGATTTGTTGTAAAAATACTTTTAAATAACATTAAATTAGATGTTAATAGCAGGAACTGTCAAAATGAATATCAGCGTGATTGACAATTTGGTGTTTTCTTTCTTAATATAGATCATGGCCTGCTTCGCTTAAATGCGATGTTAGTTTAAACAGTATTTAAACGTATCTTATTTTTTCAATCCAAAACCGTTCGTCTAACGAAAAAAAGTCAGGGGTTTCTTTTTGTTGGCAACTAATAAGTGATTATGAAAATGATTTTTATTTTGATAAAAAGCAGTGGCGTGCCATTTTTTAATGTAATAAAATTATATTTTGTTCAATATCAACGGTTCAAAAAAAGTCGATGATTAATTTTTTTCATTAAATTTTAGAAAAATGTATCCTGTTTTAAAACATGTAAGAATGAATATATCATTACATTTGTTTTTTTTTTATAAACTCAAAAATTTGCTATGATTTCAGTTAACGCCATCTAGCGGTGAAGATGAAAGTCAAAAAGTCAAAACCAAGTAAGCGTTTTGTAGTGTAAATTATGCTTTTTCATATGAGCCCAAATTAGTTAAAATCGGTCAAGCGAAACGGGAGAAATCTTGGTTTGTTTAAAAAAACAATTGAACCTCCACCACCGCTTTATTTTGATAGATAGAACAACACATTTTAGTCAAAAAGTGTAGGTGAATAGTCAGTAAATATGGAAATGATTATCGATATACTTTCATTAGGCAAAATTCTATAAAAATTCCATTTTTCTACTTAGTGTTGGTTGTTACGGCCTCTAGCGGACGTTTGACAAACTCGAAAATAATTTCCAGTAATTTCTCTTGGCGACTTTTATCATGAATTTTTTTTTCTTAATCTATACGACCAATATCTTATGAGATATGGCCGCTCGCTACCCTTAACTGATCACACGGTACAACTTGATCTATACATACTATATATGTAATTAAAAAACACGCTGCTACGAAAACCAGGTACTTTCAAGTAAACATAGTGAATTATCAACTAATTTGGACAGTCTCTATGTAAGCTACTATTTAAATTTATATAATTGTATTAAAGTAACTATAAGCAATCGAGCATTGACAAGCGTTGGATTGTGTTTACTGTTTCTAAATGTATTGTTGATACAATTTCTAGGTTTACCCAGATTAAATGATCTATTTCAATTATACAGAATCATTATTGTTCTCGGAACAACTTGAATTATCGGAACTTTCAAGTAATTATAATTATTTGCTTCAAACATGTCGAATAATACTGACGAATTAGTGAAATTCGTTGACGATATTCATCAACCTGAAGTAGCTGCCAGTTGTGTTTCCAATTTACCCTTTACTCAATTTACCACGTAGGTTTACTAGTGAAGAACTTTTTAAATCGTTTGAACGCGGGCGGATACTTTTTTTTGACACAAATAAGAAATTCTTCATACCTGCACAGATTTTTAAAAATAATTGAAAAATTAAAGTTTTCTCACATCGCGGAGTCTAAATATGAGAGCCATGGATTTGACACGATGTATACTTTGAGAAAAACCTTATTACAAGTAAAATGTGCTTTTGTGTTGGGGATATGTGCTTTGTGTTTTAATATAGCTTATGTGTCAATAACCAAATAAAAACTGACTATGATCCATTGCTGTTTACACATAAAAAATACGAAAACATTTATTTTCAGATGTTCTAATAAACAGAATTGTACGGTAGATGTGAACAGCGAGACCTTTGGCGACCCATGTCCAGGGACTAGTAAATACATTGAAATGCAGTATAATTGCATGCAGGGTAAATATTCGTTCACAATTCTCAAATTTTCAGGGTATTACTAATATAACATTTACTCCCATAGTAGGAGCTGTTTTTAGGTCTCTTGAATATTTTTTCAAAACAAATGGTATCAGGTCAGTCATAAATTTACCATCATTAAATTAATTTTTGGTGTTGCTTTCTACCAAGAATTAAGATTTTATAACGAAATATAAATATACCCTAGGAAGTTCAGTTGAAAGAATTTGAATATTAAATATGAATTACTTCAAACATTCTATTTACTTTCAAATAATTTTTATTTTGTAACTTATAGAACGTGGGAAGCGATTTTTTTACTTAAAATGTTATCTCAAATTGTTACATTGAAGTAAAGCTGCTTTTGAAATAATTGAATTTTATTATGCAAATATGTATAGAGATATAAGTACTCACGTATCGAAATTCGAATTATTTGTCTGATTTACTAGATATTTTAATAATTCTGTTTTTTTCTGTAAATTTATTTAATTATAACTATAGGTAAACTTTATTTAATAAACTTTCCGAAACATAAAATCCATTGAAAAATGTTTCTGTCCTGTCACAAAAACTGAAAATATTATATTGTGTGCAATTACGATTTTTAAAAAGTCTACATATAAAACATTCAATATTGGCAGTATGAAAAGGTACACTTTAAATTGCGTTAAAAAAATTCAAAAATGCCGGGTTATTCTACAGGTGTACCCACAACCAAAACTGTAGCATTCCAGCTAGCACCAGCATGTTCGGAGATCCTTGTGCTGGAACACACAAGTATCTCGAAGCCCATTATCAGTGTTTACCAGGTAAGTGAAATTTCTATAACCTAGGGATATCAGTAATAAAGTTTGATTCATATATTTGTAAACTATGGTACGATTCATAGAGAGTAGAAACAAAACATACTATAATTAAAAAAAAAATTCCTATAATGAAAAAAGCGCAAAAAATTCTTTTGCAAAAGATAAAATCTTTTTTACAAAATATACCCTAATCAATAACTAAATCATTCACGAGTCAAAATGTGATAACAAAACTTGTAAAAGTGCTGTTTTTCTACAAAATTTGTAAATATTCTTGAAATTTATTTATTTGTGTTGGAAATAAATAGACCAGCCACTTAGTTACAGACAGTCGTCTGAGCTGAGATTTACTTATATATTTCTCTTTACTTCTAGTCCTAATTATTGTTTGTGATTTTGGTATCCAGGATCACATCAATATGTCAAACCTCCCCTCACAACCACTGCTCTCAAATACCACCACTTCTTCAACCCCCATTAAACAATATATCTCGATAAACACAAATACCTCTTCAACACCCATATATTATGCTGCGGCTGCTTCAGCAAGACCACCTCCTCCCCAGGTACCATCTCGAGATCAAAGCATCATTATGCCTTCTATCCCCAACATTGTACTATTCGATTATATCAAAGCAATAGGTAACATGGTCTCTCCCAAAAACGTTCATTTCGCTTCCAGAATCTCTCATGGCCGCATATGTATCTATTTTTCATCTACCTCTCTAGTCGACGACCTTCTAAAATCGAATAAAAATATCTTAGTTAATTCCAATGTCATTCCTATTCGTCGGCTTATTTCCCCCACCAAAAGAATCCTTATTTCAAATGTCAGTCCTTCCATTCCACATCCCATTATTGAAAAAGCCCTATATGACCTAGGATTAACACTTACTATTTCATACGTCAAATGTGGCTCGCCTGATACGAATACGCACATGTCCTGCTGAATCCCGAATTACCTTCTCAAGTGCCTGTACCTGGTGAAAAGCGACCCCGATCTAGTGATAGCACTCTTGACTCTCCGCAGCATATATCAACTTCCAATACTCCTCTCCCTAATCCCAACCCAATGCGTCCTCCAGAATGATCAATATCTAATTAAAAAAAATCTGCAAAAAAAAACAAAAAATCCAAACTGCCGGAAGTTGATTGTCACAATAGAAGCCCCGAATCACGTTCTATCGTACATAAACTCTTTGAAAAGTCTCATAAATCCTTCTCCCTTAATTGCATCCAAGTTATTGCGATACTAAAAAATTCTCAGACACTGCCTCCCTACTGAAAGATCTATCCTTAATTTATTATAATATCATCGAAAGATCTTTAAAAAATCGCATAACACGTTTGACCAATAAAATTTAATTTAAACTTCACTCCGACCAAAACAATCTTACTGACGATCCTTTTTCTGATGACGGTACCACAACTGACTCCTCTACACTATCTCAGTAAATAACCTCTTTCCCCTTTAATTAGTAATACAATGGAACTGCGATAGATTTTATCCTCGCTTAGAAAGAATTCTGAAAATAATATCTCTCCATACCCCTGACTTTCTCTGCCTCCAGGAAACCAATTTCAAAATTGCAATCTGAAAAACTTTGAAGGTTATCATTACTTCCGTACCAACTATATGAGAGCCAATGGCTGTACTTCAATATCTGTACCTAGCAATGTATACTCATCTCATCTCCCACTAACCTCAAATTTAGAGGCAATTGCTGTCACTGCTTGGTGCCCTAATAAGCTTACCATTTGCAGTATTTATATTCCACATGATCACCCCCTTAATGAAGAAGACTTAACCGACCTCGTATTTCAGCTCCCCCAACCATACATGCTTGTTGGTGACTTTAATGCACATCACACCATGTGGCAAAGCAAAAAATCCTCATGGCAAAGCTATATCTCTTCGCTGAATCATAATACAATTCGCAGTCAAGTCTGGAGAAAAATTGCACAAATTCAAGGCAAGAAAACCAATACTAAAATTCCTTCCTTAATATTTAATGATACTGTTA
Organism: Galeruca laticollis; assembly: GCA_963921935.1. Taxonomy (NCBI): domain Eukaryota; kingdom Metazoa; phylum Arthropoda; class Insecta; order Coleoptera; family Chrysomelidae; genus Galeruca; species Galeruca laticollis. The sequence continues at coordinate 171,856,455 of OY998180.1, forward strand.
TCTCCGAAAACCAAGCAATTGCCGATTCACTCGCATAAAATTTTGGATGACAAATAATCGTAACCCCATTTTTGTTTCTCACAATTCTCATATTCAGCCTTCCTGCACTCTTCAGTCAAACCCTCATGACGTTGCTTCCGTCAACGCCCCTTTCAACCTAAATGAACCGAAATCTACCTTGTCTACTTGTAGAAATTCTGCCGCCTGCCCTGATGATGTTTCTTACCTCTTTGTCAAGAAACTATCCAATCCATCTCTCTCTAACCTTCTCGAAATCTATAACCTAATCTGGAATACTAATCAGTTCCCTGACGCATGGCGCAAATCCATAATTATTCCAATAAAAAAAGCAGAGCAATCCACCTTATAGCCCAATTCCTTCCGACCGATTTCACTCACTTGCACTACCTGCAAACTCCTGGAGAAAATGATCAATAGAAGACTACTTTGGTTTCTTGAAAAGTACAAAATCATTCCTAATGCCCAATCCGGCTTCCGGCGTCATCGATCCACTCGCGACAACCTTTTTTTTCTCCAAACACATATCTCTTCAGCAATAAACAATCACCAGGACGTCGTTGCAACCATCTTTAATATTGAAAGTGCCTTTGACTCGATATCTAGAACGGCAATACTAAATAAATCTTCATGGCAACATTCTATCATTCATTCATAATTTCCTAACATGTAGAATCTTCAGGGTTTCCGCTAATGGTAAACTCTCCTTGCTTCACCCACAACATGCTGGTGACCCTCAAGGATCAGTATTAAGTTCTACTCTATTCATCCTCACAATAAACGAGCTCTGTTACAAATTTCATGCTCCCATAAAATATGTCCAATATGCTGATGGCTTAATTGTATATTGCCATGGTAAATCGATCTCATCCACTTGCAAACTTCTTCAAACCGCAGTAAATCTTCTACAGGATAGATCTTCTTACCTGGGATTATCCTTATCTCAAAGTAAATCCAAACTAATCAAGTTTTCAAAAAAAACATCTTCTCCTCTACCTCACATTTTCTTTAATAACTCACCTTTACCCACTGTAAATCAATTCAAAATAATCATCGACTCTCGACTTAACTGGAAGCACCATATCCATGAACTCAAATGCATCTATCTAAATAAATTAAAAACAATTAAAACCCTCAGTCACTTTCACTGGGGTTCCGACGAAATCGTATTATTAAGAGTTTACAGAGATCTCGTCCGTTCGAAGCTTGAGACTATGGTTGCTTTATTTACAAGTCAGCCCCCAAATTTGTCACAGATTTACTGAACTCTGTTCAAAATACCGGTCTCCACCTCTGCTTTGGTGCCTTCCGCTCTAGCCCTGCTGATAGTATCCATATTGAAGCTAATGAACCACCCCTTCCCTTAAGAAGACAATCCCTACTCCTTACATATGCTGCCTCAGTACTCTCCAATCCTCTCAATCCTGTTCACTCACTTTTCACTTCAACGACTAATCTCCCTACTAACCCTCGAATAATTATTAAATCTCTTCCCCAATTGCTCACTCCTTTACTCAAATATACCGACCTCTCTCTGACCTCCCCGCTCCCTCTACCTTCTCCTCCTTGGACAAAAATTATTCATTTAATCGATACCTCACTCACCATTTTTAATAAGCATGAGTTACCCACGGCACTTGTAAAGAAAGCATTCCTGGAATTACTACAAAAAAATCTTACGATTTAATACTCTATACAGATGCTTCCAAAACTGACTCCGGAGTTGGTTGTGCAGTTACCTCGAAACATGAACTCATAGGCTCCTTTACTTTATCTTCAGTGTGTAGCGTCCATACAGGCGAGCTTCACATCATTCTTCAGGCTTTTAAATGTATCTCCCTCCCCTACAAAAATATTGCAATATGCACTGATTCCCTTTCCTACATTCTATCAATTAAAACAATTAGTGTTTTTAAATGACAATTGTCAATTTTTTAGAATTTTCAATAACTTTTATTATATTGTGGAATTAACTAGAGACCGTGAGTTTCATTTAAAAACACTAATATGAGCATATTCCACGAAGTAAGGGTCGAGACAGTCAATTTAATTAAAACAATCTTCACTACACCCAATTGTCCAGAACATCCATGACGTCTATCAAACTCTCGTTACTCATGATATAACAGTCTCTCTCATCTGGCTTCCATCTCATATTGGAATTACTGGTAACGAAACTGCGGATCGCCACGAGAAAGAAGCTGCCTCTAGCAGCAATCCAAAATGCATAGTCCAACTCGCAACCGACCTCTCAAGTTCCACTTCAAAGAGTCTTGGTGATATCTATGGCGCAATAGCACGACAGCACTTCACTATATCCATTCATCTACTTCTCCTCTCTCCCTTAGCTTTTTAACAAGGAGAGAGGCCGCTATAATCAGAAGAATTCGAATCAGCAAACACATAATTACTGACTGCAAACAATTTTCCGCTACATATCAACGATTTTCACCTAAGACCTAACCTCAAGGAAATGCTCCACTGCCCCACCGAGATCAAAAAAGTCTTACAGTTTCTGAAGGCTACACATCTCTACCATAAAATCTAATTTAAAAATAGTAATAGTTGTTGTTTAATTTCATGTAAATATTTGTAATTGTTTTTTCTGTGCCAATGACCAGCGCTGTCCAGGCACGTTAAGCTAAATTAAAAAAAAATAACTACACTAAAAACTACAGTCCTTATTCTATGGCTTTTTCTGAGGTCATTTTTATGTATCACCTATTCTTAAGAGGTGGAAGAAATGTACTTTCTGTAACAGAAAAAATACATTGATTTCAGATACAATGAGAATACATTTAATCTTTCAACTGGAAACTTGATACGTAACAACTAGCTCTATTTCCAGTTGGAAGAATAAATGTGGTTATGAAATCCAGTTTCAATGTGAAGTTTATGAAATCAGTTCAGGTATATGGAAGTTACAGAATATTTTATTTTAACCACTTAAGAATAGGTAAAAAATAATTAGAATGAAAGTTATAGAATAATTACAGTAGTTTCTAATGTTTACATGTATTTCAAAGTGTAATATTGCAGATAAAGTATGTAAATAAAGCAATTATATTGTGTAGATGATTAATTGCACCCCCTAGGGGAAAAATGCCCAATTGAAAACATTTTAAAGCTTTGGTTATAAGAATGTTTCCCAATGTTGTGGGACATATTTCCGACGTTCTTTTAATGAATCACAATACTCTTTATGCAATTTTATCACGTTGTTAGATCTCACGTCAACTAACCCAATACAGTTCATCCACACAAAAATTCAAGGAAATCATCTAATTCATCTAATAAGAATTAAGTTCATTTTAAAGGGTGTGATGATCACATGCTTTCATCTAAATAACAGGTTTTAGAATTGGTCACACCCTATCTCGCCAACACTTTTATAAAAGTGATTATTTTTATTACAGGATATTTAGCTCTCAAAGAAAGGACTACAGAAATACCGAATGTTTCACCTCAAACTTCAAAGGTAGAGACGAATTTTGTAGAAGACTCTGTTACGGCCAACAACTAGGCAGAGAATATTTTTTATTTTTATTTTAATGTAATTAAAATCAAATACATGTATTTCATTTCTTAAAAGAAATTATGAATAAATAAATTTCATCCTGTTTTATTAAAATAAAATAAGTTTTATAATTCGTTTAAGTTTAATAAGGAGTTTTCAAAAATAAACATGTAAATGAGACATCTCACGAATATGTAAAGAATCACCTGTAAATAAGAATTTATTTTTAATGTTAATACAGGCAGCTTACACCACAAAAATTTAAGTAATAAATTAGAAAGTAGTAAACGGTCTATAAAAATAAGTTACTACCAACATGAGTGGCATTCGTGTACTATCGATCTCTAGGATATTTGATTACTAACAAGTAAAATATTATCTTATACTCAATCAACGAAAATATACTCTCTTCCATCACAAACATTGAGTCCCCGTGCTGTACTATAACAGATTCTGGCAACGTAATTTTTGTTTGCAAATAATCACATGAAATGCTGGGTTATTTTAGGAACGTAGATATTCTGATGTTATTTGAAACAATAAACTGATAATAAATTTTGCAGAGGACAGTGGTGAATTTTTATATATACATTAATTAAAATTAGTTTTTATAATATTATCGAAGCTTCCTCTGGTAACTATTAAAATTAAAAAAGGCAACATACTGCAATTTGAGACTGGGCTAGGTTAGCATAGCGCAGGACTAACAGCAAAAGTCACACCTTAAAAATAAAACTCTCCAAGGATAGTAGACGTACACTATTGCACTTATAATCTTATTTGTGCCTATTTCGATAATTTTTTAGAATAAATAGATCCAGTTCTATATTTTACTTTAAATCGATATGAATTCCGTGAGTTTTCCACGAGTGTTATTTTCTGTAAAATGAGAAGATGAATCTGAGAGTTCGTTTTAAAAAAAATCTTTTCGTTTTCAGACAACTTTCGTACGTTTTTTTTGCATTAGCTTCTATCGCGGGCATTGAGCGTGGAGACCGAATCCAGAAATTCCGTAACGAAAACGAGGACTGTCCAGTAAATTTTAATACCCATATGCTTATACGAGGACTGTCCAATAAATTTAAATTTATTTATGATGATACGAGGACTGTCCAATAATTTTTTATTTTCTTATACTTATATGAGGACTGCTGAATAAATGTTGATACTTTTATGATTATACGAGGACTGTCCAATAAGTCTTGATTATTTTATGCGGATACGAGGACTGTCCAATAAATATTGATTTTTTATACTTATACAAGGACTGCCCAATAAGTTTTGATTATTTTATGCTGATACGAGGACTGTCCAATAAGTTTTAATACCTATATACTTGTACGAGGACTGTCCAATAATTTTTGATTATTTTATGATGATACGAGGACTGTCAATAAATTTTAATTCTTTTATACTTATATGAGGACTGTCCAATAAGTTTTGATTATTTTATGTTTATACGAGGACTGTCAATAAATTTTAATTCTTTTATACTTATACGAGGACTGTCCAATAAATTTTGATACTTTTATGACTATACGAGGACCGTCCAATAAATTTTGATTTTTTATACTTATACAAGGACTGCCCAATAAGTTTTGATTATTTTATGCTGATACCAGGACTGTCCAATAAATTTTGATACTTGTATGGTTATACGAGGACTGTCCAATAAGTTTTGATTATTTTATGCTGATACGAGGACTGTGAAAGTGAAACTTCTAATGCTAAAAAAAGAGCTAAAAAGAAAAAGAAATTGTGAACGTCAAAGTGTAAAACTCTATGCAATAGCTTTACCGCGGCAGTCTCCAAGTGCCACACGTCTTTTTTTTTTAATTTGATTATTTTTGCCTGGTAGCACACATGTACCCATCGTTTGCTAACTTTAAAAATACATCTATCTACAAACTTAAATGATTTTGAATGACATAAAAACTGGCAAAAAATTCATTTATTAGGAAGGTTAACAATAGTAAGTATATATTACATTTTTTTTCAAAAAGTAAAAATTACAAAAATATTAGAAATACATAAACACGATTATAATAGCATATATTATACGCTTATGCAGAGAAAACAATTCAATTATTAACCGAGTTTGATCTGAAAGTACAGTATTAATTGGTCAGATTCGAATTATATTAATTTATAATCGAGTTCTACATACTTAATGCGAACGACCCCGGCAGTTTTCTCATTTAATCCAGAATACGTTCCTGATTATCTTGATTATAGACCGGGGCCGAGGTACCTTTTTTCCAAATCATTAATAACAAGCCAATTCTTTGAGAGCAGCTTCATTTTACCGAAACGCCCAACTTTTTCCCCTGAGAAAATTACGAAAACAGGTAGCTAACAGAGTGCGCAGTTGTAAAACATGTCGATTCGGTGATTATGCAAATGTCATTAATAACAATTAATTTTTTAGCTCAATGTTGAGATAATTCTATAAATAATTTGAAACAACATTTGTCCGACAAAGTCAGTGGTTTGGTCAAGGGTGTTCTCTCCCTCAAACATGTACCAATTACTGGGTCAGAAAAATTTATTAATCCCAGCCTGATTTGTTTACTGTAGCCTACAAATAAAGGGGTAGGTTTTCGTAGTTCTATACTCTAAAGTTGTCGATCTTACGGTAACACTTTTTTCGTTATAAACAGTAGGGCACAAAAACCAAATGATATATTAGCAGCATATTCTCTACATAAATCGATCAATGTCCTACAAAAACATAAACGGTTTTAAAGATTAAAACTAACTTTTCCGTATCTATAAGACGCCCTGAACAATACTCAATCATAAAATTGGTCACTTGTATACACTCCGGAGGCTGTATCGTGCTAACAAACTGAAAATTCTCCGAAAATGACAAAAATTTAGTACTTCAAGTACTGCAGCACTCGTTGTACTGGCTTTAGTGAACTGAAAATCAATAAGGTTCATCTTTGAGACGCCCCGAATAATATCCAATCATAAAATACTGTGCTTAAAGTACTATATCACCTGTTGTACTGGTTCTGGAGAGCTTAAAATCGATAGGGTTCATTTGTGAGATGTACTGAATAATATTCAATCATAAAATTGGCTCATTCCGAAGGCTTCATCGTGCTAACAAACTGAAATTTCTCAAAAAATGACAAAAATGTCGTACTTCAAGTACCATAGCACCCGTTGTACTGGCTATGGTGAGCTGAAAATCAATAGGGTTCATCTGTGAGATGTCCTGAACAATATTCAATCATACAATTGGTGACTTGTTGCATTCCGGAGGATGCATCGTGCTAACAAACTGAAATTTCTCAAATAATTACAAAACTGTCGTACTTCAAGTACCATAGCACCCGTTGTATTGGCTCTGGTGAGCTGAAAATCAATAGGGTTCATCTGTGAGAAGTCCTGAACAATATTCAATTATACAATTGGTGACTTGTTGCACTCCGGAGGCTGTATCGTGATAACAAGACTTGTAACGAAAAGTGGCTGACAATCATTCATTGACACTCTTATGTTATATAACCGTATGTTAGAGAAATAAGACATTTCATTCATAATAATGTAACTCATAACAATGCAAACAGGACTAAATAAACCTTGGTAAGTATTAAATTAGATGCTCGAATGGCAAACCATTTGCCTCTCGACGATATGCTATGTGGGACTCATAGAGCTTTTACCCAAGCCATTTGTATATTAAATTTTCTTGGGACGAGTTGTCCTAATATAACATGAATTTTGTAAATATACGGGTGTGAAACGAGGGAGGGATTGATCGGTTTGTTTATATTTTGTAGGACAGATAGTGAATCAGAGAATACAGTAATGTTTTTATATTGGTTTTGAGATGCTACGTATTCTAATGCTTTCATTATTCTGGATGCTTCTGCTGTGTAAATCGAACTTTGATGATTGATTGCGAACTTTTTTTCTATTTTTCCTTTGGGGACAAAAAATGCCTATCTTGTACCTATCTCATTATTTGATGCATCAGTGTATATAGCCATCGTACTTGCGTTATTATCTAGAATTATTTCAAGTACAAATTCGGAGTATAGTACCTAGTTGAATTTGTTGTGAGACTTGTGAGGCGCAATTTGAACTCCTAAGCTCTGAATAATGGCCATCAAAGGAATAAATGAGTTCTTTAACTTCTGTTGCCCGAGATCGTATTTCTTTTCTTGTTAGTATAAAACAATATCATCTGCATATTGTATTATAGTAGTTTTCTCTCCTATTGAGTGTAAGCAAGCGGTAAATATATTGAATAATAGAAAAGATAATGTTGATGCCTGAGGTAGTCCCAGTGGGGTTTGCCGTGATCCGATTAAGCAGTTATTGTATCTAATATATATTTTTCTATTTGATAACATTTGACATAATAAGTTACAAATTCGTTCCGAAATGGTCAATTCTTTCATTTTATCTTTTAGCATTTGAATGTTCACTGCACCGTAAGCACTTTGAAGGTCTAAAAAGGTTGCAAATAAATATACATTTTCTGAGAACGTGTTCTGTATATCTGTGGTGATGTGTGATGCTGCATCAATTGTGCCCAAGCCTTTTTAGAATCCATATTGAGTTATAGGTAATAATTGGTTCTGGTTTATCTACCTCTCTAATCGATTTTTAATTATTCTCTCAAAGGTCTTTAGAACACATGAATGAAGCGATATTCCTCATTAAGATTCAGGATTTCTCCCAGGTTTTAATATTGGAACAATTATCACCTTTTTCCAGTCTTGGATGTTGCAATTCCCGGTTGTCAATATTTCCAATAATAATAGTTTGGTGTTTTTTGTTAAATGGAGTAACATTGCATATTTTAATGTCATCTTCTCCAGGTGCCGTATTTTTTGAAATATTCAGAGCATTTTCTAATTCTCTAATTTCCAGGTTCCGTTGGAAAATTTCTGGTGTATCTTTTACTTGGATTACTGTTGTAATATCCTTGGGATTACATTGTACCATTGGGTGTGTAATTTTGTTTAAAAACGGTTCTACCCAGTTGTCATCTGTGGACTTAGTGTGGTTAGTTACTTTTCCTTTAATTGTTGTTGCCTGAATCCATATTTGAGTCATGGGCGTATTTTTGTTCACATTATTGCAGTATGTAATCCAGGATTGTCTTGCCACTTTTCTTAAAATTCTTTCAGTTTTAGCAGGCTCATTTTTTGCAGTCAGGAAATTTTCCAGTATGCCGATATTTTAGAATTTTATCATTGATTTTTTCTTGCCTGAATTGCTTCATCGCAGTTGTCATTCCACCAAGGTGCTATTTTTCCATCTCTTGGTTTAAATGGTTTATTTATTGGGATAGAGCTATTAATCCTTCCTTGAAATATTAAAATATAACTATATATCATTGATGTTATTGAAAATAGGATTGTCTTTTACAAAGTTGTCAATATTCTGTTTGTAAGAATTCCAATCGGCTTTTTTGATATTCCATCTGTTGGAGGGATATATGGTACATTCTTTATTCTTAGTTTTATTTTTAATAGCGAGTTCCATTATGATTGGGTAGTGATATGATCCTAAAGTATCCGCGTGCGTTTTCCAGGCTATTTTATTGGATATATTAGGTGATGAAAATGTTTGGTCTACTGCAGATTTGTGTTCGTTGTGTGTTGTTAGTCTTGGTCCATCCATCATTTAGATGTATTATGTCTTGGTTGTCTATAATATTAATTAGCTGTCTTCCTCTTTGGTTGTTTTTGTACGATCCCCAGACTTCGGGGTGGGTTAAAATCGCCTGAAAGTATCGCGGGAGAATGTATTGTAGTGAATATGGTTTCCCAATCGTCGCTATTTATATTTATACCTGGCGGGCAATACAAAGATAGAATTGAATTTACGTATATTCAAGGACATTATGATTCAAATTGATTTGTTCGCCTCTCATGTGGTTTTTAATTATGATTGCTGTTCCTCCATAACCATCCATTATATCTGCCCGAACAATGTGATACCCAGCAAATTTTATTTGTTTGTTCTGTTTAAACCAAGTTTCTGCTAAGATCGCTATATCTACACTATTTTCATTTGAAAAGTTCATTAAACTATATTTATTTACTACAGCAGGACGTGAGTTCCACTGTGAAATATTTATTGTATTGTTGGCCATTACTATTACGGCGGGCATACACATTTGGCGAAACGCAAACGTCGGCCAACGCGAATATGTGGTTGATCTATTTGTCGCGGTTGGTAGCAGCTGGGCCAAGTTTGCCGGAGTTCGCTTGGTTGTCGGTAAATCAGGACAAATCAAAGAGATTTGAACGTGTTGTGAAACGTTTTTGTTGGCAATATTTGTGCCGGTCATACATTGGTTCTTGTTTGTTGCATTACTCGTCCCTAGATTTAGTCTAGCCAGTGCCGTTGTGCTGTTAGTAGTTAAATACATGTCAACTTATTGGAACAACGAATCCAGTTCTCGGTTTATGGAATTATATCAAGGGGAACCAATTTTTGATGAAGAAATGGGACGTGTAGGGTTACAGAAATCTGGCGGTTATAGGAAAAAATAGTGCGTGTTAAATTAATGAAAATAGCAGATATACAAGAAATAAACTCATAATTTATCACAATAAATACTATAGTATGATACCTACTCTGTTCTGTTTCGATGCATTGTTGTCATCCACCATCTTCTTTTTCGTCTAATCTTTTTCTTATTGATTGAAATATTTACTAGCGTTAAATAATTAAAAACAGAAAAAGGAGCCACTGCTGTTGTAACTACAACAAGTTCCACGTCCGCCATCGTTCTGTAGCCTACATTCGTCCGAGTTCGACAAAAATTAAATATATTGTTAATATGGCCATTATGTGGGTAGCACACAAATGTTTGGACAAATGTTCGAACAAATGTTTCGGCAAGTATATTGGCCAATGTGTATAACAGGCATTACGGAATTTACTAAATTTATTCTTTACATAACCTATATCAATTTTTTTCAAATCTTCAAAACTTTCAAGATATTAAAAAAAGTAACTAATTGATCATCCTTATCACTGAATAAGTCCACTTCCATACTCAATGTTTTTTGGGCTATGTGAATCGGTTACTCTGGTTCGAAGTTTCTAGGAAACATTGGAGGGTGCATTTTCTCTACGCGCGTATTCACCTTTTTTTGGGGTATTCCTGGTTGGTGTTGGTGGAGTTAGGAGAGCATGTGAGGTGAGAATATTATTTGTTACATTTCTGGGATTTGATGTTTGAGACAATGGAATATTAGGTCGGCGACTATTATTATTTTTATTTGGAAAGGCGGGAAAATTTTCTGGGGTGTTGATTAATGCTTCAAAACTATTTAATAGTGCGAAATTTACATATAAGTTACATATGGTGGCTTTTGCCTCAAGAAATGTTGTATTTTTTTGTGCCATGTGTTCCTTTTATTTTTTTTTCCTGTTCAAATTGATTTATGATTATTAACCTTACAATATATACAAAAAGTGTTTTACGGATCATTACATGTGTGATCACTTGTTTTATTTAACCGCAATTTAGACACCTACTATTTGCAGACCGACATTGTTTGACTACGTAACCACATGTTAAGCAATTGTAACATTGTGATACTTTTCTAGTGGACATATTTTCCTCTTCGATGATTCTGACTCTATTTTTACACTGTCTCTATCATCTTTTCACCTCCTCTGCAAGCCGCCAGCCGCCAGCATTTACAGCCATAAGGTAAAATAGGCTCTGCAATAGTTGTATAGATTGTCATTTTTGTTTTGATTTGTGTGCCCTACTTTCCATATCTTTTTTGAAGTTCCATCTGCCGAAGTATTTGAATTGGCCAGTTTTTTTGTTTGTGTAAATGTAGATCTGCATGCTGGCCTCCTACTTTTAAATATTTTGTTTTCTTCATGTTTATGGTTAGACCCATGGCTCGTATTCAACTTTCAATTTTCTGAACATATAGGTAATATCTGTAAGTTGAAGGGGAACCAATAAAGTGGGATATCAAATGACCTCGCTTCACAGGGAAATGGCTGTTAATTAAATATAACAGCTGTTAGTGGGGATAAGGAAGGCACTTTTTTTAATGTTTTCTATAGTAAAAACATTTGATATTCTTCCTTCTTATGTGTCAAGTGACTTTTGTATTATGCCTCGACTTCTTTTATTACTGCCTTATATTTGGTGTTAAATATTCCCTATGGCCATGGGATGTAAGCGACCTATGTTTTAAGTATTTAACTTTTCAATAAAAACAAACGTTATCTAAATATAATTACGATTTATCAATGTTGAATGTTTTGGGTTTTTGTGGATTGTCTGTCGCCGTCTGAATAGAGCGGCGTTCGTCCTCTATGCTGCTAACACGATTATTAACTGGCAATGGATTAGGATTTTTGATCGCTTGTGGTCTCATCTCGCTGTTATTTCCATCAGGTTCGCTTTTGTTATTCGGAAGGTCTAATATATTCACCCCGCCATCGGGGGAAGATTTTCAGTCATTTTCTATTACTTTCCACACGCTCTTGTATTACACTAATTTAAATTTATTTCGCGTAAAATTTACCAGGGATATTTGGTTTAAACGGATTGGTGTGTTGTACGTATTTCACCTTCAATTACCGGTACTAAAATATTAAGTATATATACACATACATATCTATGGATAAGTTATGGGCTGTTTTGGAAATTTCTGAGTGTAGGATTAAGAATACTTATTTGTAGGACAATGTGGCCATTTAATTACAATACTATTTAACAAGTTACAGTAAAAAATTCGGCCGGTTATGAATCAAATTTGCTCACTCTATTAGATACCACTTTTGAGATAATTTTTAAAGAAATTAAAACAAAAAAATTCTTTCCAAAAGAAAAACAATACTTTTTCGAATAGTCTAAAAATCTATTTACAATAAAAGACAAACAAACGTAAATACTCTTTTTAAGAAATTATTAATCACTTTTTCTGACCCAATAATTGCTACATGTTTGAGGAGAGGGACACCCTAGACCAGGGGTCTCCAAACTTTGAAGCCTTGGGGCCATAATATTTTTTTCGGTATGTTGCAAGGGCCATAACAGTTTTAATTATTCTGCCCGCCTAAGCAAACATAGGCTTTTATTGCATTTGAATTATGATTGATTGTGTATACAGTGCCTTTATACAAGACAGTGGCGACAATAGAGCCTAAGCTCCGCCCATCCGCCATTAATCATCAAAATTTAAACGCCGGAACAGGGATTTTACATTAATATCGATATTGAATTTTATTTTATTGCTGTAAATCAGTTATAAAATGTAATTATAATACATACTATGGCATGACTATTAATTGAACTATCCAAAAATATTTTTCTTTGGTAATTTAAATCACTCCACTTTGAAATTATTTGTAAATTCGTGTTCCAGGTATAAGTAGATAGATGATTTCAATACCTAGTTATATTTCCAAATGACCCATGATAAAAATAGCTGCCGTAAATAATTTGATTTAACAAAAAAAAAACAAATTTTGTATTCTTTAAATCTGTAATTGAAATTTTAATTTTTGATGAGGAAATAGGTAACACATATATTATGATGTTTGCTATTGGTTGGGTTTTATTACAAAATACTATTACATACTATTATGAAATTTACTGTCTCGACCTTTACTTTATAGAATATACTCATATTACTGTTTTAAATTAAACTAACTGTTTCTAGATAATTCCACAATATATTTAAAAAATGTGAAAAATTCTAAGAAATTTGACAACTGTTTCGATACTGAAAATATCATCGAAACAATTGGCAAATTTCTTAGAAGTTTTAATATTTTATCAATATATTGTGGAATTATCTAGAAACAGTTAATTTCATTTAAAACAGTAACATATTATTATGTTTTATTACTGGGAAGAAAGGGAAAATAATAAAAAACATAAGATAAAGCATACATTTAGATATGTACAATAAAATACTTCTTATAATTACAATTTTAGGGAAGACAGAATTTAAGACGGTGAATATTGAATATGTTAAAAAATAGTGATCATAATTATCGTGAAATTTACAAAAGTCAATGAACTTATATTAGAAGTGAGATAATTTCTGGAATTGTTTCTCTAGGCAGCTGGGATTCTATTTGTTGTTTGGTAGGAAGCTTTCTTTCTGTTTTTCCTTGATAAAAGAAAACATTGTAGGGATTGCTGTTAATTTTAATTACCTACTACCATCGTGCCTAGTTTTTCCCCATTTCTGGAGCAAAGTGTACCTTAAACATAAATACAGATGTAATTCATTACAGAATGTAATAATAACTGACAATAATTATTTTAGAGAACATCTAAGAAAATGCCAAACATTTCAATAACTATTGAGTAGTTCATCAGGTATCTGATTTAAATTTTTATCATAAATAGTATGTATATAGAAGTTACATGTTAATAATAATAATTACAATAACTCTTTAATAGATGTTTCTCCTCAATAAAAATAAATCATTACACGTTTTACCTCACACAGTGCTGAAGCATACATTGGTTTCTAATTGTCCCTTCTAATTTTAATAGCCAATTCCTTTCTAGGAGTAGGATCTTTGGGAAAATACCTCATTACAAATCCCTTTGTAGAACAATACTTGCAGCTCAATGCTGAATAAACCGTCATACTTCCAAACAGGCTGCTTCTAAAACAAGTAACAGTAGTTATATTATACATTCACTTGAAATTGTAGTTTTTTGCTATCGACAAATATGATGATTTGTTAACAGAGACACACAAATTGCAGATGTATAATTTGTGGGGACATACCAAAACCGTCCCCAAAACCACAACGCAGGTAGGTATTACTCTTTTTTCAACAGTTGCAAACTATAATAGGTATGGTTTAAAATCCTGATCAGGGAGAAAAATTCGGAAACGAACTAATGAAATTAAGTCAACAAATTAAAAAAACACTTTAACTTAGCTGTACACAAAGATCTGATACAAAATACGACCTGATGACAACTAAAACACAAAAGTAAACAAATAAAATTTGATGATTAATGGCGGATTTCAGCCTGACCAATCAAAACACTGACCACGTATTGTCGTCACTGTCTTGTATAAAGCCACTGTAATTGTGTATTGTGACAAGTAACAACATCTAGTGTCGAATAGTGATACTATGTACTGTTCTAGGTACTATCTATTTCAGCTACCCACTAACAGGTGGCATATTTGGGAATTTCCGCATTGGTTCGAGAAAGTTCTGGTTCTAGCTAGTTTTTCCGATCATTTCTAGATGGCAGTAATTGCATAGGTATAAAAAGGCTAGCGGCGCCATTGCGAGTCAGTTTGCGCAGGAAAGGCGAAGGAAGCGAAGTTGCCTATTTTGAAATAAAGTAATAAGAGTATTTTGATTAGACTTGTTTTTATGTGTGATTTATTGGTATGGAAAAGAAGCGTAAAATAGACAGTGAATGCAGAACGTTCCAAGATAAATGGAGCTTCCAGTATTTTGTGATTGAGTGCAGTAATAAGGCGCTATGTTTAATTTGTAATGAAACCATAGCTGTTCTCAAATAATATAACATTAAACGTCACTATGAATCGAAACAACTTCAAAATTACTCTAAATATACAGGGATATTGCGGACGGAAAAATTTGAAGCTTTGAAGCGCGGCCTGAAACCGCAGCAATCTTTGTTTACAAAAGCAAATACTGAGCAAGAGTCTGCAACTCGCGCCAACTTTCGTGTGGCTCTTGAAATCGCAAAACGTGGAAAACCATTCACCAATGGAGAAATGATAAAAGAATGCTTGATTGCTGAAGAAATATGCCCCGAAAAAGTAAATTTATTGAAAGGTGTCAGTTGGTCAGCAAACACCGTGGCTCGGAGGGTGCAAGACATCGCAGAAAATATATCATCTCAACTGCCTGACAAAAATGGACATCTTGAGTGGTTTACTCTAGTCTTGGACGATACAATGGATGTGTCAAATACTGCTCAGGTGTGGTAGTAGTATTTACGGCACGACAACTGGGGCAGATATTTTTAAGGGAGTTGAAAATACCATTAATAAAAAAAACCTTCGATGGAAAAACTTGAAATCTATCATCACCGATGGAGGCAAAAATATGTGTGGTAAAAAGAAAGGAGTGGTCGTACTTATGTCCAAAGCTGTAGAAAATAATGGTGGTTCAAAACCATTAGTATTACATTGTATCATTCATCAACAGTCCTTGTGCGGAAAATGTTTGGATTTGTCTGAAGTTACGCAGTTACGTAAAAAATATTTCACACATTTTAAAACATGTGAAATATTCAGCCACACAGAGACTGAATTTCCAGTCGATTTTGCAGTCGAAACTTTGAGTGCTCTAAAGATAAATTTCGATACTCGTTTCTCAGATTTTGATGTCATTGTGAATGAAATTAAGCTTTTTCAAAATCCTTTTGATTCTGACATTGAAACCCTGGCTCCGGAAGTCCAAATGGAAATTATTGATTTACAGTGCAGTAATATGTTTAAGAACAAATATTAAAATTCATCTTTGTTGGAATTTTATAAGAGTCTTCCACTGGCACAACTTAATAATTTGCATAAATTTGCTCGTGGGTTGTTTTCTGTTTTCGGTACTACGTACTTGTGTGAGAAAACGTTTTCCAAGACGAAGTACACAAAAAATGTTTACAGATCTAAATTAACCGATGAGCATCTTAAATCTCTTTTAATAATGGTACAAGTAAAATTAATCCACAACTACAAACAATTGTCGATGGAAAATCACAATTACATAAATCTCATTAGTGTTTTTTTTGTTTTATTAGTCGGATCAATTTCAATTTAATTATTTGTTGGTTATTAATACGCTTAAGATTAAAATACTTAAGTTGAGTTTTCTGCGTCATAATTTCTGTCGTAAAGTTATACCTTCCAAGTAAATAAAACCGAGTAATTATCATTCTGTGTTTTCATTCTTTTCCATTCAACGTATCACAGCAATAGTAACAACAGTAAAACATTGGCTGTCGTGGGCCAGATTGATGACACTAGTCTTAAGGTGTCGCGGGCCGGATTGATGGCAATGACGGCCCGGATTTGGCCCGCGGGCCGTAGTTTGGAGACCCCTGCCCTAGACCAAACCATTTATTTTGTCGGACAAATGTTGTTTGAAATTATTTATAGAATTATCTCAACATTCAGCTAAAAAATTAATTGTTATTAATGACATTTGCATAATCACCAAATCAACATGTTTTACACCTGCGCACTCTGTTAGCTACCTGTTTTCGTAATTTTCCCAGAGGAAAAAATTGGGCTTCTCGGTCAAATGAAGCTGCTCTCAAAGAATTAGATTGTTATTAATGATTTGGAAAAAAAGGTCATCGGCTTCCTGTATATTAAAACCCTTTTTGTGTTATGAACGGAATCATCATACAATAGTTGGGTTAGACTTGTTTAAAAATTTTAACTCATTGCCTTCTGAGCACTCGCAAATTTGGATAATTCACTAAAATACTATTTGTTTAGTTTTTCACCTTTAGCATTGGTTTGGTGGTTGGAATTTGTAGCAAACTGGTCTGCATTTTAATTCTGTGTTATTCCCCATGTAGTTTTATTCTATCAAAAAATAATTTGTTGTGAAAAAAGGTGTTTCAAGGAGAAAATGAACATTTTTTTGTTTTACCAGTATTTTTGTTTAAATATTTAGTTTTATATGTAATTGTCTTTTCTAGTTATAAATATTCCATTTAAATGCATTCTACTGAAAGCTGAATCCATATTCTTTGTAAGAATGAAAACTTCATTGTAGCTATTGGCCAGTAAATCTGTTATTTATTTTTTAAGGTAGTTCACTTGCGACAGTCGTGGACAAAAGTATCACGTCAAATCAAACATACTACGATTTTTAGTACTCATCATTTTGTACTAATTTATACCACAAAACATAATTTTGAACCTTTACCCAATAAAGAAGTAAACAAGGCGCTGCCAGTTTCATGTTAACCTGGAAAGCCCAAATTAAAAATAATTTTAAAAAAATGAAAATTAATACAGGAAATTGAAAAACTGAATTTGTACTAATTTGTACCACAAAAAATATTAACGTCAACACCCTTAAACAACTCCTGTTTCGATAAATTCAATAGCAAACCCATTCTTCTCCGATCTTTTCAGAATTTCTTGAAAATCGAAATATAAAAGTCGGTTCCATGAAAACTGAATTTGTACCACAAAAATGTTAACGTCAACCCCCTCAAACAACCCCTGCTTCGATAAATTAATTGGCAAGCGCATTCTTCTACTATCTTTTCAAAGGTCTTTGAAAAACGAAATATAAAAGACAATTGCATTAAAACTGAATTTGTACTAATTTGTACGACAAAAAATATTTCAAAATATTAAAGTTAATCAATTTAAACAACCCCTGTTTCGACGAGTTGTATAGCAAGCCTATCCTCTGATTTTTCAAACTTCTTGAAAAAGTATATACAAAAGTCGATTCTATTGGTACTAAACCAGTACTAATTTGTACCCCATAAAATATTCAACTCCCTCAAACAACCCCTATTTCGATAAATTGAATGGTAAGCCCATTCTTCTCCGATCTTTTCAAAATATATTGAAAAATGAAATATTAAAGTCGATTCTATTAGTACTAAATTTGTATCATGAAAAATATTCCAAAATATTAAAGTCAACCCCCTGAAACAACCCCTATTTCAATAAATTGAATAACAAGCCCATTCTTCTCCGATCTTTTCAATATTTCTTGGAAACCGAAATATTAAAGAAAATTCTATTAGTACTAAATTTGTACCACCAATAATATTCCAAAATATTAGTAAACCCATTTAAGCAACTCCTGCTTTGGTCAATTGAATAGCAAGCCCATTATCCTCCGATCTTTTCAACATTTCTTGAAAAACGAAGTAGATATTCTTTAAATAGATTGACGTTAATATTTTTTGTGGTACAATTAGTACAAATTCAGTTTTAATGGAATCGACTTTTATATTTCGTTTTTCAAGAAGTTTTGAAGAAATCTGAGGATAATGGGCTTGCTGTTAAATTTATTGAAGCAGGGGTTGTTTAAGTGGGTTGACTTTAATATTTTGGATTATTTTACATGGTACAAATTTAAATTAGTACACATTTAGTCCTAATAGAATCGACTATAATATTTCGTTTTTTAAGAAATATTGAAAAGATTGGAGAAGAATGGGCTTTCTAGTCAATTTATCGAAACAGGGGTTGTTTGAGGGGGTTGACGTAAATATTTTTTGTCGTACAAATTCAGTTTTAGTGGAATCGACTTTTATATTTCGTTTTTCAAGAAATTTTGAAAAGGTCGGAAGATAATGGGCTTGCTGTTCAATTTATCGAAACAGGGGTTGTTTTAAGTGAGTTGACTTTAATACTTTGGAATATTTTTGGTGGTACAACTTTGTACAAATTTAGTACTAATAGAATCGACTTGGATATTTCGTTTTTCAAGAAATATTGAACAGATCGGAGAAGATTGGGCTTGCTATTCAATTTATCGAAATGGGGGTTGTTTGAGGGGGTTGACGTAAATTTTTTTTTGTGATACAAATTAGTACAAATTCAGTTTTTCAATTTCCTGTATTAATTTTAATTTTTTAAAAAATTATTTTTAATTTAGCATATCCAGATTTAATTAACACTTAATATATAATATCGGTTGCTTACTAATAGTGAGATTGTTTATGACAGTAATTGAAACATAAAGGATATCTAAAGACATATCCCATCCGGAAAGTAGACTGTCTGTTGTTTAAATTTATTGAATTACATTTCCACTTAAAGTATAATTTTATTTATTTTCTCGCCACTAAGCAAAGTCAACTTGTTTCTTAAGAAGTAAATTGAATGGATTTTAAACGTTTTAATATAGAGTTGAATCCGATTTGGTTCTTTTTTGTAATTATTAAAATATTTCAGAAGTTAACAAGTGTAGGATTGTTTTTCTTTTGAACAACAAAGCTTGAGCTTTTATAAGTAATTCTAAGAATAAAAGATGAGTTTATCAAAACTTGATCCTTTTTAATTATCTTATGTAAATTCAGGTAAACCAATTAAGTTAATTTTTTTTATAAACAAAAATAGAACGGTTTAAAATTCTGGACATAACAAAACATATAAAGTATTGAGTTTTAGAGAATGCGCAAGTTATGGAAAAGTTGAAACTATCTGTCATTAATAACAGCATTATCAAGAAAATGATTTTTTCAAAAAAGGAAAACTAATTTAATTTTGATTTTAAATTTAAAACGTTTAAAATCCATTCAACTTACTTATTGAGAAACAAATTGACTTTTCTTAGTCGCGAGAAAATAAATAAAATTAAACTTTTAAAAGTGAAAATGTAGTTCAATAAATTTAATCAACAGACAGTCTAGTTTCCGGATGTGATATGTCGTTAGATATTCTTTATGTGTTGCTGTTATAAAAAATCTCACTATTAATAAGTAACCGATATTATATATTAATTGTTAATTAATTCGTATAATATTATTTGAGCTGTCTTGAAAAAGAAACGAATTAGTTTCGAAATCTAGATTTTAAAGAGTCCTCACAATCTTTTCATATTTTAATTGCTAGACCCAGACTGCATACCCAATATTTTGGAGATTTCTTATACAGGGTGTCCAACGACGTTTTGACAGTGCAATTTCTCCAAAACTGTTCGTATGACATGTATGAAATTTGGCAGATATGAACAGTCGAAACTGATGCTTATATTTATTATAAAATGACTTCCGTTTTTCCTGTCATTTCGGATCACGTGACCCCAACATAATTTTTTTTAAATGGGACAACCGGTATAATTTAACAATTTTGGATATAACATTCAAAAACAAATTCGACGATACCACACTTGTCATCATTGTATTGTGCAGTAATGATAATAGGGGCAATTAAATGATCATTTGTATAAATTATTTTATTAAAAAACGTAACATAGGGAATTAGAAAGTACAAGTAATTAAAAAAATTAAAGAAAATGTTCAAATTGATGACTATGCACATTGACACAATGTTCAAACCTTGTTAAAAGATTTCTTGTAAGTGTTGCTGTAATCATTTCGGCTGTTACGGCTCGACATGCCTGTTTTATTTTATCCTTTGAATCATTTAATCACTCGGAATTGTGACATGAATTCGACTTTCTAAGTAACCCCAGAGAAATAAATCTAAAGGTTGTAATATCCAGTGAACGGGGTGGCCACAAAATCGCACCATTTCGACCAATCCATTTTTCAGAGAATGTGCTATCAACATAACTGGCATAAAAAAGTGAGGAGATGCTCCATTTGGCTGCCACTACATTGTTTGCCTTTCACGTAAGGGAATGTCTTCAAGTCATTCTGA
The DNA here is from genome assembly GCA_963921935.1 of Galeruca laticollis. Lineage (NCBI taxonomy): Eukaryota > Metazoa > Arthropoda > Insecta > Coleoptera > Chrysomelidae > Galeruca > Galeruca laticollis. Next base: position 171,877,329 of record OY998180.1, read on the forward strand.
AAGAGTATTTTGAATATAATCTAAATAACTTTGCCTCGTTAATGTTTCTTCATAAAAATAGGGACCAATCAACCGACCATTAAATAAACCGCACCAAACATTGATTCCGATATTGTTTGAAAATTGGTTTCGCGCATCCACTTTGGATTCTCCTGCGACGAATAATGATAATTATGGCGATTAACAATACCATTGCCATGAAATATACTTTCATCACTCCATAATATTTTAGCTAAAAAATAAGGATCTCCATACTTTGTACTAACATTTCAGCAATAAAATGTATTCTCCTTTCAGGATCTGCAGCAACTAAACCTTGTGTTAAATGCATTTTATAAGGATGGTTTCTGTGATTTTTTAATACTCTTTGTATTGAATTTCTACTTCTTTGTTAATCTTGTTCAATAAATCGTATTGAAGTGTGTTGATTTACCTGAAGATAAGACAAAATATGTATCACATTGTCATCTGTCTGAGCGGTTTTTTGACGAGGAACTTGATGTTTACCGTTTGGAAAAGAACCAGTGCTTAGCTTTCGTTCGACGTAGACAGAAGTATATTTGCTTGGAGTTATTCTAAGAGAAAAACGATTTTCTGTACAAACCTTGAGCATGAGTTTTGTTTTTTCGCACATTCTCCATAAATGAGTAGCATATCAACATATTCATCGTAAGTAAAAATGTATGGCCTTATTTAGTTGTTATTACAGTGTCTTCACAAGATTATGACTAATAATTATTGACAGTTCTTGAATAAACTTCACCTAACAATATTGAATGACAACCTATGTTGTTGCTACTATAGTTTTTTGTTTCATAGCCACCTAAATTTTTGAGAGCAAAATATTGCTTTAATAAATTTAGTAAAAATAAATAGCCCAGATTATCATTATTATACAATACAATGATGACAAGTGTGGTATCGTATTTGATTTTAAATGATATATCCAAAATTGCAATATTATACCGGTTGTCCCATTTAAAAAAAGTATGTTGGGGTCACGTGACCCGAAATGACAGGAAAGACGGAAGTCATTTTATAATAAATATAAGCATCAGTTTCAACTGTTCATATCTGCCAAATTTCATACATGTCGTATGGATAGTTTTCGAGACTGGACTGGACTGTCAAACGTGGGACACCCTGTATATATATATATATATATATATATATATATATATATAATCAGTAGTGACAGAAAATTGTTTTAATGTAAATCTTTATCCATCCTTTGTGCTAGAGATTTTAAATAATGATGTCAGCTAGTCAGCAATTTTAGTGATTTTAAACAAGTCTATATACATATTTTTAATATTTTCAAATTGGTTTTGAATTCAATTTTTTAATGACTTCCGAGGGTGAGGGTATGTTAGAATCCACCTCTTTTAGATTTTTAGAGCTTTAATGCTGATTCTGGTGAGTTGTAATAATAATTAACTCATACATACTTGTAATAGAGTGTTTTTCCATATTTTTTGTAGTTTATCCTTATGAAGTTTGTAATCACAACCGAAAGCTTGAACTTGTAATAAAGGCATTTGCTTCCTCTTTATTTCTTTTTAGGGGGTTCCCATCGTTATAGCTTATGTTATATTCTGTTACCAGTTACTTCGACTGACAAAGTTAAGAAGAAAACTCCAAAATATTGGGGATACAGTCTGGGGCCAGCAATTAACTCTGAAAATATTGTGTGGACTCTTTTATTAAAATCTAGCTTTCTTTTTCAAGGCAGCTGAAATAATATTATAAGAATTAATTAACAATTAACATACAGGGTGTCCCAGGAATTCGTACCAAACACTTGGGAGGTGATAGAAAGACTATAAATAATGATGGTATTTCATATAAAAAATTTTCTTTACGCCCTTCGCTAACGAACTATATATAGGGCTCTAAAGTTGGGAATGAAAAATGGTTTTTCATTTACAATTAGTAATAGTAATATTCTAACCGTTAATAAATACCATAATTGCACACTTTTTGGCGTGATATACAAGTCTACAACATACTTGTGAACTCAGGTACCGACTAAGTTAAATGGTGGCCATTTTTTGGTAAGTAAAACTTTTTTCAGTTATAAATGCAACAATTGGCTTTTGTGAACATTTTTAGAGATATCAAGTCCTCTTGTGACATCTCGATAACATTAACGGTTTAAGAGATACGGGCAATTTTATGTCGCACTGCACACCTATTAGCGCATTCACATTTATTTTGAATGTACGATTACAGGAAGCATACTGTATTATTGTTTAACCATAAAAAACTTTATTGAAAACGAACATTACTTTAATAAAAGTAAAAATAGCAACAAAACCCTGAAAAATCAATAACTACATTACATTAACAGATTGAAAAAACGACTAACCAAGTAATTAACGACATTAAAAAAGTCAAAACGGTTTAAAAAAATTACAACAGATGTTCAATATGGGCTCTTACATTCACACATTTCCGCAATCTTCTAAGATTAGATCTTTGTACCTGAAATAACATTCCAGGATTATTTCGGATGTTTTCGCAGTGAAAACGTATCCTATCAATTAATTTATTTCTTGTATTTACAGGTGTACTGTAAACTAAGCTTTTAAGGTAACCCCAAAAGTGAAAATCGCATGGGTTGATATCTGGCGAACGTGCTGGCCATAGAAATGGTCCACCCCTTCCAATCCACCTATCTGGAAAAATATTGTACAGATGGGCACGTACCTCACGACTGAAGTGAGGGGGTGCTCCATCGTGCACAAACCACATACATTGGCGCTTTTGTAAAGGTACATCCTCTAATAAAATTGGCAGAATATCCTGCAAAAATTGTAAATAAGACTGTCCGTTTAAACGATTCACAAGGATATACGGACCAATTAAGCGGTTGCCTATAATACCTGCCAATACGTTGACCATAAACCTTTGTTGGTGTTTAGTCTTAATTATCCCGTGAGGATTTTCATCATCCCACAGATGTAGATTATGGGAATTAATTATGCCATCCCTGGTAAAACCTGCTTCATCTGTAAATAGTACATTTTCAATGAAATGTCGGTCTTCCCGTTGTTTTCCCAAAAACCAGTTGGCATAATTGAGCCCAGGAGGATAGTCATCTGGTGACATAGTATGAACTTTTTGTACATTAAATGGATGCAATAGTTGCTCCTGAAGTATTCTATGTACGCTTGATTTTGAAATATTAAATTGTGCTGAAAGTTTCCTTAAACTGGTTGTAGGTTCATTATCAACAGCATCTAGTATGTTTTGTTCAATTATTGGAGTACGTACGTTTCTTATACTCCCTTCGCCACCTTTCTTCTGTAAAAATGATCCTACAACGTAGGTAATTATCCATTGTAAAAACAGTTTATAAAATTACTGCATTAGTTTTCCTGTTAGGTAACCTTCGATTTTGATATCGTTCCGAAAAAAGTCTACTAGCTAGGCTAGAATTTCAGTCTGCCATTCCAAACATCATTTGCATATCCGCACACTCATTAAAGGTAAATTCTTCAATTTTTGAATTTAAAATAAATAATGTTACAATTTCTTACCCTGACAAGTGTAGACAGATGACAAGCATTTAGAAATTATTTTAAAGTGGGATGACAGCAGCCTACTTAGAATAATGTATGTATTTGGTTGTTGTTGGTATTATCGTATTTTTACTTTTGTTAAATTAATTGTGCTTGTTTTCAGAAAAGCTTTTTATACATCATAATTAGTAAATAATAAAAGTAGTATTAACAACGTAAAAGTTTATTTTATAAATGTAGACTGCACTAATTTATTAATAATTTACTAATAATACAGGACGCTTCCTGTAATCGTACATTCAAAATAAATGTGAATGCACCAATAGGTGTGCAGTGCGACAAGAGGACTTGATATCTCTAAAAATGTTCACAAACGCCAATTGTTGCATTTAAACCGAAAAAAGTTTTACTTACCAAAAAAAGGGCGCACCCACCATTTAACCCCGCGTTACTCGCGCGGGGTGATTTAAACACCCCATGCGTCTAATATTTGATGTATCTTTCACGCCAAAGCCTGAAGATGGCTCTGCGCGTCAGTAGCTGCATCACTCCCCGGCCTCTAGAGCCTGACAAACGCTCATTAGTATAAAGTTTGTCGTTAGGCCGTAAAGACAAGGTGGGGCGTCGACAACACCCCGCGAGTACTGAAGTTACATTTTTTGGCAGAGAGAATTTATTTATTTTGTAAGTATATTTCGTTTTAGTGACTTATATTGTTGGTTAATCTTTTGAATTCAGTTGGCAGATAATATGTATTATCTTTTTCTATATTATACTACATTTATTTCGAGCAAGTATGGGAGATTTTGAGAAGGTTCAAGCGCGTTTGCTGAAATTATGGGAAGAAGTCGAGACTGATGACGAAATATTGCGAGATGAGGAAAATCCGTCCGATCCAAAGTTGAAGAGCGATTCGGAGCCTAACAATTTTTGCCATCAGAACAATAACAGTGATTCCTCAATTGAAGATTTGTCAAGTGAAGGAGATTTGTCAAGTGATGAAGAGCAAGAAGCATAAGATTTCAAAATGGTTGAAGGAGAAAAATAGGGTGCAAGTAAGAACTAGAAGCCAAAATATAATCTCACATCTACCAGGGTCGAAAAAATTCCAGAAAATGTAAAAGAGTCTCAGAGTGTTTCAAATTATTTATAACTGAAGACATGGTCAGAGAAATTGTACAATATACAAATATTTTTATAAACAACCTATCTAGCAACTATAGACGTTCAAGAGACTGCAAACCAACCAATGAAATAGAAATAAAAACTTTTTTTGGCCTGCTTATTTTATCAGGAAGTTGCAAATCCAGCCACAGTAATATAAAAGATTTATGGCAGGAATCGAGGTTTGGAATTCAAATATTTTATAAAACTATGAGCTACAATCGTTTTTATTATCTCATGAAATGTCTCAGGCTTGACAACATAAATACTCGCGAAGAGAGGAGAGTATTTGACAAATTTGCTCCTATTAGAAGCATCTACACTCAATTCAATAATAATTGCCAGGCAAATTACTCAGTTGGGGAATATGTAACAATAGACGAACAACTTTTGAATTTCAGAGGTAGATGCTCTTTCAGACAATACCTTCCCAACAAACCTGCACGATACGGTATCAAATTTTTTGCAGTCTGTGATTCGAGAACATTTTATACTCTACAATTTGAACCATATCTTGGAACGCAGTCAGAGGGCCCTTTCCAGGTGTGCTATAAGGCCATTAATATTGTCCAGCGATTATGTCGTCCTCTTTTCGGATCAGGAAGAAACATCACAACGATAATTGGTATACAAGCATACCTTTAACAGAAAAGTTACTGTCTGAAAAGCTTACTTTAGTGGGTACACTGAAAAAAAATAAAAGGGAGCTTCCACTGCAATTTGTTACAAATAAAGTTCCTGGGAAATCTCTTTTCGGATTTCACCAAAAAACTCCAATGACTCTCGTTTCGTACTGCTCCAAAAAAAATAAGAACGTAATTCTTCTATCAACAATGCACATTAATGATGATACTGTGGTTGAAATTGCTCCAAATGTGAAAAAACCTGAAATAATATGGTTTTACAACATGACTAAAGGGGGTGTCGATACTGTCGACCAAAAGTGTCAAATATACAATATAGCGAGAACTTGTCGTCGTTGGCCCTTGAGAGTATTCTATCACCTCCTAAATACGGCGACAATAAATTCGCATATCATTTATTTTGCAAATAACCTCAACACGACAATGCGTAGGTCGAAGTTTTTGGAAGTACTTGGTCTCAGTCTTGTGCAGTCACAAACCATGACGAGATCACAAATATCTTCCCTTCGAAAGCCACTAAAAAGACGTCTAAATAACCAAGATTCATCATCTGAAAATATTCCGTTCAAAAAATCAAGATGCAACATATGTCCACGAGCCAAAGATATCAAATGCAAGACAGGTTGCAAAAAATGCAAGAAAAATATGTGCCTAAAACACATGAATACTATATGTGATACGTGTTACCAAAGTTACTAATTTTCTTATAACAGAGTAGTTCAAGTGTTACTTATATACAAAAAGTATTATTAGCGTAAAATTAGAATTCTATGTTATTTTTTTCAATTTATTTATCATAATGTTAAGTTTTGTTCCTAAATTAGCTTTTTTAAAAATAATATTCTATTTATTAAAAATAAATAATTTGATGAAATATTTTGCTTTATTTGTTAAAAATAACTAGTACCAAGAATAAACAACAGAAAAAACGACTAAACTACATTTGTCTAATTTGTATTTTTTATTTTTGCAATAATTTATATGGGGTGCTGGGAACACCCCGCGAGCAACGATGTCATTAAAATAGGCGCGAGTAACGTAGGGTTAACTTAGTCGGTACCTGAGTTCACAAGTATGTTGTAGACCAAAAAGTGTGCAATTATGGTGTTTATTAACGGTTAAAATATCACTAATTTCCAATCAACCATTTAATAATTGTAAATAAAAAACCATTTTTCATTCCCGACTTTAGAGCCCTATAGTTCGTTAACGAAGGGCGTAAAGAAAAAATTTTATATGAAATACCATCATTATTTTTAGTCTTTCTATCACCTCCCGAGTTTTTGGTACGAACTCCTGGGATACCCATAATATCGGTTACTCACTAATAATCAGATTTTTTATAGCAGCAATTATGACATAAAGAATAACTAACGCCATATCACATCTGAAACTAGACGGTCTGTTGTTTAAAAAAATGTTTGAACTATATTTTCACTTTAAAAAGCATAATTTTATTTATTTTATCGTGACTAGGCTAAGTCAACTAAGAAGTAAATGGAATGGCTTTTATAATATTTTAAATAGTGTTGAATTCGACTTGGGTTTTTTATAGTTATTAAAACATTTCAGAAGTAAACAAGTGTAGGATTGTTTTTCTATTTTGAACAAAGGCGTAGCGTATTGAGCTTTTATAAGGAATTCAGGTGAGGTTGATACTTCTATTATCCTCTGAACCAATTAGTTAAATTTAAAAAAAAACGGTTAAAATTCTAGAAGTCAAAACATGTATAGTATTAAGTTTTGGAATATGTGCAAGTTATGGAAAAGTTGAGATTAATTAAAACTATCTGTCATTAATAAAAAATATTATTAAGAAAATAATGTGTCAAAGAAAGTAGAAAAAAGGGAAACGAAATGCGAGTTAATTTAATTTTAATTTGAAATTTTTAAAATGTAGGAGTATATGGAACTTAAGTCATCAATGTCACTTTTTTTTATTCATACAGTTATCGTGTTTGTTAATTTCAATCATTTCTAGAAAAGTTCTTTTATGTAGATCCTTTTCCACTCTAAGGACACTAGCTTTATTCTAGTCTAGAATGTGATCATTTAATATTACATGTTCTGCTAATGCACAGGATTTCTTAAAAAAATTTGCAATCAGATTTGTGTGAATTGATACTGCCTTTTAAGCAACGTGCCTTTTACAAGACGAACAAGATCTTGTAAACCACATCAAATTTTTCCATAGTTAGTACTTTCGTTATTGGTTTAGAGGATAATGATTTTACAATGGAAATACTTTTTTAGCTATTTTTATATTTTCATTTTTTTAAATAATAATTAGCTTGGGTGTTAGTCCTTCAATCACGCATATTTAATTCGTACGGAAGTAATATTTTGAGAGGTATGATCATTATGTTGTGAACTATTACTAACACTGGAAGTTTGATCAAAATTTGATTGCTAAGAAGTTTATTTACTAATGGCAATAGATAAGAATTCTCAACCAATATCTGCCTGAGTTGTTCAAGTCCTTCTCTTTCTTTGGATCTATGGGATACCTTGCTTGGGGCTTAAGGGCTACCTACAATCAAGTTGATTTTCATTTTTAGAGGATGATAGGAGTGGTAATTTATGAACATGTTGCTGCACATTGGTTTTCTGTACCATTCTGTGATTAATGTGCTATCCGAGGTTCTCACTATTAGTAAGTAACCGATATTATATGCACAAATTTAGTTTAATCATAATTTTTAATAATTGAATGAATGAAACGAAGAGTTCTGAGTGTGCAGTTTATTGTAAAGCGCTTTCAGCCACTAGGCCATTATGAAAGTTGTCTTCACAAAAAAGTTACTAAAGTTGTCTAGAAACATTAAATTGTGCACTTGTTCTGCATCAGTGGATAAACTGATTAAAAACATACAAATACTTGTAAAGAATAAAAACTTCAGTTAAAAATTAACCCTGTAATAAAGATGTACAATGTACATGTTTTAAGTTAAACATCGAATTGATTTTTTTCAATTCTAGTTAGATAATATATTATTACTATTTCAATTTTATTTAATTCTTAAGAAAAGCCGTTTTACGTGTGAACTACCATAAAGTCAGTTTCTTTGAACTTGATGGAAACTGTGGATACTATCGCTGCAAATAAAACTAAAAGAAGTCAGTATATAATAAAACTAGGATAATTTTTATGTAATGTTTTGCAATGAGGGGTCCTACCAAAAAATGTTATTTATATTTCACAAAATTATTTGAAAGGTACATAAGACAAAGGAAAATCGGCTCTGATTTTATATAAGAAAAACACCTCCAAAATGTGAAATATGTACTGGAAACACCTTACAGTAGACTCTCAAAAATACCAAAATACACAAATTAAAAATAAACTAAATTCGGATCTTTAAGAGGAAATACTGATAATAAATGAAATTCAAAAATAACAATTATCTTTAAAATGTTTTTGTACATTTTAGGATTTGTTACCTTTTTATTGGTTTTAACATCTTATGAATTCATGTTACTGAGTTTTTTTGGCACGACTCTGTAAGAAACTTGGTTTTGTTTTATTAATTTTATTTTTTGTAGATATTTTAAGCATAAATAGTTGTGTTGGAATTATAACAGTTCCTCAGGTAAACTTTAAACGGAATCTAGATCTTTCAAACCACTTAACTGCTTTTTTCAATCGTTTTTGCCGAAAAAAAAGTTCAAGTATATTAAAAAATTGTTTCATGGACGTGTAAAAAGTGAAAACATGTAGGTGGTATACAAAAGTGAATGTGCAAAATTTTACAACAACAAAAATCAATTTAGTCAGCCATTATTTTTCAAGAATTTGATACTCTTCAGATTATATAACTATTTTGGTACGCTCTTTTTCCTATTTAATTTCAATAGGTTTATCTTGGATTCATCAGAAACAAGGGCGTCGTCTATTGCTTTCAATCATAAAATTTCCGTTTCTTATCATATCCAAACTTATAAAAATGTTATTTTCAACAAAGTTTCAGTTCTTTTCTCATATCTCTTCACAATTCTAACTGGCGATTCAATTTATGTAATAGTGTCTCTGAATAGCAGTAGGAAAGATTAGAAATATGTACCACTGAAAGTAAAACGATGAAAATTAGATGTAACGTAATTTAAAACATTCTTTGAGCGATGTATAAAGATATATAGTTTTACTACATAGGTCACAATTTATCGTATATTCAGCACAATAAAAACGTAGCAAAAAATAAAAATTGCTCTATTTGTACAGTAGACAACTAAATGATTGTTTACTTTGTCCATACCACGAAAAACAACACTTTCTCTTTCAACTGAAATATATAGGAAATTTCGTAACACCTAGCTCTGACCATGATTTTTTTTCTGGGGAATTTTAAATACTATGCAATAACTCTAAACCAACCTACAAAAAAGTGAAAACTTCACCTGTTAGAAGCTCAAACTCTCTTGTCGTTGCAAACATATGTTGGCTCACCCTATAAGTTTTAAGACAGTTGTTTGAATTGCTTTGACAACGAAATAAAAAGTAAAAACCCATCAATAACTTTTTAATAACTTAGGTAATGGAACATAATGGAACAAAGACTACTTTTAACGCAAATTAACAAAACGTACTACTACTGAATTTTAAATATTATTCAAAATACATACCGTCATTTGCTTTGCAGAAATTCAGTGTTCCTATAATGGAATTAATGCTGCCCTCAATTTCAGGAAGAGAAATACTTGGAGCTGTTTCCTCAATATTTTCACGTGTAGTTGGACGTTGGAGCTAAATGTTTTATTCTTTCCCACGAGTAAAAATTTAAAACAGTAGGGTCTGGTGATGGATGGATGGATACCGGCCATCGAAAAATAGTCCTTCAGCAACGCTTATTTGAAAATACAGTATATATTTCCGGATGTATATTTATAGATGCTAGCGTGGTGGGTGTTGAAATCAATAAGCTTTTGTACTGGATAGATATTTACAGATTCTAACGCATGTTAGCATTACAATTAACTCTGCAATCAGAGAATTAAATTTTAAAACTATTAGGAAGATGTATATAGTATACCTATGTCACGCTCAAACGTCGAATCCGGACAATGTCCCCCCCCCCAGACTGCGGTGTGGATGAACGCATTTGCTTAATCGCCAAAGTGAACATGTACTTCGGAGGTTGAGCAAAACTATAATACATACCCACAACCCGACGCGGGTTAAAGAGATTGCCCACGTCGGGATGTGGGTATTACTAGGCTAGTTTGCGCAAACGTGCAAGACCTGCATGTTGAGACATGATACCCCAACCATACACTATCCGTACTATTTCATCTCCAGAAAACATCTGCCACTGTTAGTGTTGCTACGCGCTGTGCTTTACAAGTTAATAACATTAGTTTTCATCTTCCGTCTCCGTTTAGTGCTTGGTGCTAGTATTGCGTGTTGAATTTGTTTTCACTGTTTTTTTGTGATTTTCTTTGAAAAGAAAGAATCGATTTACACCAAATTGGAGGAGCTCATGATGAAGAAGGATGGTCTCTCAAGTCGGAATTTTATAATAGACGAGCCACGTTATGAAGAGATTATCAGAGAAGTGAAGGAGGCTAAAGAGGAGAGGAAAATGGCCATTCCCTAAATTAAAAAGATTATCGTCGCATTAATCGCTTTGATGTCATTAACTTTTGGCGAAAAGGAAATGTTAATCGAAAAGACACATGGGGAAATGACTGATATAAAATATTTCAGACGAATTGATCAAATGTATGACACAATTCACTCTGCATACCTACGAGTTGGCCATAAGAAAGAGAAAGGTATGTAAGCTGAGCTGAAAAATAAATTTTGCTACATTACCAGGGAGGTAATTAATAGTTATTTGTAAAACAAGTGTCACAATGACTCTTTTGTAGTACGAGTGAAGTTTGCACAACGAACCGCGAAGCGGTGAGTTGTGCAAATCACGAGTACTACAGAAAGTCATTGTGGCACAAGTTTTACACAATATTTTTTATAATTCGCATTTATTTAATCATTTAAATAAAATAGAATTTCATATAATCCCTGTTTTTAAACTAGGAGGAGTGGTTTGAATTTAAGTTGGCAATTCTGTAGATTCCTAATTGGTCAGATCACAGATGGTTTTATTCAGCACTTCTGACTTTTGACATATTATAACCGAATAATTGTGTAAATTGTAAACAAACTTTCATTTAAGCAAACAGAGGATGATTATTTGTTTAAAAAAGAGCTTCTTCGTATATGCTCTTGCGATTTATTTATATTATATCATGAACAGAATTATTTCTGTAATACATCTTCACATAGATATCTGGTAATTTATCCCAAAAATCGAACGTTTTGTGTACCATATATATTGATCCTATACAATATAAAAATAAACAATTGACAAATCATTGATAAATAAACGTTAGCGTACTTTATTCATTAATATTTTTAATATATAAATCATTCTAATTTACCTTTAATATAATAATTTGCTAGCTAGAACAACGCTAGACCATTTTATTTATAATTTATGTCAAGGTTCAAGTCAAATGTCAAATCAAAATATAACTAAATTCAATAACCAACTGTATACTAAAAATTACTATAACAGTGTTCAAAGAGCTGTTGTGACACTGTAAACAATGTTATAATGAAGTCTCTTTTATACGCGAATTATAAAAAATATATTTGGATATGAGCGAATCTTGTGCACTAGAGAAAAAATCTAAAAATAAAGGACTAGTTGTTAAGCCCATGATTATGACAGCAATGAATTCAAGATGCCAGGGAAGATATAATGTCTCTTATAAAACTGGCATGGCAGCTGTTCCTGTACGAATAAGTGAAATAAATAGGTTAAGTGAGAAAAGGTATTCAAAATTATAGCAGACTTATTAACATTGAAGATGAGGTCTGTATTAAATAACTCATGATTTCCGAGCCTAACGAGATGATAGAACCCTACTATAAAACTTCTTAACAAATATTTTTGTTCTATTTTCTATAATAAGCGATTCAATATGTGTACACTGGTGTGTTTTTTCATTGCAATACATGTAATTTCAAGCTATGGCTGCATTTTTACTCAGTTATTTTGTCTTATTATAGGACAGTGTACATGTGTATTTTATTCGGTGTTTGCGCAAACTAGTAATACCCACAATCCGATGTGGGCAATATCTTTTACCCACGTCGGGTTGTGGGTATTAGAGGAGAGTTGCCTTGATCGTACCAATTTTCGTCTTTCAATTTTTGTAGCTGACATACTGCTATTATGCCCAAAATTATTGTATAGTTCTTTCCCCGCCTTATAAATTTTTCTAAATGTGATACAAGTTCAATTAGTACTTGAAAACAATAAATTACTAAGGCCCTGCAAGTGGTACAATGAAAGAAACTAGTTGCCTTTATCGTATCAGGTGTCTCCTTGATCGTACCCTGTACAATTCATATGTGGTTCACAGCGTATGAAATAAATTACAAATAATAGACTTATAAAGAGCTAATTTTTATTTTTCATAACATGAACAGTTAATATACAAATACTGTAGATATAAGGAGTTATAATGAATTTATCTACATTTGACACATGTAAACTGTTGTAACCTGTCTTTGTTTGCGATTCCTGCACATGAATCATGCACCCACAAATTACAAATCTGACATTGAATCATATCTTCTACCAGGTTGGTTTCACACAAGAAACAATACCATTCTTCAGGTTGCACTTCTACCACAACAGCAGATTGATTCGAAGAAGATGCGACGTTAACCATGGACCCAGAGGAAAATTTTGCTGATTTTCCACGGAATCCAAGGTTTTTCTTCACGTTGTGTATCTTCTTTTCAATAGATTTTTCTTTTTTATACAAATTTTCTTTCATGCAGAACCCAATTTCTCTTTCAACGCTTTAACCTTCTCTTGGTTTAACTTAAGCTCCTTTTATAGCTACAATTGGTTTTTGTATGGGCTGCTAGTCAAAATAGATGCTTTTGTCCTACATTCCCAGACTTTGATTTTGATTTAGGTTTAGGTATAGGAGACAGTGTCTCAATTCGAATTGAAAGCTTTTTACTTGCCGAATGCTGGCTATTATTGTATGCCATCATTTCAGTTGCTGAGTAATCAAGGTTTGAAATTTCTGGCTGCGAAATTAAGTTATTGTCTTCCTTCTTTGAGCACTCAGCGTCAGTAGGTATACACAGTTGGATTAAATTTTCAGCTGCCGCAAAGTCGCAGTCTTTAAATACCGAATGATCAACCGGCCAAACTCCAGTAACTCTAAATCCATTGATTGTGTTCTCAATTGTATCCGCTTTCGAGTAAGCCTCTGTACACAACCCAGCCACTTGGTACTGCGTAACACACAGTCCAGGACTTGATATTAGCCATTTCTGTATAGCTTTGTTAAAGTTACTTTTCAGTGGACTGAAGAAACTTTTATCGAGGGGTTGTAGTCGATGAGTAGTATGACCAGGCAGCTGTAACATTATTACGCCATGTTCCCTGGCCATTTCAATTACCTCTAGATTCTTCGAATGTGTAGTATGCCCATCCAAAACTAGAATTACTCTTTGTCAATGGTTGGTTTTACTATTTCAATGAAATTCCTAATCCACTTTTGAAATAGATCACTGATTATGGAGCCAGTTTCAGAAATTTCGACTAAACTTCCAGGGGGAGCGTCCACTTTTAGCTCATTAGCCATTCGCATTCGTTTAAATATTAACATGGGCGATACAAAGTTCCCAGATGCACTGGTGCAAGCGACAAACGTAGTGTTCACTCCACGCTCGCCACTAGACACTGAACCAATTTGTTTTTTCCCTTTCAGATCAAGTACCTTTCGACCTTTATTTTGGACAATACATAGATCTGATTCATCTACATTAAAAATTCTTGTCGCGTTAATCTGATTTTCATCCACGAGTTTCTCAAGGATGTCAAAAAAACCATGAACATTCTCTTTATTGAATCCCTTAACCCGTGCCAGAGACGTTGCAGTGGGTTCTCCATAATAACATTTTTCCCCGCTAATTAGGTTTACTTATTAAAATTATGGGATATATGGTTTTGTTCAGCTATCTGGAATGCTAATTTCCTCACATCAGTTATTGTCAATCCAAACATTAGGCTTTCAAGACGTAAGATGTGGTCAAGCAGTGCTTTGTCTATATCTTCCGGTAATGTGGTTTGCTTCCCGAGGATCTTGACTTCTCCATTAGCAGAAATATTTGTCTGTGCGGCAACAATCGTTGAACCCCATATCTCCATTCCGAAAAGAAATAAGAGCACGATGCATATCATCTTCGGTCCACGCTCCATATTTCCTTTTTGACATCTAAAACACACACATACATGTGTATTAGAAATTAAGTGTCGTTTAAAAGTTACCGGTACGATCAAGGGAACCTTAAAATAGCGGTACGATGAAGGAACCTAAAAGTGGTACGACGAAGGCAACTCGTCGTCGTAGCGGGGAATATAGAAATCATAACCCACAAATAAAACTACGGCGGAAATCGGCTGATTTTTCATTACTAAATTAAATGTAATAAATAAGTATATGTACTAAAGTGAGTTACTCTTACTGTAAAAGGATCTGTGAGCTTACGAAAGATGGTGAAATATTACATGGAACCAGCCACAAATACATAAACTAATATGAAACATGAACCATATGAAACATGAACCACTACAAACAAACACGTGCAACTTTTGCTACAATAGCAAGTACGTAATGTCGCCGCTTGAGTGCTCTAGCATCACTGTTGTGGGAAAATAGGAGCTGGTACGATGAAGGATACGGTACGATCATGGCAACTCTCCTCTATGATTTTGCTCAATCTCGCGAAGTACATGTTCACTTCGGCGATTGAGCAAATGCATTTACCCTGATTATTTTGATCAGGCCAATGTCCGAATAAAATGCTCACTCCGCGATGTGAGAATTTCGCTATGTCCACTTCGCGCAGTGAGCAAAAATTTCGGACATTGTCCGGATTCGTCGTTTGAGTGTAACATATACATTTTACGTAAATGAATTAAAAAAATTGGTTAATATAAACAAAATTAATCAATAAGCGCGATAAAATATTTAATATTATTACTACCTACACTTATGAAAAGAGAACATCAAGAATTATTCAGTTTCGAAATACTTTTTGTCGATTCCACATGCTCTCGCGATCAAGCATGATCCTATGTAATGTTTATTTTTGGAGCATCCAAAATAAGTGCTATATCTCTTGGTACTGTTATTCATCAATTTCATAATGAGGAATTATATAAAGAAGTATTTGAGACCTTAAAACAAACTATTGGAGAAACATGGTATAATGGAGAATTTCCTACAGCTATAATGGCTGATGACAGCACAACTGAACGGATCACGTGAACTGCAACTTTTTCTCAATTAAAATTATTGCTATGTTCCTTCCATGTATTTCAATCCATGTGTATATGGCTATGGGACTCAAAACACAATATTGAATAAACCGACCGTAAATCTCTTATGATGATATTTACTGTTTCGACCCTTACTCTGTGGAATCTACTCATATTACATTTTTAAATGAAACTAACACTTTCTAAATAATTCCACAATGTATTGAAATTTGTTCGATATTACTGTCAGAATGACAGAAGTTACATTTCATGTGATGCCTACCTGATGTTTAATAATTATTTTTGGCTAGACCTTGTGATTGACTTAATATATGTTAATAGAAAAAAGAGGAAGATATGATATTAGAAATATTGAAGCTTAGATATGATTAGCCTTATGAGGACATCCTGGATATCTTTTTCCTATTTAAGATCATATAACTGTGCAGTGATATAGAAAACCAGGAAAACTATATCTGCTAATCTTTACAATTATCACTTAAGAAGACAGTTTAAAAGTGGAGAACACCCTAGATTTATCTGTTCATTGACGACTTCATATTGTGGGTCTCTTAAGTGCGGAATGAGCAAGGAGGTATAAAGCAAACTCATCATCAGACGTGGTTTTTGACAAAACAACTGTGAACACCACACCTCAGGATAAGTTCTTTGCCAATGAGGGGAACACGGACCGATTCGTGAAGCTGCTTTCTAGTAAAATGCAAGCGGCAAACATAGCCATAGACCAAACTTCCGAAGATGCTGACAGGTTGATAGTTGCCACAGCTAAATACCTTTCCCCCACGTACGACGCCGTCATCATTGTCGGAGAAGACATTGGCCTACTCTTCCTGTTGACGGGCACAGCACCTACAGTCAACAATATCTACCTAAAAAAAACAGCGAGAGGGAAACATCCAGACGCAATCTACTATGCCTCCTCCTACAAGTACAACTCCGAAGGCTGTATCTTGCTCCTGCACGTCAAATTTTTGGGTTTGGAAAGAATAAATTCTGCCAGGCTTTTAGGCAAGACCCTTCATTACTGGAGCAGGCGGAGAGGTTCGAGGACCCTGCTGCCAGCCCCCAAGAAATTTCAGCGGCTGAAGAAAAAATTTTGGTATCCCTGTATGGTGGCAGAAGAGAAAAGTCGTTGAACTCCCTTCGCTATAGCAAATTGAAAACAAATGCGACCAAGCTCAATCTGGCTAAACTACGTCCGACCACATTTCCACTTCCTGAGGATATACCACCAGGTCATGGAGCGGATGGAGATTGTCAAAGACCCTATCGAGTGGGCTAGTGTAGAAAATTTCGATGACTGGAGCCCATCAAGATGAGTAGAGACGCTGCTCCCCCAAATCTGCCCAAGACCATTTCATGCATATGCACAACTGGGTGATGGGGGCATGTGGCTGTAGAAAGGCGGCCCTAAAGTGTTCCGCCCTTTGCAAATTCTGTGCTGGCCAAGAATGTAATAACAGGATTGAAGTCATCGTCGACAACGACGCTGATCTAGTAACTTCACTAGTTGACGAAAATTAAGAACCCGGATTCATTAACTCACCCCTACGAATTGAGCGAAGCGTATACAGTGCTATTCAAAAGTCCCCTCCCCCCTCGTACCTTTTGAACGGCTACACTTACATTAATAAAATTTGGAGGGTGAAAATAAAGTGTTGTAAACTTCTCTACGAATGGTAACAGGTGACGTAATAGTAATAGATGACGTCACAGTGCCACTCTGGCCAATAATTTTAAATAGGACCTTATGGCAAGTGATATCTCGTTTGAAAGGCATTGACATTGGCTACATAGCCATATTAATTGTGTTTGGTTTAAATTAATTTTGACGGATTAATTAAATAAATACCAAAATTATTATTTCACATTTAAATATTGAAGATTTTTCAGTCCGCCTCTGGTTAGTTGTCAAAAAAATTGACGTTTTTAGTTTAATAGTATTTGTTGCTTTGCAAAGTTTTTCTAAATAGCTTAAATATTTAATTTTATTATTGTTTAACGAGACGTTTAAGAGTTTACATAGGCAAAATGGTACGTACTCAAGCCGACAAAGTAGCAGCTACTTAATAATTGGTGAATCTAGAAAGAATCTCCATGAAGCGGAACGTTTATTTAATGAGAGATACCCAGATCGCCATATCTCGAGAACTTATTTGAGGGAGCTTCTTCACAAGTTTGAAGCAACAGGTAGTGTTCAAGATGCCAAACGATCTGGTCGACCAACATTTAGTGATGATAAAAAAATTGATATAGTTGCTGAAATGGTAGTAAACCCTACTTCCTCTTTAACTAAAGTTGCGTATATCTGTGAAGTAAGTAAAAGTACAGTACAGAGAGTGCTGGCTAAAAGTAAATTTCATCCATACAAGTTAAAAATGGTGCACCACCTTTCGGATGACGACCCCGACAGAAGACTCGAATTCTGTGAATGTATGACAAATAAAATTAGTCAAAACCCACATTACACAAAAACAATTTGTTTTAGTGACGAAAGTACTTTTTGCCTCAATGGAAATGTGAATACACAAAATGTAAGGTATTGGAGTGACACAAATCCACACACCTTTCGTGAACAACATACCCAATTTCCAGAAAAAGTCAATGTTTGGGCAGGTATTTTGGGAAACCACATAGTTGGTCCTGTTTTCCTGAATTCAAATTTAAGCGGTGAAGTGTATCTGGAGATGTTACAAAATGCAATTGAGCCGTTAATTCTTGAAATTCTAGAAGATAATCAAGATGAATTCGGCCATCTGGAAATAAAATTTCAACAAGATGGTGCTCCTGCACATTATTATGGTGCAGTAAGACGTTACCTGGATGAAGAATATCGAGGTAGATGGATCGGCCGGCGAGGTCCTATAGAGTGGCCACCTCGGTCACCAGATCTGATACCATTAGATTTTTTTCTATGGGGGTACTTGAAATCCAAGGTTCATACTACGGCACCAGATAGCATTGGCGTTTTGAAAGAAAGAATTACTGGAGAATGCAATGCTATTTCAGCTGACACATTCGAACGAGTACGACAAGAGTTTACTAATAGGATATATTACTGTCAGGAAGTAGACGGAGCACATTTCGAACACTTGCTATAAGAATCCGTTGTTGATATTTGATTAATTAAATTTTAAAAAATAATTTCAATAATTTTGGTATTTATTTAATTTATCTGTCAAAATTAATTTAAACCCAAACAAAATTAATATGGCTATGTAGCCAATGTCAATGCCTTTCAAATGAGATATCACTTGCCATACGGTCCTATTTAAAATTATTGGCCAGAGTGGCACTGTGACGTCATCTATTACTATTACGTCACCTGTTACCATTCGTAGAGAAGTTTACAACACTTTATTTTCACCCTCCAAATTTTATTAATGTAAGTGTAGCCGTTCAAAAGGTACGAGGGGGGAGGGGACTTTTGAATAGCACTGTATAAATTTGTTTTTGTAAATTTGTTTTCTTTAACCTTTGATTGAAGTATGATTATCGCCTTTTGTTCTTACTTTGTTTAAATAAATGAATCTTTAAAAAAAGTAACTGCTGCGTTGGTGGGTTATTCGAAGTTGAACATGCTTTTTCACCACTACTATTTCAAGTGAAATAGTACCTGCCTCATGAGCCTTACGCTGAAACATGTAAGAAACTCAAGTAGGATTGATATAAACTCTAAATTCCAGCCAAACTGGAAAATAATCAGTTATTTTTTTGATACAATGTGGAGTCACAAAAGCAAAAAAAGCAAAATTCCGTTGTTCTAACTTTCATTTTTACCACTCGTTTCACAAGGCACTGATTTTACTTTTCCGCCCAACCTATCTAATATGCGAGAAAAGTATTGGTTTACCCACAAAAAAGTTGAAATTTTGAAAAAAAAATTTGAGGTATTTTTAGGTTTTTCATCAAGAACAACACGATAAAATTGTTTTTAGAAAAAAACTCCTGTGTGTATGTCGTCGTCGTCGGCCACTTTTCGTTACATATCTTGTTAGCACGATACAGCCTCCGGAGTGCAAAAAATCACCAATTTTATGATTGAATATTTTTCAGGACATCTCACAGATGAACCCTATTGATTTTCAGCTCACCAAAGCCAGTACAACGGATGCTATAGTACTTTAAGTACGACATTTTTGTCATTTTTAGAGAAATTTCAGTTTGTCAGCACGATACAGCCTCCGGAATGCAACAAGTTACCAATTTTCTGATTTAAAATTATTCGGGATATCCCACAGACGAACCCTATTGATTTTCAGCTCACCAGAGCTGTAGACAAGTGACAATTTTATGATAGAATATTGTTCAGGGCATCTCTCAGATGCGGAAAAGTTAGCTTTAATCTTTAAAACCGTTTATTACTTTTACGCCAACCTATCTAATATGCGAGAAAAGTATTGGTTTACCCACAAAAAAGTTGGAAATTAGAATTTTTTTTTTGAGTTATTTTTACGTTATCCATCAACAACAACACGAAAAAACGGTTTTTAGAAAAAAAATCCTGTGTGTATGTCGTCGTCGTCGTCGTTGTCGTCGGCCACTTTTCTTTGCAAGTCTTGTTAGCACGATACAGCCTCCGGAGTGCAATAAGTCACCAATTTTATGATGGAATATTGTTAAGGACATTTCACATATGAACCCTATTGATTTTCAGCTCACCATAGCCAGTACAACGGGTGCTATGGTACTTGAAGTACGACATTTTGTCGTTTTTCGAGAAATTTCAGTTTGTTAGCACGATACAGCCTCCGGAGTTCAACAAGTCACCAATTTTATGATTGAATATTATTCAGGGCATCTCACTGATGAACCCTATTGATTTTCAGCTCACCAGAGCCAATACAACAGGTACTACAGTACTTTAAGTACGATGTTTTTGTCATTTTAGGAGAAGTTTTAGTTTGTTAGCACGATACAGCCTCAGGAGTATACACAACTGACCAATTTTATGATTGGATATTATTCAGAGCATCTCAAAGATGAACCCTATTGATATTCAGATCACTAAATCCAGTAAAACGGGTGCTATGGTACTTGATGTACCAAATATTTGTAATTTTTGGAGAATTTTCAGTTTATTAGCACTATACAGCCCCCAGAGTGTACAAAAGTGACCAATTTTATGATTGAATATTGTTCAAGGTGTCTCACAGATGTACCCTATGGATTTTCAGTTGACTAGAGCGAGTACAGCGGGTCCTATAAATCCAGATATACTTAATTTTTGGTTATTTTTAAAGAAATTTCGGTTTATTAGCCCCGAATTGTATACAAGTAACAATTTTATGATAGAATATTGTTCAGGGCCACAGTTGCGGAAAAGTTAGTTATAATCTTTAAAACTACTTATTTTTATGTGCTTTCTGTTTTGTATTAAACACTAAGTTTAATTTTGTTTAGTTGTATTAGCCTTTTTTAAATTGTTTTATCAAATACCAGATATTCGGTCTAAACTTCTTTAAACTTATTGATGACATGGTGCAACTAAGATTCCTATCGGACTCCTTCAAGATTTTTATAGATTCGTTTGAGGTTAAATGGAATTGAATTATTTTCCTGCATCCCACAATGTGAACTGAACCGAATAATTTGGATCGTAATAGAGTTTTTCCTATTATCCCTAACGTTTTATTTGACAGTTACTTCTCTTTTCTCAGCAAAAATTGAGGAAAAAAAATGAGGCGATTGCAGTAACCAAAGTTTGATCTAAATAATGAAGAAATTGCTTGTGAAACATGTTAATAAAATCCACCACTCAATGCAATGGAAAATTCATTTTATAAATAAGAAGTAGCTACTAATCTGTATAAAGCTACCACCGTAATCAGGCCAAAGCGAGACTTAATATATAAAGTTATCGACCGAGCAAAGCTTTTATCATTCCATTGAATCCAGTAGCGGCACATATCTCTAGAAGTAGATAATCGATTAATTCAAATTACTAAATTCTTTTAAATCATTTAACAATTTACCAGCTTCGAACATTAGTTTCGTTTCCAACATCTATTTTTTCCATTTTTAAGATGATGATCCTTGTTAGTTATCTTTGGAACGATTATACATAAACTAGTGAAATTTGGAAATTGACTATTAGCGGTTGTAATCTTGTCTATCAGTGACGGCAGCCGACGTAATCGTTTTAGATGACTCATCTTAGCCCGTAATCATAATCACAAGCGACACGTCTATTATGAGGTATTGAAAAAACCTAATTATATCATATATATATATATATATATATATATATATATATATATATATATACAGGGTGTTCATTTCAGGACTTCCCACCCTAATTTTCTCGAAATGTGTGTATTTAAAAAATCCTGGGACACGTCAACAAATATATCGAAGGGGACAACTTTTTATCATAAAGGCAACGCGCCCCCTTTCACCCCCCGCCAGGAGGAGTTGCCAACTTCAAAATCTTAAATGGGAAGGGGTATCGAGTTATACCTCATTTTAAAGGTCTTTTTAATTTCTACACGTCGGCTTTTGTTTTTTTTTTAATTGATCGATTCGTTGTCGAAATATTTTGGAAAATCTGTTTGCTGCTTCGTACCATTAAAATAAAAACTGCAATAGTTTGTTTTGTTATTCCTTTCAACTTTTTTGTGTAAAAAAATGCAAAAAAATGTTTTCGATAGAGAAAAAAAAAGACATGATACCTATTGAATTGTTTACCATACTTACCAGTTGTGTGAAAAAGCAATTTATTAAAAATGGTTTACACTTTAGCTGAAAAAGTTGAAATAGTGTTAATTTACGGCGCCGAAAACCAATGTGCTCGACGAACTGCTGCAATATTTAACGAAAGGCACCCAGATAAGAACACCTCTCATAGGTATGTCCTAAATCTAATCGCCAAATTTACTCAAACAGGATCTGTTCCAAATTTGAAACATGATCAGCCAAGAGTTTTGAATGAAGCCACTCAAATTGAAGTGATAGGTTATTTTGGTATGAATCCTAATACTTCGTTACGTACCATTTCTGCTGCAACTGGAATCTCCTTAGGCTCTGTCCACAAAATTACAAAAATTAATAAATTCCATCCCTATAAAATGAAAGTATGTCAAGAGTTAAGTGAAGACGATTTTGACAGAAGAATTGAGTTTTGTGAACAAATGACTACAATTATTAATGACAATAGCTAATTTTTAAAAAATATCTGCTTCACTGATGAGTGTACTTTTTATTTAAATGGTTTTGTCAACAAACATAATTGCAGATATTGGAGCAATGAAAATGACCATGTATTTGTCGAAGGGCATACCCAGCATCCCCAAAAAATTAATGTATGGGCCGGTATACTAGGAAATCAAGTAATTGGTCCATTGTTTATAAATGGAAATATAAATGGTGAGATGTACTTGAATATGCTAGAAAATACGATCAATCCGTTAATTACCGAAGCAATTGAAAATCAACTGGATAGAGATGGCAACAACTTTCTTGACGAAAATGAGTTATATTTTCAGCAAGATGGAGCTCCCCCCCATTATGTGCTTCCGGTCCGTCAATGGTTAAACAATGTATTTCCCGGTAAATGGATAGGGCGAAGAGGTCCTAGGTCCCCAGATCTAGCACCATGTGATTTTTTTCTATGGGGGCATTTAAAATCAGTTGTTTACACACCCCCGCCACAAAATATAGGAGACCTTCGACAAAGGATTACTGCAGAATGTCGAGCAATTCGAACAGAAGTGTTTGAAAATGTGCGTCACGAATTTGAACAGCGGTTATACCATTGTTTGGCCAACAATGGGCAACATTTTGAGCAATTATTAAATTGAAAATCTGTGTACAATATTGTAATTTAGTTTTTATAAAAGGAATGAGAATAAACAGTTGCAGTTTTTATTTTAATGGTAGGAAGCAGCAAATAGATTTTCCTAAATATCTCGACAACGAATCGATCAATTTAAAAAAAACAAAAACCGACGTGTAGAGATTAAAAAGACCTTTAAAATGAGGTATAACTTGATACCCCTTCCTATTTAAGATTTTGAAGTTGGCAACTCCCCCTGGCGGGGGGTGAAAGGAGGCGCGTTGCCTTTATGATAAAAAGTTGTACCCTTCGATATATTTGTTGATGTGTCCCAGGACTTTTTTTTAAAATACACAAATTTCGAGATAATTAGGGTGGAAAGTCCTGAAATGAACACCCTGTATATATATATATATATATATATATATATATATATATATATATATAAAAGAAAAATAAACTCAAGCCGAATAGTAAACATAACAAATTGAGATGTAATCCATGTTAGATGTTATCTACGCCAATCCACAGAGATCTTTTAAATAAATATACTATGAGTGAAAGTTTATTTTTCTTTAAATTTTGTCACGTTCTCGTTGATCTTTTAAGCCCTACCTTATCATAATATAAAGTAGGAATATCAAATATGTGTTAATAATATACAGGAAGGGCATATAGGTATACTTGCCGTATGTACATTATACATAATAAACATACATATACATAGAAAACATATAATTAACAACTATTAAAAAGCACATCATACACACGTAATTATTAATTGAATCACTTATTTGAGAAACCAGATAAGTCCCGTAGACATAGTTTTGAGAAAATTACAAAAAACTGTCTGTCTATTGAAAGGTGTATTTTTTTTTAGTTTAGCTATTGATAAATATTAACGTTAAGTAGTTAAACAGTTTTTTGACAAAGAAGCAAAAATATTATAAAAGCAAGTTAACAAAAAGTGGACTTTGAAAAATGGACATGTCGACTTTCTCAAACAATTTTTTAAATTTATTTATTTATTCAAAAAAGTATAAACCATGTTGTATAAACTTATAAGAAGTATAATATTATAAAACTTCTGACTCAAATTCACCATCTACGGTTGGCCATGGAAAAATCTCTTCGTAGAAACTTTTAATTTCTTCATTATCCGGTAGGTAGTTTACGAATTTTTTAATGTTATCCATTTTTTTATTCTTAATCGGTACTTTAATATTAGGGTAGGCTGGTTCTGTGCAAACTACGTTGGGTCTAGGATGTCTTGTAGCGATTGGAAACGAGTAAGTAAATAATCCGTCTATGTAGTCGTATGCTGTAACCATCCCTTTATGGTTGTCGTCAAACGAAAACTGCATAAACTTGGATATGTTGAATGGAATTCGTTCACTTCTTACAGGGGCTATACTTTGACAATTTCTTTTGTAATATCTTGGCCACCAAGACTTATAATCTTTAATGATACTGTTATCTTCTATGAGATGCACCGTAAACTCGTTCTGTTGACTTGCCAGTATGAAGAGTTCGGTATACTGCTTAAGTGTGTAAACTCTATCATGTTTCTTAAGAGATCTTTTCACAACTCCAAAGTCCCTGTCACAGGGCAGGAATGAATGACCACGTATTGGCAAATACTGATTAACTGTCTTAAACCGCCCTATTTCTGTTAATGCAGCAAACATTCTTACAGTTGTGTGATTTTTATTTTGTCCTGGGGATTTCCATAAACATATGTAAATGTTTAACATCTGATGGAACATAGGTTTCTATGTAATTAGCAATAAATGAGCAAACCTGATTGGGGCCTTTTCTCCCCATACCTTCATGGTATATGTAAAAATATGCCTTACCCGTTTTAACGTCATGTATGTCAAAAACGGAGACTGTGAGATGATGCAGGTAAAAAGTCTTTTGAACGGAGATCTGGGGCAAAAATATATTTTGCATATAGTCAACAGCTATTATCGCCACACTGGGGTCATCTTGATAATGTTCTTTCAATGTTTTCATTTGTGAATGAAACTTTTTAGCACGTCTGAGATGAACAGTCTTTTCAGCTACAGCCACTAGTTTAGCATTGTCATTTAATTCTTTTGATTTTATTTTAACTGCTAGTTCTTCACATTTACAGCAAGTGTCGACCTGGGGTCTTCCAAAACTTAAACTGAATTTTTCTTTAAAAACTTTGTAATATAATGAATATTTTACGTTAGTGTTGGGATAATTGGATAAAAATAAACTGTGCATCGCTTTAATATCAAGCTTTTCACTTAAATACTTATAATCTCGATTACTGTAGTACGCTTCCTTAATGGATAATGATGCAATATGAGAAACAATCAAATCAATAAGGCCAACTGGTTTGGAGTTGCCTGATTTATTTTTTCCGCGTAGATCTTGTGGCGACTTTCCAGCAGATAAAAGCAAACACAATCGATGAACACGATCTTTACTAATACCATGGAGATTGAGAAACGCAGTTTTGCATACTAAAAGCTGTCCTGAACTGTAACTAATTTTATACTTATAGGAATTTTTGTGAGGCTTTGGTTTGTTGACATTGTTTTTCGGACGCTTTCGCTGAATTGGAACCGCTGATATAAGAGCTTGAAGATAAGCATCCTGTTCATTTTTTGAACCAAAACTGTAAAATTTATTAAATACTTCTTTCTTCGTCTCCTCTGATAACTTGTCTAAACATTTACTGCGACAACTAAAAAATACCTGGTTTAAGATATCGTTTCCAGTTTTTAGGTTAAGTTTACTTGCAGTTTAATCCCATTTCCTTTTTAGGAATAACTTTTCCTTTATAATTGATATATTCATCACCTTTTATTCTTGCTTTTTAATTCGCTCACACTGCCATATTACACTTTTGACACCTTTTTTACGCTTATTTTGACTAGGATTAACTTCATCCATTTTGTGACAAGCTCTAGAACGTTATTATTCTTAAAACGCGGCAAGCGCTGCGAGTTTGTTTGAGAAACCCGTCATATCCTGGACATATCGGGTTTTCAAAGTGAACACAATATTCAATAGCGGTTATTGTGCAGGAGAGCGCATGGATTTCTAGGATTTATAAAGCAAACATTAGAAATGGATATTTCGTAAAATGTCAAAAAAACCATATTGTGGATTTGTCGGGTTTCTCAATTAAGTGATTCAATTACTATCAATAGTCGAGTAAAATTTTGTCACATTGAGATATTTTTTGAAATAGTTTTACATCGCCAAGGGTTGAGGCATTCTTAACTGTTTCGCTCCTTTTTGTGAGAGAGAAAGGAAATAGGGACAGATCGGGGTTGGTTTTGACTTGGCGGATTGTGGTGTTGGTCTAATAATGGTTGTTGTAACGTTTTTATAATCTTTTGTAGTATTCCCTGATGAAGGAAATTATAAAGAGTGTACTTTTATTGCTGCTACCCCAATATTATTGGATGGGGTATCGTATAGGTTAAAAATGTTTAAATATTAGTTTTAGTGAAAAATGTCATTCTTGATAAAAAGTATTACATTCGCTCTTATGCTGGGTTAATCTCCCAGATAAACATCTTGAAGTCTGGCCTACATATATTTTATTACATTCGTTACAAGGAATGCTGTAAACAAGATTAGAATCCTCGCCTATGCCCAACCTTGACTTGGTTTTAGTGTAAAAGTTGTTAATCGTAAGTACATTATAGCTTGCAACCTTAACAGTAGTTGAACCCTTCAAAACTTTAAACAGGTCAGGTGTTGAACCAGGTGTGTAAGGTGACGAACCAAAACACAAATCTGTACTGTTGACTGAATCACTGTATATCGCACAGCATAAATAAAAAAATGGACTTAAATAACCTAAGTGTAATATATGTCTCTTTTTTAGATTTTGAAAAAACAACATGCCATTCATAACCCTTAATTTGAAAACAAAAAAATCAAAATCATAGTAGTTCAAGATCAAATAGTTTGTTTGATGTCATATTGTTTTTTGAGTTTTTCATTGAATTATGTTTAAAATAATTTATTATAGAAAGTTACAACTTAACCAAAATTCTCAATAGATTTTATGTAAGTAGTTAACATTTTATTGTGTTTTCAACATTGATAACATTGACCATTAATTTTCAGTCCTTGAAAATGAATAAGAAATTATTCGAAAGGTCGGATTAAATATCTGAAAGAGTGTACTCTGGTGTTTTATTGCCACATCCTCACCAAATTATCCTTTATATATATATTCCTTGAAAGGAGTATTGGCTCTTCTTGGTGAGCTCTTCTGATCCTTTTTCGCGGTGGATCAATCCGCATTTTCGTCCTTCTTCTTTCTTTTGCCTCTTCTGTAAAGTGGTGTGGTTTTTTGTCATGTTTACCATCTTTCTCCATTATTTTCTGTCTTTCACTGTTTTCCTCCAATTCGTTACTCCCAGTGTTTTCTGGTCTTCATTTACTATCGGTCTAGTTTCTATTTGCTTCCACTTCGTGACTTTTTTCAGCAGGGAAGGGGATGTTTTCATTGTATATTTCCATAACTCTTAGTCTGTACTTTTATGTATTTTACTATGTCTTCTTCCTCCATATGGATCCTTATTTTTTGGTTCATGAGTGCGTTAAGCTCATTACTTCAGCTACGTAAGCTATTACTTGTCTTAACTGCAGTTTTTGGGTTTGTAAGAATCGGAGTTAACATTTTTTTTAACAACGTGCTTCTTAACATCGAGTTTAAAGTAGGCTAAAAGTGCCTTTTCGTGTACAAGATTGTCAATATTTTTCTTGTGCAAGATTGTCAATATTTTTCTTGTGCAAGATTGTCAACATTTTTCTTGTGACAACAATTTTCATAATTGGCATAGGTTTGTTTGTATACGCTTTTAGACTATTCAGTCATTAATTTACTACACAATTAGCTACATTTTCAGTTTCTGGGGGTAAATCCTGTCAATGAGAATACAAGCAAACAATTCCGTAGTTGCCTTATGTTGCTATCACATTATTGAAATTACGCTACACATCACTTACTCGAATGGAACAAGAAATTTATTTTTCAAGAAATGTTCAGAATATAAAATATCTAATCTACTTCGATCTAAAACATAAAGCTTCAGAAATTATTAAAAAAGAATTTGTCGAGTTTAACAAACCCAACTTTTAATTATCAGTCGCTAAATCAATTCAACAAAAATCAAAGTCAAATAGTCTTATTTTTACAAAAGCAGATAAAGGAAATACGGTAATAGCATTACCTAAAGATTATATATTATATTAAAAACCAACAATTTTATTCAGACAAGCAATTTTGAGACCCTTAAAAAGACCCAACTAATAAATTTCAGAAAGAAATAAAATTAGCAGTAGATAACGCTAAATCAATAATTAACGATAAAGAAAAATATAAATTATTCTCCATAAAGAGGGGTACCCAATCAGACCAGTTGTTTCTTATTTCACAGCACCTTCATACAAAATTTCAAAGATTCTTATAGATGTCAATTCTAAATATTGTTCATTGAAACCTTGATTTTCATTTAAAAACTCAACGGAATTAATTAATAATATTCCAGATATAATACTACCCCATAATTTTAAATTCATATCGTTCGATGTAACAAATTTATTCCCTAGTATACCTCCTAAAGAAACTATAACTCTTATTGATAACTTGCTCACATACAATAATGTTAATCCTATAATTCACTATGATATCATTACTTTATTAAAAGTGTGTTTGAATCAAATTTATTTTCATTTTAAAGGAGAGGTTTATAACAGTAAAGATGGTTTGATTATGGACAACCCCCTCAGCCCCATACTAGCAGAAATTTTCATGCATAATATAGGAAAAATAATTCATAAACACCCCCTTTGTAAAAAATGTATGTACTGGCACCGATATGTGGACGACATTTTAGCTAGCTTCACTGTATAAATAGACAATTAGACAGCTTCATTACTTACATAAACTCAATTCACAATAATATCAAATTTACCGTAGAGCTTGAACAAAATAAGTCTATAAACTTATTAGACTATACAATTTCAAATATAAATAATAAACATATTTCATAAACCATCACATACAGATATTACAATTCATAATAGTTCGGTCCACCCATTCAGTCATAAACTAGCAGCTTTCAATAGTATGATACACAGACTCTTAAGAGTCCCATTAAATTCTAATAATTATAAGAAAGAATTAAATATCATAAAACAAATAGCAGTTAATAATAATTACGATCCAAATTTAATTGACAATATCATAAATAAAAAGATACAAAAACAGACTTGAGAACAAGTATTCCCTTCTGATAAAAAGAATAATAAACAATTTAAAACCTTAACATACTTTGGAACACCATCCTTAAAATTAAATTATTTTTAGAAACTTTAGACATGAATATTTGCTTTAAAACTGATTACAATTTATCCAAACTCATTAAAAATAACAAATCTAAATCTTCAAAATTAAACGAATCAGAGGTTTATAAATTAAAATGTGGTAATGACAATTGTGATAAAATTTATATCGGTAGAACTTTTAGAAATTTTAAAACTAGAATTTCGGAACACAAACGTAGCTATGACAAAAAAAATTAGATTCTAACTATTCAAATCATTTATCAGAAAACCAACACATTTGCGACCCAAATTTTGAAATTTTACATGCAGTTGGTAAATCCTTTAATTTAAATTTATTAGAGGCTCTTGAGATAATCAAAAATAAATATTCAGGTAACCTTCTTAACGACCAAATAGATACCAATCACTCTCCTTTATTAAACCTTTTTACCTAGAAGATAGCTTAGGAATGTTTGTAGCGAATGCATTTCCAGGTAATTTCTTTCAATACCTTTTTTAACATTAGTATAATAGAATTCTGTATTTATGCACTGTATATATTAAAACATTTTTAAATTACACCTTCATTCGTTTTGAGAAAGCTACTGTGTTAGTGAAACGCGTCAACCAGTTTAAATTGAACATTAGTTCAAATAAATGAAGTTTTAAACTAATTAAATTGTTTTATTTTCATCGTTCATATATAATTTTCTAAGAAATTCGGATCATAAACAATAATTATGGCACACCTTCGATGACGCCTCGTCTGATAATATTCATGGCTAGTACCATAATGATCGTTATTATGATCCTTATAGCAGAAATATCTATTTTTATGGATGAAATCAGTAAAAAGTAAACTTCACATAATTTCAATTACAGATTCAAGAATCTGTACCTATTTAAAAAATAGCTCGAAATAAGCTCCATTCAATTTCAGACAGTAAAACATCCTATTGAGAAACTCTTGTAGTACTTTATTAAATGTGCGGAAATAGCCTAGAAACGAATAGATCGATTTGATATTTAAGGAAATTTATATCAAAAACCCATAACACGGAAGCTACCTTAAATAAAATTATCTTAGGAAAAGGGTAAATCGTATTAAAATTGACAACGTAAGCAATAAGCAAGGGAGATTGGAAAAATAGCAGGAATAAAAATTAATTAAATTAAGAAACATACAAGGGACCGAGACTCATTGAGGAAAAATTACAGACTTAGAGAAATGCTAGTACCTACGACTCTCATTTGTATCATAAAGCCATGTGAATACGAAGTTTAAGTAATGGATCCAATACATTCAATATAATGAACTGCTGCGCCTATGGTTTATGATATACAGCCGAAGATTCGTGTTATAAATTGCAAAAAACTTAATTACCCGTATAGATATATATCCCGATATTTCAGCGCTCATAATTAAAAAAAGTGTTCGTTTTTACGAAAATTGTAACACGTAGAAGACTGGTCTAAATTGTTGTGTTCCTACGCACCGAAAATATTTAAATTAGTTTTGCGTGAAAGTATCGAACGTTGATTTCTTCTCCAACACAATACCGTTTCGAATTGCAAATAATAGCTCTCTGACTTTAGTTATTTCATATTTAATTCGACAAAGGACTTATACAAAATGAACGCTTTTATACTATATTTATGTTAATGTCTATATCGGCTGTAAAAATGAATTTATTCAAAAGTAAAACGTACCGAAAGCCTCATAACTGTGTTTAGGTCAGGCACTTACTAATAATGATACGTGTGATACCTACACGTTGAAGGAAAAGCCCCATAAACTATTTAAATTATTCAAATTGCTTTAAATAAAATATAATTGAGAAGAATTATGTATGCATCTCGAGATGTAGTATACCTTACATTTTGATATTGATTATAGTATTAAATTCATTGTACGATAGCATATTTTATTATTCGTTATTATGATCAGTTTAAACACTACGAGAAACAATAGCGGAAATATTTACATATTAACTTATTTTTTAGTTTGAAATAATTACATTGTACAAGATATTAATCCGTACATCTGCATCATATTAGTTTAAAATTTTTAGTATTTAACTAAGAATGAAAATATAGGTATCATGTTTGTAATATAATAACTTTAGTTTCATACAGCACGACATCTTTTTGTTTGCACAAACTAAATCTCTATACTCAGTAGTTGTTTTCAGCCACATATAACCCACAGATAGATGAGACACTGATTGTGACGCCATCTAAAGAGCCTGTCGACTAAACACTTGAGTGCTGTTAAAAATATTTCTGTAATTTTAGGTTTTGGCGGTATATTCAAATTCACTGTATTTTAAGTATTTTATTTCAAAATAACTATTTATAGTCCATCATTTGACATTTCTTTCAATTTAACTCCATTAACTCAATAATGATTAGAGTTAAATTAAATGAAATATCAAATGATGGACCATAAATGGTTAAATTGGAAAAAATAAAACAATAATCATTTAAACAGTTTATTTATTTTGGTATAAAAATAAGCAACAAATAATTTCTTTCACAAAGTACTTTTCTTAACAAACATAATGACAATAAACTATAATGTAAAAACAATGCAATAATTAAAAAATAATTTGAGTAACATACATTCTAGATTGGAGTATTATTAGATTTTCAAATGGTAAATCAAAATAAAAGTAGAAAATTATTTATGATAAGTTTATATTAATTTATTTATTCATTATTACACTCGTATAACCACACAGAGCTGGACAAACTGCTGGAGTATAACTGCTACTTACTTAATCAAAAAAAGTGTTAGCAATGAGTAGTTAACTACTATTTTTGGCAACTTTATGTGAAAGAAAACATTTGAGTATAATTACTGTGAATGTTAGAACAAAAGTAATTAAAATATTTTTAAAGGAAAAGTTGTTAAATACTGTCCAGCTCTGTAAATACAAGGTGCCAAGTAATTACATATAGGAGTGCTAAACAGCACTTGTGATTGTACAACATTTAAAATAATATATCTAACATTTCATTTTCACTTAAAACACATCTTTATTTCTTTACTGGAAGTATTAAATAGGTTTATAACACAAGCTTCAACCTAGTATATTGCATATTTGTATATTTCTACATTTAAAAGCATTCCGTTCTTATGAAACCATCGCATAAGGCAGTTTAAGTTACTCTGCAGCTCCTGGCAGTCTATGATTGTTAAAATGTTTAAAGGGCTCTTAAAAATCTCACCGTCTCGTGTAAGTCCTTTCTCGTTTCTGGTTGAGCTTCTACAATTAAACACACAAAATAACAACAATAAATAAGTAAACACACAAATATGTTTGAAAATTTATATCAACAAAAGAAAACAAAATGCCCTTACTATTGAAATAATAAGTTTACACATGTTTTTGTACTAAGCCAAAAAACATATAAAAAAATGTTTGAACGCTTAAATTTTTTTGGAATTTTCGATTTTTTATGGAATTCTTGAGTTTTTTTGGTTTTTGAATATTTTTTGGATTTCTGAACTATTTTTTGATTTTTTGTCTTTATTGGATATTTTGATTTGTGGTTACCGCTAGACCAAATACTTAGACGTAATGGCTCAACAAAAGTTAATACTAACTTTCACTTCCCATAAATTGTCATACCATGGACTTTATATGAAAATCGGCAAGGGCTCAATACCTTCCAGCCCATAGCTGGTGGAGGGAATATCTTCCACATGTGGTGAAGGTGGCAATTGCTCAACACCTTTACTGGTGGAGGGAATAGTTATAACATAAAATAAAACCCAGATTATTATTTTTTCAATAGGTACATTTTAAAATGTTCAAAATTATAGCATGCTACATTGAATACAATAAAACTTACCATCAATTTTTGTTAATTTCCTCTCATATGGGAAGGCAAATCAAACTGTCTTAATAACCTCCCTTCGTTTTTCTCAAATCTAAGGAAACACTGTTTTTGAAAATGAAAGGACATATCCTCCATTGTTTCCTCGTCGACAAATTTAATGATTTATTACCACTGCGTTCCAGCCATATTAATTTTATCTTCCTGGGTTGGAGGAACACAACTGTAAAAAGAAATATTTACTTTAGTAATGCAACAATTTTCAGTTTAGCTAATGTGAAAAACAACCATGATCTCTAAAGTTGTCGATTAAATTCGTAAAAATTCAGTATTTTATAAAAATAAAGAAAATGGTTGTTAATTGAGAAAGAAAAAATGCTCTAATTTTTTTAATAAAACTTACCGAGTACACCACTTATTAAACTCCTTCACAATACATTTTGACATTGTCTTTTCAATTAATAACAATAAAGCAACGAAACAACAAATAAATATTACACTATAACAATTAAAAAATACACCAAAATACCGAAACCACATAATAACCTCAACACTTGAACTAAGAAACGTTAACAGTATCACCTGTGGGGACGAGCAATATGACATCGCGTATACGCAGTAATAAAAATCAATAAAATTTGATTACTAACGACGTTACAGTTTTCGTTAATTTTTTGGAATTATCTACCGATTTTAGTTAGTCGACAGGCTCTATAGATGGTAGGGTCTGCAGTGTCCCTAGCCTGGTTTCAGCACCAAGTAGCCGTTGCTAAGTCACTCCCCCAACTACTGGAATGAGATGAAAAATTAATTAAAAATGTCTATATGTACTTCGACTGCAGCTAACCTTTTAGGCTTATTTCAGAATTAAATAGGGCTATTGTAGAGACTAGCATGTCGCGACTTCGGAAAAATTTCAATGCAGTTTTTCGTTTTGGTGTTCCTAGATGCCAAAATCACCCCCTATTCCAAAGGTTATATATATATATATATATATATATATATATATATATATATATATTTAATAAATTTTGTAATATCTCCTGATGAAGCTGCCAAACGGTGGCGAAATATTGAGTATAGGATAATAGTTTCATTTCATTTCACTGACCGCATACCCGATAATTCCCTCTCTCTCTCTCTCTCTATATATATATATATATATATATATATATATATATGTGTGTGTGTGTGTGTGTGTGTGTGTGTGTGTGTGTGTGTTATAACGGAGTTTGGAGTTTGTAAGCACGATAGAGGGCGTATTTTTTGACGGATTGAAACTAAACTCGCTACAAAAATCGGTTAAGCCAAAATCTTGGACGAGTTCGTTAATGAGCCAAATCGGCCCAGTAAAAACAAAATGTCGGCCTGTCAAAGTTGAAAAAAAATCGTATTTCCTTTGTTTTTTCATTTGACGCAAAAAAGTTACTGCGCTTTTTTGTAGACCTTAACACGTTCTACTACTTTTGTATTCAACATTTTTCTCTAAATCGTACATTAAAACATTTATTTAAGAAAATTCACAAATTTACCAGAAATTTTTTTAATTTTTTATTTTTTGATTTGATGCCAAAATGTTACTTTGGTTTTTTGTACATCTCAAAACATTCTATTACTTTTGTATCTAATTTTTTATTTTGGGTTTTATGCAAAAATGGTCCTGTGCTATTGGGGTTTTTTATTATACATGTATAATATTGTCGTTTAAGTATTTGAATTTGTGTAAAATCGAAACTCGCATACAAAATTCAGAATAAAATGAACAAAAAGGACTTATCAATTTTGGTAAAATTAAAAGTGAACCGGAATGTTTGTTCCACTAAAAGGTTCACGCGCACTTAGGCGAAGCGTCGCGAATGGAAGCGTTGTGAGACGAAGGTTCACTTAACTGATGTCCGCGCACTGGGGCGAAGCGTCGCGTCATGTCTCGAACGATGCGAAGCCTCGAGTCACGTCTCGAACGGTGCGAAGCGTCGCGTCACGTTTCGAACGGTGCGGAGCGTCACGTCTCGAACCGTGCGGCACGAATTTTATTTATTTCAGCATTTTAACGCAGTATGTTGTCTAGTGAAGCACGACGAGCAGTTCGTCTTTGTATTATGTTTAATTGCCACTACGGAAGAAGAAGAAAAAAGCAAGAAAAAATGCTGGATTCATAATATAAATCAAAAGAAAGACACGGTGAATTTAATCATTTGTTTAATGATCTTAGAGAAGATAAAAAGTTTTTTTGAGCTTCTTGATTTAACAAATAATGAGACAAAACAAGACAATATGAGACAAGAATCAACAAATATTTGAATTTTCTAGCCACCTGTCACAGTGCATTGAGGCGAGGCGTCAAGCAACTTAATTAAAATAGTATACTCTATATCAAGGGTGGAATAAGCCAAATTCTACACGAGTAGAAAGATTTGTTTCCCGAGCCGTAGGCGAAGGAAACGGTTCTACGAGTGTAGAATTTTGAATTCCACCCGTGTATAATTTTTCTATGACTATCAAATAAAAAACCAAACAACGTATATTGAATTACCTTTTTAGGGCAGATGATAGAAAAATGTACAAAATCGTCGTTTTAAACATTTTGTAGACATGGCTGTATAATTGAACTTAGTTTACAATTTTATATAAGTTTTCGTGATAACAATTTTTGATATTATAAAAAATTAAGGTACTTTACTCTTGAGCAAAATTCATATTTTTTAAAATAACTCGTATACGACTGAAAAATTTTAGTATCCGATGGTTGCATTTTAGGTTTCACACAATGCAGAACTTTTTATGGAGAATAACTTTTTTTCGCAATATTAATAATAAAATAGTTTTCCATATGCCGCGAACTTATTTTTTTCAAATATTTCGAGAGTAGTTTGACTTTGTACTCTTTGTTCTAGTGAATGTTGATATAGATATTTGATATGAGTACTCTAATTTGTTTCCTTTTTTTTATTATATTTTTTCTTTTATAATTTTTAATTATGCAGTAGGCTTTACTTTAAGAGTACAAACACTGTCGGTTTAAAATATCCATGTGTCAGTTTATGATAGATTATCAGAGTTATTATGTAAATGATAATAAAACGTATTTACACTAGAAACGGTGAAGCTTTTCCATCACGTGACTTAGTTGACGATATTATTCGACACACACTATGTTGGTACTGTCTTCTTCTCATAACAGAAAAAGAGCGAAACTCAATACAAGCGTTTGTCGTATTGTTTTGATTAAGATGCATATGGTTGATGTCGTATCACTCAGCGTTCCTACTGTATGATTTTAATGACACAGCTACTACTACTAAGCGATATTCAAAATTTTATTCACATACATGGTAATCAGGACACAAGCGTTTCAAACAACAAAAAGGGAACATTTGGCCTAAAACTTGCTACACAACGACCCATATTATTTACAGTAGATAATGAAGATCTGCATTAGCCACTTTGAATAAATCGCTCTTCTGGTCATAGGAGAAAAGAGATGAGATTTGCTGTTTGATATATTCCCTAATAAAATGTGATCTGTATATTTATAATTGCGGCAGTTAATTCCCTTATATGCAAAACAAACAATACTCTTTACTCAATTATCGCGGGATTGCTAAAATATTTCCAGCAATTATTTTTCAGGTCTTTTTTAAATAATTAAGAATAAGCTATGCGTAAAGAGTAATGTGGTCAAATAAAGGTACAGATATTTTAATTTTTTGCGTGTGTAAACTCAGTGGCGGAAACAGCAAATGCTAATCTACCAATGTTTTGTGTTACATGTGTTTTTCTGCTAAGATCAAAATATCATCGTTACATAGATTGGCTAAACATTATAGATACAGTCTTCAACTGCATAGTCATCATTTCTGGAATGTTTCTAATTTTTTATAAATCTTACACTTTTGCATACAGCAGTTGGTTCATTACACTGCCCCATTCTATACTAAATTGCCCCCGAATATTGTAATCAGTATTAGCTTTATTTTTATAATATTTTCCACATAAACTATAACACGGCCGTGTATTTTGATACTACAATGGAGTCAGTTAGTTCGCGATATTCATAAGTGGAATTTTTCTTTTATTACTATGGTTCAAATCAGCGTCTTCATCACACTTTCACCTAAAATAGGTTTATACCTATTCTGTTGTATATAATGTACCTTTTTTATTCGATACTAACACATAATATTTTTGCTGTCGCCTAGGATTTATACATACAGCTAAACTTATAGAAGTTCTAGAAACCCCTCAAAATACATTCAAAATAAGATTCATTCCTTGGGCTTGTAATAATAGCTTCATTATCTGACATAAAATGTTTAGAACATTATATACTGCTGCCGATACTCTCACAATTTTGGTGTACAATATCTATGGATCCCGTCTCATATGGGGATAGAGGGTAACAAGATGGCGAATAAACTTGCATAATAAGCATCCTTCAGTTAGAAAGTGGATACGTCCTGGAACACATATTTCCCAGTAACGAAGAACCCAAACTATACTATCAATACTACACGCCTAACACATAGCTATATATTTTCCAAAGAACAACAACCTAAGGGCTACGTTTCTAATGAAAAACTTTTAATAACTGACTGTCCTCTATAATATGCAATTCAAAGATAAACTTAGAGTTTAAGAAATGATTCAAAAGAGGAGTTTAATAACTTGCTATGATAAATGTAATATCATGAACTGACACTAACTATGTAATTAACTATTGACAAATCAAATTTTTAGATTCTGTATGAAGAATTCGCCAATAGAACTAATTAATATATATATATATATATATATATATATATATATATATAATATAATATAATATAATTTTTTTAATTTATTCGTTTATAATGCCTACGCCACTGGTATGTTTGTTTTTGTGAAGTTTATCTGAAAAAGACGTGGTCGAAACCCAGCAGTGACGTGCTAACAAACAAAAATATCTCATTCCAAAGTTAAACATCAGATTTATTAGCGTATTGTTTGTGTTGGTCATTTAGTAGATTCGTTTATATTATTGTCGACGCTCTTTTTTATAAACACGATTCCTCAAATAAATACATTAAATGCTCAGCTTCACTGGTTTCACCGTGATGGAATAACAAAAAATGTACATTTTCATTGGCAAATTTTTTTTACTTTGTGTAGGTAATTTTGAGGTTATTATTAATTTTGATAAAGTTGTTAAGTTTATCTCGTGTATTGTTTTCAATTCAAAATCATTGCATTGCAATAATAATAAGACGAAAAATCTGAAAAATTCCTACTGTAACAATATGTATCTCGTTATTCGGTAAGTTAGGATCTAATTAAGTAAGATCTAAAATTACTGACTGAATACTAGTTTTATTTGTAGTTGATCGGTTGTTCCGAAAACAAACTGTTTCGTAACGTATCTAACTCTCCAGTTATAGATTTTGAAATATCTGTTTTGAATATTTGTTTCACATGACTTATTTATTAATATAGGCGAACTAATTTTTTGATCCGAAAAATTCCTAGCACAGTCGGCTCACCGAGAAAGAGCTCAGTGAAGTTGACCACACCACCAACAAAAACAAAATCTTTGCACTGCCTTGATGAAATACTATAAAATGACAGAAGTCACAATTTCGACCAACAACGCCTACATTGCAAACTATGCTGGTGCTTAGGGTTTATTCAATTGAACTTTCTACAAAATATCTATTTTATCGTTTGCTGGGGAGGATCTCATGTTGTATGTTCTTGTATATTGTTCTCGCAGTTTTCAATGACGCCGTACCTGAAGTTGCCAATGAGAGGAATAAACAAACCACTAGCTATACTATATATAAAAGTAGTTATAGCCTTTTTATTGAAATACATTCTCCAAAAATAAGTAACATTTGAAAAAATATGTAATTACACAAAGTATTTACTACAGGTTATATATTTCTACATCTAGATAGATTATATATATATATATATATATATATATATATTTATTTCGGAA
Organism: Galeruca laticollis; assembly: GCA_963921935.1. NCBI lineage: Eukaryota > Metazoa > Arthropoda > Insecta > Coleoptera > Chrysomelidae > Galeruca > Galeruca laticollis. Next base: position 171,916,949 of record OY998180.1, read on the forward strand.
ATATTGTCCTTGGATTATATGGTTCAATACGAAATTGGAAAGTTTTGTGAGTTTTTTATATACATTTTCGTTTGACGTTTCGGACTGTGAGTGTCCTTCATCAAAAACTTATTCTACAAACAGAACGTTTACAATCAACATATTATACAATATAACCTTCTTTTTAAAAACTTACCATAAAACAAACGCTTTCAAGTGCAATGTCAACATATATGATAAAATAATATTTTAATTAAAAACATTTAGAATAAAATAACCACTCTCACTAATGAGGGTACATATATTGTGTTAAACCGTCACAGATTTTGCAAGTAAACCGACATTTATCGATTGTAAGAACAACTAGTATTTGTATCATACATTAATAAAGATTTAAAAAGAGGAGAAAAACAAACATATTTGACCTTAATTTTCATATTAGTATGCTTGTCATGTTAACGTCTGTATTTCCAACTTATAACAATTTTTGAAGTTGATACTCATTTTATTAAATTAAAATAAACATTCGATAAGTTTTTTGTATGTGACTTCGCATTGATGGAATGTTTTTTTTATTTCTATCATTTCGTAGAACTCTCTTTTTTTTGATGGCTTTCGGTTAGTAGTATTTTTGTGTTGTCATAGTCGAAGATGTGTTTGTGTTCAGAAACGTGATTCGTAAGAGCTGTCTTGTTTTTTTTGTCGTATTTGTGGCCATTTAGGCGGTTTTTTAAATATTGACTGGTTTGTCCAATATATACACCATCACAATCTTTACATGGAATCTCGTAGATAACGTGGCTTTTTTTGTCCTTAGCAATTCTTGATTTCAGTTTACTAAAATTAGATTTTAATAGATTATGTCCTCTGTGAGTTACGGTTATGTTGTGTTCTTTAAAAGTGCTACCAATTTTTTCTGAAAGTCCTGAAATGTATGGTAAAGAATGATAATTGTTTTGTGAATTATATCTAGGTTAAGTTTGGTTGTGACAAAGATGGATACGGTTTTTAAAAATTCTGTTAATGAGTTTATCTCTGGGTAATCATTTAATTGGAGAGCTTCTTTAGCTTTCTTCATGGCGTTTTCCCAGTATTCGCAGTCAGAAGTTTTATAGACCGATCCGCGAGTCCTATGACTACCGATTTTTTCTGCGACATTGGGTGCTGGGAATTAAAATTCACATATCTAGACGACCAAGTTTCTTTTGTATACCATTCTGTTTTGATAGTGTTGTTTAGGTGGTGAAGAGTTAAGTCCAAAAAAATTATTTTGTTATGTTGTTCCCTTTCAACAGTAAATTGTAGTTTGTTGTGAAGGCCTTTAAAACTATCAAGAATATCCTCTATTTTGTTTATTAACACTAGTGCTATGCAGTCATCGACATACCTAAAGAAAAAAGGAACTTGATACTCCAGGCCTCTAATTATGGATTCTTCCAGGTCCTCCATAATAAGTTGTGCAATTACACTTGAAATGGATGCACCCGTTGCACAACCGTCTGTTTGTTTAAAAAACTTTTCTTCATACAAAAAATATGTAGAACTTAATGTTAGTTGCACTGCTTTCAGAAATTCACTTAGAGGTATGTCAGTTTAAGACTCAATTTTATTCCACTTTTTTATAATTGTGTTTCTGGCTAAGTCAAAAGGTATGTTTCTATATAAAGATACATCTAATGATAAAAGTGTGTAATTATCTGGTAATATTGAATTTTCAATTTTGAGTTGTGTTTGTACCTTGACAGTGAACGTATCGATAGTTCAAGCGATCAGGTATTAACAGTGCCTAACAAAAACTTCGACTTCTTTCTATAGATAAGTAACTAGTTTTATTTTTGTTTAAGTATAGAATCGAATAAGGCTAATTAATTGAATTTACCAACATGGATTTAAATTCGGGCGGCGAATCGCCCCTATAAATTGATAACGGGTCTTCGATAAAAGATTCTCAAAATATTAATTTCGAGAATAAATATTAGCCTTCGGATGTTGGTCCTTATTTAGTTTATATAGAACATAAAGAAAAAAATGTAGGTCGTTCATTTCCCATTAAAATCGGTCACTTTTTAAGAAACATTACAGAATTTAGGCAAAATATAACAGATATAAAACCAGTAGGGGTAAATAGGGTAAAAGTAATTTTTTAAAATTTCAATGTTGCTAACTTGTTGGTAAATCATGAAGTTTTATTAAAAAATAATTACATTGCTTATATTCCACTATTCTTCACGCATAAAAAAGGTATAGTACGTATGGTAGATACTTATTTTAATGCTGAGTACCTAAAAGACGCAATTGAATCTGGAATTACAGTAGTTGATGTTAAGCGATTAAAGCGTAAAATTGTAGACAGTGAAACCAAAGAAACAAAAGAAGTAGATAGACAAATGATCGTGGTTACTTTCTTAGGAAATAGGATTCCCCAATCCGTTAAAATAAATATGGTAAACTTTCAGGTAGAACCATACATATATCCGGTGGTTCAGTGCTATAATTGTTTACGTTTCGGTCATACTAAACATCAATGTAAAGGTAAACAGAAATGCCAAAACTGTTCAGAAGAAAATTGTAACTCAGTTTCCTGTGAAGAAAATAGAACACATTGTGTACATTGCGACAGTAATGAACATAATTCCCCATCCATGCCCTGTTTACAATACACAACTAAGTATTAAAAAAGTAATGGCCTCTATGAATGCATCTTTCAAAGAAGCCGAAACTATTGTGAAAAATCCTGCTTACGGAAAAATCACAACTAATAATCGATTTTCATTATTATCAAATCCACAAAATTTCCCTGAGCTAACAACAGCTTCAACTTCTTCTTACAGTTCAATCTTGAGTAAACCTACGCCCTCCGTACATTTACCTAAACTTAATACGAGTACATCTGCGTCAAAAAAAACGCAGAAAGTCCTCCCCTTCACCTTCTCTACCAGTAAATCATGAGAACAAAAAAACTAACAAACATTCTTCCATACTCCCAAATCCTTATAGGGAAGATTTCAAATTTTATAAAGAGCAGCTAGCATTTCAAGTAGAAAACATTATTAAAGATATAATTCTCAAAAAAAGTAACATCAATGAGATAGATCAATGTTAAACAAGCAATTAACAATATCCTGGATAAATATGAATTAAAAGAAAAAATTAATATTAATAGACAAAATGACGAAGACTCGGATACTTTCTAATAAGCATATCAGAAATAATATCACAATTGTACAGTGGAACTGTAGAGCTATTATTGCAAATCAAGCGAGTCTTGTAAAATATATTAAAGACACACCACATGTGGACATTTTAGTTATATCAGAGAACTGGCTAAAATCAAACAATAAATTTCGCATAAAAGGTTATAATCTAGTTAGTAAATGTAGAAAAGATGGTTATAGCGGGGTATGCATTTTTGTGATTCAGGGTCTTAACTATAAAAAGATTTTGCTAAATACTGGAATCAAGGATTTAGAAGTATGCGCCGTATCGCTTGACTCATTAATTTGACTATAGCATCAATATATAGACCTCCAAACGTAATGGTAAGTCGAGTCAACTGGATTAATTTTTCCAAACAATTTTATTTATCTTCTACAATTTTTTGCGGTGATTTTAATGCACATCACGATATGTGGGGACCAACTCCTGGTGATCGAGACGGAAAAATACGGTAGAAGCTATGGATGACTTAGAACTCTCAACGACGGTTCCCCTACTAGAATTAACCCAAGAGGCAATCACTCAGCAGTCGATTCAACTCTCACCTCCAACACTCTCGCTGCAAAGTCTTCCTGGACTGTCTTAGATGACACATTGGGATCTGATCATTACCCTTTAATAATTGAGATTCAAATTAATCCTACAAACCTTGCAATAAATCCTTCCTCGAAATGGAATGATTCCCACGCCGACTGGAATACATTTCAAAACGTTTTGCAAACCGAAATGATAAAAAATGATTTTGATGAAAATTCAACTGGCCCGGATAAAGTGAAAAGACTTTTTGAAATGATTTCAAGTGCGGCGTGTCAATCCATGCCGGTCAAAAAGCCTTTTATAGCGATTACCACTAAGCCTATATGGTGGGATGAGGAATGTACAATGATATTTAAAAAACGAAAAGAAGCTCTAAAAAAATATAGAACTCTAGCAAGTTTTGAAAACTTTTTGAACTACCAAAATGCTGCCGCTAAAGCTAAACGTTTATTTAAAGTCAAACAACGGAACAGCTGGATGACATTTTTAAACAAACTTAATAAAAATACCCCACTAACTGATATATGGAGATATACTAGAGCTATGAACGACAACTGCAATCAAAATCGTAAAAAGCCTATTTCTAAAGAGCTAATTGAAAAAATTTTAAACAAACTAGCACCTCCTTCTGCACCCAATCTCTTAAGTTGCAGCTCATTTGATTTCCAACCCACTGATTATACGTTAAAAGCATTTATAATAGATGAACTAGAATTTGCTACAAAAGAACGACTATCTTTTGTAGCAAATACAGCCCCAGGGCTAGATGTTTTTACTTATAAAATTATTCAAAAGCTACCCTTATCTGTAAAGATTTTCCTTCTTCAAATTTTTAACGATTGGTGGGTGAAACAAGAATATTGCGACGATTTAAAAAATATTATAATTTGTCTCCTTTTAAAACCAAATAAAGATGCAGAGTCTCCTTCATCATATCGACCTATTTCCCTATTGTCTTGTATAACAAAAACGTTTGAAAGATTAATCAAACTTAGACTTGAATATTTTCTTGAAAGTAATTCTATTCTTCCTAGGACGCAGTTCGGTTTCCGAAGGGGACTGGGCACAGTGGATGCTGTAGGTGCATTAGTTGCAGATATTCAAATATGTTTTTCGAACAATCAGTACACATTATGTTTATTTATCGATTTGACAGGTGCATATGATGTAGTAGATTTAAATATTTTATTTGAAAAAATGGTAGATGCTGGTATTAGGAAAAAGGTTAGTGCTAATGTAGTTAATTTATTCACAAATAGAAAAATTTGTATCCGCGACCATAATAACGTGTTACATGGTCCACGCACAGTCTTCAACGGTTTACCACAGGGATCCATATTAAATCCCTTGCTTTTTAACATCTATACTGCAGAGCTGCATAGGTTAGGCGGTGAAACAATTAACCGAATTCAATACGCTGATGATTTATGTTTCTATGTTACTCGTAATTCATATGAAGAATATGTTAAAGACTTACGAGCATTTTTTCAAGTACTCAAACCATGGCTGGTAAATATGGGCTTTAGTGTTTCTTCGGAGAAGTCTGCTCTGGTATGTTTTACTCGCCATCGACTGGAAACGTCCAGGGCTCTTTCTCTAGATGAGTTCACATTCCCATTTGTCGACGAATACAAATATCTGGGTATTGTCCTGGACAAAAAATTATTATGGACTAGCCATATCAAGTACACTAAACAAAAATGTGAAAAATGTATGAATCTTCTCAGAGCAGTTTCCAAACAAAAATGGTGAGCTGATTCAAACATTTCCTTTATTTTTTATAAGTCTTATATCCGTTCAATATTGGATTACGGGTGTAAATTTTATGGTTCCTCATCAAAAACCAATTTAATAGCTGTTGACCGAATTCAATACAAATCATTAAAAATATGCCTAGGCGTTATGATGTCATCACCTAATCAAGCTGTCTTAGCAGAAATGCAAGAGCCCCCGTTGCATATTAGAAGGCAATACCTAGCCGAAAAGCTTCTTATTAAATACCGAACATTTAACACGTACATGGTTCAAAAGATTTCAGCAATAAACATTAACAATCTGACTATGCCATACTGGAGAATAAAAACCAGTCCTACATTAGCTGAGGCTTTTCTTAATACCAACAGCAAAGAAAATCATATCGTAAAGCAAGATAAGTTCCCTATTTTTCAATGCAATTATGAATCTTTAGTGACTGTTCCTAACATCATATACCCCTCCTTTTACGAAGTTACTAGTATCAACCAAGTTATTTTGAAAACTGAACTTAACAATATAGGCGACAATGTTACCACAATATACACTGATGGATCGAAATGTGATGAAGGAACTGGGGCAGCATTTCTTGTTTCAAATACTAATTACGTGGAAACATTTAGAATTCCCAACTATTGTACTGTTTTTTCTGCAGAAGCTTTCGCCATATCAAAAGCGTTAACTTGGTGTACTTTAAATCCGATTCAAAGAGCTGTTATTATGTGTGATTCCAGGCTATAGAAGGTTCTCCATTCAAGTGTTACAGACAAAATATAATTTTAGAAATTAAAAAATTAACAAGCGAATTAAAAACCTTGAACAAAAGTATTGTATTCATGTGGGTAAAAGGGCACTGCGGTTTAGAAGGAAATGAGTACGTGGACTTGGAAGCCAAAATGACTTCTTATACCAATCTTTATGTCTTCTCAGACCTTTTAAATTATTATAAGAAACATATTAGAACTAATTGGGAGCGGTGTTACGCCGACTTCGCTAAAACATGTAATAGTCAATATTTCCTCTTGCATCCTACTTTACCAACTAAGATTCCTCATATTTCTAATTTTGATTATAGAAAACAATGTACTTCCATCATATCACGTTTAAGAATAAATCACGGTCGTTTCCCAGCTCATCTTTTTAAATTAAGTATTGTCAATTCTCCAGCTTGCTCCTGTAACAAGGCATCAGTAGGAGATCTGAATCATATTTTCTTTGAATGCACTGAAAACAAAATAGCAACTACTGAACTTTACAATTTTCTGATCAATTTCAACGTTCCTCTTCCCACAAATATAACCACTCTTTTGGCAAATACTGAGAAGTCTGTACTTGATTCCATAGTGGATTTCATAAATAAGTCTAAATTGTCTATTTAGATATACGCTCCATCAGTAATCAGCAATTTTATATCTCTATTCCGTTACAGTCATTTTAATATTTCAACATTTATTCACTTTTAATTTTCTGTGGCTAATAGACTATGTCTGAGGCCATTCTCCCACACACACACACACATTTTCAATTTTGTTCTTAAAATCAAATGAATCTTTTATGTAATATTTGTTTTGGTTTATAATACAAAACGTTGACATTGATGTCAATGAATTATTGGGAATAATATTATTGGACCTTTATTCGTCGACAAAAATCTAACTGGTGAGCTCTACTTAAATTTGCTTCAAGAAGTAATAAATCTCTTGATAACAACAAACTAGTTTGGAAAATCAAATTGATGCGGCTGGTAACATGATTTAGCAAGATTTCCAACAAGATGTAGCTCCACCACATTACTTTCTTCCAGTTAGACAGCGGCTAAGTGATAGATTTCCTGGTAGATGCCGCTCATCAGGAAGTTGTCTACTAAAATTAGGACATCCAATTCATGATGAGGAACCTCAGACAGAAATATCACAAATGAACTTGACAATTAACATAACACAAAAAACAGAATATATGTGTATTGCATGAGCTGCAGAAAACTCAAAAATAGACGGAAAATGGCGGCGAAACCCTACATGGTCTGTAACAGTAACAACAGCAACAGAACCTTAGAGTTAGACTATATGAAGAGGTAAAATAAAAAACGTGATGAAAGTAGTTTGCATCTTTTAGATTTCAAATTTCAACCACTTTTTTGTACCTAAAACAATATCAAATAATAATAAAAAGCTTGATGGGATGAATTTATTATTAACCTATTATTATTTTTCACCTTACTGTCACAAGACTAAAACTATACACACAGCAGTTTTTTTATTCTCATAGCGTGGAAGTTCTATTATTCAGTTTTAGTATTTTCCAACTGCGAAATATCACTTACAACATGTACCTATATCGATTTTCAAATAAAATTTTCATGAATTACCATTCCAGTTACTTTACAATTTACAAACAAACCAGTATCGGCTTTTTCATCAATTGCTTATACAAAGTGTAAACACACAAAAAACATTGTAGTAATCTTCATTAATAATGTATAAAGCCGTTCATTGTTTTCCTTTACTTTACTAAACGATAAAACACTTGTCGTAAATTAAAAGTGATTTAGTCCAGTTAATATTTCAGTTTATATAATCTTGACTCGGTAATTTTTCTGGCCAAGTTATTTAAATCCCAATTATTAAATAGCCATTGATATAATATGGACTATGAGTCCTCTGACATGCCCTAACAAAATATACTCGGTGACATAGAAACCGGAACACCCAATAAAAATTATTTGATTTCGGTAATATTTGGCATACGCATCAGGGAGTAATATGTAAACGATTAATATTTCTCTCCAATCGGGTGAGGATAATATAATTTTCTGCTCACCAACTTTAATAATGGGTTGAAGTTCCACGATTTCTTACACATTCCCTAATGTGTCTAAGCCTACTCATAATTAGGTGATCAATATCCTCCTGGGGTATCTCATTCCATGCCACCTCTGTCTCATGTCGAGGAGCCATCAGAGCTTGAGGAGGAGGCTGTAAATTTCTTAACATTCTACTGATTATGTCCTATACGTTCAATTGGGGACAAATCCGGAGATCTTGGGGGCCAAGCTAGGAGAGCGTTATCTTGCTGAAAAGTTAGATTTTGAAGTGTCCTGAGGTAAGGAATCAGATGAGGCTCCAATATTTCTTGAATGTATCGATGTGTATTTATATGGCCCCTGATGAAAACTAAAGGTAACCTTGAGCCATAACCAATGGCATCCCATATCATAACTCCAACAGTACCGATGTACATTGAGGGTTTCGTGGTTCGCCTCGTCTCCTTCTCGCCTTAGTCGACCATCATGCATATCTAGGCACCACTCAAGTCGATTTCTTCGATGTTTCAGTGTTAAAGGTAACATTAACTGAGGTCGATATGAAAAAAGTCCAAACCTTCTTATCCGTCTATAAACACTTCGCACTCTAAGGACCCTTCCATGTTCTACAAACTACTGAGTTGACATTGCCCTTATTGATGAGAAACGACCTCTTAGAGCTTAGAGGCGACGATCTTAGCCATCTGTTGTCTTTGCCCACTCATCTTGTGTCTCTGGCTCTTCGTGTTCGGCATTCTTGATGATAACATCTGACAACAGTATCCACACTCCTGTTTATTCTACCAGCAATTTGGCAGTCCAGCATCCCGAAGACCAACAATTCGCACTCTAGGCAACATATAAAACCACTGTACTCGAATAAATTCGGTATTCTGATATCGAAATGGGCCAGCAAAAAAATTATTGAATAAATACAGGAATGTACAACTCAAATTCTAAAACTTGTATTAAAACTGATAAACATCTACGTGTAATACTTTTGAAATAAAATAATATTTAATGGGTGTACGGGTTTCTATGTCACTGAGTATAACTCATTACTCTGTGTTAGGATTTTTCCTCCCCCTTCGTCAATGCTGAATGTGTTGTAAGGGGGAATCAGTTGGACTTGAGTCGGAAATAAAGTGAAGGGGATGAACAAATATTTTATTTGCTTGGGCTATTTGTAGTTTTAACCAAGGTTATCTATAGTTTTAACCATTGATATATAAAGACACATAATCTATTTTTCTTTTGTTACAAATTATGAATACAATAACATTATTATTATTATTATATGTTTTGTTTCTTATTCACGCATGCGTCGACAGATCGCTCGCTTCAATTGAGATGTCGTTCTTTTTGGTGCTTACTCACATCACTTTATCTCAGATCACCTTAACTGAAGTGATCTGAGATCTAAGTCAAAAAGAACGCACCTATTACCACATGCCTGATAAATCTCATTTTTTCATTTGCTATCCCTCTTTATCCAAAATCAGAACAATTAATAACAGGTTCTTCTAACACAACTTTGCCTTAATCAGTCACTGAAGTTGACTATCCGACACTGATTAAACACTAAGTAATTAATATTATTGCGATAACCCGTCATCGGTATTAATGTTTCGAACTTTCATTTAATTTCACATACCTCCTTTGCAATTGAACTATTTATTATCAAATTTTATTGTAAAAGCGTTTATACATAGTCAATAAGCAAAAATGATTAACTGTATTGTGATGAAACCCCATAAAATTTAGTTTTCTGAACCGGTTCAATCTAAAATTCCTACATGAAATCTTTCATTCATTACCTTCACGGAAAATGCAACTTCAATTCTACTAGAAAATTACACTTCACTACTTCTGATAAGTTACTACTTTGATGCCAGTCATTATAGAACAAGAAATAAAAACATTTGTTTCTCCAATTCCAGAAGTCTTTGATGTGTAAGAAGTTTCCAAAAGTTACTAGTCCTCTTCACATATTGCAATGGTGTGTACACATTATTTTTCAACGTAAGGTTCACAAATGATATTTTTTTATACTCTTCGATACTGTTTCTGGCTATTGTGGCAAATACTCTTTCCAATATTAAAATTTGTTTGAATAAGAATCTCTAAAATTTCGGTGTTCATTCTTTTTATTTTATTTGACGTGATTTACTCAATTTTATTCCATGTTTCTGTAGCCCTTTTCTATGTACGATTTTTTTAAATGTCCTTTTTTCTGCCGTTCCTGTATATACTCTATCCTATCTTTGAAATTTTCGATCATCAGATCAACAAATTAAATTAATCAAAAATATATAATGGAATAAAGGTACCCGATAAAATCCATCCACAAGAATATATAATTGTCCTATTTAACAACCACCGTATTATCCTGATATGGCTCCGGCCGACTTTTTTATCTTTCCGAAATCGTTTGCATTCAATAAAAGACATAAAAGAATTCGCGGCAAATACTGAAGTCAATTCCAGAATTAGTAAAAATGTTTTGATGGATGCATTATTTGATTTAATATCTGCATTCTTTCGAACGGGTGTATAAATTTGGATATACATTAACATATTGTGTTGTAAAACTACTATTTAATTAAAATAATTACGAGCAAATATAACTGACACCATTTCTTTATCTGTCAAAAATATGCCAATAAATCAGAAACGCTGTCAGCTGACTTTTTGTCATTCAATAGGGACCGAGAAAGATGACGTTTATGCCATCTGCCGTGAAAAAAACACAAACAATGTGATGTAAACACTATTAGTGGTATTAGTAGTTTTGTATAATCAGCGTTTTTAAATGTTCATTTCTTAAAACTGATATTAAATGTTTGTGATATCGTCATCAAAAGTATCTTTCTGTATTCATGGCTGTTCAAATATGCTGTATTAAAATACTACGCAGTTGAAATTTTATAGTTTCCCCGAAAGTCCATTGAACACTGCGTGGATAACCTTAAAACGTCAAAAATGGATAAATGCAGTAAAAATCCATATGTAATTAAAATGTTCTAATTAAAACATTTTATTAACTATTATTTTGTGTATAATCAGTATGATACTACAATTGGCAGCTATTAGAAAAGTTCTATTATTTTTTTACATAAATAAAAGATTATTATCGAGAGAATAAAATGTTGTTTTCTGTACGATTTCATTGATTATATAAAATAAAAAACTAGTAATGTGTTTGCTGACTTTAATATTATAAAATAAGTTCAAATAATTAAATATTATTAAGAGGAAGAAAGTAAACATTTGTACAAAACGAATCACTTCAAGTTTTTTAATTACATTTCAGAAAACATCGGGAGGATTGGGAACCAAATAAAAATACTATAATTTGCAGTGCTCATTTTGTCAATAATCAAAAATCAGATAATCCCCTACACCCATCTTACATACCAACAATTTTTCCTGGCAAAGAAAATAAAAAGATCTATTCATTTTTTGCATTTTGTAGGTTGTTTATTATACTGTTTACATCACAATGTTTTTCTTATTGAACACCAGGGCGCTCTACTTTCGACAGAAGTGCTGCCTCTATAGTTCGGTCTCGATCCCTATAAACACAAAAAATAAAATAACACAATCATATCAACTCTCACCTCAAATTTGTTAGGACTGGAACACTTCACATTTCTGAAGCTGGTCAATATGTTTTCGCCAAATACTGCCATCGTCCATTCTAATCTTGTAAATTAAAGTACTCTCTTTCTCTACAATGTTCCCAAAGTCCCATTTATGTTTTGTATTTGTGTAATTCCGTGCTTGAACTCTGTCCCCGATATCAAAGTGCCTTTTTACCTCCTTTGTAGTAGTTGTTTCTTGATCGATTTTGGGATGTATTAAGCTCAAGTGAGTTCGAATCTTCTTTCCGTACATTAAGTGGTATGCATTTGATCCGGTGGTATTTGGGATTTGTCGTAACTGCATGAGGAGCCTAAAAAGTTTGATGTATAGCTTTCCTCCTTCCTCTCTCATTGCTGTAAGTGACTTTTTCACTGTCTCTGAACGAATCGTTCCGCTTGTCCGTTCGATGACGGGTGGTATGGTGCTGTAGTTTTCTGTGCTACACCATTTGCACATAAAAACTGTCGAAACGTGCCCGATGTAAATTGGCTTCCATTGTCTGATACTAAAACCAATGGAAGGCCAAATGTAGCAAACATTTTCTGAGTTCTCACGCACCATTCTGAAGAAGTGTTTTTGGTGGCAATTACTTCAACCCACTTCGTAAATGCGTCAACAACAATTAAGTACCATTGTCCTTGCATTGGTCCTGCAAAGTCAATATGGATTCTCTCCCACGGACCTCGAGGAGTTAACCACGGATGATTTTCTTCTTTGCTGGGTTGATTTTGTTTTAGTCGACATTGTTTGCATGTTTTCACCATATGTTCAATATCTCGATCGATATTTTTCCATGTACAATAGCTTCTAGCTAGTGCTTTCATTTTCTCTATGCCTAGATGTCCGACATGTATAATTCCTTAAGCACAGTCTGATGAAGATCTTCTGGAATTACTACCCTAGTGCCTTTAAAAATAAATCCATCTTGCAGGGTAAGTTCGTTGTCGTGAAAACCAAACTGTTCTATTGATTCTCCCTTTTTGAGTGCATGTAAAACTAGTTGTAGATTCTTGTCCTGAGCAGTTGTTCTACAAATCACTTTACTATCAACTTGCAGTGAATCAAGCTGACTAAGTTGAAACAAGCTGCAGCTATCCATCAGGTTACGAGAAGTGTGTTCTGTACTAAAACTAGATAAAAAATCAACGTTAGCATGATCAGAGGTTCTTCTGTATTCGATATAATCAAAACCAGACAGAAAGTGTGCGTAGTTGAATAGTCTGGTAGCAGATATCGATGGAAGTGTCTTTGTAGGGTTAAATATGGACACTAACGGTTTATGGTCTGTAATCAAGGTAAATTTACGACCATAGCAGTAGAGGAAAAATTTTTTAGTCCCCAATAGATGCCCGTCGCTTCCTTGTCAATTTGACTGTAGTTCAGGTCACATTTCGTTAAACTGCGTGAGGCAAAACTAGTTGGTCTTTCACTTCCATCACTGTAACGATGAGAAATTACAGCTCCAAGACCTACTGGGGATGCGTCGGTTGCAAGTACTAAGGGCAAATCTGGGTTGTAGTGAACGAGAACATTATCTTTTGCTATCTCTGATTTTACCCTTTGGAAACTTTCTTCACATTTGGATGTCCATATATACGGTTTGTCCTTTTGAAGTAGACTGTTGAGTGGGTGAAGGATCGTGGCTAAGTTTTTTATGAATTTATTATAATAGTTTGCTAGACCAAGGAATTTCCGAAGTTCATTAATATTCTCTGGTTTCTTACTGTTCATGATGGACGCTACTTTATCTTTTGTTTTGTGGAGGCCCTGAGCGTCAATAACGTGTCCAAGATACTGTATGCTGCTTTGAAAGAATTTGCACTTATCCTGGTTCAGTCTTAGGTTGGCGTTTCTTAAACGTAGGACGATACATAATTTTGTCATTAATTCGTCAGACGTTTTACCCTGTAATATAATGTCAAATAAGCATTGTATTCCCTCTATTCGTTGTTAGGTATTGTCCATAAACTGTTTCCAAAGAGAAGGTGCTACTTTTACCCCAAACATAAGGCGGTTCACTTCGTACAGTCCTTTGTGTCTTGTGTACTTTATAGTCAGCACAAATCCGCACTTGGCCATTTGGCTTGACAACAGGCACAATAGGGGTACCCCAGTCAGAGTGTTTAACTTTTGTTATGATGCCACATTCTTCAAGTCTTTTAAGTTAGTTATCTAGTTTAGTTTTGAGGGAAAATGGTACCTGTATCTATAAATCGACATTGATTAGCCCTGTGTGAAGATGAACCACATCTATAACATTTGCCTCTAAGTTTGTCGATTCCTGACCTTGAAGATTGTGGGCTAAGAGGCGTTTGTCTATTCATTTCGTCCCTTGTTTTGTTATTCCTACTGTCACTGACATTTCTGGTGTCGATTTTATTTAAATCAACTGGTTCTGTAGTTTTATTATGTATACTCATACTCTCTGACTTGGCCAACTCTATAGGCGAAGCTACGTTAACTATATCTTGGTATGTGCGTTTCTCTCGATCTTGAAGCAATCTCGTTCGAATGTTCATGTCATTAATCCCACGAATAAACTGTAATTTGAGAAACATTTCTGCCACGGACTTTCCACATCCACAATTAAAGTCGAAGATAATCGTCATTTTTTTGAGAACCACTGAAAAATCGGTTACAGATTCATGGTCGTGTTGTGTTCTAGAAATAAATTTGTGTTGTAGAGCAAATTGGCTTGGCTGTGGGCCAACAAAATCCTGTAGTAGATTTACTAACTCAGTATAGTTTTTTGACAATGGATTTTCAGGAGCACAGATATCATAAAGCTGCTGGTGCAACTGGGGAGTAAGGACGTGCAGTAATGTGTAAACCTTACTTTTATCAACAATGAGTTGACCTTTTAGATGTAGAAATACCTCTAGTCTTCTAATAAAATTTGTAATCGTTTCATCAGGATTATAAGGAGTAAAATTGATGCTGCCTGGTGTAAAACCATGTGAGGTACAAACAGTTTGATCGTACGATGAGTAAGGTATAGTAATTGAACTAACAGGTTTTAGATTCTGTATTAAGTCCTGTAATTTAGCTGTAAGTTGTAAGTTTCATCTTCAACATTGCATCTACATTCTATTTCGTTATCTAACTCGTTTTCATCAGTTAGAGAATAGATACTATCCTGAATTCGTTTATAATGATCCCAGTATTGTGCAATGGCATTTAACTTGACACTAAGCTCATTCAATGTAGGGTTACCTTCTGCATGTCTTTTGGCCTTTGTGAATTGGCCTTTAATTACAGCCCGTGTCTTCTTAAATTTCTGTAAATCTCCCACTTCCGACATATCCCATCCTCGTCGCCACTATTGTGTTGAAAACTACTATTTAATTAAAATAAGTACGAGCAAATATAACTGACACCATTTCTTTATCTGTCAAAAATATGCCAATAAATCAGAAACGCTGTCAGCTGACTTTTTGTCATTCAATAAACACAAAAGATAAAATAACACAATCATATCATAACCGATGCTTGGTATTTTTTTACATAGTACCTTATTCAATTTCTAAAGAATAACTAAAAGTAAATATTGAATAGATGAGGCTTTTACTTGATGAACATCCATACTGAACGATGAAATAAAACAATTTAATTTGCTTAAAACTTCATTTATTTGAACTAATGTTCAGTTTAAACTGGTTGACGCGTTTCACTAACACAGTAGCTTTCTCAAAGCGTTTTGAGAATGCTATAAATGCTATAAATGAAGTTTTAAACAAATTAAAAAAAAAAGTAAATAACTTAATATGGATAAATATTTCAAATAATTTATTCCCATCTTTAATATGGTAGTTAAATATTTTTTATTTGTAGTTTCGAATACCACTTTTAACACTGACTTTTTTTCAGCCACAACTACTACAACTACTAGTCGACCTAGTCCACCATGGTTGATTACATCTCAACCACCGATGTGGAGTACCATAAAAACGCCGTCTAACAGACCAACTCATCCAACATCTCCTTCAAAATCTGCAGCTGTTTCACCGCCACAATCTCCAGGTAAACCTCGTGTTCAATATCCTTATTTCGTCTCGTCTCCACATATTGCACGTCACTGTATGTTATAGAAGTTTACAAGCGCTAAGATGACAATTCTGGCTTATGATTGAAAATGTATTTAGGTAAATCGCTGTAGTACTGTAAGGCGTTATACCTTTGAAATGCTATAATTACGAAATATTCGAGAACAACCTTAAAGAAGCTGAAATATGTAAGCCCTTGCAGAAGTAACCAATTAATTTTGCCGACTTCATAAGTAAATTAACATATTGATAAAACTAATTTTTTAACTACCGTGACTATTTTATTTTTGTTTTCCCGCGAATAACGGTAGATCAAATATGGAAGCGACAAAATTGTTCTACTATGAATAATTTCATTTCCAGGTCCATCATCTACATCTAGAATTAAACCTTCAACAACACCGCGTCACTTTTCAATTACACCACAACCTCCACCACCTGTTCATCCGCTTGAAAAAGACGAACTTGATGAAGTTGAAACACTTGACCACATTCCAGACGAAATTACTACGCTTCCATTTACAACAATTACTTCAAACGGAGTTGATTTAAATAAAATCACATGTAAGCACAATTTATTTTCATAACTATAATATCAAAACTCGCAATTTTCAAATTAGTAGAGTATCAATAAATAATGTAAACCATACTTCCCTTCTTATGGTTATAGCACATGTTAAGTTTGTCATTTATAAATGTCATTTTACCTCTAAAACTCTGTTTTTGTATCTAATTGTGTCAGTCTCTTGTTGGTTTATTGGGTAAATATACCATAAAACTTTGAAGACATGGACGACTTAGATTTAAAAAAAAACGAATGCATGTTAAAGTCTGGAAGAGAAAGTACAAAAACGTTTAATTATCTAGTATTACTTGAAATAGTATAATCTATCTTCTCCCCCTTAATTTCTAAAGCAGTTATGGTAAAATTATATATTGTTACGAAACAGCACACTGGTATAGTCCCCGAATCGGACTCTGTCTAAATCATGTATGAAAGTTAAAATTATGGCGGATGCGCAGGGATTTCTTAGAACTGTTTACGATTGTGACTATCTTATCTAGACATTGTTTTTGTGGCCAGTCTTATCTAGAAAATGCCACAGCCAATTGTTTTTGTGTAAGCCGCAATCTAGGATTATCTAGTAAAAAAGGCACTCATATATAAAGGACCCACCATGGAGAGTTAGTTTAGTTGATAAAGTGATCTCGACAAATAAACAAGAATACACTGAAATAGCGAACACTAAGTGTTGATATAAATTGATAATTAAGCTTGTGTGTATATAAATTAAATGTAAGTGAATAGTTAAGTGTATATAAATTAAGTGTTAGTGAGTAGTTTAGTGTTTAAATAAATTCGTAAGTAGCTATACCGTGTGTTTAAAGTTTATCCCACCCGTTTAATGTTTAAATAAATAAGAAAAACATTACATTGGTGTCAGGTGTGGGGTAATATAAATAAATTGCTACGTAAAATGGCCAAGAGACTATGTGATCTGAAAGTGACGGAATTAAGAGCAGAATTGGAATATTGTGAGTTGGAAACGTCCGGTCAGAAAAGTGAATTAGTAGAAAGACTTGAAGTGGCACTGGAAAATGACGGTTTTGATCCAGAAACAGTTTTATTCAATGACGAGGCTTCCACCTTAATCTCGTCAATTTCTACTAATATTTCTGCTAACATGGACGAGAAGATTTCTGCCATGGAAGAGAACATGGACAAGAAGATTTCTGCCATGGAAGAGAAACTTTCAACGAATGTGAAAAACGATATTTCTACTATGAAGAATGATATTTCGGCTAACATGCACGAGAAGATTTCTTCCATGGAAGAAAAGATTTCAACGAATGTGAAAAACGATATTTCTGCTATGAAGAACGACATTTCTGCTAATATTGACGACAAGATTTCTACTTTGAAGAACGATATATCTGCCGATATCTTATTAATGAAAAACGACATTGCCGCTGACGTTGAAAATGAAATTTCGTCTCTAAAATCTGAAATCGAGAATAAGATGTCGACGATGGACGAGAAAATCGAGAATAAAATGTCAACGATGGACGAGAAAATCGAGAATAAGATTACAACGATGGACGAGAAGACTGAGAATAAGATTACAACGATGGACGAGAAAATCATGGAGTTAGAAAAATGATGACAGATATAAGAACTCAAGACACGCCAGCGGAAGAAAAGAAGACCGAGCAAACGAAACCTTGCAAGACAGAAAGACACCCTAAGTTAGAAGACATTGGTAGTTTTACCCGAGTCAAGGCCCCAACGTTCGATGGAAAAATGTCGTGCACCAATTATGTGAAGCAGTTTGAAGCAGCCGCTAGAGTAAATAATTGGTCCGATAAAGAGAAAGCAGTGAACCTAACTACAGCGCTTCGGGGAGATGCCTTAGATGTACTTCAGACGAGACCGCTTGAAGAAACGGATGACTTTGAGCTGCTGAAGAAGAGGTTGGACATGCGATACGGTCACGAACATCTAGAACATTTGTACCAGTCCCAGCTGAAGAACCGAAGGCAGAAACGTGATGAATCCCTTCAAGAGTATGAAGTGGATATTGCCCGACTAGTTCGATTTGCTTATCCGTCAGCACCAGAGAACATGATGGAATGTCTGGGCATCCAGGCCTTTATTGATGGCTTACGTGACCCCGATATGCAGAGGACGCTTGATTTAGCCTATCCGAAAACATTAGTCGACGCATTGACTGCTGCTCTTGAATATGAAGCAACCACGATGGCTTCGGGATAGAACAAAGGTATGACCATACAGGAAGAAGGTGACAATGACAGACTTGACCAGATCGTCAACTTGTTGAAAGATATGGTAGACAAGAAGCTGAAGAAAATCTTTTTATACATTGTTCGAATTGTCTTAATTTTATTCTTCAGATCAGCAATAGTAAGACCAGAAACTTCCGTTTCTTTGACAATAGAACTCGAAGCATTTTCTCCTGCATCTTTGTTTTTGTATTTATTCAGTCGTTGGTTCCAAAGACAATAATGCTTATGATTAACACTATACAAAAAACAAAGTACTACATAAACAAATGTATTATGAGTGACTAGTTGAAAGTTAACTGATTTCACATGTTTCAAGACAGGTGTCAACTTGGAATATAAATCTTAGGCTTAAACGATAAAGTTTGACTGAGTCAATCTTTTCGTGTTTCACTAAAAAGTTGATCAACTTTATTGAAACAAAAGTTCTCACGATAAATTTGATTCAGCTTTAATTTCTGACACACAGTAGTGGATCGTCGTCATTTCCGCCTGGAAAATTGTGGCATCTTTTGTTAGGCTTACTGGGGAAGGTATCCCTTGGTTTAACTCCTCTACCCCTGCTCCTATACCTTCCAACGTCTTTGAGCCATCCGTGTACCATGTAGCTTCCGCTTGTATAGGTACACCTCCTTTCCAGTCTACCTTACCTCTTACCTGGTATAGTTACTTTGAATTTCAAAGATATTAGGCCAGGAAATATGGATGTTGGGATAGAACAATAGAGACAAGCTATTGTTTTTTTTAATGTGTAGGAAAGAACCTCCAGATTAACATAATAAAAGTCCCATTCGATCCCACTATGACAAATTTGAAAAAAATGTCCGCCATCTTGTTTATTTTTATGGAATAACTTTTTTATTTATGTACTGACCAAAAATTACGTAAATCCCTATACAAATATACTTGTAGCTGAAAATGTAAAAAAGTTACATATTTTTAAAATAATGGCACAGCCTAATGAACTGTGATGCTGTGATAATGGTACGCTAAAAATAAATTAAAATTTTGTATTAAAAGTTACTTAAGTAACATATTTTTTCTTTTATAAACAAAAATTTAATTTACTTTTTGCAAAATATCTGTTATTTCTTCATCATCTACTTCAAAAATAGCATTAGTACAAGTGATTCCATAGCATTGGCCACACTTTGGGGAATACCTAACTTTTTACAAGAACAGTTCTGTCCACACGCACTTTGCAGTTACAAAAAACTTGTTTAGATCTGGGGGTGCTACTTCTTGTTTTGTCCTGACGTGAATTGGGTCACCCTTCTTTTCAAAATCGCTTTCAATGTAATTATAAACAAAGGTTTTCGAATTCCGTCTGCATTATATCATTTATTGGCCTTCCGGGTTTTTTGTTGGGTGGTACCGTGTTTCAGCTGCAACATGCATATTCTTTTATAAATCCCCTTCCCCCAATCGTCATTTCTTTTCGTAACTTGTTCTGCTGTAGACGTTTTAAATGAATTGTAGAAACTATGCGGAAACTATCTTGATAACGTTTAACACCTTGGAACAAAAGAAACAGCTGCCTTTAAAATCAAAACACTGGTTTAAAGCGGATCGCAACACTGATTTTGAGTATTGTGGAGCATTATACATTGTCACGAGGTTCTTGTAATTTTTTAATGTTTGATGGATGAGTATATTTCTATCTGCAATCTTTGTGAACTATTAATGAACTTACATTTGCCATTTGTAGTCATTGCGAAGTTTGCTGGCGTTTACAAGTATTGGAAAACCATCTTTTCCTACCACCACTAATGTTTTAGAAGTACCTACTTCACTACATATTACACATTTTTTTTTTCAATTTTAATAACAGTCACAAATACAAAATAACACAATAATCAAAAATGCACGTGCCTTTTCCCTTACAAGTGATCTATAAGAATAAATTATCATAGTAACATATACAGGGTAGCTGTTAAAGATGAAACCAAAGCTATAGTGTTTAAACGGTTCAACATACGAAACCCAAAATTGCAGAATTTCAACTAAATATATTTCCGCATATTTTAGCCTAAAAATAATTTTTTTTATAATTACAAAATTTTAAATATGGCCGTCATCTTGATTTTTTTAAATAGGAACATAGGTCATGTGATATACCATTTGAAAGGGCTTAACACCCTGATTACAAAAATGTATCACACATGGGGTCTAAATACAACAGAAATGATATTAATAATAGGGAGCGTAGGAGGCTGTGCATTGGACTCAAATATTATAACAATAACATTTATTGTTGATTAATTTGCAAGAGACAGTGTTGAATAGTAAAATAATTTGTTAAATTAAATCATTTCAAAGTAATTAGTAATAATAAATCAATTAACCGAAAACGAAAGAATTGAAATACTCGTGATGGTTGGGTATGGAGAAAGAAAACGCACGCACGAAGAGGTTGCAAACCCCATGTGTGATACATTTTTGTAATCAGGGTGTTGAACCTTTTCAAATGGTATATCAAATGACCTATGTAACTATTTAAAAAAATCAAGATGGCGGCCATGCTTAAAATTTTGTAATTATAAAAAAAAATCATTTTCAGGCTAAAATATGCGCAAATATATTTAGTCTAACCGTTCAAGCACTATAGCTTTGGTTCCATCTTTAACAGCTACCCGATTTATATAGTTCACATAAGAGATATAGTGCGAATTTTAAAGTTTCGGCTTATCCTTTGATTTGAACACTGTCATAATCCAGTCAATATTATAATTTAAAATGCTTATTAGACGATATATTCATTTAATATTATAAGTTCAACTAACAATCGTTAAAATGTATTTAATAATTTTATAATTATTAAATACATCTTTAACATAACACCAGACAATTAAAAATACCTTATATTTCGTTTTATTAACAAGAATTAGTAATTTAATTTTTAAATAACTTATTATTTTTCTCATATTTTACTGAACTATAAGTATATTTCGAGATAGCAATTTTTTCGTACACACACGTGTCCACCAGCGATAAGCAACGCTCACTATTTAGTTGGTAGGCTAGCATTAAGATAGAGTGTAGTGTGTAAGTGGTATTGGTAAAAGAAAACAAAATATTAATACCTTTCAGAGTCTAGCTCCGCAACATAACTTACAGGGGGTATACCATTACATTTCTACACTATATGTTTGGCGCGTACTATACGCGCACTTGTCCCGAAGTAGTCGTAATCAAACTCGAGACTTGTTGCTCTTGGTTATACAGTGGCGTAGCCAAATTATCTTTGGTATTTTTAATAAATTAGCAAATATCAACTAGAATAGATAACGTTTTTAATAAATTGTTATGCACCTAAATATATGTGTTTAATTCGTTGATAAATACGTATTTTTGAAAATTTAATAACTTAAAATAAAAAAATAATTTTGTGGTTTATATATAATAAAATTCTTCAAATTCTCTAGTACATATTTTTAATTTCTAAACAAAAAAGTATCCTTCCGTTTTTTATAAAAAATCAATTTAATGAGATATTAACAAAAAATGAAAAAAATCAAGATGGCCGCCATTTCTTTCTTACTTTGGTATGTTATAGTACAAGTCATTATGTACCGATATCAACCAATACTAGTATGTTTCTAATTTGTTCAAGCTCACCCTATTGTTACCAAGTTTACTGAGGTATATATATTGTAACCATTGTATCAATGGGTTGCCCCATTACATTGTCCGCTTTCAGCTAATCGCGAATAGTTTCTGATAATCTGCACTATACTTCTGGCTTATATGCTGTTGATTTTGTATCAATCCGTTCATTACATATCTGTCCTCTCCTTTTACGAAAATGTGTAGTGGTGGTAGATTCAGCAAGACTTCCATAGCAGCTGTGGGAGTAGTTCTTTTGGCCCCCGTAATACACAGGCAAGCTAGCTTTTGTCCACCACACCATCGACTCATAGGTTACCATTGGCCTAACCACGCTTGCATATAACCATTGGGTCATTTTAGGATCGAGTCCCAAGTTCTTACCACGCATACTTCTGCATCTGCCCAATGACATAGCAGCTTTTTGCGTGGTTTTCAATAAGTGAGTATTCCATGTGAGCCTATGATCAAAATATACCCCAAGGCTTTGGCAATCTCCTTTTCGCCTAGCACTGGTAGTTTTATACCTGGAAGTGCCATTTGTTTGGTGAAGTTGACCACATGTGTTTTCTGAGCATTGACTGGTAAGTCGCTTTTGTTTATACCACCATTTATCAACAATATTTAGGGCTGCCTGCATTCTTCCAGACACCACCCCTACAAATTTTCTTCTGACAACAATTGCTATGTTGTCTGCGTATCCTAGGCAGTAAAAGTCCGCCGAGGAGATCGTCATCTAAGGTTGCCCAAAGTAAAGGTGATAGAACTCCTCCCTGTGGGCAGGCTCCACCGGCTCTTGCTGGTAGCTTGACCCAAAGTGGATTGTACTATTCTATTTTCCAGGTTAGCTTCTATACATCTACATATTACACTAGGTATGCCCCGTCTACTCATTGCGTTAATCAGTGAACTGGTAGTGACATTGTTGAATGCTCCCTCGATATCCAGGAAAGTGGCCATTGCCATCTCCTTGCCTTCTATTGACTTTGAGACCAGCCTGTTTAGATTCTTCCAGGGCGGAATCTGTAGATCTACCTGGTTGGTAAGCATACTGACTGGTACTTAGCGGGCTAGCTTTTAGTACCTCGTCCCTAATAAACCTATCCAGTGTTTTAAGTAGAAAGGAGGATGGGATTATGGGTCTATATGACTTAGCTGTTAGGCGTTTTTGCCATATTCTTGATGTGATCCAAACAGGCTTTAAGAATCTTACATATGTGTGGCAGTAACATCTTAATCTCCATCTGCAATCGTATAGGGTAGATACCATCTGTCCCGGGGGACTTGTATAGCTTAATATATTTATAGCCAGATCCTGCTTGATCTGGTCACCTCTGCTTTGCTTTCATTTTGGTGACTTGTCACTTGTCACTGACTTGTAGCTTTATTTCTACATAAAATCATCTTTGCTTTTGCATTTTATATTCACGATCTCTTTATTTCTATTTTTTGGTATATAAAACGCATATTGTTCGTTATATGTGTGGCAGCATACATATTCATGTATTTCTATCGATTTTCCTTCTACAGTTAAATCAAGAAGATAGATTATTTTATTTGTAGTTATAAGCAAGTCACTTCTATCTCATTTTTCATATATTATCTCATTTTCTTATGCTGCATTGAAAGATGATGTGTTTTAAACCATACCCACTTTGTGTATCTTATTGTCACCTACCTTTTGTATTTATGAATTTACAACTACGTTGTTTTTTCCAGAACTTGAGTCACTTATATGTGATTGACTGATTGTTTCTCTTAACTGCTAGAACTTTTTAAAACTACTTGGGACATAATTTGATGATACAACAGTTTTAGAGAGAAATGAATTTCATGTCAATATTTTCCATCATTGAAACATCAAAAAGTGTGGTTTAACAAAATAAAGCGATGTTGCCTCAGAATATCTTTATATATATATATATATATATATATATATATATATATATTGTTGTAAATAGAACATATACAGAATCCTGATAAAGGATATAAAATTAAAAATTTGTCAATAAAAATAATTTTTAAAAATGATGTATCAAAATAATAAAATACCTCGTATAACAATATAACTAAGTACGACCAATGGGTATAATCAAAAAGATAGTAAATAAATATAAAAAGAAATCATAAACAAACATCAGAAAAACAGTTGTAAAAATTAATTCTTCAACTTAATAAAAACAACCTTAGACAGAACCTCATAAGTAAACGCAGATCAAGAAATAATATAACGCTGCATGGAATCTTAGACACCCAGAGCATCTGTTTATATTTTAAAATTAAATAGAAACTTCTAACAAATGTAACTAAAACTATAATGATTAAACAATAAAAAGACATTTAGAAGTAATAAAATATATAGAATAAGATATTTAGTTAATGATTAATCATAAAAGTAGGTATGGGAAATATTATGATAGGTAGGAATCTGTAATATGAGCAAGGTCAAATTTATACCAAAATAAAACAGTTGAGACAAATTATACCAACATAAATTATTTTGAATGTGAAAAACAATAATGAAATAAATGATTACCGACATAGTTTATGTATATAGGTGTAATAATATCAAACATAATGAGAAATGAATTGTATATATGTATAATAAGTAAATATGTAGATTGTAGAAAACGTAGAATTAATGAAATTGCATTGACCAATCAAAACAGCGCAAATAAACACTGATATGGAAAAAGACAATAATAATAAGGTGTGAGTGAATAAGTCAATGACAATAAGTATATTAGGTATAAAAAACTATAGTTTGCAATAAGTTTAAGTCAGAAAAACAATAAAAACAACAATAAACAAAGTGACAGGTGAAATTTTCAATCGAACTTTCGAGAACAAAAACCACTTCCGGTGACAGACGATAAAAAGGGTTATGTTCGATGTAAAATGCGGGAAATTAGTAGTTGAGAGTCAGTGGTCAGTGGTAACACTAATAAAGTTATCCTAGTTTTATTTAATGTAACAAATTTATAATTAGTCAAAGGAAAAATATATAAATCAACATAAAATCTAATCAATTTTAAAATAAATCAAGTGTAACAAACGTTTGTGAGACTACAAGTAGCAGAGGAAGAAAATTATCACCCAGATAATGAAAAGCAAAGGTATTCAACATCAAAGGCGGGAAGATATATGGGAAGCGTCTCCTCCGATGTAGCATCATTTCAAGAAAAAGGAACAAAAGGTCGGTTGTGTGTTTATTAAATATATTTGGTACCAAATAAATGAAACTTTCAAATAAGAACGTATAAATAATAATTTTAAAATAATAATTTCAAGTGATATAAAAATTTTAAGAGCTCATATACCTGGTTTAAAGTTCTGTTATCTTTACATGAATATAATATACCATTAAAACTTACCATTATAAAGTGTAGATAAATGTATAATTTCTTTCATGTCGAACTTCACCAAAAATATATATAAAAATTTCCACTAGTAACAGACCACAACTAATTCCAGTTTATATCAATACACAATTATTACCATACAGTAAAATAATATTTAAAAACGTAAATTTTGAATCGATAAAATATCAAATATGTTTCCAAGTTCACGTCCCGAAGAAAACTAAAATTTAACATTTTAAAATCATTTCATAAATCCTCTTAGTTAAAAAAAAGGAAACACTTTAAAAAGTTTTTTTTGTTTAACATAGAAGCAAAGTTAGAAAGAGCAGGTGTTTGCAAATTTCTAAGAATTTCAACGCTCACAAGATTTCGACCAAGTTATGCAAATGAGCCAGAAAAAGTCGTGGTTAAAAAGAAAGGTATAATTTTTTTGGAATATAAAGAAAGTCATATTCAAAGTGGAAATTTAGATATATATAAAATAACTCATTATTTATGTATAACGTAAGAATTGGTAGAACAAAAAGGTTAATCATTTATTTTATTAATAAATAGTTTCATCAGTCTAACTGTATAATAAGCTGTAACAAATAGTTTGTATATGAATCATTGTTTTATATGTGTTTTCAAAAGTTTTATTTCACAAAATTTTTTATCAGTCACATAAATATATCACATTAATAAGCAAGGTTGATTTTATTATCATAATATGCCCAGAACCCTACTGATTTTAAGAGTCGTAAACGAATAAGAGCAGCCGAGGTAAGAAAACATAAGAATTAAATAAACTACATGTTCATAAATAGCATAATAAATAAAAGGAAGCATTGAATAAAAAATATGTAATTTGGCGAACCCAACAATAGTATAAAAAGTTTAAAATTTGCAATAAATATAATATCATTTCATATTCACATATCCATATATTCAAATCATACATTGATATATATTAATACTTAAAGTCCAATCATATTCCACTTGTATAAAGTATATTAATAAATATAGAGTACTTAAAAAAAAATCAAATCATTACACACATATTTAACTGTACCACAACGTAAAAGACATATATATAGAACGTAAAGGTAAAAGTTAAATCCAATTTAACTTGCTCCCAAACGTGGGGCAATTAAAAATAAAGCATCAATTCCAATTTAACTGGCTTCCCAAACGTGGGGCATTAAATAAAATAAATCAATTCTATTTAACTGCTTCCCAACGTGGGGCATTATTTAAAATAAAGTAGTAATTCAAATTAATATATATATATATATATATATATATATATATATATATATATACAGTTTCTTTATCTTTCGATTAAAAGCTTGATGGAAACCAAAAAATATATCTAGTTTCATATCTATTCAAATTTATAATTATTTTTAGAAACTGTTTGCAAAAAAGCATTTGCGTATTTAATGTAAGCAACAGTAGATAACTTGAAATGAATAATTACCGCTAAAACCCAAATAATCTACTTTTATGTCTACTATATAATACTAGAACAAAATGTAATGTATTTGAAAAGTGACTTAGGTCAAATACTAGACAGCAGACTTGTGTCTTAGTTGATACGTTGATAGTTATATTTATTGATTTTTATTGCACTGTGTAGTATATATAACTTCTCTTTATGAAGCAAATAAATGTGCTATCTAAAAGTTAGTTGTGATTATTTCAGTAAAACATAATATTTATTGAATTTAATTTTAATATAATATAGTTAGTTATACATTACTAAATATAATCTTTTTTTAACAGATGATATCATGTATACATCAATACCGAGTATGATTCCATCATGGGGTAAGGACATCGACAGTATACCATATCACTGTAGCCCCCAAACTGTGCGTAGTATCTACTGGAACTGGACCAAAGTGAATTCAACCTCCATCCAACCGTGTCCTGGAGGCACAACAGGCTTCGCCAAATGGCACTGCCAAGGATTCCCAAACTCCAAGATACCTCAATGGTATCCGCCAAACCCAGATCTTAGTGAATGTAGATCTGTGTGGTTAACCAGTTTAGAACAAAGAATAATTGTAGGCAAAGATCCTTTGTTGTCAATAACTAATGATCTAGCTCAAGTAACTAGCAGCAAAACTCTCTTCGGTGGAGATATGATGTATACTACGAAGATTATTCAAAAATTAACAGAAAAAATGAGTAATGATATTCTGACATTTTCAGATATTGAACAAAGAGAACAGTTCGTAACCGAGCTGCTATCTGATGTAGCCAAAACAGGCAGTAACTTATTAGATGCTT
Organism: Galeruca laticollis; assembly: GCA_963921935.1. Taxonomy (NCBI): domain Eukaryota; kingdom Metazoa; phylum Arthropoda; class Insecta; order Coleoptera; family Chrysomelidae; genus Galeruca; species Galeruca laticollis. The sequence goes on from OY998180.1 coordinate 171,944,968, forward strand.
CCCAACATTCTTCTTGGAAAGACTTAAGCTACAAGGAACAAATGAACGTAGCTACTTCTTTGCTCATCGAGCTCGAAGAAAACGCTTTTCTTCTAGCTGAAACTGTAAATAACAAAAAGACTGTGGATCGCATGTTCAAAAATATATGTAAGTATTTAATATCTACTTGACAAATTACTAAATTACAATGGCTTACAGAATAGTCCTCACGTTTTAGTTACACATTTCTTGTTTTTATAAACTTAATTTTTAAGAAAATTGAATTAAACAATTGTGAATAAAGTTGTTTGGTCGGAATCTGAACAGTATGTATGGTGGATGTATACATTATCTACCATCTAACTTGTGAACAATATTAGTATTTTGAAACAATCAACAAAATCAAACTTGTCTGTAATTCTGTATTGGAGTTGTTTATCACTACAATCCTCACCTCAGTGTAAAACAGTGGGAAGTAAGTTTTATGGAATACAACCTACTGAAGTTACTTTCAACAATAATTGAAACTCATGAGCTAGGGTATGTTACCATTAGAGCCTTATTATCCTCAAGTGTCTGCTATGGTGACCGTCAAAAGAAGAAGCTGCTTCTCTTGGTGAGAAGGAAAATAATAAGCAATATGACAAAGTATAGTAATGTATCCCTCTTTATCTTTAAGGCAATCAAAAAGTTTATTATTCAATATAATTACTACATTTGAATATTCTGGTTTAGAGGAGTTGGAAATTTATAATTCTAACCCAAAAATGTTCCACATTTATTAGACATGTAAATAAGAATCAACAAAGCTGATCACTGTCTATTAAGAGACAGAAGGACAATACCTGCCTCTTCTGTAAGCCTGTAATAACAAAGGCTAGTGCCGTGGACCAATCAGAATACTAGTAAAACACAACACGTCTATGTGCTACAGTGTGACACTGGAAGTAGCCAGATTGAATGATAGATTTTAACCCCCCACCCCCCATAATCACAATGATGGCATATATCGCTTAAAGTGATTGGTTGATCATCTGAAGCAGCGGCGCTCTAACGCCGCTTGAGTTTTTTAAATACCTCTCTAAAGACTGGAAATAATATTCCTAAAAATAATTCACATTTTCATTATACAGGGTAGCGAGAAGTCTGGCACCAAGTCATTTTCTATGAAAAGATTAAACATATAATAATCAAATTTTAGGGTTATGAACGGTATTTGTATTCTTCGTTTTTTAGAGTAACTGTCAAAGTTATGTGACGTCAGAACTCAATGTACCGCCGCCATCTTGAATTTTTTTAAATGGCAGCGTAGGTCGAATGATATATCACAGAAAAGCTTATTTCTTCCTCTCACCAAAAATAGTGAATAAGTACAACATGACTTTATAAAAAAACAAGAAACAAATGTCAAAGACTTAAAACATGTACTTTTAGAACACATACTAAATTACAATACTTACTAGGGTAATAACAAATAATCAACTTTCCTTATAACAAGGACTCAAAGTAACGACCATCTGTTTCTTGGCAATAGTACAACCTATCTTGGAAGCTTCGAATAGAATTGTTAATCATTTGTGGAGTAATCGCTTGCATTTCAAGACATATGCGAGCTCTTAAATCCTGTATGATTGCTTTTAAATCCTGTATGATTGTAGGTTTGTTAACATAAACGCGATCCTTTAAGTAGCCCCTTATATGTTTATGCTTTTCAAAGAAAATGACTTGGTGCCAGACTTTCTCGCTACGCTGTATAGGAAACACTGTGTGTCACAAAGAGTCAAATACATGCTGTTGGTAGCTGCCTACGTAACACTTATTAAAGCTTTGTCAAATTGTTGTATAGTGACTTCAATAATTTTCAAAATATATGAATTCATTCGTATTTATTTATTTATTTATTTATTTGCTAATTCATTTGTTATTTTATAAATACTTACTATACCAGTTGATTGTTTTCTTTTGTTCTAGTAATATCAGTTCGAGTATTAGATGTTAGGTCCCTTTCATACGAGACATTCCCAGAAAGAGCATCAAAAAAGATGTGGAAAGTTAGCAATGATTTAATAGAATTACCTCGTGGAGCTCTACTAGAAAATAGTGATGGTGCTCTGGTCAGACTAGTATTTGTCGCGTTTGACAGATTGGAAGAAATCTTACAGTGGCAACCAGAAGGAGTCGACACTTTGAATCCAAGCAACAATGTGTCCAAAGTGCTAAATAGTAAAGTGATATCAGCAAGTTTGGGCAAAGGTAGACATATCCAGCTAAAGGAACCAGTTCAACTCACCTTGCAACATCTAAAGACTGAAAATCTCAGCAACCCAACGTGTGTGTTTTGGGACTATACAACTAACGCGTGGAGTGAAGAAGGGTGCTATGTGTTGGCGTCGAATTTTACACATACAATTTGTCACTGTAATCACTTGACGAACTTTGCGATATTAATGGACGTTCATGCTGTATACTTACCTATGGCACATGAAATCGCGTTACAAGTTATTACTTACATCGGTTGTATCATATCTATTGTATGTTTAGTTTTGGCAATAATTACCTTTCAACTCTTTCGTGGACTCAAGGTAACTTTTGTTAATTATTTTAAATAATTTGTAGTATATATGTTTATATTTGTACATAGTGTCGTGAATTTTTGTAATCATTTTCTCAAATTGGTTTTCAATTTTACTAATCTGTGTATTCCATCACTTTTAAATCCTCAATATGCCTTTTTTATTTTATATACAAGATCAAAATATAGAACAAGGGAAGAGCTCTTTGTACTTTTACAAATCTAAGAGACTGAAAATATGGACACTACTAGAAATAGGGGATAAATTAACCATGATCATAAAGAGTATATTTGCAGAAGTGAAAAAGGATGTTTAACTAAATGGAAAGAGTTTTCAAGAAAATTTAACATGAGAAAAGGGACAAAATAAGGTCCACAACTCTATTGATTGACATAATAATAAAGGAAACAAGAAAACATTCACAGAAATACCAAACAATAATAGTATATAATAAACTACAAGTGGAAAAACCTGCATGTATACAGATGAAATAGAATACTAACAGGATACACAAAACAAGACGACCCAAATAATAAAGAACATTAATTGGACTGATAAATATCTAGGGAATTTAATCACAGAGGATCGGAATATATTTCTTGACACACAAAAATTATAAAAAATTAACAATTATATTATTCACTTATCAAAACCATTATAGGGAAATGGGAGGATACAACACAGTGTAAAACTAAAAGATATGTTAGTCAGACCAACAGTAACATACACGGCTAATATAGAAATAAACATGATAATAAAAAGATGAATGGTTTTAATGATTAAAACTAACTTTTCCGCACTTATATACTCCGAAATTTCTTAAAAAATGACCAAAAATGTGGTATATCTGGATTTATAGTACCCGTTGTACTGGCTCTAGTGATCTGAAAATCAATAAGGTTCATATGTGAGATGCCCTGAACAACACCCAATTATAAAATTTGTCACATGTGTACAGAGCACAGCTAAATTATAGAACAGATTCATTATTTTGCAAACAATTTATTTTAGATAAAAATCCCGAAATAGGTCGATTTTTAATTTTACATGCTGATTTTTTAATAATGGGCGAAAATGAGGATGTCACCAGTTTTAACATGGTGAAGTAATCATTGAATTTTTTAAATTAAAATGTGGGTGTCGTAATACCTCATTTGAAAGATCTTTTTAATATTGTATTCAGCAGTATCGTACTTAACTGACTTATGCTTATACAAGGAAAATAAAAAGTAATTTAATTTAATTAGAGAATAATTTTACAATAAACGAACTGCAATATTAAATTAATTAATACATAATACTTTTCAGCTAAATTAAATGCTCAAAATGCAATCCACCAGTCTCTTGACAATAAGCAAATCGACGAACATATTCCTCTTGCACATTACGAATAACTTCCATAGTAATTTTATTAACTTCGTCTCTAATTCAGTCTTGCAGCTCCTGTAGATTTTGCGGTTTATCTACATAAACCTTTGATTTTAAATAACCCCATAGAAAATAATCTAGATGTGAAGATTTGGAAATCTTGGGGTCCTCATCTACCAATTCACCTCCCAGGTAAAAACTGGTTTAAAAACTCGCGAACATCACGTGCATATTGCGGGGGTGAACAATCCTGTTGTAACCAAATGTAATCTAGTAAGTTAATATTGTTGGCGTTTGAAAACATATTGGCAAGGACTGATATATCTTCTATTCGCAAAAATTGAAGATAACATTGACCTGTAAGATTTTCTTCAAAAAAATGAGGACCAGTAATTGTGTCATTAATTATTCCCGCCCAGACATTTATTTTATGATAGTGATGAGTATGACCTTCAGTCATTCAGTGAGGATTATCCTTACTCCAGTATCAGCAATTTTGACGATTGATTGAACCGTTTAGGCAAAATGTGGCCTCATCAGAAAACATAATTTGCTTAATAAAACGTTGATTGTGGTTACATAAATCCTGCAAAATGTCACAAAACTGCTTAAGGCGATCGGGATTATCATCGTTGAGTTGAACTGAATTTTGTACAAATGGTACTTTTCGGCTTTCACAATACGTAATAACGACCATTGAGATATGCCTGTGTTCGCTGCAATTTGGCATAAAGTATTATGAGGATTATTTTCAACACTTAATACAACATCAAGTTTCAGATTTTCTAATACCTTAGGACGTCCAGCATTTTGTATATTTTGAGTTGCTGAGTTCTCATTTTATCTCCAAATCCTATAAAAATTAAAATTTCTATGCGTTGGGTTTTACTTGAAGTAGCCATAATTTACTTCTAAGGCTGGATCCACATGTATCCGTGATCACGGACGTACGTGTGCGTTTCACGGATAGCGGAAAATATGATCATCTACATGTGTAAATCCGTTCACGCATTCGTTTATGGTACCTAACGTCAAAACAACCTCAAAATATTCTAATATTTTTGTCATTACAGTATGACTGATACACCGATCGTCTTAAATTATGAATGTTTGTCATGTTAGTGTAAATAATAGGACTTTAATGATTTCTTGTTTAAACAGACAATTAGTGAAGGCTCCTCTCTGGGCACAAAGTGATTTAAGGAAAAAGATAAATATAACATACCTAATGTATCTGCAAAACAAAAGTCTTATCACACAAAACAGGAATGTGGATAAGAAAAATTTTTATGGAGTAAAAATACTAAAATATGGCTGTGGGAAACCCTTATTCGAGAGCTGGAAGAGAGCGACACCCATAGACAAATAATATATCTAAAAATAGTCAGCGAATCACAACAAAAACTCCAACAAATTAACCTCAGCTCAATCACCTATGAGAAGTTAAAATTAATCAACTTCTATCCGTTGTGACCTTGAAACACGCGTGATTTTGTTCCCTAAAATTTCATTGGTTGATATTGATCACGTGGTATACAAAGGATACGTATCACGGATGCATGTGGATCCAGCCTAAAACTAAAACTTCAACTAATATTTTAATTGACATTAGGCAGACAACTTCATTTTTATCGATTAATACCAACTTGATTTTTGACGATTAATTACTGTTGGGTTTTTCTGTATTTCTTTAGCTTTGTTCTTTTTTTATTAGATACCGTGTGTGTCGCCTAAAATATTGCTTATTGTTAATGATTTTTAACAGTAGTAGCAAATTCTCAAACTGAAAAATAAAATAAATTTTTGCTCACTCCGTAGAAATAATAATTGGCCAGCTATACCATTACCGAATAATGCATTAAAAGACCTTTCAAATGGGGTATTACAAGATTCACATTTCAATTTAAAAAAATTAACAATTCGACACCACATCAAAACTGGTGACGTCACCATGTTCGCATATTATTTAAAAAATCGGCATTCAAAATTAAAAATCGACCTATTTAAGGATTTTTGTAAAAAGTAAATTATTTGCAAAATAATGAACTTGTTCCATAATTTAGCCTTGCTCTGTACACTGCATAGGCTGTATCAGGCTAGCAAACCGTAATTTCTCCAAAAATTACCAAAAATATGGAATTGCAAGTACCATAGCACCCATTGTAGTGGCTCTGGTGAGCTGAAAATCAATGGGTTTATCTGTAAGATATCCTGAACAATACTCAATCATAAAATTGGTGACTTGTTGCACTCCTGAGGCTATATCGTGCTAACAAGACATGTTATAAAAATTGGCCGACGACGACGACACACTCCCACATAGAATTTTTTTCTAACAACCCCTTTTTCGTGTTTGTCTCGCTGAAAAAAAAATAACTAAAAAAAATTCAAAATTTTTTTTGGGGTAAACCAATACTTTTCTCGCATATAGACCTTTTCATCACAATTATTTTTGTGCGCATGCGTGCAGTTCAGCCATTTTTTTCGTACTGTTTTGTAAATAAGCATGTTAAATTACCCGTGTACAAATAGTTAAAATCAACAAACATTAAACAAATAATACTCATTGAAAATAAAATTAAGAGAAAATTAAAATAATGAATATCTTAATTAAAAAATAAATTTTTCATGTCGACTTAATTATCTGTATGAAAAGGAAAAAAAACGGTGTTGTTATGGAGTGTGAGTGATACATGTTATAAATTATTTGAAACTAATGCATAATATATATTATTTTTTGAATTTCCCTAAACCTTACTTGCAATATATAGATGTACTTAATATACACGCGGAATTTTATGATTAAAAGTATAATATGTTTAAATCAGAATTTTTCATTTTAATATTATTAATAATACTCATTATCAACCCAGGTGTTAATTTTAGAGTGTTTCTACATGTCCTGACAATAAATTATGGTTAATAGGATAAAATTATTTACCTAATGTTATCTAGATTATTATTTACATAATTTCATTTAAATAATAGATTGTATTGACAGCTAACCTCTCAACTAGCAGACTTATTTGTATTTATGATGGATTTGGTTGTGGAGATAATATTGCATTCCCAGCTATTATTGTACAAAACAGTACGAAACTTTCAAACTCTTTCAAAATGGCGGCTGCGCTTGCGCTTGTCATGTGATGAAAAGTACTATTAGATAACATTGACAGAAAAGTAATACAATACTCACCGATTGCAAATGACATCGTTACAAGGTAAAACTAAATAATTATTGAAAGCAGCGTGAGATAGTGTGAACCAAGCAAAAAGTCAATACGAGGTTCAGAAATGACTCGAGAATGAAAGAATAAAAAATATGAAACCAAAATCATTACTGAAGGCAGGTTCCAAGTAAGGTATGTCAAATATATGGCAAATCAATACCATTGGAAAATACTAAGGAGGATATGAAACAAAGTCGACACGAAAACCAAATGAAGAATTTTATAGTATATTAAGTACCAAGTGTCAAAAAGGTTACTTTAGTCACGAGTGGAGCGAAGCGGAATGAGTTCCTTGTGAAACGAGTGACCAAAGACGTTTTTAACACGAGGTGCTTACTATACTTTTTCTTCGCCCGCAGGAAGGAAAAAATTATATTATATTTTAATTATATTCATTACATGACGGACGATGGCTGACAGCTGACTGACAAATCAAATGACGCAGAATAACAAAATTATCACGGAATATGAAATTTAACATACAAAAGATACACTTGATTTGACGTTTAAAAAACAAAATATAAACGAGATGTGACTTTTCGCATTTTAAACACTAGTGTCGTTTTCTGCTTGTCAAACCCGTGTTCAAAGTGCGGTTTTAGTAGCGGAAGTAGAAAAAAAGTTTATCATTAAATAAGGAAGATGGAAAATACTAACAAGACAATTTTTGATAGCCTTTATATGCATCATCAGCTGAAGCTGTCATACTGGAACAAAATCTTCCAGAAAATACTCATTCTCACAATTGATCCAAAGCGTATTTCCAGCAAATATAGACATATTGAAAAGAAATAGAATTAAAGAGACTGAAGTAAATTGTTAAACACCAAAATTCTTCAGTATTTTCAGTCCTCAACCAAAATTTAACCATACACAATCATATAGGAGCACTCTGCACCAATGCCAGATTAGAGAATGATTGCAAATAATAACCAGTTGATGTGCCCAGCACATGACTTTACCTTTTGTAACGAGGCTATTAGTCTAGTTTAGTTTTTTAACATGCTTCCATAAAAAATTCTATAATTCCGAAACTATGTTATATATTGATTCCTTTCTGATGCCATTCGATAGAGGAAAGACGCATCTCAATTACTCACCATATTTGAATTCTTCCATTTTATATTTGTAGACAAAAACGGGATTAAAGCTGGAGTAGAAATTTTTGTAAAAAATGACCTTAAAAAAATTTGTAGTAACTACGTCTATGCAATGGAGACATTATAAAAAAATACAGCAATTTCCCATCGATAATGCAAAACGAATTATAAAGCATCAAAGTTGAACTTTTTTAAAAAAAATTCTGATTCCAAAGGGATTGAGAATCCCAAAAATGTTTTTGATTCCGATTTCTATCAGATTTTGCTTATTTACGAACTTAGCCTCAATTTTTATGGTCTGAACCTGCATATAAAATTTTTTAGTTATCGTGTTGACCGACCCACATTTTTTTAAAATAGGTTTTTTGGACTCTCGAAACGTCAAAATCACTCCATTACAATACTTCCTTATATTCATATATTAGCTACATATATTATACATAGGTGAAGTAAAAATTCACGTATCAATAGCTCAACCCTCCACTATAAGAAACAAGACTAGAAAAATGAAGAGATAAAACAGAGAATTATTAATAAATGTTAACTGCCCAACTGTTCAATGATTACTCAATTATCGTAGTGGATTGTAAATTTGCTGTCCTTTGTTTCCAAGCTTCTGAAAGCTAATGGACATATTTGTTTATGACTTGTTCCATAATATCCTCAAATCCATTAAGGATTATATCTACCTTCAAACATTGTAACAATCTTTAGTATCTGGAATTTTAGGTACTTTACTATCAGGTTATCGTTAAATTATAGTTAACATTAATATATCTTATCATAAACTACACCCAAGTAATATATGATATAAGAAGATATATTATGGTACAAATGTAAGAGTGGCAGAGTTTTAATCAGATAAAATCTTTTTGTTGATGATTATTTAATTAGGTATGGATTATCCTATTTTAAGACAAATTTCTTTATCAAATTAAAATATGAAAATTATATGAAGAGATTGAGCTTAAACTGATAAGAACTAAAACAGTAATAAAAAGTAGAGTACTACAGTGATTTGTAAACACTAAGACCCGAGGAGAACATGAAAATGTAAACCATATTATTACAGATGAAAAAGAATAATGACGCAATATTCATCTAACTAAGGAATCAGTCATTGATTTTATAAATTGGAAGATTACCCTTTTAGATAGATATAGATATTTGGTGAAAAGTATAAAAACACAATGAAAGTTATTAAAAAACAAAGCTGTAGATAGGCATTGAATTTTGAATAAATAGTATTTTCATTTCTTTTAGTAAATGACCAAAAAGAACTGTTAATTTTATAATTGTATAAGTCTTCAGAATTTCTGGTTTTATTAAATTTTTCATATTCTCATATATGTTGGACTAGAATAATTTTCTTGGTTATTTAATATAACTATATTTTAACACATAGATACTGTTAAGTTAGATTATATTTTTAACGGGGTTACATTTCACTGCAACCTTGAGGTTTATTGTGCCCCCTATCAGAGCTGGTCTCGCTCTTATTACAGATCGCCTTCCAGTTCCACTGTTCTAATGAACTCTTGTATTTGGGACAGCTTCAAGGAGGTTATATCATCGCTCCTACAAGTTTCTTGTCCAAAGCATTTTTTGTGTTGGCTTGCAATGGCGAGATATTTTATAACTAGGTGATACGAAGTTTCTTCATCCTCCCCACAGAATCTGCACTGGTCAGCTTCTGCAAGACCTATTCTCATTAGGTGCTTCCTAAGGCGGCAATGCCCTGTAAGGAAGCCTGTCAGGAGATGTAGCTTATTTTTACTGAGATTCAAATACTCTTTGGATATAGCAGTGTTAAAGTTACTTTTTGGAGTGATCCAGTCTGGGAAGGCACATTTTTGCCTGAAAGACGGTCGTACAGGAGCCTAACGATAATGAATATCTGGTGCCAGGCCCGAATACTTCAAGCGTCAGCTCCTGTGGTGGTTTTTGAATAATCCGTGTACCATCTGATGGTGTTTCCTGTGACAGTTTGGGTGATGTATTCCCTTTCCCAGTCTTCCCTCTTACCTATCATAGTAGTTCTTTTCAATGCTTACTTTCTTGATCATTTAGTCACTGGGAAGATTCACTGATGAGATGTACTTTGTTAGAGAAAAGCAGACTCCTTGATTTTTAATACTCCTTTCTATCACAAAATGTAGAGGTGTGAGGTCTGTAATGATCTCAAGTTCCCTAGATGGGCAAGCTCTCATAACTCCCGTGATCTACACAGACACAAAGACTATTGCCCCATACATAATTACTGGTCTCATGGTGTACATACAACGCAGTATTTTAGGGCTACAACCCAAAGTCTACCAGCCAGACTTCTGCACACCATCAAAGCTTTTATTGTTTTACTAGCAGTTATTTCAACATGCTTATTCTAGAGAAGCTTACTGATATCCCTAGATATTTAACTTCAGATTTCCATTCTATGATTTCCCCCTTTAAAAATAGGGGCTTCATAACTGGAAGTGTTATTTTCCAGGTAAATGGAATTACTGTGGTCTTGTTTGGGTTAATGTTCAGCCCCACTGACTAGCACTATTGCTTGCCCTTTTGTAATAAATCACACAAGGTGCTCTTGAACTTCCCTCTGATGATTAGAACTATGACGTCAGCATAGCCCATATATTTGAAGCCCAGCTCCGTTAGCCTGTAGAGCAACTCTTCTACTACTAGGCTTCATAAAAGGGAATATATTGCTCCCCCTTGAGGTGTCCCTCAAGTGGCTTTAACAGAGGTGGTTTGATTTTCCACCTGTGTTTCAGCTATCCTCGTCGTCAACAACTCGTACATCTATTTTATAATGGTTTCATTCACTTCTCGCTTTTATAGTGCTTCTTTTACAGACACTTGAGTTGAGTTGTTAAAGTCACCAGATATATCCGGGAATGCGCACATTGTGATTCCTTTGTTATTCAGAGTTCTCTGATCGACTTCGGTCAGCTGATACAAAGCAGTCTTCATTGATCGACCCGCTCTGTAAGCATGCTGACACTTATGAAGTAGTGTATTCTCCGTTCTTATGTAGTTATTCTGCCTAGTACAGCCTCTCAACATAGACGTTCGGATCCGTTGTTAAACTGTAGGTCCCTTATTCTATCTGTGGTAACTGGAGAGCACAACACAGCTAGAAGTGAAAGGTCGCCTACGTCCGATCACGGATATGGCACTGTAAGAAGAAGAATGTAGTTATTCACTACTTCCTCCATCGTTTTAAGTAAAAACGATGTTGAGCAGATGGGTCTAGAAGATCGGGGATTAATGCCGTCTTTTTCCCTATTTTTGATATGAAGGTTACCCTTGCCCTTCTCAATTTTCTATGTATTAGACTCACTACTAGACTGCGTCTCGTAATCGTCTGCAGGTGATGAAGAATCTCCTCTATACCTTGCTGCAGAAGTGCCGCAAATATCCCATCTACTCTTGGTGATTTATATGGTTGAAAGGTACTTATTGCCCATTCCAACCATTGTCTGGTAAATATTTTCATGTCCCAATCCTCCTTTGCGGGATTTTTTGTGTAATTCATTGCTATTTCAGTACTTGTTGTAAGTTCACTACCTGGAAAGTAGGTTCTAAGAATGAGAATCGATCGCTCCTCTTCACCTTCCGTGTATGATCCATCTGGCCATGACCTTTTGTAGTCTGGCCACTGTGTGAGTGGAAGTGATCTTTTCACAAAAGGCTTGAAAATTATGCCTTTTGGCCATCCTAATCTCTTTATTGTACTGAGTAAGATCAGTGTACCCCTGCCAATTACCGTCTCGTTTCGATCGCTCCTCTTCACCTTCCGTGTATGATGCATCTGGCCATGACCTTTTGTAGTCTGGCCACTGTGTGAGTGGAAGTGATCTTTTCACAAAAGGCTTGAAAATTATGCCTTTTGGCCATCCTAATCTCTTTATTGTACTGAGTAAGATCAGTGTACCCCTGCCAATTACCGTCTCGTTTCGATCAATTAAAGAGCTAACAGACCTCTTTCGTGAGGTTTGACAGGTTCTTATTCCAACAAAGAGCATTCTTATCCGATCGAGCTTTTGGCAGTGGGCAATGAAAAGCTTTTATTATTGCCTCACTGATCTGTTCGACTCTTTGTTCCAGGTCATAGTGCAGGTGATTTCCCCATTTACTTCTACCTCTTCCAAATTTTCCTTCAGATTGGTCTTGTAGATAGACCAATCCGATTTCTAGGATTTCAAATTGAAGGACTCGAGGGGGCATCTCCCTCTATCCTAAATTCGATGATCATATGGTAAGAAAGTGCATTACCCACCGAACTTTTACATTTTTCCTAGCAGCAACACTAACTATTGTTACGTTCAGTACCTCTTCTCTTACTCTCGTGACAAAAGTGGGGGTTGTCCCTTTGTTTAAGGTCTCAAGGTTATTTCCTAAGAGATATTCTAATAAGTCTTTGGCGTTGTTATTAGTGCTTCCCCTCGCAGTATCGTATGCGTTGTCTCATAAGATATTGTAGTTTCTCTGGCAGTGTAATCGGACCGTTTCCAGCGAAGTTGGCAGATGCAATGACGATGTCTAGGAGTCTAGGTCGATACCCCCAATGTTGAGATGAACTATGATTGGAACTAGGTCCCGTGGCACATATTCTGAAAGACATATATATTTTTTATGTTATTTCTTATGAATACACAGGCACGCAAAGATAGTTGGCTTTGATCATAAATCATTTTAGAATCCTTACATGCCAAAACTTTGATTTGGCCTTTTTTGTTGATCCATGGTTCTTGGATCAGTACAATGCCCAGTTGTAGTTTTCTGAACAACCTTGCAATCACGGCTGAAGCTCCCTGGGAGTGTGAAGGTGAATTGTTATGGATGAGAGAGGACGAGTTATTCAGCTTCTACTCTTCCCCTCCCTCATCTCACCCTGTCCCCCCTTCACCACCATGGCAATATCTTCCCTGGAGTTCGAGCAGGTTTCTTGATTTCGAGTCAGACCCTCCACCCCCAGGCAGCTCCGCCCAATTTCCAGGGATGCAGAAGCGTACTGGCTAAAGTTGTTGATGCTTTATCTATTTCCGTTGCCGTTTTTAGTCTTATTTGAAGTTTAATGTCTTCTTCAATCCAATTTGTTTTGCTGTTGTGTAGTTTTCGGTTTGGTTTTTTATGGATGATAAAGCAGCTGACTGTTGCTATTATAGGAGAGTGGTCAGATGAGAGGTCATAGTTTGAGACAACTTTCATATACTCAGACGAAATACCATCTGTAATAAACGGATCTAGTAAATCAGGATTCTTGGGTCCGTCGGCCAATAGATAGGAAGTACCAGTTAATAAGAATTGATAGTGCTTATCTTGTATACTACTTACTAGCTCCCTTCCTTTTGTTGTAGTAAGTCGTGACCCATATAGTGTATGCTTACTATTGAAGTCTCCATAGACTATGAATTTGTTTCCCAGTGTCTCAAAGAAATTATTGAAGTTTTCTTTCTTCAAATTGTGACGAGGTGGACAATAAGCAGATGCAACTGTTAATTCATAAGTTGACAATATGCCTTTTATGGTTGTTGCTTGTATATGGTCGAATTCATATTTTGGTAGTTCTATATGGCTGATGGAACTTCTGATTAGTATGGCAGAACCAGCATGGGCAGTGTTATCTGGATGATTAGTAGAGTATGTAGTATCTTGAAGTTGGATCTATCTGTGAAATGTGTTTCCCTTATCAGTAAGATATCAATTTTATTGTGGTGTAGAAATATTTCTACTTCTTTTTTATGTTGTAGGAGCCCATTGGCATTCCATTGTGCAATTTTGATGAAGCTATTGAATTTTACTCACAAGCGTGGTTAGCATGTTTAAAATCATGCTGTTCTGTTGTATAAGTTGGTGGAACACGTTTTTTAACTCTTCTAAGAATTTTCTCATTATGCTATTTATGTATGTCATTTGTTCAATGCTAGTTTTAGTTATACTAGTTCTTTTTTGAGTTTCGTTTGCATTGTGACGGATGAGCTCCGTTGCATAATCCACATTTAGCTGGAGTGTACCTGGTTTTCTTGCAGGCTTTAGTGTTGTGTGGTCCACTGTATGTAACGCATACGTATAGTCTGTTGAAGTACGTTTTAGAATGTCAATACTGCTGGCATCTCATACATTGCGTTATTCCTTTGATTCTTTTTGGGTGTTCTATTTTTATGGCTTTTTTTGATGACATTTGTCAATTTGTATGTATGTTTCTTTATTGTTGTCATTTGGCTCTAAATCGATAAAGAACAGGTTTATTGGTTCTTTGGTTATCATGTTCCTTCCATTCATTATATTTCTAACTTTGTGTTCACTTCTGAGCAATTGTTCTTTGATGTCTTTAACGTCTGTTGTATGATGCAAGTTTTTAAAGACTATTTTATAAGCTCGCTCCTCTTTTGGTTGATATGTGTGATAAACAATATTATTATTACGCATGAATTTTATTAGTTTTCTATAGGTATCTGGTGTGTCACTCTGATTTTAATTGTGTTGTCTGCTAAACATTTAGTGATATACTGTTTGTCGTCTACCAAGGTTCTGAGCTTGTTAATCATCTCTGCATAGTTTATTACTTTGTTCACAAACATTGGAGGGGGCTTAGGAGTTTTGCTTACATTTTCGTATTTATTTGGTTCGCTGGTGTCTTCAATTTGTTCATTTAGAACACTGAATTTGTTGCTTGTGTTTGCCGCTTGTGGCTCATCACTTATTTTGATTTCTCTTATTTTCAAAGTTTTGGTTTATACAACTTGTCATGGTTTTCTGCTACATCCTTATCATATACTAGGAGTTCTTCTTTGTCACTGGTAGAGAACATTATGTATAAGTATTCATTATTGGTTGGTGTGCTATGATCTGGTTTTGCATAATGCGTAACTACATAATTAAGCTGTGACAAGTATAATCCACCATTACTTGGCATTGGCTGAGAGATGATTTGATTTGGAGTAACTTACTGTGACATTTGCATATTGTATATTGGTACACTCTGTATGACATTGTTGAATGGAACACCCTGTATGTTACTGTTAATGGGTTGAGTGAAATTGTTGTGTGGGTCACCCTGTATGTTGAATTTGTGGTGAACATTGTGTTACTTTGCGATTTTCGAATAATTACAAGACGGCAGTTGAAAATGCACTGACCTAAATCTTCAATATCTGCACCTTGTAGTTCCTTTGAAAGGTGTATTAGCTATTTTGCAGGTTTTGCGTGTTTTCGAAAAGAGTAGAATATTATTTTTAGCACTAATATATTATATCTCCTAGGCGGCCAGCTTACTTATCACTAAATGTAATGGTCGCATGTTTTGATTAGAAACATGTGCGCTGGCGGTAAATATGTACATATTCAACTACATTGAATCGCAGAAAAATAGTTTAATAAATAGAATAGACACCTTAAATATATAATTTAATAAGGCAAAAAAAGAATCTCGAACACATTGGTTGACTAATTTGTGTACCTGGCCCATTAAAGGCAGGCGTTGAGTTCATTTTTATTTAGAATATGATTTCCAGCTTTTTTACTTTATCAATAACTGATAAAATTTGTTTCATACTCTTTCACTTTCAACTTGTTTTTGCCGTAGCACTATTGTTAACAAAGCGATCGAAAAACACGTCTGTACACTAGGAAACATAAATGACAACTACACTATAAAAATATATGTAAATTTTTCCATAACAATAAAAATACTTGTAGTTCTTAGATATTTCTTTGTTATTATTAATATATTCTTGTTTTCTTTCAGAGTGACAGAACGACAATCCATTGTAATTTATGTATATGTCTATTGATAGCTGAAGTAATATTTTTATTTGGAATTAGTCAGACTAATAATAGAATTCTATGTGGAGTAATTGCTGGATGTTTGCAATACTTCTTCTTATGTGCATTCTTTTGGATGTTCTTCGAAGGTAAGAATTCATACGCACACTCTTTTGGCCAGCCTAAAAATTATTCTCTACTGGCAAATGTTGATCTACTATTTATAAATATATTTGCAGAGAAAAGATGATTGCTCGTATTTCCAAGTAATGATATTATTTGTTACTAATCTATTGGATGTTTATCCAAAGTAATTTTTTGATAATAAAAAATCTTTTTTTTCTGGAATGTAAAATTTTTAAAATTGGTTTTAGACATTTATACATTGTAGATACAAAATTTCACTAAAGATTAAAAAACTATACTAGTACAACATTACTTGAAAAAATAGAGAAATGTTATATGTTCTCTGGGGATCCAATTAGAAATTGAAATAATTTTCGTAATTCCCTCCGGCACTTTTATTGTACAGATCTCTGAAAGCTGTATGGATAAATACACCAAAATAAAAGGTGTCTTGATCTAATTTATCTTTGCAACACCATATGTCACCACAATGAATAGTTGAAGTCTTTATCAAGCTGTTCTTCTTTATCAGTTGCCTCTAAAGCTAAGAATAAAATGTACTCCCTGTATGATTAATTTGTATAAGCATAATATATTTTATATTTACTTGGTTTGCAGGTTTTCAGTTGTATGTAATGCTGATAGAAGTTTTCGAAGCTGAAAAGTCCAGAATGCGCTGGTATTATATTGTCGCTTATGGTCTTCCTTTCGTTATAATATTAATTTCCGCCATAATATATCCACAAGGATATGGTACTTATAGACACTGTTGGTTACAAACTGATAATTACTTTATATTTAGTTTTGTTGTACCAGTAGCAGTAATTATTTCGGTAAGTACCAATGACATATAAGGTAACGTTTGTGAGAAAGATTGTTATTTTCTTAATTTTTCAACAGTAAAAGTTTAAAATAAGCTTAATATTTAATATAAAAACGTGAAGTAAATTTGCAATGTTCCATTGACAAACTAATATTGAAATCTGGATAGATTTAAAAATTGCATTTGTCCATACATATGAAATTATAGTATTTATCAGTCAAAGTTTATCTATGCTTGATAGGAGCAAAAATGTTATATATGAATATTTAACAGAACCAAGATATCATTTAATATCCACATTATCTTGTGACATCATACATAACAGAAATGAGGGTAATTAAAAATAACCAATCATTAACTTTGTCTTCAATGTTCCCATATACTTATAGACTTATCGGAAACATCGGAGACATACCTATCTGAACCGTGATTCAGCATAATCCTGTAGAATGGATAGATTCTTCACACTATGTACATATCTTCATATTTCATTCAATATTAAAAGGTACATTTAAATTTAGTGGCAACAATTACAGTTTTATATTGTTAAAAGTAATATTCTACTTCTCCAAATGATATCAAGAAGATATATTGTGAAGCAAATACTATTTAAATATATTTTATGAAACCATTAAATTTTATAACTATAACAAAACCGGCTTGGCCACATATTTTAACAGGCAACGGTTTTATAATACTTACAGTACACTTATCACAATACCACTTAATAATTAATTGATTTTTTTTACAACTTGTGAGATATAGATGGTGAGAAAATGTTTGCCAATTGCATTAATTACTGTAAAAATATCGGACATGATACATTTTGATTTTTAATTTTACTTAAAATGAAATTTTGAAAAAAAATCCTAATTATATTTCTATTATATTTTCGTTAGATTATTATAACAAATATACCAGGGTTTTTCATATTTCCCAATTTAAACAATAATATCCAAACATTTAAAATCCGAAAGCTCAAAATTTATATAATTGACTCAATTTTTTCAGCTAAATGTAATATTTTTAATAATGGCAATAGTAATGATGTGCAAACATGCTAGTAATACAGTTTCGATGAAGAATAAAGAACATTCCCGGCTTGCGAGTACAAGGTGAGTTTAAATTGATGTTTATCAATAGTACCGTATTTAGTTTAACACATGATTTCTGATTTTTTTTTTATTTGAAACTTAGTTTTCATATAATCGATTTCTATGGTATTTATAGAATTAAAATTGAAAAGTTTGCATGTAGTTATTAGTATTATAATGTTGCATTAATTGATTGAAACAAATCTTGTACTGTTTGCGTACATTTTGTTAAATATTATTTTCATGTCATTAATATTTATTTACATGTTTGATTAGTATGCTACTGAGAATTGTATTGATAGCAATCGGTAGTGTAAATATTTTTATGAGTTTAAAAAACAAAGACCATATTTATTTAATTCTGTTGGATTCTTCTCATTTTAAACTGTAATTCCGATTTATGCTTGCTCTTTAATCTACTGATTTTGAACTTGGCTGCCAGTGTTAGAATAATCATTATATGTATTCACATAGAAATCCAATGATAGATTCAATATTTGAAAAAATTTATGTAACGGAGTTACTAGCATTTTTTATTTTCTCCCTTTTTGCCTTTAGACCTTAAGGTCTATGATCTCATTTTCGGAAGAATCCGGGTTCCACTTTTCTGGTAGTAGTGAACTGTGGTTTTGCATACTTTACATACCTAGGGGTTTTTAAATCAGTTCCTGTTCCGTAATTTTTCTTACATCTACTACTAACGTTTTCCATTATCTTCTGGACTACCGCCTTCTTTTTCCAGGTATTTATGTGTTTATTTTTCAGCTGCCATCCACATTGTTCTTTATATTCCCCTTGCTATTTTCCCAAATATACTAGCTTTATGTATTTTCTTTAAACGTGCTTCATTTCTGATACGCCCATTGTATCTATATATTTCTTATTTTTATTTTCGGTATATTGAATTTTTGTTCTACTTCATATTTACTATGTAGTTGTCTTCCACTATCTGTAGTAGGATCATATGCTTTGGAGATCATTTAATTTTCTGTTGATTTCTACTTCTGAATTATTACCATACATCTAATTATGGTCATTAGTCTCTCCTTGAGGTCGTTTTTAACGTGTTAAGAAATCAACAATATGTAGTTAATGTATTTGAACCAAATACTTATTTCCACTTCTCATAGGCATATAAATCTCATATCATTAACGTAAAGCATTACTATTAAAAAAACAGCATGTGGTTTATATTTTCTCAGTACTCTAGTGTTGTTTCAAAAGCGGTTTTACTCAATACCTTGGGATTATTAATTAAAAATACGCTAATTTTCGAATTATACCATAAATAACAAAATAACAATGAATAATAGACTGTTATGCTTGGAATAAATGTACATAAAAATTATATAATATGACGTATACTATATTAACAAAATAACAAAAACCGCATTTGATGTTTTAAAATTGGGTTTGTATTTACACAGTAATGTTTTTTTCACATTGGAGTGAATTTTTCATATTTCCATTAGCTATATATGTTTTAATAAATGAACAAATAAAAAAATAGAGGCAATTCTTATTCACAGCCATGTCAAACTGTCAAACATTTTTTTAAAGTTAATCTTATTCAAGGACTCTAAATAATTTCGCGTAAGTATTGGCTTTGAAATAGTGTCCGATTTTGAAATTGAACTGTATTCTTTTGAATGATTTAAATACAGGCTGTTTCATTAATAATTGGAAATATTTCAACTGTTGAATCCTCAGCTCAAAATATAAAAATTCAACCTAAATCACTTAGATAAAATGTTGCTCCTTACTGAGTTATAGGGTGTTTTATTTAAAAATGTAAAAAATATTTGTGCACAGTACTTTAAAACTATTTGACGTATCCTTGTCATACTTGGCAGGAAGTGTAAGTACTGTATACACTACTAAATTATGTTAAATAAACGGTTCTATAGTTTAGTTCCAAAATAGTATAGGCACTAAATTCTCAGAAATATTGCATTAAACCTACAACAATTGTAGTCAGGCTGTGATTCTAGTTATTTAGGTTCATGATATAGATAGGGGGAGGGAAGACATTAGATGGGCACTATAAAGTTACGATAGGCAACCTGGTACAGATAAACAGAAGTTTTCATACTAGAAAACTGTGTATTTGTTTCATTGAAAATATTGAAAAATATGACTTAATTAATAAAAGTATCAAGCATCATTTAGGATATTGCTTTTTAACCAGACAAATGTTAACGTTTGAATTATGTAATGTATTTTTTCTGCACCATAAATAAATATTTAGTCATTTAATTCAGTATAAAAATACTATTTTCTAAAAATCATTGTCTCAGTTCGAAAAATTAAACTACATACCAGTGTTAAAATAAGGAAATTTATCAGTTAGTTTGGACATTCTACTAAATGAAAATTACACTAATGGATACCAACCAACAACACTACTATCGGTATAGTGTAAGTGGAACAAGAAGTTGTCTAAGGTGATGATTGGCAAGGATAATTACTTATAAGTAGACATCTGCGTTATTGTTTTCTGTGATTTTATTAGTTTTTAACATTAACCAGTTTCTAATTGAGTTCAAATAAATTACATTCATGCAACTTAGACCAAGTAGACAAAATTTGGAAGTGTGTTTTGCAAACATTCACTAGCTAAAGTCTATTTGTAATCAATTGACTTTGACAGAAATATATTTTTGATTAATTCTTATTTAAAATCCACTCCAGTGTGTTATTTATAGCGTGTGGTACGGTATTAATTCTAATATACCTTCTCTCTCTCTTGCATGGCGATCTTATCCTATGGTAGTGGAAAGGAGGAAAATGCACTTCATATCAAATTTCAAGCTCATTTGTAAGAATTTTCTTTAAAGTTTTTTATTTTATTAATAGTAGTTTAGTTTTAGTGCACGTTAACTAGCATCAGTTTAATACATTAGCAACAAAAAGTATATAAATTAAAATGAATTTCGGTAACACCATAAACAGTTAGAAGTAAACTGCTACTTAGCAGAAGTTCCTTCTTTGTTATTTCGTCTTGTTCATGTTTTGACATTCTATAGGCATAGTAGGTATAGCAAAAACCAATTGTTTCTCATTAATGTTGGTATTATTACTTATCAATTAACTGCAGATTTACTGTCATACATTCTTTCTAGTTTATGGTATAGTATTATTGCATCTGTTTTTGAGAATTCCTTTTATAGTAGTTGGTGTACTCTATATATCTATACCTTACTTAAATTTCATTGATTGGTGACTAGCTGTTAGACCAACCTTACCATAATATGTTATTAGTACGGATAGAAAAATTGGTTCTTTATTCTTCTGTTTTTAGTTTTTCTTTATCTCTTTATAATATGTCTCTACCTCTTTATAATTTTTCAGTTCAAACAAACTTTAGCTTTTCAATTACAATTATTTATCATACCTCCATGCAACCACTTTTGTATTTGTTTCCATCTACTTTTTTATCTTGTTTTTTCATATGCAGCTGTAGAATATAATCTGCATATTTTGTAGCAATGAATATTCAAAAATAAGAAAATTATTCTAGTTTCAAATTCATGAAAATAGAATTCTGCTTCTACCAGCCACACAAAAAGTTTACTACGTATCATACTATCCATTCTTTTGTTATATCTACAAATATTTGTTCCTTTCTCCCAGATTTAGTATATTCAAATTTCATTTCAGTAATTTTCTTCAACGCCTAAGGTATCAACTTAGGAGGTATTTTATTTTGACATTTATCAAATTATCAGAATAATATTATCAAAAGCATTTTTTAGTACTTTTAGTATTCCAAGCAGTGAAATCTCATAGGAAGACTATTAGAAAAAAATATTCAATTACAGATTTGGTTTAGACACATTTCAACATTTCCTTAAACATTGTATTACATTTTATACAACTTACGTAATAATATTACTTCTAACTGGAAACCGTAATTTATTTTGATTTTAATCCGCTTATAACTAGCTTATTTGGCGTAAATAGATATTAGAAACTAAAACAGTTTATAAAATGTTGATACATTTTTCTAGGGCTTGGTTAAAAGGAGCCTTTGTGTTGGTATTTCTTCTCGGTTTGACGTGGACCTTCGGATTCTTGTATCTTAATAGAGAATCAGTAGTGATGGCGTATTTCTTCTCAGGATTTAATTCATTACAAGGATTCTTTATTTTCTTATTCCACTGTATACAGAATGAGAAGGTAAGAGGTTGCGTTTATAAACAGAGATCTACTTTACTGTGAAGTGTTGATGTGATTATGTAATTGGGAATAACACAACATGATCTAGGAAGTCGGTTTTTAAGGAAACTAGAAGGATATAAATCATCATTTTGGTAATTATTTATAACAGATGTGGTCGTGAATACATTCCAAAGACATTACGTTCAAAGTATATTAGCCTGTTAAATAATCACTTGACCAAAAACATTCAACTAAATAATAGTTGAACAAAGTCATTCATAAATCCATAGTAATTTTACAATGCTCTGGCAATGCTGCACTAGGCTCTACATCAATATTTTCTCGCTAGCAGGGCACTGAAAACAATATACATCATTTGTTTAGACATGTCGAAAAAGAAAGAAAACATTTACAAATCACAATTCTACATCACTATTAACCCAAATATATTCAACACATATTCATAAAAAACCCATATGAAAATTGAACAATTACATTACTTAGTGTATTTTGCCATTAATCAAATTGGTCAGAATGCATCAAAAACCTCATTCATTAAGTAAAAAGCTTGGCTCAAAAGAGCCCGCTTCATCGCATATTTTAATTTTTTTATTGGATAGTTTTTCCATTCTTTTGGAAGTGTATTATATATTTTGCCATATTAAACTTCGGTTTGTTTCTCAGTACTAACTAATTTCATTTTTACTGTTCTAATGACCTCTTTGCTTTTGGTATTGTAATCATGTGTCATTGCCCCAGTAGTGCATTTATTTTTATATCTGTGTACATATAAAATAGCTTCGAGTATATATAAACATGGTACTGTAAGAATCTCTAAATCAATGAAGAATGGTTTTGCATGATCCCTAAAGTTAGCTCCAACCATATCTCTGATTATTATTTTTTTGGGATATAAAAACATCATTTGCTGCCGTTAGTAAATCCCATAGTAATATCCCATATTGCAAATGATAATGTATTAGCCCAAAATATACAATGTTTGTAAACTGAATTGGTAAATAATGAATGAGAGCACAGTAAGGTTTGTTTACGAGAGTATTGCAAGATCGTCACGTTGACGATAATTTTATCTGGATAAATCTATAAATTGCATTTTTTTTACTAGCATATAATAATATATGCATTCAATAGAAGGGGGCTTCAGAATTAACATGTCTTCTTTCCTTGTGAACAATTTAACTCTTAAATATGCACTAATTAGGGAGTTTTATTATTGTTTTATCTGTGTAAATAAATACAACTGGATTATTTTACATTTCAAGATAAAAATATTGCATTGGTATATATGTCACCTTATCATATTTCTTTATTTTTGCAGCCTTCACTAAAATGTTATAGATAAACTATTGTTATTTAGGACAATGTGCCAACGAATTGTTTACCTTATGTTTGATCACAACTATTTGGATCTTAGGTAGTCTATCTTTAGATGAATATTTTTGCACATGACATAGAAAATGTTATTTTTGTCGATTGGATAATTTTCAAATAATACCCAATGGGATGAATTTGTAACTTTGTAAAATATCTCTCTATTTTTCTAATTACTTTCTAAAAAATAAAGAAATAGAAGATGCAATTATGATATTTCTGCAGTGATAAATAAATAGAAAAAAATCACTGGTGAATGTATGTTGGTGTTAAAAAATCGACTTTCTAGTTTGTGAACATAAGAGCATTGCAAGACTAAGTAGCATTATATATACTGTTAAAGATAGGGAATACATGAATTTTAAACCTTTTTTTACAACACATTTTTTTGCCGTAGTTTGGGGTCATTCATTAATTACCTAAGGTATGATTTTAGCAATTTTGACATAAAATTTCTTAAACCCGCCTCCCCCTTTCTACGTAAGATTTCACCGAATTTACAAAATGTAAAAAAGAGTGGGTCTGAGCCCACCATTATTGGACCAGCATGGAATCTAAGCAGAATTTTCAAAATTGTGAAATGATGGTAGCTTGAGTTGAATTATGTTATTGCAACTGTTTCATTTAAAGACATTTAAATAATACAACGCTATTGCTGGAAAGAAATTTCATATAAATAAATGAAATAAGTTTAATATATAAATAAAATTTTGTATAATTTTCATTTATACACTTCAAAATGTGTAATTACACTTAGGATAATAAAACATATAAATTTTAAAAATTAGCGTATGTAAATTAAAGTGAATGCTAAAAAAATATATTTCATAATTAGTGAAACGTGTAAATAGATCATTTTTCTTAATTTTTGAAACTGTCTTAATATTCTGGGCGATTTTTCATTCCTGAAACATTGCTGCATTATGAACTACCAGTAACCTCGAGGATCACCGAATGACTCGCTTTCAGCAATGTAAAATATTATGTAAGAATAACTTTGACTCCCCTCCCCACCGAAATTGGGGTATGTAGAGATTTTGGAAAACCTCTCCCCCTTAGGACACTTAAGTTATTAATGAATGATTCCTTTTTTATTTAAGTATTTGTATAATGAAGTCTTCACCTTAAAATTACTCTCTTTATACCTAAACTTAAGTTTCAAAACCAATGATAAAATAAGAGGAATTGAATTATCAGAACTATATTTAAATATTCCATTTTTATTTAATGACAGCTTTGAGTAATGTTTGACTGAGTTAAATTATAATTTAATATCTATTTTTGAATTTACCAGGTTTTGGGTGACAATAAGGAATTTGTTTTCATTAAAAAGCAAACCTTTATGTTGATGTCCCTAAAACTCTAGCAAAAATTTATGTATTCATGATTTGTTATGTATTTTTGAGATATGTTATATTGTTGTACCAAAGTTCCTCAAAGCATCCTTAAAAATCCATTTTCTTTTTTATTACATGTTTTCTGTCAGATTTATTACTCTTGCAATAGGTATTTTTTTCCAGTACAAACACTAAAACAGTAAGCTTGCCTTAAAATTAGTGAAATAGCTTGACAATTTATTTTTCATTGGACTCAATTTATTCACTTTTCTTATCTCTTCTCGGTTTGATTATTTTTCTTTGTTCATATTTTAAACAAACCCTGATGATTTTGTTCTTTGCAACCTTATTGTTTCTGCAGTACTTTTTTTAAATTCTTCATATTATATATGTAGGTAGGTTTATTCAACTTGCTATTTTTTATCTCTATTTTTTCTTTAGAAATTGTATCATCTGTGTATTTATGATGTTGTCCTCCAAAATCTTATGTTTTACCTTTCACTCTTATCATTTAATATATCTAAAATATCAAAACCCAATTTGCAGTTATTTCTTTTGAATTCCTCTTTGTTTATTTATTTTATTTTTCTAAAGTTCTACACATATTTCACTCTATTTCAATATGCCTCAATATACAATGGCGGTTATTGTTGTATATTAATTTATAAATTATTTGAGTTTTCCACGAATAAGTAATTAACAAATTAATTTAACATTAATTAATATGTATTTCATAAATGTTTTCATATGTTTTATGTTATTTTCCTACAATTTACGCCATTTTGTATGAATGTATTGTTATAGCTTAAGAGCATGTAGATAATATGTTTATTTGAAAAGGATTTTTATAATTCAGAATAATTTGTTCTAATCCACATTCAGAATAAGTCATAATAATCATATGTAGTACTCAAATAGGTCTAGTAACAAATTGTACATATAAATGTAAAAAAAGTTTAAATAAATAACATGATCCCATTACTGTGTTATTTTTAAAGTTTTTTAATATGTTGCAGTAGTGAAATGAAAAAACAGTAAATGGTGATAAATTTCATTTCACTGTGTGGTGTTAGATATACATTTTATAGTATAAGATGTATATAATCTACTTTAATTTCGACATATATAAGTAACCAAATAAAGTTACCTCTTAGTTCAAAGAAAGGAAATTGTAAGCCTATTAAAAACATTACACATAGAAACAACAAAAATGTATCCCAAAAGTAATACTTACGTTGCATATATCTAACACAACACTTTACAATTTTGTTTGCAATTGCACTGTAATCAATTATTTTGCTTAATTTTTCCCATATTATGTTCTGTTTTTAGTTTATTTATTGCACTGTTTTAATTTTCGTTTTCTCTCCTAGGTGCGGAAAGAATATCGTAAAGTAATACGAAGACATTCCTGGTTACCGCATTGTCTTCGTTGCTCTAGCCCAGGTGGTGGTTCAGGTAGTACCAGTGGCAGTTCCGGGATGGGGAAAGAGCGAGGAACCAGCATCTATGGTGGTTCCAATGGTAATCCTTCAGCTGGTACCAACTCCCACTCAACAGACAACTCTGTTCTTACACCGCATGGAACTAGTGTGGGTACCAGTGTAGTCAATAACCTTAATAATGCGCGACCTACTGCACTAGTCCAGATTCTATCTAGAACTG
Source organism: Galeruca laticollis (assembly GCA_963921935.1). NCBI lineage: Eukaryota > Metazoa > Arthropoda > Insecta > Coleoptera > Chrysomelidae > Galeruca > Galeruca laticollis. The sequence continues at coordinate 171,971,583 of OY998180.1, forward strand.
ATCCCAACAATGCTAGTACCACCACGACCAACCATAAAAGGCTGCACAATGTCTCGCAACAAGGTACTATTATCTGAAAAATGCTTACAACGTGCAGCTCCTTTTGTCTCATATTCATATGTGATTTGTCAAAAAAGAACATTCCTCAAAGTAACTTTCTTTTATGCCACAAAAAAGAGTAACAGTTTTTCAATTTATATAAAGATTATTTGTTTTCAAAAAATGAGAAAAATCAAATTGTAATCAAATCATAACTTGAAAAATCCAATTAAAAGACATCTAAAGAAACGAAAGAAATGTATTGGTGGGAAAACACGCGCCTAGGAAATAAACGATATTTATTTATGGGTTCTATGAAATTTTATGAATGTGAATTAAAACCAATTTATAATTAATTATTTACAATACAATATATGTACTACTTCAATTTCCTAACCAACATATGGTATTGAAACAGTTTTAGATTTGCTTTGTATGAGCTTTATCAGCATTTCTACAATAATATCCAGGTTTTTGGTAAATTATTTTAGACCAGTTCTCTGTTCCTCATTGACATGGTGAAACTTAATTTAACAGAGTTATTTTCCTAACATTAGATATACAGTAAATTTTTTCCAATAATATATCAAATAATATTAGTACGGTTACATAAAATATAAATTAAGATATGAAATACATACAAAATTGAAATTGGTTCAAATTTATCAACAATTATCCTGTGAGCATAGAAAGAAGATACTGTAAATGAGTAGATCCATTTTTATGTTTGTGTATGTATTCTGTTTCAGTATCTACCAAAATTTGTCATATATTTTTGTTGTATAGAGGTTCATTTATGTACAGGATGATTTTTTGTATAGTTCAATATTTTAGTATGTGATATATGGGCAAAGTGCTCCAATAAATAAGAATCAAATTTCATGTTGTACGGCTATTGTATAAAAGTAATATTATATTTTTAATGAAAACGTCTTTTTTTAAATTTATTCGGAAATTTTTTATCTTGTAATTGTCAATTCTGTGATGTACAATGGTGCACTTGGTTGAAGCTATATATTCTCTTTGTCTTATATCACATTTCCTTATTCACACTGTTAGATTTCTAGTGACTCTGCGGTTCTTTTGATAATCGTAAGAAACATTCTTCCACAGATAAAAGTGCCTAAATGTTACATGGTCGTGTATTTCTTAATGAATAGATCTGAAAATTCAAGTTTTACAGTACATTTAGAGATTTTGATAACTGAATTAATTCTTGGCAACTTGCAATTATACAATTCGTTATTTTCACTATTAGAATTTGTAGTCACTTCAAAAAATGTTATTCGATTTGTTACTATATTTTCTATATTGTATAATTTTGTGTCTATAAACTTTGCAACAAGTTATGCTAACTTTCTGTAACATTTACAATCTAAATATTTAAATTTTATTTTATGAAATATCTCGATTGAAGTAATAAATGCGTTTTATTACACCATTCATACTAAAGCCATTATTACTGGGAGATTACTCATAATTAGCGAAAAACTGGTTCTCAAAATAATTGAAAAAATTATACCATTTCAAAACGCATGCATTTGATTAATTATTTCAATTAATACGAAACTAGATATTAATTTGAGTATTTTTAATAGATTACAATTATTTATTTTGTAGATATTTTTCAGCCCTCTTTTGTTTACCTACGTTTTGTTTGTTTTGGGTTTATGTTTCTCTAAATAAAAAATCATCTGTACATAATTTTCACTTCCAAGCATGGGTAATTAAACTTGAATTTACTAAAATTTAATTCAAAGTAGCAATAAAAATAAATCAATCATTCATGGATGATTTATTGTGTTATTGTTTTGATATAAAAGTTCTTTTTCAGTTTACAGAAATAACATTCTTACCAAATTTTATTATTTACTTGAAGCTTTTTGTATATTGCTTTTTAAATAGTCTCATTTTGGCATTTTGGAAGTTTCATTAATAAGGAGAAGCAATAGCAGAAACATTTAGAGTTTTTTGTTCAAGCTTATAAAATGTTTAATGATACAATATTGGTTTTCTTTGTTGGGCGAATAATGATGGATATATTTTTGAACTGTCAATTCTAGTTAATTTTTCAATAGTGTGATGAACTCATAAGAAATGTGACTGGCATTTTTTAATCTTCAAACTGTGTTGTATTTGCTGCTAAAACATGTATATATATAGGGGAAGTATGCCTAGGAAAATGGAATGGCTTATAACTTTAAGATTCTTCATTTGTTTGAGGTCTATCTGGTATCCAGACGTTGTTGATCCACCAAGGATTTTACCTGTTTGTAATATTTGATTTAAACTTTTAAGTATTTTTTTGGCGATCTTTTTAAAAAAGAACTTGCAAGGGTCCATCATTGGAACATATGTGCCTATGATGGGCCAAATCGTGTAGTATGATGAACCACTTATAAACCTTTTGAAAAAAAATTATAATTGCTGAACTCATTTATTTATCCAAAAAAAAAATGAAAAAGTTTACAATTTAGGTATAGAAAACTTTATTTGCACAACTCACAAATGAAAATTTTGCACTGATTGGTGACATCTGCACATTCATTGTGACACCAAGATTTGCAACTTTGGCATCTAATCCACTTTTCCCCGTATCTGGAATTTGAGTATAGCTCAGTGCAGTATAAGAGTGATGCATCGTCTGAGTCATCTGTATCTTTGTCTAAATACTGCGAGAGGATATATTGATCATCCTCATTGTTGCCACTATCACTAGAAATAACAACTTTTCTTTTTACCTGTCTGGCATAATGCTTCCTTTTTTCTCAGCCTTTTCACTCTCCTTTTTTTCCAACTCTTCTATGCAAGGCGTTGAATTTAACACACCAGTTTTTTCACATTTTCTTCTGTATTGCAACTACATTTGCGACTGAAGTGGGAGAACAAATCTCTTTTACCGAAATATATAGGCTGGAAGATGTCAAAATATCAGGTGGCTTAGGTGCAGAGTTATTATTTGATACGGATTGAACAGAATCAAATCTCGATGGTCCTGGTGATGAGATTTGGTCTAATTGAAGACTGGTTTCTGGTGGTTGAACTGTAATATGAATACATAAATAAATATCATTACCATTTTCATCATCAATATTTGGAAGTGGCTTATCTGTTGTCAAAGACGGCGAGTACTGCCAGTCTTCAAACACATCTGGATTAAATGGACATATTCCAGTTTTTGCAAAAGAATTGATTGAATTGGTCGGTACAGCAGTTTTAAGATATGCTCGACCAAAGAGGCTAGCTATATGGAACTGTGTTACTGCTTTCATTGCATTCATTGAACAGGCAACTATTACATGTTGATCACGTTCTGCGCTACTGAGCTCCCCAACCTGCTTACGACCCTTGGAAGCATGTATTTTATGTGATTTTCTGTGGACTGTGGTTAATCCAGACTCATTCATGTTATACATATTTTTGTGCATATCTAGAATTTTAGCCAAAGCTCTAAAATATGCGCAGATGTTCGGCGTATTGAATGCTTGAGCCCTAGACAGTGATGTGTTTTCAGGGATTCTTAGAGAAATGCGTGGATTACGGTAAGAAAACCCCTGATCCATTTTCATCCAGCCATTTTTTATATCCGTTGAAATGATGTTTAATATGTTTTTTTCGGCCACCTCATATACCAGCTTTCGTAAATCGCTAGTTGTTGATCCAAAAAAAGCGTGGCTCCATGTCAATGATATGGTGAGAAATTTCAATTTCTACATCTATTGGAAATGTTGGTCTTCTCCCCCATAAATCACCCTTGGAACGTCCTTTCTCATTACCCAATCTTCTTATTAGAGTCGTTTTGGGGACATTAAATGTTATGGCCCCTAGCTTAAAACCCATATTTTTATTTTGTACTTGCAATATTGCTCATATTGATTTCATTCCACAGTTGCCTCCGACTTTTTTCTGCCATGAGAAATTTCAAGAAAATAATAAAAACTAGACTTTCCTATGATGGACCCCTGGTCCATCAGGGTCCATGATTAGAATACGGTATTTTCCTAACCTAAATTTGAATGTTCATGCGGTTATATTATAGGTTATGTTATGTTATGTTATGTTATGTATCAATATCCCCCATTAATTTGATTTATTAGGGATGCAACACACTAACTTGTACAAGCAATTTCTTAGATCAACATTCACCAATTTTTATTTATATTTACACTTTTAATGGCGGCACACGTTCACAACTGCGTAGCGACGTTGCGATGTTTCTAAATTAATGCAAAAAAATCAAGAGGTAATTGTCCTTATGAAATTCCTCAGCCCACCCCTAAAAGGTGGCGAGTAAAATTAAGTTCGAATATTTTTTCCCAAATTTAAGTAAAGATAAAATCTTTAAATTTTGTAAGTGCACTTACAAACGACTAACCACAACATTCCTGTTACATTTTACGTATAAGGGGGTGAAATTGGCATCTCTTACCTTATCTAATGTCAAATCTTTTTTTCGAGATTTGGTTTTGTCAAATAAATATATTATTTAAAATCCTTGTTTATATCAAAATATTTCTTAATCTTGAAGTTTTTTCCTAGAATCAATACATTCGGTGAAAAAAAAATGAAATACAATATCCAGTGTATGCCTTGTTCTAGTTTTTTTTCACCGAATCTATTGGTTCTGAGGAAAATTTTTTAAGATTAAGAAATATTTTTAAATAAACAGGGATTTTAATTATTTTCATTTTACAAAGGTAAAACTAGAAAAAGAAATTTGATATTAAATAAGGTAAGGGATTCTAATTTCATTCCCTTACAATGTAAGAGGAATGTCGAAAAATACCTGTGGTTAGTCATTTGCAAGTGCACGGAAATGTCAAAATTTCAAGTTTCTGTATTTACAATTTGAGAAACAAAATTAAGACTTAATTTCACTCCCCACCTTTTTGGGGTGATATCTCTGAAAGAGGTGAGTTGAGGAAACTTTTATTATAGGAAAGATCCATCATATTTTTATACGGGCAATCACCACTTGAATTTTTTCACATTAATTAAGAAACATATATTCTTAAACTTTTTTCTTCTTAGACCTACCTTTTTATATTTATTTTCTTGAATCATGATCTTTATTTTGGTCTATTTTAATAAATAACGTGTTTTTTATGGAAATAATTTTTGACGTTTCTATTCAACTTTGGCCTTTATCAAAATTATTTTCATATTGACATAAAATTCGAAGTATCATCAACACAACATACTAAATGCTTTACCATGGAAAAGAACATGTACCTGTACCTCTGTCAGATATTTTTATGATTCTGGTATTGCTTCTAATTATATATCTTTTTTTTTAAAGCATAAGAGATCGGATCATCAACGTGTGACAACATAAACTATTTATGCTTTACCTATTTGAATATTCGAATAACATACCAGCTGACTTTTCAACCTATGTTTAATTTATTAATGGTAGGAGCGAATCGATTGAAATTTAATAACGTAAGCTCAAGCTAAATCACATTTGAATAATTTGTGAACAATTTAGCTTAAATTTAAACTTAAGTCAACGGCATGGAAAGTTTATAATATATATTTATAATTAATGAATATAAATATCTGTTGATCCGGGATGTAGACTTGTTGAATCAAACAACTGTCGTTTGAATTAAATATGGTGCAACTCAAGTTGTATTACGTTTGATTTCATAAAGAATGAAATCAGTCTTTGTAAATATTCTAATTTAGAAAAATTATTTATAAAATAATTGACCAATATCTAAATTAAACATACATATACAAATCTATAATCATTCCAGTATGCAATCTATATTGTATAATGGTTTATCATTAGTTATAATCGAAAAAAGAGTATTGGCTTTAGTTTATGTTCGCCAAATTTCGATTCGGTATGAATTCGATAGATTAGGTATGCTACAAGAAACAATTGGAGAAGGTGATTCAAACTCGTGAACAAAACGTCAAAAAATAGGCATTATCCAGATGTGAGTCATTATTATTATTATTTATATTGATTATTATTATAAATATTATTTTCCAGAAGTTTTATGTCCTTACTCAACACATGCTGTGTATAATGATTACATATTTGAAAATTTGTGAACTGTACAGCATGTTCAGAATTGTCGCCTTCCATAAACCAATATATGTGTTCTTATGGAGACCCAGATCGATAGGTAGCCTGTAGAGTTGTAAGACCTGCAAATGATATTATCATATCCCCAACCAGTCATTCATAAATTCCATTTGTTATGAAGCCAACATCAATTTGTAGACTAAGTGGGGAACGAAGTAAAACGAGAAACGAAGAGGGGATGATTGCTAGGAAAGTAACGTCACAGATTAGGTATATTCTCTGTTACGACGTCGTCTTTAGACAAAAACTATGACACTTACTGTTACTACGCATACAACTACCACTTTATCAAATATAAAACACAGTTGCCTAGTATTTATTCGAATCTTGGACATGCAGAATTTATTTTAATGTAGTACGACCAGTATTCCGTTTATTAGCAGTATTAATAGTTAAATTAATTCAAATAATAATTAAATAAACCTTGATACTTTTGAAATATTCATTATTTTTAATATCTTGCATCTGCAGCAAACACGAAATAAACTAAATTTGGCAACGGTAGATAGAATAATACTTTATTCTGCTCCCACTCGATTTTTGCTTAGATTGTGAAATGATGTTGGCTTCAAGAATAATGTAAACAGTTATATCTTTTTTATTTCTATATCTATTGATACGATGATCGATACCACCTCCATCCTCCCACATGATTCTGGATAGGTTTTGCAATTTTGTTCACATGATAAGTAATGAGCCCTTCAAATTGTTTGTCGTAGTATGGTAATTAATATGTTATTTAAGGAGTCAAAGTCAGTTCTGGTATAATATATCGCTAAATAATCCCCAATCCGATTATCACTATTTAAACAACAATATAAGACTTGGTAGGAATGGCTTCTGTAAGAACTAAAAAATATTAAACAATATTAAAAAATAATGTGTTTTCTGTAGAGACTCTCCGAGCTGCTTACTAACTATAGAGTTGTGGTGGTGCGCGCATTGTGTACCTTTTTAAAGCATTTTGCATCTATCATAAAATAACTACTAATGCTTTCTTTCTCAGTGCTTTTGTTAACAAAGATCCCAAGGTGAAGGTAACAATTTTGTTTTAGTTGCAACGCGATTGGAATTCCAGGAGTTGCACAAACGTAAGTCGGGTTTGCAAGACACCTGTGCCCACTTCTACTTCGGCCAACATGGCTGCTACTCTGTCTCGGCCAATAAGAACAACACCTACCAACCTTATTCCTGATACTGAGTCTAACAATACCTCGACCTTACCTTACAGCCGTAACTTCTATAAGATATCGTCTAACAACCCTAATATACCTAAATCAATTTCCACTTGGGGTCCTCTGCATAAACCTTTACACTCAAAGGTGCGTAGTTCTATTGCTTTCTATACAATATTAATTTTTTCTTTTCTACAACTTGCACGAAAATTTATGATACTTTTACACTGGATAATTTATGTATATAAATATTATGCTTTAAAAATTATGATCTTCTCAAATTGGGTGTTGAAAGTATTAATCAAATGATTTCCTGAGCTACATTGCAAAACGTACATATTTACAAAATTATATTCAATCAATGTTTGCCAATATCTTTTCATACTACAGTTGAATTTGTTTAGCACAAATATGAGCAAATAGACATTCGACTTTAAATGTGAATAATAACAGAGTTAAAGTGGGTTTTTACTTTTGCATGGAGAAATTCTCAAATTTAAAAATAGTATACAAACACTGCACACTTCGGTATATATCCACACTATGTGGTTCAAGAGTCGAGATACATTATTATTAATGTAAGATGCAATGAACTTTACTTGATAAATAATTTCCCGCATTTCACGTATGTTATAGTTTTCAGGTTCAAAATTATCCAAACTCCAAATTGAAAAACTCCGCAAATTATCATTTCTTAGTATTTACCAATCGTAAAACATACAGTTGAAATTACACAAAAATTTCTTAAAAACTCAAATGATACATTTCAACTGAACAGTAATTGATGTTCAAATGAGTGTGGTCTTAATGAAATTGCTTAACTATGGATAAGGGGAATCGATAAACATTCAACAATTGATCTCTAGTAGCTTAGGACTAAACAGTTGTCAAACACGAGATTGTATGATCTACCCGAAATTTATACAGAAGTTTCATCCTATCGGCATTTTATATAATATTACGAGATTTGGAAAACTGATTTTTGCTTCATTAGTTTTATAATTGAAATGGATTGTGCTCAAAAATCCTACTTGCGATCAATCTATTAGCTTCCAATGCAGATATTAGTTTTTTCTTACATATAACTAAAACATTGAATGTTTATCCAGTGTAATAGTGTAGTTAAAGTATTAGTATGGTTTTATAGTAATGCCAACATAATAGTTCCAGTATCGTCAAGGTGTTTCAAAGATTGCAGATCTCTTGTACCACAAACATTCAAATTTACAAGCTAATAATAAAAACTTTCAATTGACAACTATACTGTGCAGTCACCCACTTAACATTGTTGAAGCTTGTAGTCTGCCAACTGTATGCTATTGTAGCAACTAACCTGTATTATTTATGCAGATCACACCCTATAGAGGCAAGTGCATACAATATAGGATTAAACACAAACATTTGAATATTCGAAAGAAATTATGTAATGGAGCATAATAACGTAATGGTACTGGGACTTAATTTATAATTGTTAAGTTGTCACAGCCATATTCTAGAAAGTGGGTGTTGGAACTATTAAAATAATTATCTGAATCGTTTCGGCAGCACTAGATATAGTTTCCTTGAGGACATTAGGTTTGATTAATCCTTACATTAGATTAACTTAGGTATTTTTGATACAACTATTAGTTCTAGTGCATCACCCTATTAGTATTGTTTTATATATCAGAGTTGAAATAAATTTGTATACATTTTGAATAACTCACTAGAAAGATTGTTCATGGTGGAAAGAAAAGACAGAGCATTACAATTTATGTTCATGGAAATGGTAGTTAATTGAATGAATGAATGCATTATAAACAGAATGTAAATTGAAGGCTTATTTTCGATTTGAATTTTTTTATTAAGAACAAAAACTCGTGTGGAATTTTGAACGTTCTGGTCCATATAGGGGTAAGTTCGCCCCTAAAAATATATACTTGAACATATTGTGGGGTGTATATATTCTAAAACATTTTGACTAAAACAAGAAATTATCCCTGACTTTTGAATTCAAGTATATTCCAGGGGAACACATATTCTTTTTGTGATGGAACTTTTACTGTGTTGAAGAATAGTTTATTTTATGGCTCTGTTCAAAGTGTATGCTGTTATCATCAGGGCTGTGCTCCTATTGAATACATCGCTTTTTGCGCATATCACTGAAATTATACTTTGAAAACTAATGAGTAACAGGTTGATCTTCCTACAAACTAGTTACATTTCTATGGCGAATTTCACTGAAATCTGCATCTGCTTAGTGATAAATAGGCACAACATGTGAAGAAGTATTTGTTTATAGAACTCATTCATGTAATTTTATTCAACTTTCATATATAAGTTAGATTCTTACCTACCAGATGGGTTTTAGTTGATTTTTATAAGTAAATAGTTATTGAAGAGATGCTTGCAGATTGGCGCTTGAATAACGTTTCATAACCTACAAGAGAATGCTAAGGTTTCCATGAATTTGTTGCAAACGCAGATTTGAAAGGACAATCTATAGATGCGCCTGGTTAATTAAATTTGTACAACATCCACTACTGGTTAGAAACCAAACCACATTAGCAGAGGAAATTAATTACCAAAATCGTTGGAGACCAAACATATGATGTGGCATTTACAATGGAATGAGTATTCTTTTTATTTGAGGGAACTTAAAATGGAAAAAAGTACTGAGACTTTTTAACAATAATTGATTTATTAATTCTCATAGAACATATTGCTATTCAAAACATATCAGTGCTTATCCAATGAGAGGATTGAATGAAGAAGTATTTTTCCATTGCCAGCAAGGTCACCAGACATGCTTTTGATATGTCAAGAAGAATAAAAATTGAGGCTTGTATTAATTTTGCTCTGAATCAAAATTATGGCAATGGTTTTGAATATTTAAAATAATTAGCTACTAAGTGATTTTTGGCGTTTTGTAAATTTCTATCTATTATTGGTAATTTGTGATCAAGTACAATGTTATTTATGTGTTTTTACTTATTATTTCGTTGTTAAAATAATTCAAGTTCCAGTTTCAAGATTGAATTTGTTTGTGAAATCTATGTTTAATGTATGTTGACTTGAACAAGTAATAATGTTCTTTTCTCTCAACAAAAATATACTTCCATGTCACTTGGAAGTAGGTGATATGCTGATGCATTATGGGTAGATTTTGATGTGAGTTTTTTTCGATAGATATAGGACATCATATCACTCTGCATATCTATTAATAATGGATGGAAGTTTGATATTGGGTTAGATGATTTTATAATGTGACAGCTTTCTGAAATTCGTGACATTCATTCTGTGGAATTATATATTGTTGATATTTAGATTTATTAACTTTTTGATTTTTCAAATGTGTTGTCTTTGAACATTTTACTTTTCCACTCTATCTATATGCGAGAAAAGTATTGGTTTACCCCAAAAAAAGTTGTAATTTTGAAAAAAATTTTTTAATTATTTTTACGTTTTCCATCAACGTTTTCAATACGAAAAAACGGTTTTTAGAAAAGAAATCCTGTGTGTATGTCGTCGTCGTCGGCCCCTTCACTTTACATGTCTTGTTAGCACGATACAGCCTCCGAAGTGCAATAAGTCAGCAATTTTATGATTGAATATTGTTAAGGACATGTAACAGATGAATCCTATTGATTTTCAGCTCACCAGAGCCGGTACAACGGGTGCTATGGTACTTAAAGTACGACATTTTGTCATTTTTTGAGAAAATTCAGTTTGTTAGCACGATACAGCCTCCGGTGTATATACAAGTGACCAATTTTATGATTGGATATTATTCAGAGCGTCTCGAAGATGAACCCTATTGATATTCAGCTCACTAAAGCCAGTACAACGGGTGCTATGGTACTTGAAGTACCAAATTTTTGTAATTTTTGGAGAATTTTCAGTTTGTTAGCACGAGTTAGCCTCCAGAGAGTATACGATTGATCAATTTTTTGATTGAATATTGTTCAAGATGTCTCACAGATATACCCTATTGATTATCAGTTGACTAGAGCGAGTACAGCGGGTCCTATAAATCCAGATATACTAAATTTTTGGTTACTTTTGGAGAAATTTCGGTTTGTTAGCACTATACATCGCCGAAGTGTATACAAGTAACAATTTTATGGTAGAAGATTGTTCAGGGCCACAGATGCGGAAAAGTTAGTTTTAATCTTTAAACCCGTTTATTTGTATATGTACTACACAAACTTGAGTTATTAATCCACACTACATAGGATTCGGTCACAAAATATTTTTTTTACAACTGCTTTGAAAAGCTGCTCATACCTTGCTTAATTTCAAAACCACATATTGCTCATACTGTTAGAAATTTTTTTTTCTCACGGTAGGGAGATCCTCGATATCTATGCTTTTTCGGTAGGGAATCCTCGATGCCTAGATATGTTCGGCAGGGGATGCCTCGATGCCTAAACGTTTTCTATATAACTATTCACTTGTATTCTTTAAATTTGTGCCGTTCTAGAAAAGTACAACATGTGGGGAATAGTATATTTTGGGGAAAGTTCAACTTTTCTCTCGAGTGTGGAAGTTTGTGGCACGAGCCTGAAGGGCGAGTGTCGTAAACACATGAGTGATAAAAGTACTTTTCCCACATATTGCACACTATACTTTTTCTACAACTGCACAAATTTAAAGAATACAAGTAAATACTTTTGTAGAAAAAGTCTAGGCATCGAGTATCCCCTACTGGATTCTCCATATAAATGTATGTAGTGTGGGCAAAGTGCCGTGAGAAATAATATTTCTCACAGTATGAGCAACATATGGTTTTGAAATTAAGTAAGCTATGAGAAATACGCTACTTTTCATAGCAGTTGAAGAAAAAAGTACTTTTCCCACTTGTTGCACAATATACTATTTTCTACAACCACCTACGAAAACGACACATAGCAAACTGTTTAGTTCTTTGTAAAGTAGCTCATATAGTGAGGGAAAAAATACACACATGTGATATACAAAAATATTGGATGCTGGTATGTATCAATGAATATGAATTATAAATTTGACTGTACTCGCGTCGTTTGCTACTATATACCTGGTTTATGGCTTTGTTATAACTTTATTTTATTTAATATTTAAAAAAACAAGAGGATATTTGGCTTATTTTAATTCAAACATAACATAACCTGTAAATAAAGGATTGTACTTAGTTGAAAACAAATCCAATAAATAGTTTAAATACTTGTCGACTGATTTATATATTTCTTGTTATTAATTCACTTCTAAATCAAGTACATTCATACAATAATTTAAATGTGTAAATTTTGTAAAAACTAAAAAATCAATAATAACTTTAAATTACCTTGGGCATAGGCAATACATTTTATACTACAGTGGAATCTCTATAACTCGAACCTCGTTAAGTCGAAATCCTCAATAAGTCGAAAAAAATTGCAATTCCCTTTAGACTTTGTAACTCGAACAAAATGTCCCTATGAAGTATTGATGATACATATTTATACTCTATAATTCGAATTTCAAAAAGGAGACTCCGTAAGTCGTAGTTAGTAAAATATAATGACGTCTTACTTGGAATTCATGAAACTTTCTAAGTAACACAGCTGTGAACATGATGTTTGTTCCTTGTCGACACAGGACACGATTACTTATAGCGGAGCTTGTCCGTCAGTATTATTTTGGCTGTTAACTAACAACAACATGAGTACAAAGCGGAAACTAAAGACTTTGACTCTACGTGAAAAAAGTGATGTTATCAATGCGGTAAAAAGTGGCATGAAAAAAAAGACGTCGCAGCTCAATACGGATTGCCAGCAAGCACTTTGTCTACAATAATTAAGAATTTTTTTTTTTTTTTTTTTTTTTTTTATTTAAAAAAAAACCTTAATAGGCTTTTCTTGAAATTACAATCTGATCATTAATACGATCAATAAGCAATTTTAATCTAACTTAATTTACTAATTTCTACCTTATAACTAAAGGTCTTACTCATTAGTAGTTCCTTAGGCTCTAATACAAACAAACACTATCACTAGCGTGCAATTACCGCACTATGCTCTGCTTTACACTGTCACTAGTTAACTAACTCAAAGGGCTTTGTCCTCTTGAGTCTTCTCTTCTGGTTGGTGTTGTCGAGGAGCTGGATGGCCTCTACATTCACATGGTCTAAAAGCCGTTGTTCGTGGCTTTTGGCAAACTTAGTGATTGTCTGGCTGACAGTGTCCATCTCCAGGTCCCTGTGGAGGTCACTGTTTCGGGAGTACCAAGGCGCATTGACGATGTTCCTTAATACTTTGTTCTGGAATCGTTGTATGATCTGGATGTTACTTTCTCTGGTACAGCCCCAAAGTTGGATGCCGTAGGTCCAAACTGGTTTCAGAGTTTGCTTGTATAATAGCAATTTATTGTATACAGACAGAGTGGAGTTGCGTCCCAATATCCAATGCATGTTTCTAAATTTGAGTCCTAATTCTTCTCTTTTCTTTTTGATATGTGGCTTCCAGCGTAACCCCGCATCTAATGTAATACCCAGATATTTTGCTGTATTGGCGTAAGGTATCTGAGCATTATTTAGTCTAATTGGTACATGTTGATTTCGTTTGTTGGTGAAGTTAATGTGCACTGACTTTGTTTCATTTAATCTGATCCTCCATCTTCTGGTCCATTCATAAATCTGATCTATGTTATTCTGCAGTTTATTTGCTGCTTCTTCATGGTTTTTGCCTACAGCTAAGATAGCTGAGTCGTCTGCAAATGTGGCTGTGGTATTATGTTCTAGGTTTGGAATGTCACTAGTGTACAGTAGGTAGAGGACTGGTCCTAGTACACTTCCTTGTGGTACTCCAGCATTTATTTCTCTCAGTTCAGAGTATGCTTCTTCTTGTTTTATTCTGAATACTCTTTCTGATATATATGAATCCAGAAGGTCAGAGTATTGTTTAGGTAGGTGACATCTGAGTTTATGTTTGAGCCCCTCATGCCATACTTTATCAAAGGCCTGTGCTACATCTAGGAAGATTGCAGAACAGACTTTTCTTTCTTCCAATGCGTTTTCTATAATATTTGTTATTCTATGCACCTGGTCTATCGTTGAATGGCTCTCGCGAAATCCAAACTGGTGATCAGGTATCAATTTTCTTTCTTCTATTATTGGTTTTAGTCTCTTTATCAGAAGTTTTTCAAATAATTTAGAAACTACTGGTAGTAATGATATTGGCCGGTATGATGATACTTCTTCAGGTTTTTTGCCTGGTTTGGGTATCATAATCACCTCTGCAACTTTCCACATTCTGGGGACATATTTCAACCTGAAAGCTGCATTTATCAGGTGTGTCAGTTTTATTATAGCTTTTTTGGGCAGCTGCTTTAGGATTTCTCCTGTAATCAGGTCAAATCCTGGGGCTTTTTTCGGGTTAATGTTTTCTTTTATCTCTGCAGTTACCTCTTTTGGTGTAACAGGTCTTATCTCTAATTCTTCTTGGTCATAGTCCATTCTTGATAATTCTTCTCCTTCGTTAGGTTGAAAGGTATTTTCTAGGTGATCAGCGAATCTTTTGGCTTTTTGATTGTTATCTCTGGCCCAGCTTCCATCTTCATTTCTGATTGGAGGACTATGCAGGATTGGTCTCTTTAATCGTTTAGTAGCCTTCCACAAGGAATAATCTGTACTGCTGTCATTTGTTAGTTCACTGAGGTAAGTACTAATTGATTCATGTTTGATTTTTTGTATTTCTCTTTTTAAATTCTGTGCGGCATTGTTTAATCTAGTTTTGTCTACTGGTGCTCTAGATTGTTGCCATTTCCGTCTTAGTTTTCTTTTTTCTGTTATTAATTCTTTAATTTCTCTTGGGTAATTATTTCCCTTTGTTCTCGATGTAATGCTCGGGGTATTATTCCATGCAGTTTTCTGAATAACCTTGTTGAGTTTTTCTACTTCTTCATCTAGCTGTTCTTTGGTTTTTAGCGGGACTAAGAGGTTAATGTTGTTTTCTAATTCAATCTGGAAACTTTTCCAGTCAGTCTTGTTGTTGACTAGTCTTGGTAAGTTTTCTCTTTGTATTATAGTCTCACTAAGTGTGAGAAGGATGGGGGAATGGTCAGAACTCATATCCCATGCTTCTTCTATTTGCATGTAGTTTGTCGAGATATTCCTGGCCACAAAGAAGTCTATGAGGTCTGGAATTTTGTTAGGGTCAGCAGGCCAATAAGTTGGTTTTCCTGTCGAGATTGCTTCACATTTAATTTGGTTTATTGCTGTTAGTAGCTCCTTACCTTTAGTGTTAGTTAGTCTAGAACCCCAGTGTACATGTTTTGCATTGAAATCTCCTCCAATGATAAATCTGTACCCTAGGCTATTTAAGAATTCAATGTATTTATTCCTCTTGATTGCGTGTTTTGGCGGACAATAGACTGCCGTTACATTCAATTCGTAAGTTTTTGTTTTTATTCTGACTGTGGTTGCTTGAATTTCGGCTGTTTTATAGCTCATTTCTTGGTGATGTGCTATATTTTGTTTTATTATAACTGCACTTCCACCTTTGGCTGCATTATCTGGATGAATGGTATGGTATACCTGATATCCTTTTATTTTGATGAATGACTCCTTAGTGAAATGCGTTTCACTAATGAGACATATATCTATTTTTTCAATTTCTAGAATGGCCTGTAATTCTTGCTGATGTTGAATGAGGCCATTAGCATTCCATTCTAATATTCTAAGGCTGTCTCTCATTACCAAGTCGCTTGGGGATAGCTCCTTTGTTGCTATATTCCAATCTGGTAATTCGATCGTCCAGTTTATTTAGTTTATCCAATATTTGTTGGAGAATTTGATCGGTTGTTGGGTTGTTTTGTTTTTTATTATCTTCTGTTGTGTTTTTTACTGCCATATTGTAAGTTTTTCTGTTTTCCGCATTGTTTGTAGTAGTCCTGCTTTGTGATTTTTCTGTCGCAGGAGCTGGGTTTCTGTTGTTATCTCTCTGTGGTCGATTAGGCCTTATTACTTTTTTAGTATTTTTGTCTTTTAGTTTCTGCATTTCTTTGGCTACTACGCATCCTCTGTAATTAGCTGGATGTCCTTCGCCGCAGTGAACACATTTTGGTTGTACATTTTTAGGTTGAGGGCATTCATTCGTCAGGTGTTTGCCCACACATCGTACGCATCGTGGCTCTTTTGCACAGTAAGCTTTAGTATGGCCATATGCCTGACAGCGTTTGCATTGTGGTACCAATCTTGTTTTTCTTAGCGGTAATATTTCTACCCTTATTCCTTGTATATCTGTTATACCATAAATTTTGTCCACATTTTCATCATGTTTGAATACTAGCATGAACATATTTATGGGTTTCTTAGTTCTATAACTTCGTTTTGGAATAGCATCTAGCAGTTTATATCCTCTATGCCTTAAGTCTTCTACTATTGTCTCTGGTTTAATAGTATGGTGGAGCTTGTTAACAATTACCTTTATAGGTCTGTTTTGTTTGTTCTCGTATGAATGCCATGAGTAGTTACATTCGTTGAGTTGCTTGCTAAGTGTTCTGTAATCTTCTATATTGTCTACATTGACCTTAACGTTGCTATCACTAATTATTTTAATCTGAAATCTATTTACAGTCTTCCCTATTACCTGGTGACAATCATTGAAATCCTTGATATTATCTATGATGATTGGTGGAGGGGTTTGTTCTTTTTTCGTTTTTTCGATAGGAGTTGGGACATTTTGGCTTCGTTGTGGTGGTGTCAATGAAGTATCCATTTTACGCTTCTTTCGATTTTTGGCGCGTATCCACTCTGTCTCCTTTGCTAGTTCTTCCTCATCAGTTTGGTAAGTAACTGATTCAGATATGGTTTCGTCCTCTTTAGGAAGTCTTTTCTCTAACTCTGCAAATTTTTTCTGCAGTCCTTCATTCATTATCATCACTTGATTTAACTGGACTTGGAGATTATGTACCTCGTTAATGGCATTAATTTTCTCCTGTTCCATTTTTTTCCACTCTGTATATAAAATTTGTTCGTTTTGCGATCTGACATAATTCTCCTGAAACAGGGTTTGGTTATGCTGCATTAAGATCGCTTCGTTTTGTGTTTGCGGCACAATTGTTGATTTCATTATTTACCCTCGTATTTTAATTTTTCGACGATGATAACAATGTTTGCACATTTTTGTTTTTAGCTACAATTTATGCTAATTGATTTTATCGTTATCGCTCACTAAACAACTTTTTATTGCGTTCACTTGATAACTTATCAGAGCTCCGGCACTACGCTACCGTATCTCTCGGAAGTCAAATGAATACTATAATTAAGAATGAAGCCGAAATATTGCGAGGATATGAATCAAGTAGCAATTTATCTAGCAAAAGACGGCGTCTAGCTGAGTTTCCTGATTTAGAAGAATGCTCACTCACCTGGTTCAAACAGTGTCGGGACAAAAACATAAGCGTATCTGGGCCTATCTTACGCGAAAAGGCAGAAGAATTTTCAAAATCACTGGGACACAGTTCTTTTCATGCCAGCAACGGTTGGTTGGTGAATTTTAAGAGGCGTCATGAACTTGTGTTTAGAAAAGTTTGCGGCGAAAGTGCAAGTGTCAATAACGAGATATGTGATGAATGGATAATTGAGTTGCAGAGTTTATTGAAGGATTATGAACCAAAAGATGTCTTTAATGCCGACGAGACTGGCCTTTTTTTCAAGTGCTTACCTGATAAAACACTTATTTTTAAAAATGAAAATTGTCATGGCAGT
Source organism: Galeruca laticollis (assembly GCA_963921935.1). Classification (NCBI taxonomy): domain Eukaryota; kingdom Metazoa; phylum Arthropoda; class Insecta; order Coleoptera; family Chrysomelidae; genus Galeruca; species Galeruca laticollis. The sequence goes on from OY998180.1 coordinate 171,989,599, forward strand.
AAGCACAGTAAAGAGCGATTAACAATATTGCTAGCAACAAACATGACAGGCTCTGAAAAACTTAAACCATTAGTTATAGGAAAGGCTAAAAAGCCTCGTTGTTTTTCTGGTTGTAAATCTCTACCACTAGACTATGATGCTAACAAGAAAGCCTGGATGACAGCTGAAATATTCAAAGGATGGTTCATTAAAGTCGACAAGAAAATGATTAAGGAGAAACGAAAAATATTACTTTTCATTGACAACTGTACAGCTCACAACATAATTCCGCCATTAAAAGCCGTGAAAGTTAAATTTCTTCCACCCAATACAACATCTGAGCTACAGTTAGATCAAGGAATAATAAAAAACTTCAAATCCGCTTACAGAAAGGAAGTTGCTAGGAAACTGATAACAGATATGGAACAACAGTCAGCTTTATCTATTAATCTATTGCATGCAATTAGGATGACAGACAAGGCTTGGAGAAGTGTATCTAAAACTACAATATCAAATTACTTCAAAAGCTGTGGATTTTCGATGCCACAAGAAGAAGCTTCGGAAGAACCCCTTGAGTTGGACGTGAGTGTAGAGGCTGACTGGAATAAACTTCAGAATATAGAAGTTCAATTTGAATATTATGTGACATGTGATGAAGGGCTAGCTACTACTGGAACACTAACTGATGCTGAAATAATCGACATAGTTAATCAGAATATAGATGATGATGATGTTAATGAAAATGACGTTGATCATACTGATCCAGCAAGTTTTGAACCAACAATAACAAATAAAGAAGCCAGAGCTGCAATCAACACTCTACGAACTTATGTTGAAAGATGTGATGATATCGAGAATCATGTATTCGGTTCATTGTTTGAGCTTGAAAAAATAATTGATAAAAAATCTGCAAATTGTTTAAATCAAAAGAAGATAACGGATTTTTTTTTAGTGTACAGTTTACATCATTAATATGTAATTTGTTTTAATATGTAAAATATATATATATATATATATATATATATAAAACTTAAGTTGAATTAATATTCAAATTCGACTCTACAAATCGAAATATGCACTTAGAAATCGCGCTTCTGTAAGTCGAAATTTCAGCAGTTAAGTCATATGTATCTCGAAGTTCTTGTTAAGTCGAAAACTCGTTAACTCTAATTTTTTTGCATTTCCCTTGATATTCGAGTTATAGAGATTCCACTGTACTAATTTTAGGATTATGGTCGATCTGGCTAACCAAACGTTTACGATTTGAAAATTTATTCACACGTACAAATAATTCAAATTTAATTTTAAAATTTCAAATTATACCAAAAATCAATTTAATAAATATATAAAAATATGTTATTTCATCTCTCATAAACAATTTATTTATTGAGAGATTATTCTTTAAAATAGTAACTAACACTCTTGCCAAATATATCTCTTTCCTCACTTGTTATGTAATCTACTAATATACTATTACATAACAAGTGAGGAAAGTGACGCTAGTTTAGCACGAGCCACGCAGTGACGAGTGCGGAAGCATAACGAGTGCTTGAAATGCACTTTCCAGCGAGTTATGTACACTATTTTTTCTGTAACCGCCCTTTTAAATAATAATCTCTTAATAAATAAATTTTTATACTATTTATTGGAGTTGTTTTCGAATAAATACAAAACTTTATTTAGAGGTTATGTTACGTTTGAATTAAAATTAGCCAAATATCCTCTTGTTAAATATTAACTACATTAATGTTAAAACAAAGCCATAAAGCAAGAATGTAGAAACAAACGACGCGAGTACAGTTAAATTTATAATTCATATTCATTGATACAAGCGTGCGTGCTATATTTTCTATTACACGTGTGTGATATATTTTCCCTCACTAGGGTGATATGAGCTACTTTCCAAAGAACAAAACAATGTGCTATGTCTCGTTTTCATAGGTGGTCGTAGGAAAAATACTATTGCATCACTGTATCTATAAGTATTTCATTCAAATGATCACATTGAATAGAATCCGAAGACAAATAAATCAAATTAATTTACATATTTACAAAATTTTTATTTAAATCTATATAGTGGACCAAAGGTGAATCATAAAATGTAATGTTCTGTTTCTAAAAATACTCGATATTATAAAACTCATTTTATTTTAATGGAAATTATTTTTTTCAGAACATTTCTTTTAAATCATGCAGCCGAGATTCAGGACATGGAGGATCCGAGCAAGAAGATTCACCCAGATCCCACATGGTACTAGTAGGCAGTGCGGGTTATCCAGGAGCCGGTCATCTAGTGGCTGTAAATACCAAAGACATCCGTCATCAAATGCTTCAAGAATGCCCTACAAATTTAACAGATTTTGATATCTGTCTTGAACAAAATATCCATCCTAAGCATCTAGGTATTCCTCAAAGTTATCATGGAAATTTTAAGAAGAAATTACCAGGAATGAGCCATCATACTTATACTGAAATATATGAAACCCAAACTCCAAGGGGGTTAATTGAAGATGATCCTGTTTACGAAGAAATTGACAGAAATGAAATTCAAGTATCTGATATGAGCGATGAGGATGGAAAAAGACAGAGTGATATGAGCCGACAATCGTCAAGATCATATGGAGACCACCGACCTCTCATACCATATAGTCCTGGAAACGAAAGAAGCTTTACTGATGTAATGAAGCACTATGCCAAAGATCTCAACCATTGTCCACCGTCCATGGGTATGGACACATACAGAAGACGTAATATGGCGTACCGTGCTGGAATGGGTGGTGATGCATCACTGCGCTCCCTAGCTGCAGTCTTAGATGGAGAAACTGTTGTCTGTCACTTGGAGCCTCCAGAGAATCAGTATCCCAACGATTCGTTCGTCTCACGAACTTTAGTCCATCCCCCATATAGTGAGAGTTAAGAATTAGGAAACTGCCATTGCAAGTGAATATCTGTGATTACCACATGATCAGACTCTAAGGTCATACCTATAGAAAATCCCAAACAAGGGTGAATATGAAAGGTACAGAGAAGCTGATGTTTGTTTGAACAATAAATTATCATGAGAAATGAGTTTTTTGTATGCAGTTAGGAATCAAAACAAATACATTGTACTTGTGGATGAAATCAAAATCCAGTACAATTTAAGAGATTGTTTCAAATATAAATTTAAAATCAACCTCCACTGAATTTAATATCGCTAAGACCTGTAACAAATTAATATCAGACAGGTACTTATAGCAAATTTTTCACTTTTTGTTCGGTTTTCGAATTTTTATTACGGCAGTTGAAGGAGCTGGCATATACATCCTTCAATTATTTGATTCGAATTTTTTCCTCAATGCATCGCCTACAACGAAAATTTTTGTAGAGAATCCTTTCGGCATAGTTTGTGGTTTTAGTTGTAAATCTCTCCCTTTGCCAGAATTAATAACAGTACCGCAACATTTTCTTATTAGATAACAGCAGAAGCACAAACACTTGAATAAACAATCATTGGCTGTCTACTGTATCATTCGTATATTTCTACCTCACTTACTATATTGAAACATGAGGGTTTTTTTTATTATTTGTTAAATATCTTAAAATTTGTGAATAAACTGTAAAATTATATGCTAATTATGTCTAAAGTTTTAAACAATCTAGGTATAAACATATGATAATACCTGTTCTGTTTAATATATGGGCAATTAAAACTTTTATTGTTGCTAAAAAATATTTTAAGTGGGGTATTAAGATTTACCATGTTTTGGGAGTTTCTTTTATACATATAATACTTAGTAAAGCTCAGCTTGAATGAATGAAAGAACGTGATAATTTTATAATAATCAACTATTTTATAAAAAGTAATTTCTGTGAATTGAATGAATATCTATTAGTTGTCAGTGAATAAGGTTCAATCAGTCTCTAATTGGAAAAAATAACATTGATTCTGATAATCATTATTATAAAAATGAATATAGACAATTGTTTTATCTATACATGTGGTTGTAGTGCCTTTTTTACGATTTAAAAAATATATTTTTCAAAAATATTTGTGTACAAAACTGGGGTAAGACAACTCTTTTCGTGAAAATCAGATGAAGTAAATGACAATTGTTACATTTCGTTCTCTTGATATCTGTCATGGCAAAGGAGACTGTGTTGTATCATCTTCAGGTTCATCCATTTTCTCATTTCCTTTTTCACCTTACTTGAGTTCTGTCAATTTCTTTGTTTCTACGTAATGTTTCAATGCTGCTAAATTCTTTGCTTTTCTCTTGTTGTGTCCATATCCCTTCATACAATTAATTTCCTTCAAAGTTTACAGGCAATTCCTCAACCAAATAAGAGGCATTTTCTACCAATTCGTTCAAGACCGTAACAGCATTATTTGGTTATAATATCTTGCTTAATCTTACATTACGTCTGCAAACTCTTCCTCGTCTTGTAATTTTACCACCAACAAGAAAGGCTTCTTATTAGGTTCTCCAATTTCCATCATCGCCCAGTTGTTCCTGTCCTTATGCCTCCTCATGCTGCAATTTCTGCTCTTGTGAATCCTATACAACCATGACAATATCATTGCAAATTACAGATCTTGATTTGGATATCTTTTTATGTAAAAATGCTCTGGAATTTAGTATAGGCTTGGGTGTCCGGATTAAATTTATTAATTAAGTTATGAAAATTATATTTTCGAAAAGTGAATTATTGGGTGTAAATGTATATAAGATTAAGTCGGATTCGGTAATGAAGTCTATCTCAACAATTTTTAATATTAAACTGCGTATTCCGCTCTATCAGCGTCTTTTCTGAAACAATACACTACTCATTGCAACAATGTATTATTTCTATGCAATGTACAATTTATTCTTATAATGAAATTTACAACTCTTTTATATAAGGTTCACATCAAATCCAAAATTTACTCTTGATTCTGCATTAAAAACCGTTCCAAGTTAATTGGGTGTTTTAAAATATGAAGATATACTTAAAATATACACATTTAAACTTGGAACTCTAAAATTTGGTTGATTTTGATCTTACAGAAGAAATTGCCATTATTGTTTCTGAAATCCATTAATTTCGAATAATGTTTGTGTTACGATTCATATGTGTGTATTTTTTGACATTACTATCACTCATTCTTCAAAATTTACTCCTCTATTGAAGTTTGTTTCATTTAATTATTACAAGTACGGATGGTAATTAATTACGAATTATGTGGTTAGGTTAGTGATAAACCTCAGTCGTTATTTTATTTTTTTAAGAAGGGGAATTTTAGAACCGTTGGCGATATTCGATACTGAACACAACTTACAACTTAACATAATTTATCTTTTTCCTCATGTAAGGCATGATTTGGTAAGTAACTTAATAATAAGACTATGTACTTATGACTAAGTAAAGGGGCATGGTCATTTAACTCGTGAACCAGAGCTTTGCAGAATTCAGAGGAAAAACACTTTATTTTTCATGTCTCATTTTTAAGGAACAGGACATTTAACCAACAGGCCAGTCAATTATGAAGTACAATATATTTTCATTAATTATTATTAAACTATTTAGAAATCTAGTATTCATCTGAATTTTACTTATCATAATTCTAATTCCAATTATAAAGTTTTTTCTTATTAAAGACTGATTTCAAATGTTTTTCTGACCTATTAAATAGTTGCAATAAGTTTTAATGTTAAACAAAACTGTTGTAAATTGCACAATGTCTATCAAATGTTTTAGTAATTAATATACTTATAGTGTAATGATATTTTTGTTGATATTTATTTGCCAATAATTGAATATGTTGATAGGTATTGTGTGATGGAGTTTTATCTATAAACCAAGATTTGTAGTCTACGATGTATTTTTTGTTTTACCAATATATATATATATATATATATATATATATATATATATATATATATATATATATATATATATATAAATTCACTTATTTTTCTTTAACCTTTTGATAAAATTTAGAATTATTTGTTCTTGGGTTCAAAGGTTCTGAAATAATATAAATATATTAATTATAATATATTTTCGAATATATATTTAATGAATCTTGACGCTTCGCTCCTCCTTTAGGAGCATTTTCAAAAGAATACGTATAATTGAATTTTAAAATTAAATAACATGAAAAACAGTAATTGTAAAAATGATTTTGAAAACATCAATTAAATGTCTTAAAGAAACGTCAATAATAAGAGAACACCTACCTTAGATATCCACTTAACGATATTATGTGAGGAATAATAAAAATAAATTAAATAATTAATTTGTAATAAATTTGACTTATGTTTTTATTCCAAAATATATTATAATTAATATATTTATATTATTTCACAACCTTTGAATCCAAGAATAAATAATTCTAAATACGTATATGAAATGTTCGGAAAGGTTTCCGCGGTTAGAGTTGTGAAGAAATGAACTAGGTGCACTGGTTGAACCGCGTTGGAAGTTTGGGGTTTTTCGTCGTTTTGGCTTCCACTTTAATGCTATTATCAAGAGGGGGGGAGGGGTAGGTAATTCGTTCATTAATATAGGAAGTGATCCGATTCTGTAGTCTCGAATCACTCCATTCGGCTGATTCCAAAGCCTCAATCTACCTACTCCTTGGAATTTTTTACCAATATTTTATTATTTCCCTCTTCCCTCCTCTTTATATTGGCTTCAAAGTGGAAGCCGAAACGTCGAGAAATCACAAATTTCCAATGCGGTTCGACACGTGAACCTTGTTCATTTCTTCAAAACAAACAATATATATATGTATATATATATATATATATATATATATATATATATATATATATATATACAATATTTTGTTGATTTTCGAGTTATTGCGGTCACTAGAGTAAAATCTAAAAACTCAATATTTCGCTATATTTCATAGCTTCATCAAGAGTGAAAGATATTAAGAGTACGTCCTCAAAGGAAACAAACATTTAAATAATACTGTTTTAACCATTAACCATATCTTTCACTCCTAATGAAGCTGTGAAATATAGCGAAATATTGAGTTTTTAGATAAAAAGAGTTTTATTAGTCTAGCGATAACCCGAAAATCAACAAAATATTGTAATTTATAAATAACGGTCGAAATATCCACTTTGTTTTATACCTAATTAGTCGTCGGAAAAGACTTTCCTCCTACATATATATATATATATATATATATATATATATATATATATATATATATATATATATATATATATATACTCAGACATTTTACCGCAATTCAATTGACATGTTTAAATAATCAGTTTTTCATCTTTTATCCTAAAATATAATTTAAAAGAATGGTACTATAAACATATTATTAGAATTAATTTAAACTGATGGCAGCAACCAACGAAATGCAGCTGAGGCCAACATTTGCTAGCAACTTATACTAAGAATGGGAAAAACTTTGAAAATATTGTTTTCTTAAAAACATGACTCAAAAGGCAAATTAATTCCAATAAACACAGTTAATAAATTTACCAAAAGAACAAATTTCAAAACTAACTATAAACACAAATAAGATTCCTTTAAAGATAAAACATTCAATGAGAAACCTATATTCTATTTCTATAGAATCAGTAAGTTACAATGGGACATTTTGCTAGCAATAAATAGAAATTGCAATGTAATTAAATATTTTCTATTATTTGTTTGTTTTGTTAAATTAGTATGTTTAGAGATTAACTGCATTCATGAAAAATATTGTTTCATTAAATCTTATGTAGTCCGGACGCGGTACTTCGGTCAACAATTTTTCTAAAAACTATTATTTGCGGTAATATATCTTATTGAAATATGTATAGTAGATCTGGTGATTTTTTAAATAAAATGTATGTAGTAAACTGATATTTTTGGTAAAACAAGCCCAAAAAAGCAATCTAAATATTTTGCTGTATTAGTAGGGCAGCTTCATTCAATTATTGTTTTTTTTTTAAATTTTAGTAAAATTGTTCTTTCTGCTATAATTTCCAAAATTGTTTACTACTCAAATGTATCTTCACTGAAATATTATGATGTAATTAGGTGGTCATAATTTATTAAATATTGTAGTTAAATATACTGCTATATGGGATCTAAATTAATTTCACCATATTACTTGATCAGTAACTGGGTGCTGAGAAAAGATGGTCATAAATTAAATTTATTTTTTAGAGACACAATAAACAGGCAAACGTAAAAACAAAAGTGTGTCAAAAAATATACTGATGTAAAACGTGTATGTTAGACAGTATATGTTCCAAAATTATTTTATATTTTATCAGTAAAGGGCGGATTATATGCACAAAAAAAACGAAATATATGCGCATGCATCGATTATTGAGGAAATATGCATTCAATCCGACCATCTATGCAGTACAATATGCAAAATTGAAATTGGTGAAGAAAATTAAGGCCATCTAATATTTTTATTCACACAAAAGTTTCTTAATTCTTATTAACAATTATTAACTGAACAAAAATATAAGCACACTATTTGATTAAATCTATATCTAAATTTGACAACTAGTCAATTCACAGACTAACCTACTGGTTTTTTTACAACATATTTCTGCAACGATTGATAATCAAATGTTTTTCAAAATATTGTAACAGAAATTTTTGTCTCCTGTCTGAAAACATATGTTTATAAATCGGAAAACTTCTTTCAACAGAAGTAATTGGCGCATTTTCCATTTTTACAATCATTGTTAAATCAAAATTAATATCCTATTGCACCTTTAAAGAATTTGTTGATATTTTTTAATTTTAAAAATACTTAATGTTTTTGTACTACCGCTTTAAATTTTTCATATAATAGGCCTACTCCAATCCACCTTTAACTTTTTATAGCACTTACCAAATTCTTCTATAATTACAATTGATTCTGATAGAGGTAAACCTTTTGTTTCCAGTCTATGAGTTTGAGACGAAGCAATAGTTTGCCTTAATAAATTCGCGGGGGGGGGGGTTGTTGCTGGGGCAGTTCCGTACTTTTAATGCAATTTTTCAAAGCGACGCTGGAATAACTGATTTCGAAAAGTATATCTTTAATACCTGCAAAATTATCGGCATAAAAAATTGCTGCGTCTAACCACGTACCCCATCAGGAGGAAATTGAAAATTCGGAGTAGGGTGCAGCATCTGACAACATAAGTAATATTTTTTCACAGGGTATGCTTTCTGGTAAAAAGAAATTTGATAAACCTTGTTGTACAAATTGGGTAATTGTTAAATAATTAGTTTTTTCAAGCTGTTTCCATGAAATTAAATATTATTTTCCTAAATGGTCTTCATGAAGAAATCCTATTAAAAAATGGGCAATGTAACAGCCACATATCTGGATACTTTCATCTACGATTGAATAAACAAAATTATTTCCAACATTGTTTGAATATAACAAGAATTTACATAATTTTTTTTCCTCAGGTATATTATCTTTACAATATTTTTATAAAAATCATTTTAAATTAACATTATTTAACTTTTTCAATGGTATAGTAGTCGAAATTAATGCCTTACATTAGTATTTTTTATCGGCAGTGCAAAGGAGAGAATAATAGCTGTGAAGTCCCAGACTCATTCTTCTCGATTAATTATTATGTGGCATAGATGTAGCAATTATTGCTCCTCAACATGGAAGATGTTCCTATTTTAATAACCTCCTCCCTTATGATTATCTCTTGGTTACTCTGATGATACTAGATCTACGATAAATCAGTTTTGGGAAACTACTGTCACAATACGCCTTTCAAAAAGGTACCACTTCTATCGAATAAGAATTAAAATATACATTAAATTAACTACTAATATTGTATAACTGATAACTAATTCCATTTTGAAAGAATTAATTACAAAGGCTCTGTACCAAAAACATATTATCAATTTTCAGCATGGTAACTGTTTAAACTGATATTTGAACACTTAATAAAAACAATATTTTTAATGTGGATACATTAGCAGTATAAATATCGAATTTTTTTATTTGCATCAGTTACAAACAATGTTCATACGACAAATATTTTTGGAAAATCTCTGTATAATTCACGCTATACTACTATTTTTGAAATTGTGCATAGTAAATAATTGAGCGTTTCAGCGTTTACGTCATAGCTGTTTTATATTGGATATAAAATTAGAATATTTTATCCCGTTGATTATTGTAAGTTTATAAAATATTGTCACTTTGTACAGTTTTAAATCTGAGTATAGTGATCAATTTACAGTAAAAAGCTAGAATAAAATTTGGCAGTTAAGCTTAGTATTTCTAAGACTGATAGTCATTGTAAATTGTATTAGATTTATATTATATTTTAAGATCTTAGTAATTTGCAAATACCTTTTTTTGTAGTTTTTAAATTTTTGGTTTTGACAAAATTTAATAAGTTATGACAATGAAATTCTATTTATTTGTAATTATTAATGTAAAATTTTATTGGGTTGATGAAATATGAGTGCTTTTAAGTTGTAACTTAGTCAGCACAATAACATGTAAATATAGAAATAAAGTTTCTAATATTAAATAAAAATTTCCCATTAAAATTGTTTTAATTTCTCTACATCACATCATACATATAGAGTGTTGTAGAATCAAAAAATTGTGCTAAAATGGCAATTCCGGCAGTGGCGTAGAGCTTGGGAAGGGTCAAGCATGTCACAACCAGCCCAGCACTGTCAAAGCAACCCCAACGTGGGGTTAGTTGTGACAGTTGAGCTTATTTATTGTTGTTTGTATTTCTCTTTTGTTAATTATTTCAGCATTTTTAAGTTGCCAAAACATTACAGAATAACTGTTGAAAAAACTGATAATGTAATTTTATTTACTAAAAGTTTACAAAATAATTAAGAAAAAAGGCACAACCAACCGTGGTCTCCCCTACTTTTGGAAATATTTGAAGAGCAAGCAAAAATAATGTTAAATTTAATTTTCAAAAACTTCAATACAAACTTTCTCAAGTAAAATTCATGGGGTTTATAATTTCCATAGAAAGGTTCACCCCTGATAAATAAAACATTAAAGCTATTTCAGCCTTAGAAACTCCTAATAATAAATCAGAAGTTCTTAGAATTTTGTGTCAAAACTCTCATTCTTAACTACAAATCTAAGATATTTAACTAGTAAAGATGTGAAATTTCAATGGACTCCTGTCCATGATGATGAATTACAAAACTTAAAAAATGTAATCACTTTCTCTTATTTTGAAATTTTTTAATCCAAACTTAAAAACAAGATTTCAGTGTGATGCATCAAGTGAAGGGTTAGGTTGTGTTCTCTTTCAACAAGGACATCCAGTATCATTTGCGTCAAGGAGTTTAACAAAATAAGAAAAGAGATACGTGCAAATTGAGAAGGAGTTACTCGCAATCTGTTTTGCTTGTGAAAAATTCCACTATTTTGTTTACAGTAACACAGTAACTGTCCAAACTGACCACAAACCGTTGATTCAAATTTTGCTCAAGACCTTGATGAAATAAGTAATTGGGCTCAAATAATGCTTTTGAAGTTACTTAAATATAAAATTGACATCAATTACCACCCAGGCAAGAACATGCTGGTTGCTGATCTTTTGTCTAGATCTTTCATAAAGGACGAGCTAAAAGAAGACCCAAAAATGGAATATATAATTCATACCCTTTATAATAATGTCTCCATGGCAACTGAAAAAAGAATGTTTTTAAGAAGGAAATTGAAAATGAAAATGTTCTATCCCAAATAAAGAAATACTGTGAAACAGATTGGCCGAATAATAATAATTTATCCTCTGAAGTTAAACATAAATTAAAAGAATCTTAGTGTTTTTAAATGAAACTCAAGGTCTCTAGTTAATTAACTAGAGACCTTGAGTTTCATTTAAAAACACTAATATGAGCATATTCCACGAAGTAAGGGTCGAGACAGTCAATTTCATTAAAAGAATCTATTTATTTATCAAATGATTGATTGTTTTTAGATAATAAAATAATTCTTCCTAGCAACCTAAGGACTGAAATGCTCAAATTAATACATAAACCTCATTTTGACATTCAGAAAGGCTTAATGAGAGCCAGGCAGACATTGTACTGGCCAACATTAAAGAAAGACATTGAAAATTTTATCACTAACTGTGAACCATGTCAAGTCATCCTATACCATCCAGGCCTTGGCAATAAATACACTCCGATTTCTTTGAACATAATAACAAAAATTACTTGTTCCTTGCCGTTAGGTACTCCAATTGGATAGAAGTTAAACAAACTAAAACATCTGAGGACGTCATTAACTTTTGTATGGAAACATTTTCACAATTTGGTTCACAACATATTTTTTATTATGATAATGTTCCTTATAATTCCTACAACTTCAATACATTTGCTAATAATTGGAATTTTCAAATTTTTCTCTAGTCCCCATCATCACCAATCAAATAGCTATGCAGAAAAATGCATTGGTATAGTAAAAAAATATGTCACGCAAAGCAGCAAAAAATGACTTAAATGAACTGCCATTTGAGTATCGTAACACTCCGTTAACTAACATGCCATATTCACCATCAGAACTTATTCTGGGTAGAATGTTAAAAACTAAAATACCAACTTCTGAAATAACCTTGAAATAAAACAAACAAAACATCTTTTTTAATAGAAATGCTAAAGACTTACCTAGTTAAAAATAGGTGAACATTTTATTTGAACAATCTAATTGTTGGGAAAAAGGAAAAATAACTAGAGTGGTAGTTGATAGGTCAGATTTATTGAAATATTCCTATGGTAATATATTTAGGAGAAATCATAAATTTCTAAAGGAATCAAATTTAACCTGTAGTCCATCGGTGTCGAGTGAATTTTATGATTTTCCAATTGCTAATGAGGACTCGATCCATACAAACATAGGTTCTGATTTTAGTCGTGTTAATGACCATGAATATGAATGTAGCCATTCTAATCCGAATGTAAACCTCCAATCCAACAAGGCGGAAAACGTATTAGAAAATCACCATTTTACCTCAGAGACTATGAAACGTAAGTCCTCTGTAATTAGTTTAGTTAAACACATTACTATTTAAAAGAAAATATAAGTTTTCAGAATTTGTATAAAACTATTTTTATAGTGTACCATTGTAATATATATATATATATATATATATATATATATATATATATATATATATATATATATATATAGGCTATTCACTCTTGTCAGAGTGGGGGTCGCTCTTCTGAGCTCTTCGACTTCTTTATTTGCGAGTCACTCCGCGTTTTTCTTGTTTTTTTTCCTATAGATTATCGTGTCTTTTTGCTTTTTCTGTTATCTTGTTCCATTTTTTCCGGTCCTTTATATCTGTTTTCCAATCTCTTATATCCAGTTTTTTCATATCTTCTTTAACTTGATCTTCCCATCTTGTCTTCGGTCTTCCTTTTGGTCTTGCTACTTGTGGTATCCAATTACTTATTGTTCTTATTATTGTTGTCGGCTCCCTTCTGAGTACATGTCCCTACCATTTTAATCGTTGGGCTTTTATGAACTTTACAACATCCTGTCCTTCCATTTTTTGTCTAATTTCATGGTTCATCATAGTTCTGAAGTCGCCCTCTTCTGTTCTGACTGGTCCAAAAAATGTCCTCAATATTTTACTTTCGGCACTCCTTAAAGTTTCTTCGTTTTTATTTGTCAAGCACATTGTCTCTGTGGCATGTGTCTGATAGCGGCTTTATACAGTTTCAATTTAGTGTTTTTGGATAGATGTTTATCTTAAGAAATTTGCTGGATTTCCAGTATGCTTTGTTTCCTGATTTTACCCTTTCTGCCACCGCTATATTTCTGTCGTTCTTCTCATTTATCGTAACGCCTACGTATTTGAAGTTTGCTACTTTTTTAAACTTATGGTTTTGTACTGTGATTTCTTTTATACTCTCTGTTGTGAAAAAAGATGAAGGTCACAAAATAGAGTTTTTGAGCAAATCGATTTTTTGTGCTTAGAGTCCAGTGTGTGCATAATACAGTATTCATATTATGAAAATATTGAATCCCCATCTTTTTATGCTATCCAATATAATGTAACCGTGTGATTGAGCTAGAAAACGGCAATCATAATTTGCCACCGCTGTTAAATGATAGATCACTTCTAGACGACTTATGCACAGAGCTCAACGTTTGATCAATCTGAAAATATATTTCCTGATTTGGACGTAGAAATGGAAGCAAATTCTTAAGAACATGTATCAACGATGAAGATGATAAATTTGTTCCTCCTACTGGCACAGAATATTCGGATGTTGAAAGGCCCAAAAAAAAGAAGATTGGAGTAATAACGAAAACAAGAAGTTGAAACAACAAGGAAATGCTTACATTGGATGGAGTAGACCAAAAAAATGAACAAGCCAAACGGGAAACTGGAAGAGAAGAAAGAAGAATGGGACCAAGGATGTGGATCAAAACTATGTTTGAAATCAAAGACTAGGAAATGTTATATAATTCCTGAAGATCGACAGTAGCTTTTTGCCAATTTTCGTCTGACATGAACTGGTATCAAAAAAAGATCTATGTTTCATCTCTAGTAAACAAGTCCCATATAACGAGGTCGACGAAGGGTATGGAGAAACATTGAGACGAACTGGAAGTTTTAAATACACTGTAAAAGTTCCAGATGGGCAAGTTGTATCAGTATGTATAAATTTTGTTCTTGTATCAACGTTGGTTTAAACTATCTCAAGGTAAATACAGCTAGGTGTGAAACAAGAACAATATAATAAAAAAATGTTGATCTTGCAAAGCACTGTGTCATAGACTTCTTGGATTCATTGCCAAAGCTTCCTTCCCAATAGTGTATGCAAGATACAAGTAAAATGTATATCGAGCCATTCTATGGAGACTCAATGGCATCAGTTTATCGAGAGTACTCAAGGGTTTGCAATGGAAAATATCCTAGCGTAAAACCAATCTGTAGGTGTACATTTGACTACATAATTAAGGAGAAAAACATCTCATTCCAACAAACAAAGAAGGATAAATGTGATATCTGCTGTGCTTTTGAGGCTAAGAATATAGACGTGAATAACTACCAGTCTCACACAAATAAGCACTTAGATAGAGAAGAAAAAGAGCAATGACAAGTTTTTGGGAGATCAGGGTCAAGCTATAGTATTGACTCAACATGTTCAAGATTGCGAAGTTTGACCTTATTTGAATGTGTCCGCGTTATATTATAAGATAAAACTAGTTTGTCATAACTCTAAAATTTTTTATGTGAATACGCATCAGTGTTGCTGCAACTGGTTCAGTAAAACTGATGCAAACCTAACTGCTAACATTTTGAACTTACAGAACTTTTTAAAGCCAGTCATGATATGGAGTGATGGATACTGATATCAAACCAAAATTCAGTGTTGTCGAATGCTATACTGTGTTTGTGTCTATAAAAATATAACCATCTATACAAAATGTCTGGAAAAGGGACATAGGGGAAACCGGGGATGGTTTGGACACTTTTTGGGTTTTATTTTTTATTTATTTGTCTAAAAATGTTACCTTTATGGTTTTTAGGCTAATGTGTAGACTTGTCCTTTAGGTTTATATACTCATAATATAAACTTTCCAAGATTGATATATTTTCAGAAAAAGGCCAGAAATTAGAGGCACTACATCTGTCCAAACTATCCCCGTGTTTGGGGATACTTTGGACGGCACCTGGGGATGGTATGGACAGAACACAAACAGTGATAGGTACAGCAACAGAAACATTTTTAATTCATATTTTGTCTAAATATAAAAGTAGAAAAGTAGGTATATCAAAATAAGTCACTGCAGGCAGAATCCCGATAGGTCAGTGTTGAAATAAAGCATGCCTTTGAATCTGGGACGCTTGTCTTCTATCGCTTTCGGAAGGATCAAAATCACTTGTGAAAAATCCACAAATGAAGTTTCTTCGGCTGTAGGTTGAAAGCGATTAGACGGAAGCAGTCGCCTGTAGAACTTTACTTCAAGTCCGTCTCGCAACTTACTTTTTACTTTTGCCACATAATTCATCGCAAACTTGCCTTTCTTCGATGGAACTTTTACAATTAGAAAGTCATCTTCAACGGCATCGTTGCCACTTCTAAGGCACTCGTCACTTTCTGCCTCCTCTTCCCATTCAGAAGAAGAATCTTTCATGATGACTTCTCCCATGTCTTCATCTGAAGATTCTTCTTCGAAAACAGTCTTCTTTTTTTCAAATACCTTCTTCTTCACTACCTTGGCTTTCTTTGCCATTTTCACTCTCTCTTTTAGTTCGAGTTCTTCTTTTTCTGGTGTGTCTGTTGCGATCATACTTCTCCCACGTTTTCTGCCACCCTTACCCAATTTCCTTGGCTTAGCTTTTGGGTACGGATTCAATTGTTCTGGAGAAACGAACTCCGATTGTGCCGATGTAGAAGCAACTGGTGTGGGAAACTGATGACTCGATGTGGGAACTGGTGTATGAGCCTCTGTAGAACAGTTGATTGTAATAGAAGGATCCACAGCAGCAGTGTCTCTGCCTGCTCCTTTAGATGTTGACACGATAGGTTCCGAAGAAGTACTGGGAACAAGAGGGTCCGGAAATGGACGATCCGAGACCGCAGAGCAGAGAAAATCGTGGTCTTGGAAAATGTTTCTATCAAATGGCGAGATACCACATTTCAGGAAACCTGATTTCACATTTTCAGGAGTTGCAGCACGATCCCAAGCTTTGGAACATAGCTCAGGAAGTGCGTAGATTGATAGAGTTTCATTGGGATGGGCCAACATCCATGCGTGGACTGCTTCACTGTAGTATTTCTTAAACGGGCCAAACACGCAACGGTCCAGGGGTTGTAAGTGGTTGGAAGTGTGCGGCGGAAGTGTCAAAATTGTAATTCCATTATCTCGGCAGAAATTAACACCTTCCAAGCTTATATGAGACTCGTGATTATCCATCAATATCAACACAGGATGTTCTTTATCACACCTCACATTGTCTTTAAAAAATTTCAATACTAACACGAAGTTATCGGTGGTCATCCAACCAGATTTGTGGACCAATCCTAAAGCTCCAGGTGCTGCTCCAGCCATCATTCGCTGTTTGTCGAAGCGGACACGTGGGAATATGAACACGGGAGGTAAAGAATTGCCATTGGCACAAATTATACCCACTTGAGTCATCAGTTCTCCTCGCTCTCTCGAAGTCACTTGGCCAACTTGCTTTTCACCCTTTTGTCCAATTACTTTGGCCACTGGAGGCACTGTGGTGACTCCCGTTTCATCAAGATTAAATATATCTGAAGGTCGGAACTTCTTCCTTTGCATAACATTGTCCACTTTGTCAAAAAAGTCGCCGACCGTGGTTTTATTGAATGCAGTCATTCTGGCAAGTGAGGTTGCCTCAGGTTTTCTAATGGATAACGTAGGATTTCTCTTCATTAACCCAGTAAACCAGTCACTACCAGCTTGCCCTTTTCTTTTCCAGGATTCAGGAAATTTTAGATTGTTTACGTCAGCGAATTGTAAAGCTATTTGTCTGCATTTTTTCGGTGTCACTCCGTAAAATATTTTGGAGCATTGTAGTAAATACCCCGCCAATGCTTTCTCCATTTGGTCTGAGAACACCTGTCTTCTATGGAAATTTGGTTTGAACGACAGAGTGTCTATGCCCATTTCTCTGGCCTTCTTTACATAAAGTGCAAGACGAGACTTCGTCACGTTTCGAATAGCTGCCACATGGCGCAAACTTCCACGATTGTTTAAAACATCTTCAACCGCCTGCTGTAGATCACCTTCAGGAAAGGTTCGTTGAGTTTTTCTTTTGAATTCCCGTGGCATCTGGAAAAGATAAAACAGTTCACATCAACAGATACATCGGGGATACATTGGACAACGTGTCCAGTTGTCCAATGTATCCCCAACAGGTGTAATCACACATTTCTGGCTGTGAAATCTGAACCAAAAATTGCATCTTCACGAAACATACTTGAATATATTCCTACTAGTCTCCATTGCATGCAAATTGAACGCCAAACAGAAAACATTAAACTAAGTTACAGAAAAACCTTACGTTCTTACCTTAAAAAGTTATATCATAGGTGTCTAAAAGTAAACAAGCACTGTAAAAGTCACAATTTTATAACGACGGTTATTTGTTTCTGTCAACTGGTCTCTCGCTATGTTACCAATATGTACAATCGATCGCGGCAGTAGAATTCACTTTAGGGCGGGAAATTTGAACCTGTCCACTGTATCCCCGTGTCCAAACCATCCCCGGTCTCCCCTACTCAGATAGAAACTGATCCGTACATGCGCTAATTGAGCGAAATCTCAAAAATGAATCAATTTTTTTTACGTAGCGAGTTTATTAGAGTGACAACGGAAGCAACATTAAAAGAACTTTATAATTTCAAAAATTTCACATACGAGTTTGTAAAGGATTATCCTATGAACCAGAAATATGGTTCTATAAAGACCTTGAAAAAAGTCAGCTGATTCAGTGAATGACATCAAAGTAATAAAATACACTCCAGATGGTACCATCCGAGTTAAACGAGACTATAAAGAAGAACTTCGAAATCTTCCACTAAGAAGAAATAAAAATAAACCTTTGTACCTGATTTGTTGATGTTCCCTTAAATGAGAAACCAGCATATGAAAATTAACAGAAATGGGAACATTGCAACAACTTAAGGCTGTGTGATACCAAAATATTGTCATGGGGTTTACGACAATTTGCATCATGTCGAATACTAGAAAAGAAGAATAATTTATTTTTTTGCCCCATAATAAATAACAAATAATTTTTGATTTCATTATTTTTAATTTGTTTATATTTTGTGAATATGTTTAAAGATAAGTATTATTGTTTTTTTGTTCAATAGATTTTTTAACTCTTGTTTTTTTAACTTCTTCCTGGTACCCTAGCTATGTGATACCACGTAACTACCATTATTGAAGTACAGGTAAACGTAATTCCTCGTATGTATAGTAAAAGAATTGAGAAATTCCTTAATTAGCTCAAACTTACTTGAAAATATCTTCATTGATTAAATTACAATAACATTCAAATCTAAAAAATTAAGTGCATATGTAGTTTTAAAAACAGTTTTATGCTTCTGCTGTAAAGTCAATGAAATAAAGAAACATTCTTAATAAGCCAGTTGTGTATTGGCAGTCGAACTGTTTACACGTGTTTTGTGTGCCTGACTAGGACATCATTTCTAGATAAGTACACCTATTTTTAGTTAATTTTCACATTAGGTATATTATCGGTTAGTCATAATTTAATTGAAATACCTCGTGATTCTATCACATTAACTTTTTTCTTTCTATTTTTATTTACAATTTTTTTTCTGGAACGAGTTCTTGAAAAGACAAGTTTAAATAATTAATCATGAACACAAATACGGGCGGCCCAGGGCCGCCCGATAATTCTGACGACATTGACACTATCAATAACAAAGATTCCTATAAAGATTTAAAATTATTCAATTTAACAAATAAATACACTATTAAAGATAAAGGTCCGTTTTATGTTTTTGTAGAGCACTTGAACAAAAACTTCGGCAGGTTATTTCCAATGAAAATAGGATATTTTTTGTTAACTGAACACAAATTTAAACAAAACATAGTAGATATAATATCGGTAGGAGTAAGTAGAGTAAAAGTAATTTTTAAAAACTACGATATAGCGAATTCATTAGTAGGCCATGAAATCATGGAAAAAAATCAGTTGGTTGCGTTCATTCCCACATTCTATAATCACCGCAAAGGTCTTGTGAGATGGGTAGACACTTTTTTTTCTGAAGATTTTTTACTCAAAAACATTGAATGCGATAATATGAAGGTGGTCAAAGTTCAACGTATGAAGAGAAGGGTCACGGATGGTGAAGGTGAAATCAAATTTGTTGATCGTCAACTAATAATTGTCACTTTTGAAGGAAACTTCATTCCAGAAAAAATTAAAATTAATTTAACCTCATTTTCCGTGGAGCCTTATGTTCACCCGGTTGTGCAATGCTATAGCTGTTTGAGATATGGCCACACAGCCAAATTGTGTAAATCAAAATCAAAAAGATGTCAAATATGTACTGAAGTACATACCAAGGACTCAGAATGCCCAAATCCTGGCAGTTTTTGCATATATTGCCAAACCAACAATCACCCTACGATATCCAAAGAATGCCCTATGTATACAAAACAACATAACATCAAAAGAGAAATGGCGTTTAAAAATATTTCTTTTAAAGAAGCCGAAACCATAGTTAACAATCCTTCATATTCAAAAATCACAACGAATAACAGATTTGCAGTTTTTAATAATACACAAAATTTCCCTCCTCTACCTGTAACTTCGCAGTCACAGTACATCCCCCCCGCATATATGCTACATAAACCAACTGCACCCTCAAAAAATCGTAAAGCCTCTACCCCTCCCATAACACCCCCCCCCCCAACTTCCTCAAAAAAAACAGATGTACCAAAGGGATCTAAAACAACTCCCATTATTCCAAACCCTCACAGGGATAATTTTGTTCAATATAAAGAGAAAGTCATAGAAAATATCATTAACTTCATCCATACTAATTTCGATCTAAAATCTAGTACTTCAACTCACCTCAACCCACTCACAGACTCAAATACTAGGGATTTTATAGCTACGGCCTTAGAATTCGATACAATTGATACCGTCAGTATTAGCGATGAGTTAAGCTACTAGGCAATTGAAAATACTTCAATGGAATGTAGCTTCTATAAATAAACGTAAACCAAATTTATTGAACCTGCTATCTCATGAAACTTTTGACATTCTTATACTTTGTGAAACCTGGCTAAAACCAGGTGTTAATATGAATATATATGGTTATAACAGTATACAAAATAACAGAATTGATGGCAAGGGGGGCGTTGCCATTCTAATATCCAAAAATATAAGATTCAAAATCAAATCTATTAAACAGAATTTTAGTAATAATATCGAAACATGCGCTGTATTCATTGAAGACATGAACTTATCCTTGGTATCTTTATACAAACCACCAAAATATAATGTTAGCGTGAAGGACTGGGAAAACCTATTTTCACAGTTCAATGGCGATACCATATTCTGTGGAGATTTCAACTGCCACCACACCCTCTGGGGTTCTGCTGGTGATCAAGTCTGTGGGACACGACTTGTTGACGCCTTAAACAACACCAATTACATAATACTTAATGATGGATCACCTACCAAAATTAATAGGCCCACACAAAATAAATCTGCAATCGATCTCTCAGTTGCATCACCCAATTTAGTAAGTAAATTGAAATGGTCAGTACTTCCTGACCCCTTGGGATCAGACCACTTCCCAATTCTATTACAATATAATACTAATTATACTCCCCAGAACATCTCTCCTTCAACCAGATGGAATGTCGCTTCTGCAGACTGGACACTATTTTCAAGCCTAATCAAAAACCACTTATTAGTTCAAACTGACAATGATATGTCTCTCTCTAAACTGATCAATATAATCTCTGACTCGGCCTCATCATCAATGAAAATAAACCAGCCAGTCTGCATAAAAACCCCTCACCCCCTTTGGTGGGACGAAGAATGTTCAGCTAAGGTCTTACAAAGAAAGAAAGCTCTACTTGAATATAAAAATCTGTCCAACTGGGATAACTACCTCAAGTACAAAAACATCGAATCCCAAACTAAACTTCTTTTTAAGACCAAAAGTATGAACAGTTGGAAGGACTTTCTTAACAATTTAAATAAAAATACACCTATCGATAAAATATGGAATTTTATCAAAAAAATTTCAAACAAAAAATATTGTAATTCGCAATCATATACATCCACAGAGATGATAGATAAGTTACTAGATTATTTTGCTCCTCCTACTGCTAGTAATACATTCACCAGCACAACAAAAATAACTCACTCTAGCAATTTTCCCTGTAATCATTTCAGCTTATCAGAATTGGAATCTGCTCTCTTATCTCGCCGTGGAACGGCGCTCGGCAGTGATAATATCACCTATAAAATGCTCACATTTTTACCATCGATAGCTAAGAATGCACTATTAGATATTTTTAATAAATGGTGGCTTAATAGCCGCGTCTTTGATGAGCTTAAAGAAACTATCATTGTTCTTATTTTAAAACCCAAAAAGGACCCAAATAATATATATTCTTATCGCCCAATCTCGCTCATGTCCTGTATTATGAAAACGTTTGAACGCATGATAAAGGCTAGGTTGGAATGGTATTTAGAATACAATTCAAAACTACCACATTCGCAGTATGGATGTCGACGTGGAATGGGAACGACGGAAGCTGTCTCCCAATTAGTCTCAGATGTACAATATTCATTCTCGAAAAACTTGTACGTCGGTTGTCTGTTTGTGGACTTAAAATGCGCATATGACTCGGTTGATCTGAACATTCTCACTGAAAGTTTAATTTCATTAAACGTTCATCCTCAGATTTCATACCACATTGTAGACTTGTTTCGCAATCGTAAAATATACATTAAAGACAATAATAATGTATTGCATGAACCAAGGGTTGCCAATCACGGATTACCTCAAGGAGCGGCTCTCAGTCCTCTTCTATTTAATGTATATACTTATAGTTTACATAATATCTTTGATTCGGATGTAAAATGCATACAATACGTTGATGATTTTTGTTTCTACACCACACAGGATAACTATAATCAATGTATCAAAGTACTGAAATATATTGTATATTGCCTTAAGACATGGTTTAGTGATCACGCCTTAACAATTTCTCCAGAAAAATCAGCTGTTATGTTTTTTACTAGACACAGATTGCACCTCACTGATACCCTCACTCTGAGTGGTCTCAAAATACCAATCAAAACAGAATACAAATATTTAGGTGTTGTACTAGATAATAAACTTCTGTGGGGTAGCCATATAAACCATCTCAAGAGTAAAGCTGAAAAGGGGATAAATATGTTGAAATGTGTCACAAAAACTCAATGGGGAGCTGATCCTAAAATCGCTCTCCTGTTCTATCGGGCATACATTCGGTCGATACTTGATTATGGCTGTATTCTGTATGGGTCTGCTGCAAATGTACATTTAAAAAAAATTGATCGAGTACAATATAGTGCTATAAGGATATGCATTGGAGCCTTAAAATCATCGCCCACTCCAGCCATTCTTGCAGAGGCAAGAGAGCCCCCTTTAGGTATCAGACGAAATTATTTAGCTTTTAAAAAACTATGTTACTTAAAGTTTTTCAATTATAACAATACCCTTAATCAATTAGTCCCTCAACTGTCTATAGAAAATTTAACAAATAAATATTGGAACAAAAAAAATAGTCCACCCTTGGCGGATGCATATGTTATTTTCAATAAATGCATTGATCTGATCACACCTCATAAAAAACTTCCCATATTTGAACTTGAATTTTCAGACATCACCTTCGGACCAAGAGTCATATTTCCGACTTACAGCGAAATCCACACTGTTAACCAATCTCGCCTTAACGAAATAATCAATAAATATGATAGCTTCTTTAAAATCTTCACAGACGGTTCAAAATCAACAAGCGGTACTGGTTCGGCCGTTTATATCTCCGATACCAGTACTAAACTTCAATATAAAATCTCAGATACTTGTTCCATTTTCACTGCCGAAATCTTTGCAATCGAAGAAGCACTACAGTGGTTAATCAAACAAAAACTTACGCAAAATGCATTAATAATGTCCGATTCCAAATCTGTACTTGAAGCTATTAGCAATCTATCCCACAAAAAGTTATCTACATCTCTAAATATTTGTAACATTAAGAAACTTCTCCACAAGCTGTCTATACAGGGGAACATAGTTATTTTCATCTGGGTGAAAGGTCATGCAGGTATTTTGGGGAATGTCAAAGTTGACTCTTTAGCCAAGGAAGCCACTAAATTACCGAACGTCATAGGTAAATACGATTTTAGTGACATAATTAACAAAGGAAAAATTGAATCACGTAAAAGTTGGGAAAAGAGTTGGATAGAATTTACCAAAAAATCTAACAATCATTACACTTTAATACATCCAACCTTACCGAATTGCGTCCCACACATTGATGACTATGCTGTAAGCCGAGCGTACTCTGTCACTATTACCAGGTTAAAATTGAATCATGCTAAATTCCCAGCACATCTTCACAGAATTGGTGTAGCAGAAACGAACATCTGTTCATGCGACAACGAATCCATTGCTGACTTGAACCACATACTTTTTTCATGTGGAAAATATAGCAGTAGTCGTCCTAACTTTCTACGTTTCATCACCAACAGTAATATAGCTCAACCCTTTAATCTAACCACTCTGCTAAGTATGAATAATAAAAATGTCCTAGATCAGTTAATCACTTTTCTCAGAGAAAGCAAACTTGATATCTAAATTAATTTAAACGGAAAATATATTAGGACCTAATTTAACACCATTTCTGTGGCAAACGGATTCTGTCCAATGCCAACCCTCCTTTTCACACACACACACACACTCTTAATAAGCAAATATTGAGTAGTCTGTGGTACTTGTATTTGGATTTATGTGCCCCACATAGTTTTAACCGTTAATGAAGATAGTACTATCGTTATTTTATTAACACTCTTATTTCTTCAGCATTTTCTGTTCCACTACCTTTATGAAGGGTGTCCCAATAAGTGTGGACGACTGTGAATAGCATTCGTTACAGGAATATGATAACGGAGTTCTTGTGGCCTAAATTGGATGGTATGGATCTGATCGACATGTGGTTTTAGTAGGACGGCGACACCTGCCACACCGCACACGAAACAATCGATTTATTGGTGCAACGATTTCCAGTCTGAATCATCTCCCGAAATTCTGACCGCCAAGATCGTGCGATTTCTTTCTTTGGGGTTTTTTGAAATATTAGGTCGATATAAACCATAAACAATCAAGGCTGAGATCCAATGCGTCATCGGTGAGATAGAGCCACATCCTTGTCAAAATGTCATCGAAAAATTCATGAAAAGAGCAACAGTCACGGGCGCCATATGGCGGATATTTTATTCCATACATAATCAGAACATGTCTACTTTACAATGCAGTAAAAATATCACTCGCTCAAAAAAATGCGTTTTATTTTATTAAATCATACAGTCTAATTGGGATACCCATTATATAGAGCTGCTGCTTATTTCTTATATGGTTCAATTTTTGTGGCGTTTGTGTATGACATTCTCTGAAAATATGTGGGTTGGTATCACCCAATAACGACAACTGTGCCTGTTCACTTCACCATTCAACGTAAACGTACTTTCATCGGAGAAACAAATGTATAGCGTCATTTCTGATTGGACACTTACCATCATGTTTTTTGTTTAAAACAGTTTCTTCAAATTTTTTCAAAACACATACTGACGACTTACATTTTTTTTAGTCACGCGGGAGTTAGGGTTCGTGCCCTAATGGTTGCCGCTCTGTTATTAATTAGGCTTATTGTGCACTCCCAGTCGCAGGTGCTAAGCAGAATCCCATCCTAAGTTCTTAAAGAACAACGAGATTCCTCTGACAATACTTTCCTGCAATCCCTCCCGATTTATATCTGAGAAGGTATCTACATAGGAGCAGGACAGTCGAAGATAACATGCTTTGCAGTTTCTTCTTCCTCTTTGCACATCTTGCATTGGAGGTTTGTTATGTCAATCCCCATTTTAGCTAGTTGTGCATAGAATAACCAGTGGCCAGACAAGAATCCTACCACTTTTCGCAGTTCTTTTCTGCCCAATCTAAGAGCATCTGCTGCATTGGAACTCAATGGTCCCTTGAGCATACTTTTGAATTGAGCATGCCCCCAACCCTGTTCCAGCGCTTTTGGTGTTCACTCGACACCCCGTTGGAGACAGCTTTTCTTACGATGCTATAGGAAACGCCGCATGCTGGCTCTGGTTCCATGAGGGAGAGATTAGCTCCTTTCTTGGCACACTTATCAGCTCCCTCATTTCCAGCTACATTTGTGTGACTTGGCATCCAAGTGAGAATTACCTTACTGGCTTTTGTTAACGTTTTCAAAGTATTGTGACAGTCCCAAACTACCTTTGAAGTATAGCTGTGTCTTGCTAGGGCAATAAGAGCCGCCCGACTGTCCGTGTTCACATAAATAGTCTGTTTATTATATTTTCTATGTATGTATGTTCTGCTGTATTCGGTTACTGCAGCTATTTCTGCTTGGAATATGGTCGGCAGCTTACCCAGGCATACGCTTATGCTTTGCCTGGGCCTGATGCAGTAGTCGCCTGCTCCTGTGCTCGATAGGGTTTTTGACCCATCGGTGTACCATGTAATACTGTTCAACACATGTTGAGGTTCTCCCTGAGCCCATTCGGCTCTGACACTCAAGTAGACGTGATCTGGTATCTCAGTTTCCATGACCTTCGGCAGGTGGCATTTCAAGTATATTGTAACTCACAGTATCGTGTATTTTGGTCCGTTTCATGGCATGGTGATTAAATCAGTTGATATTACTCTGCATTCTATATGCAGCTATATTGGCATCCCCCTCTATGTATAGATCTAGGGGTAGGATATTCAGCAGAGTATCTCCAATGTTGCGATTTGAGTGCCTTTCATGGCGCCTGTGAAACTCATATACGCAGCTCGCTGCACTTTGGAAAGTGTTTTAGCGGCTGTGCTTTGCTGGACTTTAGGCCACCACACAATTGCGCTGTACAAAATCATCAGTCATTACCGTGGTGTATAGTCAGTTTACCATTGACGGAGTTAAACCCCAAGTGCACCCAATCATTCGTCTCATTGTTATTAATGTGATCTGAGAACGGCTTGTGATGCTTGCTAAATGGCTGTTTCAGGTTAGCTGATCATCTAACCGGATTCCTAGGTATTTTGCTTCTCTGGCAACCTTTTTATCTGATCGCCGAAGAGTTTTGGCACCCTTGTGATCTCATCGTTTCGCAAATGGTACCATGATGGTTTTCGAGGGATTAACAGACAATCCCTTCACTACTACCAGATTCCACATCCTTGGTGACAGAACGCCATCCTGTGGACATTCCCTTTCTATCTTTACTTCTCTCATGACACCACACAAGGATGCCTGTGCTCTCCTGTTGCTAAACATGCTCTCTATCCATCGAATAATTGTCCTGTCTGTGCCCTCTTCCAGCTTTGACACTATTGAGCGGGTGCATGTGTTGTCAAATGCTCCTTCGATATCCAGGAACACAGCCAGTGCAACTTCTTTGTAAGTAATGGATTGCGCAATCTTACCCATCAATCTGTGCAAAGCCGTTTCGCAAGACGTCATTTTGATAGGCAAGCTGGTTAGGGTGTAAAGGCTTGTTACCTAGGACCATAACCATTATATGCCTATCTATCATCTTCTCTATTGCCTTGAGAATAAATGACAAGAGGCTTATCGGACGATGAGCAATATAGTTCGTGGGACTTCCAGGGTTCAGTATAAATATCACCTTGGAGATTTCCCAAACCGTAGGCTCTCTTGGCTAAGCTTAGTATAAAAAGACTCACAAGCCTTGGAGTGATTATATCGGCGCTTTTCTGGAGTAGAACTGGGAGATTCCATCTACCCCAGGCGCCTTAAAATGATCAAAAGATTGGATAGCCCACGTCACAGATCCATATGTGACTACAGACTTTGGGCAAACCCAGTTATCACGAGATGCCAAACCACAAACAACTTGCCGTTCTTCTCTGGCTTCGCTTGTTGCTTCGACTTGTCATTCGGTGGATTCCGGGAAGTGTGTGCTGAGCAAGACTGCCAGTGTCTCCTCCGGGCCGTCCGTGTGTGAGCCACCTTCTTTGCGTACGATCTCTAAGATGTTAACTGGGTTTTGAGACATGACTCTATGGATTTTTGCGCAATCAGAGACACTATCGATGTCCTGACAGAAATGTGTCCACGAATTTCTATTGGCTTTCCTCACTGCTTTATTAAATTCAGTGTACACCTTCGTATGGCAGTCAGATTCCTGTACGTTTGCATTGATTGTGCACATGGGCGCCGAAAGGGGGGGGGCAAAGCAGGGCACTTGCGATTGGCTTGCTTATTCAAGTAAGCTTAAAGGTGGACTTTGTATAAATTGTATTACGTTTCGCCCAAGTTTAAGAAGAGGAATATTTGGATCTTTAATTGTGAAACCCTTGCAGAATTACAAAGACTTTCATGAAAGTGCAAAAAACACATGTCTTCAGAGTGGCATCGTTCATCGAAAAATCGAAAAATTATGGAGGGTAAAAGTACCTGTGTTATTGAACAGCTTAGTAGTTATGAACGCGAGCTGGTGAAGTCTAATAGAGAAAAACTTCTGTCAATCCTTTCCACTATAGTATTCTGTGGTACCCACGATTTATCTGTCCGTGGAACCACTGGAAATTTTGAAGATCTAAACTTTAGAGTCGAATGCGGAGATTCAGTATTAAAATCTCATTTGGAAAATGTGCAAAAAATGCTAAATATACTTCTCACCGATGAATCTGCTATTTCTGGTGTTGAGCAGCTTTCAGTAGGAGTCAGATTCGTAGATAAAAAAAATTCAGTGCGTGAGGAATTCATAGGATTTACTGAACTCACTTACATGACTGCTGTAGGCATATCATCAGCTATTTTGGAAGTATGCGAAAATAATGGTTTGAACATGCAAACGTTAGGGGGATTAGGTTTTTATGGTTGTGCAACAATGGCAAGCCGCGAAAACGGAGTTCAGAAAATAGTTCGTGAGAAATATAATAAAGTTCTCTTTTTTCATTGTGCTTCGCATAGGCTCAACTTGATGGTCAACGACTTGAACAAAATTCAGGATGTGCAACATTCCGTAGACGTGATTAAAAAAATTATCAACTTTATCCGTGAAAGTCCATATCGGAGAAAATATGTTCCAAAAATTCCGCTATTTTGTGTAACTAGATGGTCTGCTAAGTACAAGTCTATTAGAATATTCTCGGAACATTTTGAGGAAATAAGAAACGCGCTTGACCATTTATCTAATACAATGGAAGTTAATGGAGATACACGATCGAAAGCCAACCAGTTACTATGCGCTATTTCTAATCCCAAATTTATTGTGTGTTTGCATATTATGTCACACTATAGTGCTAAACTGGAGCCTGTAATTAACATTCTACAAGCAAAAACAATAAACCTTTTGTCTACAAGAAAACATATTCAAATCCTCTTATCTATTCTGAAAGATCACAGGGATATTTCAAAGATATTTTTCAGAAATGTTTATTGGACGGGGAGAAATTTGATGTTGATATCAAAGTACCTAAATTAGCTGCGAGGCAGACACAAAGGGCTACTAACTACGCTACTGATAATGCTGAACACTATTTTCGTTTTTCTTTGTTCATTCCGTATCTGGATTCAGTTATTCAGTCGATTGAAATCGAAAATTTGGATGTTGAAGCCCAAACTTGGAAAGAAATGTGGGTGTCAAAACTCAACACTGACCCCGAGCAGCTTGAGGTGGTTGAATTAATAGATGAACATTGCCAGTTTTTCCCAAACATCAAGAATGCTCTAAAAATTTTCGTAGCTCTACCTCCTACCACAACAACAATTGAAAGATCTTTTAGTACCATTCGTCGTGTAAAAACTTAGCTATGATCAACAATGTGCGAAGAAAGGCTTTCTGGTCTCTGTATGCTTAATGTTCACCGATAATTTGCGAATAAAAATAAAAACATAATTATTGAAAAAATAATAGATCGGTTTGCACAAAAGAGGAGAAATATTCTATTACTTTTCTCCCAGTAGAAAGGTACATGTACATACAAATGTAGTTTTAGTTCAAGGCAACCATATATATGTATTTTTGAGAATAAAAATATAAAAGTTGTAATATATCTTTACTTGCCCCGCCCCCTCCATATCTGACCCTTCCGGCGCCCATGATTGTGCACCATGTAAACGTTCCTTCTCAGAGATTCTAGCTTTCTGTTCCACCAAAGTGCATTTCTGTTGGTCGTTCTGACAGTTTCAGAGCACGGCTTGGTGTATGCGTTAATTATGGCGCATTGAAGATCGCATGCCATTCTCTCACTTCCTTCCGTAATGCTTCCCAATCTGTGCTCTTAGGATTTCTAAAATTCTCTTTCGTATAGGTCGACTTAATAGTGAAGGATATATAATTTGGTCCGACGCCGAGGAATCATCCAGTACGTCCCAGTCTTTAATTTTGCTAGGCGTAAAGTGGCTAGACAAAGTAATGTCGAGACCTCTTCCCTAAGCAAATTCCCCCATCTTTGTTGGAAAGTTGACTTACAGCCTTCAGTCAATAAAGCTAAATTTTACTATTAGATAATTCATAAGGTTGTTGGTGTTGGAGCTCCCCAAGGCCAAATGGTGGGCATTGGCGTTCAATCCCAAGATGAGGTGCTTCCCCGTCATTGTCCCGTGTTCCACAATCCTCCTCATTTCTATGGACGGATGTGCTTCTGCGGGGTCGTATGACAGGTACACTGATGCAAGCAGAATTATTATGTTGCCATCCTCTGCCTGCTTGTATACCTCAGTCACGGCGGTGTTCCTAGAACAGAGATTCGTAATTTTTAACTTTTTAATGTTATCCCTGATAATGATACAGTCTCTTGGATTGTCATTATCAATGTCGTAAATTAACTTACCATTCGCAATGCTTATGCCCATCACTCTGCCTTTGACAGTCCATGGTTCTTGAATAAGAATAACCACTCCTATGTCATCGGCCAACATCTTCTGGCAGAGCGTCGCCGTCGCCGCTCTACTGTGGTGCAGGTTGATTTGCAGCACTGCGGTCATCTTTGTGTGGTCCTCACTGCAGCTTTGAAGAGTGGACGCATCCCAAGTTTCCTCAGCTTCTGTAGGAATTCGTCGTCTATGTGTATGACCCGGAACCGTCCTTCTGGCGTGACGTTACCACCCAAGACAGCCCAGTGCTCGGTGTCTACTACACTCTGGATCTTCAGACCTTCCTTGGTCTCCGCTTCCGTGGATTGTGGTACAAAAGTTGTGACTTTAGTTAAAGAGTCTAGCAGTGACACTGGCACACTCATTATTTTGATAGTACATTTTTACTAATCAACTCTTTCTTGTGTACAATAAAGCATTTTAAAAATTTGAATTTTAATGATAACCCGAGTTATTGATCAAGAGGAATTTTTTTGTTATTTGAAAAACTAAAAACAACAAATAATCTAGATAAAAACATGTTTTACTCCATCCATAATAAAAACTTGTTAATATTTTGAAGGAGAGAATGTTCTGGATTCCCAATTTCAAAAATCACAATGACCCTCCAAAAGAAAATCATTCAAAATAAAAAAATAACACGGTTGCATAGCCAATGAAAGCAGCTTCAAAATGATGAATTGCTTGACACCCCTTGCCATTTAGGTTTTTCTTGGGGTGGTTCTGGGCGCTAGAGGGATGAAAGAAGAACTACGATACCAATTCGGCCCCCGTAGGTTAAAATAGGATTTTTTCAAGATTTGAATAAAACTTGAAATATTTGGAGGTGCCAATTTTAGTTGGGACAACCTGTATATTTATCACATTCTGATTGTTGTGTAAGGTATACCTATTCAAATCTAAGGAAATAATGTTTATTCCAATCTCATAAAAGCGAACCTTTAAAGAGGTCTCAAATCATTAAAATTAGTAGCCACTAATTGGCTAAAGAAAAACATCCACAAATTGATAGGAATTCCTAACACTCTTTCTCATTAATAATGTCATAAATTCATTCATTTTCCATTTTTCAATAAGTGAGTATTCAATAAAAGTATATCAATTAGTGTATAGCCTAGTGACAACAAATGTGGTATTTTGCTGATAATATCAACAAATACCAAAATAATAAAGCTTAAAACATGAATGTTTCGAAAAATAAAAATAAAAAAATTGCCGCGACCAGCACACAGGGACCACCCGCAATTTAACTGGATCTGTGGAAAAAAATATTTCAGATCGAAACACTGAATAGGGACAGTTTCAGGTTAGAACCGCGTGAGCTGTAGTAACTAGCAACACATACATGGACGGAAAACAAAACCAGTACAAACCAATACAGTTTTGGAGTCAAAGATAAATTAAATATAAGGGTAAAAAATGTTAACGGGTCTTTTTAGACAAAAATGTTTGAAACAAAAGTTGTGTATTTTGACCTGCTGATTAATTTTATGTATATACATTTTTGCCGTAAATCTGTTCGGAACGGAGATATTAGCATTTTCTACCATATCCATATATAGTGTACGTACGAAAAATTACTCCAACTAAAATTGAAAATTTGAAACCCATCGTTTTAGAGACAAATTTTTGGTACAAAATTTGTGTTATTTGGGCCGCTGGAGAATTTTATTTATATACATTTTTGCCAAAAATTGACTCTTAACCGAAATATTTCGTAAATTCGCACTATTTAATCCACCCCTAAAGTGAAAACGTAATTGCATCAATTTATGGAAAAATGTTTCAAACAAAAGTTATGCATATTGGCTCGCTGAATAATTTTATTTATATACACTTTAAGCGAAAAACAACCTCCAACAGAGATGTTAGCATTTTTAATTTTCTTTCATTCACCCCCTATAGAAGGGTTGATCAATTTTTACCCAGATAATACTTGAGTCGGTGTCCTGATGCTTCAAAACGCATATTTCCGCAAAAAAGTGGATGGTCAATGCATGGCCTCGTTTTTACTACGTTATGCGATGGTAAAAAAAAGTGGTTACACACTTGCGAGAAGCTGTCAGCTGGCGCCATATTCTGCGTGGTATTAGCCAGGAAAGTAGTTGTTTTTCTCTTCGAAGAACGCATTTTTAATGAGAGATACCCCGATCGCCTTATATCGAGCACTTATTTGTCGGGTCGACCAAATATTGGTATTGATAACAAAATTGATATAGTTGCAGAAATTGTAGTAAACCCTCCTTCCACAGCCCAAGTAGCGTCTACCTGTAGAGGCAGTCATCCATACAAATTAAAAACGGTGCATCAACTTTCACATGACGACCCCGACCGAATACTGCAATTATGTGAAAATATGTCCATTAAATTCTCCAACAGCCAGACTATGTAAGGACAATTTGTTTTAGTGACGAAAGTACTCTCTTCCTTAATGGAAATGTTAATACTCAAAATGTGAGGTATTGGAGTGACATAAATCCTCACATGTTTCGTGAAAAGCATACACAGTTCCCAGTAAAAGTAAATGTTTGGGCAGGTATTTTCGGAAACCACATAGTCGGGCCTCTTTTTTTGAACTCTAATTTAACCGGTGAAGTATATCTCGAGGTGTTAGAAAACGCAATTGAACCGTTAATTCTTCAATTCTGGAGGATAATCCAGATGAATTTGGTAACTTGGAAATAACGTTCCAACAAGATGGTGCCCCTGCACACTATTACTTTGCAATAATACGTTATATAGATGAGGAATATCCTGGTAGATGGATTGGACGACGCGGTCCAATAGAATGGCCAGCTCGTTCACCGGGCCTAACACCTTTAGATTTTTGTCTTTGGGGATACCTTAAATCTAAAGTTTACGCTACAGCTCCTGACAGTATTGACGTTGTTTTAAAACACCAAATTGTTGAATAATCTAGGGCAATTCCCCCTGGCACATTTTATCGAATACGACAAGAGTTAGGATGTTTTACCGCCAAGAAATAGATAGAGCATATTTTGAACACTTATTATAAGAACTTGTTCTCAAATATTTACTAATTAAAAGCGAAACTGAAATTTGAGTGTTTATTTGTTTTAACCCTCAAAAACATCGTAAATCCAAAAAAATATAGTATGATTGAATAGGTATTCTAAATACTTTTCGAACGAGGTGCCATAAGATCCCATTTAATATTATTGGTTACAATTGCCTGGTGACCGATGCCTATTACGTCACCACTAGTAGAGAAGCTTACAATAGTTCATTTTCACGCTCCAAATTTCAACAGTCTAAGTATCACCGTTCAAAAGAAAAAAAGGGGGAGAGGACTTTTCAGAAGCACTGTATAAATTTAGAGAAATCCTCGTATAAGTCCAATTATTAATTTATATAAATTATATTTTACGTTTTTTATGACATTTCTTATAAACAATAGGAATTTAAGTTTTAGTCAAAAAATTAAGTTTGATAAACAGCAATAAATTAATTTGTTATCGTGTTGATTTTAAGAACCAGACCAACTTGGTATTAAAACGTTTTGAGTTCAGAATTTTTAATTGCTTTAAAATGGCTTTAACACCAACCAATGCTACAAGAGCAATGGCCTTAGTGCAAGATTCTCGTGGCTAATATTATGCGGCCGAGGTGCTAGACGTATGTCGTTGTGCTGTTCAAAGAGCCATTCGACGGTTCAGTCAAACCGGCAACTACACTGGAAGGTCAGTACCAGGTCATATAATAACAACATCCGCACGCGATGATCGATTTTTGGTACCTTCCTGTTTAAAAAATAGGTATCTAACTTCAGTTAAGCTGGCAAATCGCCTGAACGAAGTGAGAAATGTGGATGTAAGTAGGTGGATAGTTCGTCGACGACTAATTTATCATCCAGAAGACCAGCGCTATGTCCCCTGCTATCCGTGCAACATCGCAGAGATCGACTTGCTTTTGCATGGGAGCACGAGAACTGGAATTACACAAATTGGAGTAACGTTTTGTTCTTGAATGAGTCCAGGTTTTATTTGAGGTCACCAGAGAGTCGCGGAAGCATCTGGAGAAGACAAGGAGAACAATTTGACCATTGCAATATTGCTGAAAGAATAAGCTATCGAGGAGGCTCAGTTATGGTTTGAGCTGCTATAAATTCCGAGGCCCGCACTGACTTGGTTCTTGTGGATGGAGGTTCTATGGCTAGAGCAAGGTGCATAACAACCATTTTGGATGAGCATGTGGTACCTTTTGCGACATTCATAGGACCCAATTTCATTTTTATGGACGATAACGCGCGTCCCCACCGTGCTAGAATCGTCAATGAATATTTAGAAGAGGTCGGGATTGTCCGTACGAATTGGCCAGCTTCCAGTCCCGACCTCAATCCAATCGAACATCTAGGGGACACACTGGGAAGACGGATTCGAGTTCGGGTACCCCATGCAAACAACTTGGCTGATCTTAGTACGGCGCTTCAGGCAATATGGGACGAATTGGACCAATTTAATGTTCAAAATTTAATTACCACAATGCCAAGACGTATTTAGGCTGTTATAAGGGCCCGAAGAAGAAATACGAGATATTATTAACAAATAACATGAACATCATTTTGTAACTATTTTTTTATTAACGAAGTACTTTTCACTTTTCGAATAATGCCATTTGTTTATATAAATACATAATTTTTCACATAAACTGTGTTTCTTATTTACATGTAATGTTCTTCCTTAAATTTATGCCCGATCTAAAAGGGTTGCATCTAAAAAAATTTCTTCTTCTCTATTAGGGTGGATCGATTTTTTGCACCTGAGTATGTATATACAGGTGATCAGCTAAGGATGGCTACCGGCCGTATCTTGGAAACCGTTTGTCCTAGAGTTTGGGGAAAATCGGGCCTAAAAAACTGTTTAATAAAAATATTTTTAAGTTCGTAAATTTCCGCTAGGTGGTGCATTCCATCACATAATTGGATTTTTTACAGAATATTCCCCAATTAAGGTTGATAAAACATATATTTAAATACTTCTGTCCATATTTTACAACTTTTGTCATTTTTATATATCACCTATTCGTAAGTGGTGGGGAAGTGTACTTTTGTTGACATCAAAAGGAGTGTAACTTTGATATGCCTGAACCAATTTTCACAAACGAAGACTCCTTGCAAAGAGCATTAGAGGTATATTTCAGAAACAAAATACAATATCATATTTAACCTTTCAATTGGCAATTACACCTAGCTCTATTTATAATTTTTTATGAGAAATTTCAAATGCAATGCTATAACTATAACCAACTTACAAAAAAATAAATAAGATGATTTATTGACCTGTCAAAACTGCAATCTGATATCTCTTGTCATTCCAAATATTTTGGCATTTAAAAAAAATTGAGGAGTGTTTGCTAACCCTGTAAGTTGTAAGAGAAATTACATTGCTAAAATTGTTTTGAGAATAAAATAACAGCGTTATGCCTTAACCGAAATGTTATTCCTTTTTTTATTTTGTTTGGTAGGTCTTTAGTCACGAAAAATAAATTTTAAAATCGGAAGTTGATATCAATTTTCATTTTAAAGTTATAACAAAAATAACACTTTCTGAGAATCAGCCTCTACTTCTTGAATACAATAGTCAATCTGAATGAAAAGGCTGCTGAAATTCAACAAAACTTAGTTTATATTTTTTTTCTGGTAGCTGGGACGTGCGTACTCGTATCATAAACAAGCAGGTCATGATCTGTGATCAGACAAAATATAGCCGAAATTCAATATGCCCTGTCAATCTTTTTTTTGTTTTTTTTTTAATTCGATAGGAGTTATTAATTGCTTAGTCACCCTTAGCTACCTAGCAGCTGTATTAATTCTAGTTTGTGCAACTATAAGTCTTATTTAAATAATAGAGATATAGTAGATTCTGAATATTTAATATACGAATTAGTACTTAAATAGAATATATGTAAATAGAAAATGTTACATTATTCTCAAAAATTAACAATAAAATAACAAAATGAACTAGAACATAAAAAATAAGCACGTTATCACATTTATCTTTGCTTAAATTGTCTTCCATTATTTTCAATACAGCGATTAAACCGTCTCCTAATAGAAAATACAGCTGCCTCAATTTCCGCTCTTGGAATACTATTCACAGCATTTTGAATTCGAATAATCATGTCATCATGAGTAGTCGATGATGTTTCGTACTCTTCGTTTTTTTGCTTTGCCCAACAAATAAAAATCCATACACGTTAAGTCAGGTGATCTAGCTGGCTAATGAAATAAACTTCCATTAGCAATCCATTTAATCGGAAAAATGTTCATTTAAAAAATATTGCACAACTAGTGAAGATTGAGCTGGGCATCAATCTTGCTGTAACTACATATTTCTTCTTATTTCTAAAGGAACATCTTCCAGTCGTTCCAGTAGATCATTAACCAGGAAATACAAATATATCGCACTGGTGAAATTAGTCTGAAAAAAATGGGGATCCATGATCTTTCCAGCAACCATACCGCACCAGACATTTACTGACCAACGATGCTGATTATCCACTTCCCGCATTCAGTGTGGATTGGCCAGTAATGATGTAGGTTAACTCGTTCAGTATTAGTGAATGAGGCTTCGTCGGTCCACAATATTAACGAAACCTGGAAAGAAAGTGGGTGATCCTTTGGTAACGGAAATACGCGCTTTAAAATATAGCCCAGATGGCTGTTCATTTTAGAAACTAAGACATCCGGAAGATTAGTTCGAATATCGTGTAGCTGGAAATAAACGGAATAATCTCGCCTGTGAACTAGAAAGTCTTCCATCATTATATGAGACTTCTATACCGATAAAAAAAGGAGAAATACATGCACCTACAGTTTTTAAAAAAGAGTCTTCAAAGTGATTACCCTACTTTTTATGACATACTTTTAGCTTAGGGTGGCATAATTACTTTTAAAACAATTATTTTAAGTGTTTGCATATTTTGTTTTCACTCAAATAATTCTGCGGTGTTTTATAAACTCTGTTTTATGCCTCCTGAAAAATTTTCATTTTGTGACTTCCCGGTTTTTCTGATTAAGGCGACGATTTTTCAAATAGGGGTTTTTTGAGGATATGAGGATTCCAAAAATTGATCAGTTGTTTGAGAAAAAAATATCTCGGGTGAAAAGTTGAGGAATTCATATTGTATAATTTTTCTCATACATTCACTGAAAACCAAAATTTTTAATTTTTGTCCCGGAAAGAAAATTTTTTGACATGCTTCCATAAAAATTTCAATATATTTAAAACTATGCAACACGTCGTCTTAATTCTTACACCATTGGATAGAGGAAATGTGCATCTTATTTACTGATTATATTTAGTTTCTTCCATTTAATATCTGTAGGAATTATACAGGGTTGAAGTTGAACTAGAAATTTTTGTGAAAATTTACCCTACAAAAAATCGTAACAACTACGTTTATGAATAGGAAAGACTAAAATTGGTCAAAAACTAAAGAGAGGCGGTAGCACTATTGTAAAATAAACGGTTTTAAGCATTAAAACTTTTCCGCATCTGTGGCCCTGAACAATATTCTATCATAAAATAGTTGCTTGTATACACTTCGGGGGATGTATCGTCCTAACAGACCGAAATTTCTCCAAAAATAAACAAAAATTTAGTATATCTGGATTTATAGGACCCTCTGTACTCGCTCTAGTCAACTGAAAATCAATAGGGTACATATGTGAGACATCTTGAACAATATTCAATCATAAAATTGATCAATCGTATACTCTCTGGAGGCTGTATCGTGCTAACAAACTGAAAATTCTCCAAAAATTACATAAATTTGGTACTTCAAGTACCATATCACCTGTTGTACTGGCTTTAATTAGCTGAATATCAATAGGGTTCATCTTTGAGACGCTCTGAATAATATCCAATCATAAAATTGGTCACTTGTATATACTCCGGAGGCTGTATCGTGCTAACAAACTGAAACTTCTCTCCAAAAATGACAAAAATATCGTACTTAAAGTACTGTAGCACTTGTTGTATTGGCTCTGGTGAGCTGAAAATCAATAGGCGGTTCATCAGTGAGATGCCCTGAATAATATTCAATCATAAAATTGGTGACTTGTTGAACTCCGGAGGCTGAATCGTGCTAACAAATTGAAATTTCTCAAAAAATGACAAAATGTCGTACTTCAAGTACCATAGCACCCGTTGTACTGGCTCTGGTGAGCTGAAAATCAATAGGGTTCATCTGTGGCATGTTCTTAACAATATTCAATCATAAAATTGGTGACTTAATTACTGCACTCCGGAGGCTGTATCGTGCTAACAAGACATGTAAGGAAAAGTGGCCGACGACAACGACGACGACGACATACACACAGGATTTTTTTTCTAAAAACCGTTTTTTCGTGTTGTTGACGGAAAACGTAAAAATAACTTTTTTTTAAAAATTCCAACTTTTTTGCGGTAAACTAATACTTTTCTCGCATATAGATAGGTTGGGCGGAAAAGTAAAAATACGTCAATTGTCTGCAAATATTACAAACCGAGTCATAAAACAATAAAGTTGAAATTTTTATAGCAAAAGTCTCATTTCTAAGTGTCCCTATGGAATTAAAATAAACAGGTTAGAAAATAAATAGGTACCGCAACCTATGAACTTTGAGAAAATTACCTGTACGATCTTATCATTTAGTCATTTAGTATAATAATCATACTTGGATGAAGCTTTTTTGCATGTTTTCTTTAATTAAAATAGCACTAAAGCTTTTTTGACATTCAGAACATGACGATGTCTATTTTTTAAATATCTTTAACACACAAAACACAATCAAATATATTACATACAATACGCCACAGCAACATACCTAATCCTTGAAAATATACAGATGCTGTGACATTTACCATTAAGGTAGCAACATAGATTAAAAAATAAAAGGAGGCAATCTACAAATTGAAAACAAAACCATTTCTTTCCCGCCTATACTTTTGGCCGGTTTCGGCTGCATTCATAAATCGTTCGTGGTTGGGAATAGTTTTCGAAAGCTGTCCACATCCGCTAGTATGAGAAATACGCCAACTTGTTCGTGCAGTGACGTCATCACACTCTGATTGGTGTTCGCAGTCACGTGATAATGGGTAGTATATAACACAATTTAAATTAGTTTTATTCAATTTAAGACGAACAATTAGGTTCTAAAAATGCTATTTGAAGATTCTAAAAAGTGTTTTTAATGTGTTAAACATAACTTCACATGCATTTGTAACAACTGTCAATATCCCTAAATACATCTTATTTCCATTTTCCGGTAGTTAGAATAATGTTTAAGATGTTAGTTTTGACATTATAATCATGTTTTTTATGCCTTTAAAGTGAC
This sequence comes from Galeruca laticollis, assembly GCA_963921935.1. Taxonomy (NCBI): domain Eukaryota; kingdom Metazoa; phylum Arthropoda; class Insecta; order Coleoptera; family Chrysomelidae; genus Galeruca; species Galeruca laticollis. The sequence continues at coordinate 172,029,534 of OY998180.1, forward strand.
AAATACAATACAGTAGAAACGGTGAAGCTTTTGCATCACGTGACTTACTTGACGATATTTTTTAACACATACTATGTTGGTACTGTCTTCTTCTAATAACAGAAAAAGAGCGAAACTCAATACAAGCGTTTGTCGTATTGTTTTGATTAAGATACATATGGTTGATGTCGTATCAGTCACGTGATGGAAAAGACTCAGCGTTTCTACTGTATATTTGTTTCTTTATTTTGTCATCGTTTTTTGCCTTCTCCGTCCTCCTTTTGCGACATAAACATCTGGTCACCCTAAATTTGATTTCACATACCTTGTGTCACACGTAATTTACCTTATGCATACTCTGTATATGTTTACTAATAAATTTAGGTTAGAGTACATACATTTTTATATAAATAAAGTTGAAATTTGATAATGAATATCCAAATCAAATACATTATAAGATAGTTATTTCCCGAAAATTGAATATATTTGGCAGCACCCTATAAAAAATTAAACTTGGAGATTGCAAATTGTTTCCTAAGTTGGTATGTTGCACGAACTTAAGATCTAAAGTCCGTGGTATGTTGGTAATCGCCTTGTCACTGCTGTCAGATTCTACCACCAATACAATTTACCTATCTAAAAATGTCATACAGAATGAAGACCCCGTAATAATGTGAAACTAAACCGTTTTCCAGAAAATGGCAACACAAAAGCCTGGAGAATGGGCTAATACTTTGATTGTTAGGTTTGAGGAACAGGTTGGTGCTTGGAAAATATTTCTAAATTATATTTTTTGGAAGTTATTATGCTGCCCACCTTTTAATCAATATTTACATGATACCTTTCATACATACAAATTTTAAACTGTTGTATTTTAATTTCAGTTACCTTGTCGAATTGGTCCTCAAACAACTCATTCTAGTATTAATGAAGAACAAAACAAAAATTGTATTATACAAATATCCAAGTATCGTTTTGCACTTGTATTGGATGGGTTTGTTAAAGTCCTCAAAAGGATACATGAATTGGTATGAATGCATATTTTTCAGGCATATCTTTAATTTGTGTGTTTTCAGTGTATTTTCTTGATATAATTTAAAGAGGCACTAAACATACTACTAAAAAATAAGTGTAGTTATTACGTTTGAGTTTTAAATAATCTCAAAACTTAGACTTTTTATTTATTTTTTGAATGAAAAACTAGCAAGAAATGTAATTCTTCGTTTTAATTTTTTATTAAATGATAGTATTGATATACAAATAGTATAAATTATTAACCTATTAAATCTAAAATATGTATTTATTAATATTTGAGAGATAGAAAATGTTATATGTGTTAATAACATGTTATACATGTTTAAATTTATTCATAAAGTAATACTGAGATTATATTGACAGTTCTTACTAACGTAAACATATTTCTCAAAAATGTGTATTAAATGCACAAAAATTCTTTCTGAGCTATTACTTTACATCTTTTAATTATTAACTTAGGTATTTACTGTTTCCAGTATCAGACCGGTACAGGCGGTGCATCCAGGCAACATGGTCCAGAATTAGAAAAAAATTATTACGATAGTTTGATAATTGTATTAGAAACATTGGAAAAATGTTTCAGTATTCAACCAAAAGATTCAATAACATTAACTATGGAAGAAAATAACAATTTAAAATGCTTATTAAAAGAAATATGTGCTTTTTTAGTGGGTAAAGGTAAGTTATTTTATAGAAATTCACGTAGAATTAGTTTTATAATTGGCTACTATATGTATAGCCTGTCCAAGCGAGCGAGTGGTTATTACCGGCGGTAATGTCAACAAATGTCAAAATATGTCACGGTTATACTGGTCGCTTTGATATAGCGGTATTTACCAATGTCTTTATCTGCTTTGTGTACGGTCTAGAGGATTTGTTTAGATACATTTTCGCTATTTTGATTTGTTTTTTAATGATTATTATCGTTTTCCCATTTGGAAACTTAAGAACTTCAGTATTAATGAATATGCCATAAACAAATCTCAAATATCACATCTGTCAACCGCTATAACTCTGCTCCTGACAGGGTTACTGGTGGTTTTAACCGTGACGTAATTTGACATCAAACGATGACATAATGGTTAATACCAATCCTCGCTTTAACGCTACGGTATTTACTTTTGGTATTAACCAACCCTCGCTTGGACAGGCTATAAGTCTACTAATGAAAGAAATATCATTGGGATCCGAGATTAAGATTGCAGCACTACCTAACTTTCAAGTTGAAACTATTGTAGATGTGATAAAATTGTTTGTTTATGTGGTGTTAATAGTGTGGTTTAGTATTTTACACCCTTTGTGCATTGTATTTTCTTTTATAAATAATTAACAGACTTTTCTTAGACAATCTGGCCGATATTCTTCATTTTTTTTTAATTGAAAGGTATATAGATATGTCATCAATCATTGAAATTTACTCAACTCCCACCTTCATTTGATTTGTCTATTCACAAGTAGGATTTGTGGATAACGTCGTTGTCTATTGTCGATTGTGAAATTAATTAAGTTTGCTAAGATTAGTTAGTTTTATTTTTAGTTACGATTTATTGGTGTTTTTAGTTAAGTGACATTATATTGACTTATATCACTTTAGTGAATAGTGAATACTTCTCTGTAAGTTGACCTAACTTAATTTTTTTTGCCACGTGTTCTTCAGAAAAACGCTTTAGTCTAAGTTTCCACCATCAAGATGGGGGATGAGGCCCCCAATAACTCTTCCTTAGATTCATTTCATAATGCTTCATCAGCATCTTCAAAAAAACTTAATAAATTCTTTGCATCAACTCTCTCCACTATTAGAAAAAGACATTAAAAACTTGGAAGATGAACTCGCTTCCACTAAAATCTGCTTTCAAAACGATCCCGAAGTCATAAAGGAAATTTTAATATTGGAACAACGCATTAAGGCTTCTAAAGGGAGGAGATTGAAGTACTCTGATACTGATTTTGGGCCCCATTTAATTATAGTAGAACCCATCAAAAGTAGTGGTACTCCTCCTAGTATTCATCATATGGATGTTGGAAAAATTTTACGAAAACTTAACATCCAAAACATTAAAAATATCCAAAAGAAAGGTTCCAGCAAAATAGGAATTACCTTCAAAAAGTCTCGAGATGCTAATTCTTTTCTAATGAACCAAGCTTTCAGAAGGGAAGGATATTGTGCTTACATACCACAATGCCTCTCACCTCGAGAGGCATTGTTAAAAACGTAGGACTCTCTATTACTCCAGATGATATTATTCAAGAAGCTTATTTGCAAAATAAAAAAGTGATTGGTGCTAGAAGACTCAACCGCAGAATAACCAAAGATGAATATGTTCCATCCACAACAATTCTTGTTACCTTTGAGGGATGTCCATGTCCCAGGGATCTAGAAATTTTTTCAGTTCCAGTCCAGGTTGATAAATAGATTGCTCCTGTTACTCAATGCAAAAATTGCCTAAGATTCAGACACTCTGCCTTATCCAGCACCATAGGAAAAGTTTTTGAAAGCATGATCAAAAATCGCTCTTGAAAATTCTCTAAAAATTCACCCCTCACAACAAGGTTTCAGGGAAGGCAGAAGTATATCTGATAACCACATTGTCATCTATTCTTAAATATCATGTGCATTGCCTGCTAATAAATAAACCCAATTGTTGTTTTTCTCAACATTAAAGGTGCATATGATAATCTTCATTTATCCTCTATTTATTCATCTCTAAATTCCCTTAATTTACCTCATGACATTTGTGGCCTCATTCTATCCTTCCTTTCAGTTCGAAATCTATTCATTAAATCCACCCTCAACAATGAACTTATAGGCCCTGGTGTTTCTTGTAGAGGTGTCCCCCAAGGTTCCCCACTCAGTCCACTTTTATTCAATATATCGTCTAACTCCATTCAGAACATACTTCCACCCTCCATAAAAACTTTTGGTTATGCAGATGATCTTGCTGTGATATGTGCCGAAAACACCATCCAGGAGTCTTATAACATACCTCAACACCTTCCTTTCTAATCTCAATCTTCATTTATTGTCTATGGGTTTGACACTGGCCCTTCAAAAATGTGCCGCCATGATTTTTCAGAAAAACCATAAGCTTAGTCCAGTCCATTCCATAGTCATTAATGGTCAACCTATCCCTTAGAAATCTCAAGTCAAGTACTTAGGAGCTATATTTGACGACCAACTTAACTGGAAACCACATACTGAATTTATTTCCTGCAAAGTATCAAAAGCTATTAATTTAATTAGATCTTTATGTGGTAAATGGTGGGGTAGCCATCAAATATCTCTTTTAAACATATACAAAGCAACCATACTTCCATTATTTGATAATGCGTGCATGCTATATGGTGGCTGTTCTAAATACCTACTTAAAAAATTAGATCATTTACAATATCAGGCCCTAAGGGTTATAGTAGGTTATCTAAAATCTACTCCCATCAACATCATGTTATCTGAATGTGGGCAGACCCCCTGGAGGTACGTAGAGAAATCTTGTCAGTTAAATATGTATCCAAAGCAGTTGCATACAAAGACCTAATAAAAACCTCACTTATAGAATTGTTCACAGAATGGGCTGCCGATCCTATATACTTGAGACTGAGAAATATTCCCCCTATTATATTTGCCTTTCAATCAGTATCTAAATTCCTTCCCTTCATTGAATCGTTCAACAAATTTCCTTGTCATCACTTCTCGCTCAAATCACAAATTAGTCAAACTAACACGATAGATCTGGAAATTAAAAAAGATTCGGACTGTAATAAAGTCTTTCTGGCCAAAATGAATTCTATCGACTTTTCTGGCCCCATTTTCTTCACCGATGCCTCTAAGACTGACAGTAATGTAGGATACGGAATTTATTCTCCTAACCTCTTATCATTATGTGACAAACTCTCCTCTCATTTTTCCATCTTTTCAGCAGAATGTTATGCTATACTAATTGCGCTACAAAAAAATTCAAAACTCGACCTTTCCAAAGACATAATTTTTTCAGACTCCCAAAGTGCCATAAAATGCATTTCCAAAAAATTTTTCTCCTCATCTTCTAATCCATTCGTCCTAAAAATAAAGGAGCTATTACACAAGTTAAATCAGCAAGGGAAAGACATACGAATTGGCTGGATCCCCGGACACAGTCTTATACAATCTTGCAAATCTTGGGAGAACTATCAAACGTGCATTCTATTAAGAAATCAATTTTAGATAAGTGGAATTCTACTTTCTCTACACTCAGCTTGACAAAAGGAAATCTATACTCTCAATGCATAAAATACCCAAGAAAAAATCCATGGTTTTCTTCACTCTCTAATTTGTCCAGAAGAGACATCTGCAATTCTTCAAGAATTCGATCCAACCATTGTGCCACTTTGTCATATCTACACAAATTCAACTTAGTACCTTCGGATTCATGCCCATGTGGTTAAAAACAAGTTCTCTCACACATCTTTTTCAACTGTTCCTTAAATAGTGTTAATACAGATTTTCTTCATAAATCTTTTAAGGTTCCTAATAATGTTTATGGCCCCTACACAGTGCAAGACATAGTGCTGAAATTCCCATACAGTGAAAACATTAAACTCATCTCCAAATTTTTAAGTGCTTCAAACATCAAAATATAACCTCAAAAACCAAACAGTTTACAGATAAAATTTTGAACTATAAGTGCGGTATTACTCTGTTCGTATTTACTTTCGTATAAACTATATTATAATAGACACTCATAAATCATCCCGGACGTAAAAAACAGGCCGAATAGCCCTGGCAGCTGAGGCCTTAAAACAAAAGAAGAAGAACTCCCACCTTACTCAAGTTATAATCAAACGTGATTCTTCCCTGTACATTTCTTATGGGACACATTCACTCAAGCAATTCGAATTCTCATAGCTTCTCTTCTAATGAATGGATCTCGATCGTTTCACTCTCAGAACACTCAGTGGATCAAGCTCTTTCTTTTGAGCTATTAACTGCTTAAATTCGTTGAGTTTGAGGAAATGTATGTGTGCACAATCAACTTTACATTTAATTTTTTTCAAGATTTTCCTTCACTCAAACCTCTATAACTAGAGTTCTAATTAACGTAGGCTATTGAGACAAGTCTAAGAACACTCAGTGGATCAAGCCCATTCTTTTGAGCTATTAACTGTTTAAATTCGTTGAGTTTGAGGAAAGTTATGTGTGCACAATCAACTTTACTTTCAATTTTTTCCAAATACTGCGGCTGACGCACAGGTAATATTGTCTGGAAGGAAGTACTGTAAAATGATTTTATGTAATAATTACACCCTCTCATACATAGTCTATCCTAATAATGCTGAGCAGCATGGGTCCTCTAGTATTCTTATTAAATTCAAAACTTGTTACTTAGTATTGTTAAACGTACAGGTAAGATGTTCTTTTTTTAAAGTTTATTAAATAAATAGTCAATTACAAATAAAAATATGGAGTTTAATGACAATGTACTTCTTGAAATGTAATCTTGTTCTTTAAAATGAAATGAACACACCAACACATATTTCGATGTAGGTTTTCCAATTCTTAATTTATTTTGCGAAAATTTTCTTGCATCTACCATTTCGAATCCTCCATTTTTATTTATACTCTAAACTTTCCATTTTCAGGAATTCGAGGGAAACTCAATTGTACATATTTATTCCTTATCAGTTTACACTGTGGCACTGAGCAATATTGATGACTTTTGTCGCACATTTAAATTAACATATAAAAAAACGTTTCTTAAATTAAACCTAACCCTTGAAAATCCAATATAAAATAAGCAAATCAATGTCCAAAACACACAAAACAAATGGTAAACAAGCATCTAATCCAATCTAATCACACATATAGACAAGTTCACTTTAACCCTGTGTGGTGGCGTATCTCTTAGCCCCAGATCCCAATAGTGTGTAATTATAAATTCTTCTTAAAATTATTCCAGAGAATTGTAAAACATACTGAAATAGGTTTTATTGTTAATCTCGAGGGTAAGTCTTCCAAATGAAAATTGAAATGTATGCATTAGTTGTAAAATGATGACAATTGTGTTAAATTCTATTATTTATCAGCTGGGCTTAGGTACTACTCTTTATTTATCTTATATCATTAAAGTATCAGGGAGTTTGCAAGCTTTGTTTTCCAATCTTCTCTTTTCAATGCTATTTCTTTTATTATATGGTCCATATTTTGTTGTAGTTTCTCAATTTTTCATATCCATACATTTTTAATTTGGTTACCAGTTTTGTTATCATTCTGGATATCATTCTTTGTATGTTTTCAAATGATTTCACTCCTTCAATTATTTAACTAACTGACTTGATGGATACTGTTTTTGCTCTCTATATTTCTTAATCTACCTTTTCTTATTTTTGCTATAATTTTTCGATCATGTTTTATTTCTTCTGTAGTACGTATTATGTTTATTTGTTATTACCAGGGTACATGTTTCACTCCTTCACTGTATAATTAATTATAGTTTTTGCTTTAGTAGATATTTATTTCTTACCCAGTATGGTTTTGTTTATTTGATAATATATTTGTGTCAATCTTACCATTATTTTTGTTCCTCAATACTTTATTATTGTAACTTCCTCCAGCATGTCTACATTCTACAGTGAAGGAGATTTTCAATTAGATATGATTCACCAAAATGAAAGCCATTATTAAATAAGCACCTTTTTCGATTGCTGTTACCTCTCATCATTAATATTGTAATTCTTTCCTGTTCTGTATGCATACTATTAGATTTCAAAAGTCTTACACTGTACTCTAAATCTAAAACAACTTTCAGTTGAGGGTGACTCATTGTCAATCAGAGTATACTTCCAAAGCTATGATTGATAAATTGCAGTTAACTGTGCAGTGAGTCACCCTCAACTGGAAGTTGTTAAGAGTATACTAAAATCAGATTACAAAACTCCAAAAAAGCAGCCACAATACCATCTTTGTAAATACACTGAAACTTAAGTCAATAAGCCAATGAAAATGAAAAAGAAAATTTAAAGAAACTCTAATAGCAATAAATAAGTCGGCTCTGGTATAACATACATTTTGTTTACGTTAGCACAGGCAAGTCCACACATTGTGTCCTTACGAAAACTGATCATAACATAAAAAATTTAGTACCAAACGTGTTTCAAACAAAAATTGACCCTGTCTGTTTACACAACTCTGTTTCTTTAAGTTTACAACAATAAGTGCAGTAAAACTGAAAATGTATATAGCTTGAACATGATGCTGTTGTTTGTGACTTACAACCATTTTTATTGTACATACATTTCATTCCTAGTAAGGAGAGTCGAGGGAGAGTAGCGATTCTTGATTCTTACGAGTTTCAAAGCATATTAGGAAAAACCTCCAAGACTAGCTTTGTTTATTCCTCCTCTGTATCAATTTGTTAGAGTATATAGATATTGAATAAATCCTACCAGTGAATCATAAATCATGGACTATACTTGGTCTGATCTGCTCCTATTTACTACATTGCTTTTAACTTTTTCTGTATCATCAATTTATTTCTATTCCTCTGCACTGACTTGAATATTTATCTTCATGTTCAAGGACAAAAAATATAAATAAAAACAATATAATATTTTTACTTAAATTGTTTGGATTTTTTATCTATGGTTAATAATAATCACTCTTTTGTCCGTTTGCTTGCTCTAATTTACTTTTTAAATTTATTTTTAGACATGCCCAGTGATAATCCAAATGTCCATGCAATAAAACAATTGGCGAGCAAAGTATTATTTGCTTTGAGCGTAAATTTTTTTAATGCTGTTTTTAACAGAATTTCATCCAAACTTCAAGAACTAGCTTCCTGTCCTGACGAAAACCCAGATTATAGTGATATAGAATTAATACAATATATAAACGTAGATGTTGGGAGATTAACACGACTGTTACTGGAGGCTATTTCAAAATTTCGTTTATTAAAAAAGTCTGCTCATCTTGTCTTAGTAATTTCATTGGAAAAAGCTATATGGAACTGGATGGATACTTATCCATACGAGTTTGCCGAAGTACAAAAGAATCCCAGTGATGATATGACCAAGTGCGCTGAACAGCTTTTTGATATTCTGGATGCCATTGGAGATAATAAAAAAGGAAGATCATCAGTATGGTCATTACAAATGATGTTGCTGATACTTGCTCCAGTAAGTACATTCTAACATGATGCAGGTTGGTGAAAAATTTGTGGACCTAGTATCTTATCCATATTTATTAATTTACATTATTCAATTCTATTTCTATGTTGTAGCTTTAAGACTAAAGCTTATAAGTACAATGTATTCAATTATAATTGTTTTACATAAATGTTTAAGAGCTTTATATACTGAGCTAAGCTCTTCATTTGATCAAGTATTTACTATTTTTTTTAAAGCAAACTAACTATATAAGAACTTTTCTTATTCTTTTACTAAATTACTTGCAATAAATTTGCTTTATAAGCTTTTGCTATGTTTATTATATTTATATATACCTGCATTTTGAATTATGTTTTTGTCATAGTTGTAAGTTATATTATATTCTGGTTCAGGTATTTGTCAAATATTGAAGACATAAAAATTTGTCCACTGCAATATTTTTGAATTTAAATATTTCTCTAGAATTACTTTTGATTCTATCACACTTATATTTTAATACACTTCTGACCCGTTATTTTCAGAAAGTTCTAGAAGAAATTATTAATGCTGATAGTGGGGCTCCATGTTCACCACGGCATAGTAAAAAGAAAGTTTTCATTGACAATATCAAAAGATGTCTTGGAGCTCATGGTAATAGCAAACAGTTTACAGAAGCTGCAGCTGTGACATGTGTGAAACTTTGTAAAGCTTCCACTTATATTAGAATTCTGGATTCCAATAATGTCACTTTTGTTCTAGTTCAAAGTATATTGAATGACTTGAAGGTAAGAAAACTAATCAGTAAATACCTGATATGATTGTAGTATTAACTCACTAGGGTTATCTCTCTCCAGGAAAATCTGATATTACGTTTTTTATAATAGCAGGAATATACTATAATGTCAGGTTTGCTAAGTAAGGCTCTAGCACATGAAATAAAGAGACCTTTATGTATTCCACAGTTATTTATTTGAACTTCTCTTAGATTTCTTCATGTTTCTATCAGGCATAAGACTATCTAATCTAAGTGATGAGTCGACTAATTACAACTCGGTCGTCATTATATTTTATGTATTTTCAAATTAATAAAATTTGGCAATTAGACAAGGAACAAATGGTCAACAAGTGCATTTCTTGAGATTATTGCATGAGACTATACACACAACACAAAGATGAAAAGTCTTCCTTTTAATTTTAGGACATGTATTATAACATGTCTTACGTTTTTCTAACTTTTCTTCAGCTGCTGGAACTGAAATTTCATGAATTCCCAATATTCTTATATTTAACCTTAGTTCGCATGGTATACATTGGTTCACCATTCTTCTTTCCAAAAGAGGTCATACTAATTGATCAGCAAGTAATTTTATAAAATCGGCTTTTTCTAACTTGGCACTATTTTTGTAAGACTGATGAAGTAGGTACGAGTTCACACCACTAATATCGAGTAATCGAAAAAAGATTACCATTTGCCAACGTTGAGTACAACGGCTTGTGGAATGCTTAGCACACTTTTCGTCGAGGGAGTCTACTTCACCTTTGGTGCTGTTGTGTAAGGAAATAATTTCTGGTTTATTATTATCACTATCAATAGATTTTGTGTGATGCATTGTTGAAAGTACAACTACTGCTGTTTTTTTTAGAGACGTATGATACTAAACTCATGTTCATTGTAAATCCGATCACTGTTGAACTGACTACTTTTCTCAGTGTCCGAAGAAATTCCGGGGGAATTTCTCTCTTTTTTTTCTTAAGTGTGCCCACACAAGTCAGGCCGTTGTTTTTCAACTGCTCAGACATTTCAATCTCTATATGAACCAATTATCGACTGTCATATTTCAGTTTGTTCCGAAGATAGGTTGTGTGTAGCCTTAATGAATTTTTTAAACTCTTCTGCTAAACCAATTCCGTCAGTATCTTTGCCTCTGTAAATATATCCATTGTAAAAATAGCCATTTCTGGCGTTGGTCAAGCACATTATTTTTAAACCGTATTTCAGCGACTGCTTGTCCATAAGGGCTGCAGCCCTCCCTCCAAAATGGAAACATTTTAAAATTATCGTAGTAATTACATTACTATACAATTATTTTACAAAAACATATTTTTTTGTTCTTAGCATATATATTTTATCATGGTAGGTACCTCGATATGTGTTTCGTTTGTGTGTATTGAATGAATGGGTGGCATCGGCCAGCACCACTTGATACGAATAACTGAAAACTGATCGAACACTGGAGAAAGGACTGCAGTTAATGCAGGCCGAGCGATAGTGTACAGTGAGTGTATTGAGTTGGTGGGGGGAAAGGCGTGATATAATGTTTATCGTGGCCTGCAAAAATTGCAGTCCGTACTCCATAATACACGTTTTATTTACAAAATTGCGGCTTATTTTATTTAAATTGTGTGTTATTGTGCCTTATACGTCTAACAAATTTTAAAACGTAAAATATAATTATTTTAGTAGTTGCAGATTATATTTAATTTTAATTACATTTTTACAGAAATGTACAAAGAAAAAAATTCGGTAACGTATTTGCAAAATATTAATTTCACCCGACTCGAGTTTCAAGAAAAACTGGAAATTAAATCTTTGGGACGGTTAACTCCAGATTTAAATATTTTTCAAGTGTCACAAAGCCGTTCAAAGAATTATCACCGAAAATTTAATTCCTGTATTTATATAAAGCATAATTGGCTAACAGGTTGTCCAAGAAAGAATGCTTTTTTTCCATGCCTTTTGTTTGGAACAGATATGTCATGGATAAATACTGGTATCGCTGATCTACATCATTTAAACAACAAAATTAAAAAAACATCAGAACTGCGCAGAGCATTTAAGAAGTGTGGCAATCTTGGCATGTTGGGAACAGTTGATATCAGGACGCAATTAAGTGAAGCCTACAGCCAAGACATACTGCATAACGAAAATGTGAAAAAATCGCGATATTTTATCTAAAATTATCGACTGTATATTTTTTTGTGCTAAATTTGAATTACCTTTAACACGATATGATGAAACTTATGACTCATTAAATCCTGGAGATTTCGGGGGATTATTAGAATTTGCTGGAAAATTGGACGAATCTTTGAAAAATCATTTTCAAAAATCACATGTTTTTAGGGGATGATCAAAAACAATTCAGAATAAACTTTTAGACAGTATTGTAAACGTTTGTAAATATGCAAACAAATTAAAAGAGCTAAGTATCTAGCTATTATGGCAGATGATACCACAGACGTTTCGGAACATACACAACATGTAATTGTTTTTCGTTAGGTAATAGAAGGAACAGTATATGAAAGAGTTTGGGGTTTTTTTAATAACAAAAGTCTAAATGCTGAGGGTTTAGCAGAAATTTTATTGGAACAAGGCAATAGAGGAATTTATTAAAATTATTCAAGAAATAATCTCCCTTTGGCGAATGAGCGAGAGGATTTTCTATCTGCAAAAAGAAAGGTTTTCAAAAGAAACTACGAATTTAGCAACGAAAAAAGTTTGAGATTATATAATATTCCAAGCAAAAGAACGATTTGCTTTTACAAAACATTTATCTGCAGCAAGTCTGTTTTCCCCTTCTATTTTTTCAAATGATACGAATGAAATTATCACCGAACTAGGAGAAACAGTGAATGCATATCCAATTTTAAATAAAGAAAGGTTAAACACCGAATTACATGTGTTATATGATCAACCAGAATTTAAAAATTTAAATGGATACAAAAATATTTTTGATTTAATGTATAAGTCAGGAATTCATGAATCGTTTGTGGAAGTGTTTAATTTACTTCAAATAATAATTACCACACCTATGACAACAGCAGAACCAGAAAGATGTTTTTCCTCTGTCAAGAGAATAAAGACCTTTTTAAGAAATACAATGGGACAAAATAGACTAACAGCATTAGCTATGATTAGCATAGAAATAAAACATTCACAAATATACAAAATTTTAATGAAGAAGTTATAAATGATTTTGGTAGTCAAAAGGAACATAGAATGGACTTTACATATAAATAGTTGTTACTGTTATTTTTTTTTGTATTTAATAAACGATTATGTAAAAAAACTGTTTTTGTATTTAATAAAAATGCCGTATTTTTAACTCGTTTTATTTTTCATTATTGTTTTGTTCAGCCTTCCCACAAAAATCTTCCTCGAGTCGGCACTGCTGTATTTATATGGCATCGCTGGCATGTACATTTTAAGCTTACATTTATCTCTAAATGATACTAACATTTCGTCAATACAAGTATTGGTACCCAAAGTGTAGGCAGCCTGAGAATTTATAATAACTGGTTAAAAATTTCTGAAATGGTACACACAGGCTCTTCTCTCATCTCTAGTGTGAGGATTGTCGAATCGCAAGCAAATCAGTTGCAAATATTCTTTCAATTTTTCTTGATTTGAAACAAATGCTGCAGTATAAAATAGCAGACCAATAAATGCTTTTAGCTCAGTTAAGTCTAAGTCTTTAAGCTCTCGTATTGAAGTTCTTGAAAATTTCATTCCTTCTTTTTCAATTTTTAAGTTCGCCCATTTTAATATTTTAAGCAACATTTCTTCATTAACCAACACATTCCACACTTCAATAAGTTCTGCTTTATCCCCAAACCTAGCACTTAGACACAAACCTGGCAACTGCATTATAATATTGTGCTGTAATGTTCTGGTGCGAGAATAAAATGGTTCTGATGACCACTTGAATCTATTTTTGCCGTAAACATTTTTCTTGTTTTGTTTTTCAATTTCATGTACAGAATCATCACTCAAAACTTTTCATCTACTTCATCTCCGGTTTCTGCTCCGCCATATTGTCCTTCAAACTCTGAATCACTATCATGCTCACTAGATTCATAAATGTCGTCGTCAAAATTGTATGCGTTACTAAAATCACTAGCAATTTCTTCATACCACTGTAAACATGTTTCATCAAAATTTGTATCAAAAACGTTGCAATATTTGACTCTTTTTGATGGTCCAGGTTGATGCATCATAAAAACTAAATGTTCTTAAAATAAAATAAAAATTACGAAAACGCTGTCGTGTGGTCATTGTGACCAGTATCGAAATTCAAAATCACGTAGCTGGAGTACAAACCGACTTATCGCTTTCCGCGTCTAGAAGCACACTGAAGAGAATGTGGATTGAAGGCACTGATTCGCTGAAGTCTCAGTTGTAAGAGGAGGGGAAAATACAAACTGATGAAAATCCGAAGCGGTCACCGCACGAAGGTGGTTAAGGGTTAATAAACTAAGCTGTTGAATGTAGATAACCTATATATAACAGAATCACTGTAGATGACTGCATAAATAACAATAAAATCATACTTAAAGAAAGATGTAAGCACTTATGACACGAATCTTAAGAGGATAATAGAACCTACTGCAATTTTTAAAAATTCATATCTTTCAAACCGCTAAATATTAAGACTCCAAATTTTAGGGTATAAAACTAGAAATAATTATCTAGGCGGGATGCATATAAAAATGATGTTATTTTTGAGATACGGTATTCAAATTTTTGAAATAATTTTTGTTTTCTAAATACTCGTGCAACGCACGTTCAGTCGATACATATAAATCCATTCTCCAAATTTGAGCTCTTTATCTCTTTTCGTTTGCATGTAATGAATTTTTGAAAATTTACTACCGGAAGATGCTGCCCCCTAACGACATGCATCCCTTAACTAAGAATAGTACACTCCGCTCAGCCATTTCACAGTGGTTACGCGCTCGTAGTGATTTTGATTTATCCAACGGATAGCGCGCTATTAGGTATTTGGAAATTTAAATAAAATAAAATGGGTAATAAACGAGGAATAAAAAAGAGTTGTGGTGTAGTTAGTGCTAAAAAACGGCGGTAAGTTACTTAATTTAAGTATTCATTAATATTTAGGGAATAGGACAATAAAGGCAACCTATATTTTTACAAAATTTGTATTGATTAAGTTATTGTTGGTTTAAAATATTTTCTGAGGCTCAATAATATTTAAAAGTAGATTCCGGCTGGCATATTAACATTTATATTTATACTTTCTGCTAATGATTTCAACCAAAGTGCTTCCCTTACGGCTTCAAACAGAGCCATATATTCAGCTTCAGTAGAAGAAGCTGCTACTGACAATTGTTTCTTTGTATTCCAACTTATCACACATTGATCGAATAACTTAAATAAATAACCTGTTGTACTTTTTCTGTCTTTATCATCATCTCCTCCCCAATCAGAGTCATCATAGCCACTTATAATATTCTTGTATTCACCTCATATATATGTCAACTTAAAATTCACCGAACCTGAGAGATACCTAAGAACCCTTTTTAAACATTGCCATAGTTCCTTTTTATTGTTGTTAACATATCTACTTAAAATGTTAATAGCTGTACTTAATCTGGTCATGTGCACACAATCAAATATTTTACTTGGTAGAGGAGTGCTGACAGATTTACAATCTTTCATGTTAAACATTTGTAAAATGGTTTTTATGTATGCCTGTTGATCTAAAGTAATTGAATTATTCTTTCTTTCAATTTTAATGCCCAAAAAGACAACAATATGTTGAAGAAAATTCCCGATTCAACCAGCTGAAATCTATATACTTTTAAAAATATAGGTACCTATTAAGATTTTTTATGTATATGTACTTTAGGAGAATGTAGATAATGATAGTAATATGAATTAATAAATAATTATATATTTTTATAGGGCAGCATTGGTACACTGGCGGGGAAAACCTAATGAAGCTTCTACATCTAATGTAGAAAAAAGTGAAATGGAAATTCCAACAGAGGTAGAACAGGAACATACTTTGGACCAAGAAATATTTCCTGATATTGATGTCGAAATGGAAATTCCAAAAAAACAATTTTCCTTAACAGGAAATAGAATCATAAACATGGCTTACTTTTGGCAGCAGCTCCAGAATTTAAAACATTTACCTTCTTTTTCATGTTATCTTGTAAACTGCCAGATTATTAACGAAATTCGGAATGGTTTTGCTTCTAAGTTTATTGTACAGTGTAATATGTGCAATGCAATATTTCCCTTATATTCACAACAAAATGAGGAAGAAATAGATGTTAATATGGCAGCAGTTCTTGGTAAATATTTGTATTTTATACAATAAAGAATTTTTGCATTTTTTGGCTATATCCAGCTATATCTCGCAAACAAAAGATGACATCAAAAAATGCTCAACGTCAAGATTTAACAATTTTAAAAACAAACAAACCCTACTTGTTATACAGTGTTACAAAGCTCTAAAGTCCAATAAACCCTCATCTTTTATGTCACTTTAGTGGCCCCTACCTATCCTAGAAAGGGTTTTGAGCATTTTTTATATCATTTTTCGTTTTCGAGATATAGCCGACCGCAAACGCAACTTTTTAAATTGTCACACAGTATACGTATGTACGATATAGTATATGTAAAGAATATACAACTTTTAATTACAACGATGTTCAACAAAATTGCGTAGGGTATAAATGTTTCCTTGTAAAATGCGCACTACCTCCTATTTTTATGAACATTTGCAAAGCTTAAATTATATTGACCATAAAAATAGGAGATGGAATACCCGGAATTTTACAAGGAATGATTTGTACCCTGCGCGATTTTGTTGAACATCGTTGTACCTAAAAATAATAATGTGTATTCTTTGTAAAAGCTGTAAAATATATATAACGTTATGGTCTGTGATACAGACACTAACATTTTACCATATTATTGTAAAAATGTGGTAAACAAATATTTAGTTGTATTTTTTTCTTGTAGGATCCATTTCTAGTGGATGCGGTTTCTCTCAGCTTGAACAAATTACTGGCACTTTAAATATACCTTCCATAAATGTTCCAAACTACAATTCGAATCAATATAAATTAGAAGAAAATATAGACAACGTACTGTTAAGACAGTTACAGCTAGCAGGTGAGGAAGAGGCTAACATTGCAAGAGAAAATGGAAATGTTGATGAAGATGGATATCCATATATCACTGTAATCGCAGATGGTGTGTGGTCCAAGAGGTCCTACAAAACTGCTTATAATGCTTTATCAGGGGTAGCTGTCATAATTGGAGAAGCGACAAGAAAAATTCTGTATATCGGAATCAAAAATAAATTTTGTATTGTGCGTATTAGATATAAGAACAATATTCCTGAACATAAGTGTGCCAAAAATTGGACAGGTACATCTACTTCTATGGAGAGTGCAATTATACTTGAGGGCTTTAAAAGAAGAATTGAGATGCATGGGATAAAATATCTTAAATTGGTTGGAGATGGTGACAGCAGCGTGTCGAAAAAACTTTTGGAAGGCCATATGGAATAAAAGTTGTGCAAAAAGGGGAATGTGTAAACCATCTACTGCGTAATCTATGTACGAGGTTGAAGGTTGTGGCAAAATCAACAAGAAGTGCTTCAACTGTAAAAATAGTTCCTTTAAAATTAAGAAAAAACTTAAAACAATATTATTAAATTTAGATCGGCCATAAAGAAATCTTCTGAACATTGGGGCAAAGCTGATTTAACAACAGCCGGAAAAATAATAAAATTTCAGAGTGATGTTAGAAACTCAGTAAAACATATATTTGGCATGCATGACACCTGTGAGTCCTATTTTTGTACAAAAGAAGGGGATGCAAATGAAAACCTGGTTCCATTAATAATCAGTTATGGATTAAAGCAGGATATCGATAAATGTTTGCAGAGAATATTAGATAATGCTTCATCTTTCTGTTAAACAAAAATAATAATCCTGCGGAACACTTTAACAGCTTTGTGGGTGGAAAAATAATAAATTATTCTTTTAAATCTTCATACCAAACGAGATGCAAGATAGCTGCTATATCCTATAATTCCAAAGAAACATATATTGAAGAATTAATTAAAGTTACTGGAAAATGTTGTGGGTTATATACTAAGCAGCTAATGGCTAGAAGACAACTCATTAGAGTGAGACAATCCGTTAATAGAAAGAAAACTATTCACAGAACAAAGTCCATAAGAGAACCCAGCAACGCCGATCAGGATTACGGTGAAATCGAAGAAAATACTTCAGAAGAAAAACTGAAAGACAGGAAAGAAAAATATTTCCAGATCCTCCAAAAGACTCCAGTCCAAGCACTAGAAAGACAAAGTAGTAATCCCTTATGGCAACACGAAAGGCTGTACAGAATTACTGCTTCAAGCTTTGGTAGAATATGCCGAATGAAGTGGACTACCAACCCTATAAAAGCCTTGAAAAGTTTGCTGTACAGTACGTTCAGAGGAAATTCGGCAACTAAGTACGGACAAGAAAATGAAATCGTTGCCATAAGGGATTTTGAAGAAATAACTGGTCTTGTCGTATCAAAATGTGACTTATTCGTTGGAAAAAATGACGAATTTTTCCTTGGCGCTAGTCCTGATGGACTAATTGAATTTGACAATTCAATTTTAGAAGTTAAATTGCCCCGAAAATTTGAAAGCAATGACGGTACTTGATGGAATACGAGACAAAAAAATTACATATCTAAAAGTAACTGAAACGAAAGTATTTACTTTAAAAAAAATCATCCATATATCTATCAAATTCAGGGGCAATTACACCTAACCCAAAGAAAGTCTTGCTATTTCATAGTTTGGACTCCACATGGTCAACCTCACATAGAGAAAATTGAAAGGGATGACGAATTTTGGCGAAATAATACAGTCACCTCAATATAACGAACCTGAATATAACGAATTCCTTGACATAACGAATTTTTTCAAATCCCCTACAACTATCCATAAGAATCAATGTAAATTTCACCTCTACATAACGAATAATCCGTGCTCATAACCTCAATATAACGAATTTGTAATAATCCCGGTAAAAATAAATCACCTTCGATACAATGAATTTTTCGTAGTTAGAACCTCGATCTAGCGAACTTCACCTCTATGTAACGAAATTTCCACGACTGCACCTCATTATAACGAACGTAAACAAACGTACAGTACAAAAAATAATCGTGTCTCGACATGAAATCTTAGTCACGTCACTCTAGTCTGTAGTTTATTCAGTTTCCGTGGAAGTTACTGGATTGTGCGGTGCGTGGGTATCAGTTAAGTGACGATGGGCGGAAAAAGCAAAAAGAAACGGTGTGCCATAAGCGTGGAGTGTAAACGGAAAATCATTAAGTGTGTTGAAGACAATCCGACGAAAAAAAAATCGGACATCGCAAAAGAGTTTGGCTTACCACCCAGCACATTGGCTACAATTTTGAAAAAGAAAGAGAAGTTCGAGGACAGAAGCGTACTGTGTTCTAAAATCAAAAAGTTAAAGTCATGTTAGTTGAAGGACTTAGAAGAATGTGTCCTTAAGTGGTTGAAGCAGTGCCGAGATAAAAATATTGCAATAAGTGGCCCAATTCTTCAAGAAAAAGCCCAACAGTTTGCTTCTGAACTGGGACACGAGAAATTCCGTGCTAGCAATGGATGGTTACAAAACTTCAAAAAAAGGAATGAACTTATTTTTCGTGTGCGGGGAAAGTGCAAAAGTGGACGATGGTGTTTGCACTGAGTGGTAAGATAAACTTGCCCAGCTAACTGAGGGATATGAACCTGAAAACATATACAATGCCAATGAAACTGGATTGTTTTTCAAATGTTTACCCGACAAAACATTGTCATTTAAGGGTGAAAAATGCCATGGTGGGAAAAATAGCAAACAACGTTTAACAGTTATGTTAGGTGCGAACTGCACAGGGACTCGCAAATTAAAGCCTCTAGTTATTGAAAAAGCGCAAAAACCACGCTGTTTTAAAAATGTAACTGAACTTCCTACAGACTACATGGCGAATACAAAGGCTTGGATGAATTGTGGTGCTTTCGGTACATGGCTTCAAAGTCTTAAGAAAGAGATGAAAAGGAAAAAAATTATCATCTTCATTGATAACTGTACGGCACACGGAGACATTCCTAAACTGAGTAACATTACGGTCGTATATTTGCCTCCAAACACAACATCCAAACTGCAGCCGCTTGATCAGGGCATTATCCGAAGTTTTAAGGTAAATTATAGAAAAGAGGTTGTACAGCAGTTCCTTAGAGACATGGAAAGTCGTTTACCCACAAATATAAATGTCTTGGATGCTATGTGGATGATAACAAAAGCATGGAATAAAGTTACGGCAACTACGATTTCTAATTGTTTCAAGAAAAGTGGATTTACTGTCGCAACTGAGGACAATTCGGAACAACCTCCAACACAAGAAGTAGACACCGTTGATGGTTGGGAAAAAGTCAAAGAATCACTTGACCCAGAAAAGGATGCAGAGTTCGAAGACTTTGTTACTTTTGATGACGACGTGGCAGTGTGTGGGGAGTTAACCGACGCTGAAATCATTTCCTCTGTGACCTCCGTTCCTGACGAAAATGCCGAAGATGACGACGAGGATGAACAAGGTTGTGAAATTCCTGACCCAACTTTAAAAGATGCTCGTGAAGCTTTAAATGTGTTAAAGCGTTTTTTTCTTAAAAAGGGTGGTTTGAGTGACAGTGTAGTGAAATCCATCACCGAATTAGATTGCTCTATGGACTTCATCAACATCATCACAACACGTAAGCAGACCACCATCACTGACTTTTTCTCTAACAAACAGGGCGATGTCACCAATGAGTTAGATACCCTCATTAATGACGTTAACGAAATACAAAAAGCAGATTAGGCAACTTTTTATGCATTCATCTTTTCAGTGTATTTGTACTGTAATAATTTATTTTACGATGATGGTACAGTAGTAACGTACAGTATGAGTACTGTGTAATATTTATTTCTGTACCGTAAAATTTCAGTTTTTTTTAGAATTGGGCCTTAATGTTTTCTTTTAATTAACTTGCTTTTATTCATTATAATTACTGTATTTATAATTTAAAGTATTTTTACTTAAGAAACAGGTCAAAACAACATCTTTAATAAAATATATGTGTAGGTTTTAAAGGCAATCTAACAGTTATGGAAGCAAATGTATCTTTAGTGGTAGGCGCTGCTTTAAGTTACTGTGTGTACTTTTCATTTATTTTATTATTATGTACGGTTATTTAAGTGTCAAATAAAGAAGCATTTTTAAATGAGTTTTATTTCGTTTTCCATACTATTAAAGAGTTGTACAGCATACGATTTCACAATGTTTGAATGATATAAAAAACACGACCGAGGGCGTTTGTGAACCTCGATGTAGTGAATTTTTAGCTAACCTAACCTCAATATAACGAACCTCATTGTAACGAAATACTCGATATAACGAATTTTCGGTTTGGTCCCTTGAGATTTGTTATATCGAGGTTTGACTGTATGAAATCGGCTTTATTTTCATTTTTTAATAATTATTTTTTGCCAGAGGTTCTTAAAAATCCATTGTAAAATAGATAATAGTTTAACAATCATTAGTTAAAGGTACCTATAATTTGTATTTTTAAGTTTTATTAATTTTCCTTAACTGATTTCAAGTTGATAGTTTTTTATTTTTGAAATAAGATCAATTCAATATGACTAACCAGATTTTGTATTTTAACTCATTTTGCATATTTTTAATTTCTTGTATAATAAAGGCTCTGCAACCACAGGAAAATCGAAGAAATTTTAAAAATAGAAAGTATGTCTAGTCTACAATTGTGTCTAGTTAATTTCAAATGCTATATAATATATGATTTTTCATTTGAAATGTCTCAGTGGCGTAGGCATTTTCTTTTTTCTTTAAAAAAATTACATTATTACCCATATGCGCGCCAATGATTGACATACAATTTTTAATTATACGGGAAAAAATTGCGCAATCGCTACCTCTCAAAATACCCTGAATTTCATTTAAATATCTCATCTGGTTTCAGAGAAATAAATAAATCTTTGGTTTTTAAGAAGAAAAGGTAACAAAAAAGTATCTTGAAAATGAAGCATTTGGGACATATGATTATTAATACTTTTCTGCTTATTTTGATGCATAGGTTCTATCCAGCATTTCATTTTGTGACACTTTTTTAATACCCTATATTTAAATAAGTACAAAAATAAGTCAAAAAACGCTGTACGATGATACTATCAAAATGAACGGTACGACGGTTTGCAATGAAATGACAAAATCAGTTTCTCGTTGCGCTGCGTGCTGCGCGTCTTTAATTTCGACTGTGCCCTGTTTCTCTGTTGGTTTTCACTTCACGTACTCATGTGTTTAGATTCGAATTCTCTTAACGCTACTACGCGGACGTTCTCGCTGTGTCTCTTTCCGGACTTTCGTCGACCGTTCAGCGTTTAACCAGGCAGCAGGTTCTAATATACTCTTAAAGTAACAACCCAACAAGATTTTATTACATCATCTGTAAACTATCTTGAGTATATTTAGTTTTAATAGTCTTAAGTAAGAATATGCTTGTTATACTGAAGATCTTGATAAAATAAATGTACTAGATTCAAACTAATGCGACAACTGTATGTGGGACCTGGATCACATTTTTTGGCTTATAAATAAACACAGCATTAAGAGGAAATGTATAGGCAACTAATAAAAGAAATATCCTAACTTAATATGCATTTATTGGCATTAAAGGAGCTGCGTGTATACAACCTGTTATTAACTTTCATTTAAGTATACAATTTAAAACTGTGAGCTAGCTTAGATTCAATTGTTACTTTACTTAACCAAAGATTGTATCATTCTTACCGTGGTCTACTTGTCTGTAAGTTAGTGATCCTGAAAGATCTCTGAGTGTAAAAAAATGTACGTCTTCATCCCATCTAAATTGATACTAATGTGCATGATGAATTAATTATATTTAAGTAGACTACTTGAATCTAATCTAATTCATTTAACTATTTCTTAAAGTAGTAGTTAAGTTCGCCTGTAATTTACAAGATAAATATATTTAGCACCACAGATGTTGATTAAATAGACAAGTTCCTGGGAGAAAATAAAACATAGCTCTAGGGGTAATTTAGAAATGTATTTTTAGTGTCATATTTGGAAATAAAATTTAACTTGTTTTCTTTTCAGAGTCTGTTATTTAATCCTCAGAAACCATTTTCACGAGGACAAAATTATTTATATCAAGACATGGATTTAATGATAGACTGTTTTGTGTCAATATTCAGGATAAAACCACATAACAATGACACAATAAAAGTGTGTCTCAGTTTAACTTCGCCGCCAACTTTTCATTTTGTCTTAGTACGATCGCTCTATAAAATTGTTACTCAACCAAGATTACACTGGTGGCCTCAAATAGATTTAGTTTACAATAAAGCATCTGAATTAAGGGCGATGTTTACAGATACCCTTAATAAGGTTTCACAAGGTTGTATAGCTCATACACCATTGAGAATGATTCAAATTACTTTAAAAGGAAAAGACTGCCAGGGAAAATTTAAAGATAGAGCAGAAGAAGTGCATTTACTTCTCTACATGGTTAGATTGGTTCATGCAGATCCAATGTTAATGTTAAATAATCAAGGCAAAGCTGGTCACGAAATTCAAAGTTCTACGTTAGAACTAATAAATGGCTTAGTTTCCCTTGTTCACCAAACTACAATGCCCGAGGTAGCTCAAGAAGCAATGGAAGCATTGCTAGTTCTCCATCATCCAGAAAAAATTGAAGTTTGGAATCCCGAAGCACCAATAAACACATTTTGGGATGTTAGTTCGCAAGTGATGTTTTCTATTTCGCAAAAATTGATTCAGCATCAAATTATGAATTATACTGATATTCTTAAATGGCTAAGGGAGATTCTTATATGTAGGAATGCCTTTTTAGCTAAACATAAGGATTACGCTAATTTAGGAAGTTCTATAGCTATCTGTAAACAGGCCCATATAAAACTAGAAGTAAGTATGTAATATTAAAATATAATTTTATGATCATGAACTGTATGGATGATTATACTTAATTTTGGGTATTTCGCTAGTATCTTCATCTATTGGCCCTATTTTCTAGTTCAATTTCTAATTTTATTTAATTTATCTGAAGCCACAAGTTTCGTTTTTACAGAATAATATATTATTAGTCTTAAATATCGGTCATAGGCACTTGCTTGTGGAAATAATTTCATATTGGAGTAAAATTAAAGTGTAGATATGTGAATCACATTAACAAAAAAAAGTATAAAATAATATTTTCAATTGGATTACATAGATATACATAGCCTATAATTTACTACAGACAGGATACAATTAACTAAAAAATTGTTATATTATTTTTCAAGATGACATAATATATTAATTTAGTTGTATTTATGCTCAGACCCATTTTCTCACATTCAACTGCCGGTCTTTCCATCAATGGGTATTAAATTCTACAAAGTGAGGCATTTTGGTGTCCCCCTAATGGTCATCATCTCTAAAACTAAAGAAAAAGAATTATTTAGCACTGTTTTCGGAGTAACCCATTGGTATCAATTGATTGTTGCTGTTTGCTTTTATTTATAAAAATGCAAGGTAAATCAAAGAATAATACATTATACACAAACCTATATCTGTTCTTCTAAGTTAAGTTTTCTCTACTAACATTTTAATTGTTCATAATTTTATTATCTGTCAAATGTCATTACATCTCCATTCAGTTATGTGATTAAGCAAACCATTCAAGATATATTGTTTTATTAATTAATCTCATAATTCTTGTAATCATACTAATTCCATTATAATTTACATCGGGTGTCCGAGATGGTCACTACAACAGAGAATTGACTTTTCATATATTCTATTATTTTTAAAGGGCAAGAGTGAATCGAAAAATCGTACAATCTATGAAGAGTCTATATTTCTTCAAATTAATTAAAATGTTTGTTTTTGATTACAAAAAACATTAAACACATGTCTGCAGCTAGCGATAATTTCACATTACAGTGATTCAATTGCATTTAAAAGCTATTCATTTGAAATTCTTCCAATAACCTTAAAGAAAATTCCAAATTTAAGAAGTCAGAAAAGCAAGATCAACGAAACAGTCCATGGGTATCCAATCACCGATTTCAACATATTTCTTGCAAATACTGTTTGCTGGTCCTGCATTAAACCCAGGCTCTTTTCCGTATCAAAGACTAAACATGTAAAAATCAATATATTTTTTGTATTTACGAATATTAACATCGCTCTTGTAGCTACAAATAAAATCCCAGTTGAGTGTAAATACCTTTCCAACTACTCAGAACTCATTCACCTGGCGCCTCTTTCAACGTCTAAATCGATAATTTTTTGCTTTTAGATAAAACTTGTAATTGCTCATTTAATGAGTTATTCTAAATTTAATTGAATACTAATAATTAGTTTTAAACCTCAACTTGATTATTGCTGTCAAAATCAAGTAATTTACTAAGTATGTGCAATTGAACATGATTATTTGTTTCTATGTAATTAGAAGAAGTAAAATTAGAAATTTTTCTATGATTGAAACATTGTTGTTTTATTTTTTAGGTCGTATTTTTTATGTATCTATGGAGTATTGATATAGATGCCGTTTTGGTTGCTATGAGTTGTTTTGCCCTTTTATGCCAAGAAGCTGAAATAAGATGTGGTTCAGATGAAGTTACTGTTACATGTTTAGTTCCAAATTATCATGTATATCAAGAGTTGGCCCAGGCTTCAACAGTACTTACCACAGGTTAGTAATTTCTGTTGGGTGGTTTTTATCGAAATATATATTATGTCAATTCAGTACATACCTTTTTAATTATATTAATGCAGCTTCTGGAGAAACTAGGGTGTATTTCCCAGATCACTTAACTGGTAAGTTGCTGCATATATAACATTTTAGGGATAAAAAATATGGAGGGTGACTACAGTAATTTTTGTGTCGTTTTTTCCATCTTTTTGAATTTCTCTTAAAAAACACGTCGATTTTTAATAGTAATATTCTACAATTTCATTTTACAGGGTGATCCATATTAATGTGATGACATTATTGTAATATTTTACCACCCCATATTTGATGAGATCATTGTTAACGAACTGATTAGAAATTAACGAATTTGAATTAAAAAATATCAATAGATAACTTATAACAAATGTTAAGTCATGTAATGATTTTTATAATATTAAAATCCAAAAAAAACAAGATTATTGTCATGTAGAAGATATTCAAACTGCTCGCCTCTAACTTCTTGGCAATATTCTAATCTTGCATAAGAATTTCTTCTTAGGCTACACCAACATCTCAAATGTGACCGATCTAATCACAAGCTTTAATTCTCTTCTCTCATCATCAGTTTAGTAGAGGGGTTTAATTTTGTTTGTAATATATTGATGTACCCTATAGGAATATTGTTTATATTGAGAATCTAGGTTACTCTGATAGTTTTATTTATTTAAGATCAAATCTCATTTGCATGTGGTTTAATTCTTATCGAATGGAAGAACTATTGATAAAAAAATTTACAAATGCTATATTTAAAAGCCAATGTGGCAAATCTAGTAACAATGCAAATGTAAAGTCTCTATTCATTCTTACGTACTAGTATTGGCACTACCTTTGTGCAGACTTTACTCTGAAGTTCTTATAAATAGTGTACATTTTCCATTTCCACTCATGTATTTATTATATTGGGTCATGTCATACCTGATTGGAAATTATTGAATATGAATAAAAATAGCAATAGATAACTTAGAACAAAAATTAAGTCATGTAATAATTTGTATAAAGGAAGGGCAGCGCTTCAGAAAAGAATTATGACATTATTGAGAAAAATCGAACATTGCGTAAATGGTGTCCAGCCAGCTTGGGAAGAAACTTTCATGAATTGGAATGGAATGTGTAAAAATTTGTCATCCTATCCCAAAGCTAGAGCAGAAGATTGTCCAATGGAACCTTTTCATAGATCTGTTGGAAAACGAAGAGCATCACATCAAAATTCTGAACATGAATTAGAGGTATCATTAAATAATAAATAATTATTGTAAACTCATCTTTTTTAAAAAGTCTTATTTAGTAACTGAGTTAAATTTAATATCAAAACATTGGTCAATGAATTACTCAATCTCTCTCTCTATATATATTTATACATATATTATATACAGAGTGGACCACAGAAAACAGTTCACTCCGATGATATTTGGCAGTATTCATTAGATTTATGTTCTAAGGAAGACACATTTTTACGATACAGACATTTGTCAACTCCCTCCCTTCTACTTCCCCAACCCTTTATTTTTAAATAGGGAGGAATATATCATGTGCAGTGCATCATTAGAAAAGCATTTAGATGGAGTATTCTGACATAATGATTGTTAACGGTTTTTCTTTTGATATTTAGAATATACCATTTTGGAAGTATTAAAAAAATACCTAAATTTATTAACTAACATCAATGTGTCTTAGTATCAAATTGCTAATTTTTTGTAAAATTTGTTTTAATTTACTTTTGATGTGACAGAAAAAATTACACATTAGCAAACCATATGCGTTTCATTTTTAACCCTTCAACGGCGGAATTTTTTTTCCTATAAATATGCTGTGCCAGGTTATAATTCCTGACTATTATGATTAAGTTAGGCTCTTTCAATAACTTTTTAATATTTGTTTTATTTTTTTTGCGATATAAGTGCCGTTATCATATGGTAACACTAGCCGTTAGTGATGTACAAAATAATAGAAATTTAAATATCTGTTGCAAACTGTCAAAAATGTTTATTTAGTGTGAAAAATATAGTTACAGTCTATACATATACCAACATTACATTTATACGTAATTACCCCTTTTCTGAGAATTAGATTAAGATAACATATTTTTCGCAGGTAAAGGACAGCTTTTCGGGATACGGTTGTCACGGATTGTTCCCGTTCCATCAAAGCCGCGTTGTTTCAGGTAATGTAAAATATTGAAACCAGTAAAAAGGTTATCAAAATAAAATCGAAATGGAAGTTTGGACACATCAGGGGAAAAGTCGTCAATCATGTTGATAAGAGGTGCTGCACATTTCCCGAATCCATTTTCATAGAAAGTATTTCCCCTAGAATTGTTCCCTTGATATACATCGAAATTTACAAGATACCCTGACACAGCATTCAAACACCATACCTCGTATGAATTGTTTGCAGGGATGTCTTCCAAAATATTTTACCATGGATTCATCAAAATTTAGGTGTTGTTCAGGAACAAATTTTTCAGTAAAATTTGCTCGTCGTTTATCCATGAGAGGTCGTAATTTCCACATTTTGTCATTATTATTAGGTTTCGTGTTATCAGCACAGTGTAGATATTTTAGAATCTGCCTAAACCGATCTCTTCGCATGGCATCTGACACAATGGATACGTTCAAGTCCTTTTCTGTACTCCAGTACATGTCTTTTCCAGGTAATTCATGATAACCATTTAGAATCATGATGGCGATGGCGCATTTCATCTCCCCAGAAATGATTTTAGGATCTGAATGATTTAAAAAGATAGCATATTTTATAGACTGCTCAACAAGTAAGTCAACAGTTTCTTGATCAATAAACTGCTCAAAAATTTCTACATCTGTTAGATTTTCAAATCTGGAGTAATCAGATTCGGGAAAAGCTTTTTTATTTGGAATTATATCGCCCTTCTTTATCCAAGTGATTTTTTCCTGTCCTGGTCTGTTTTACGGACCTTCATTATCTTGAACAGGCTCGTCTGGCTCTTCATTTATAGCTTGGTTCACTCTTAGTTCTGCTCCAGCTAATAATTGTTGACCACTAAGATTATCGACTAAACCCCCCTCCTCTTCGTCGCCTGAATCTTCATCGGTCAAAACGTTTGCCTCCGGAGGTTCTATAAATATATCTTGAACATCTAAGTCATCTTCATACACCATTTGCAGAGCTTCTTCCAAGGTAAAACCTCTCCTGGAAAAAAATCACGCAATCTTTTAATTGACTCCCATAAACAGCTAGCGTTACCATATGGTAACAGGCGAAAAAAACGAACCTAACTACTTATTTGAAAATAAACTAGCACACATTATTATTGGCCATCCTATAAAATACACTTTTACCTATAATTTGTACGTATTATAAACAAATATAAGTAAACGGAGGAGTTTGAAAGTTACTTACTGTAATCGAAGGTCGCCATAATCCATGATTTGCAAACAAAGTCGTTTTTAACGATCGCTCGATACGCACAAGCCGCTGCGAACGTCGAATAAGTACTAACGAGTAGCGGTAGCGATACGTATGTGGTAAGGATCCCCTCTCGCAGAGTTCAAATTTCTAACCTCAAGAATATATGGCGGCGCTTGATGTACAACCTTGTAAGCGTTACCATATGGTAACGCTAGCTGTTGAAGGGTTAAGAGGTGTTGGATTTTAAATAAATTAAGACTTTTTTTGCAAAGACGGTATAAATATCGAAAAAATCGTTGACGATCATTATGTCTGAATACTCCATATTAATGCATTTCTAATGATGTGCGATATTTCCTATTTAAAAATAAGAGGTTGGGGAAGGGGAAGGGAGGGGGTTAACAAATGAAAGATTTCTGCATCATAAAAATGTGTCCCCTTTAGAACAAAAGTCGACGTATTTCAGCATTTCCTTAAAATCTAATGGATACTGCCCAATATCGGGGGGACTGTTTTCTGTGGACCGCTCTGTATATACAGCTATTTAAAAGTCACCTCCCCCTCCTATCTTTGGAATGGTTATATATTAATTAGTGAAGTTTTGAAACTGAATATTAGTGGTTGTAAACTGGCCTACTAGTGATGATAAGTTACGTAATGGGCACAGATTACGTCATAGGGTCATTCTCACAAATAATTTTAAATGAGACCCTACTGCCATGGACACCTCTTGGATTGAAAAACACCTATTCATTGATACCGATATTGTTCGTGTTTATGGTAGTTTTTATAGATTAAATCAGTAAACAGTCAAATTTAAAATTCATGGTCCGCTTCTGGATAGTTGTCAAAAATCTGAGTTTTTTGTAATTTTCCCAAGTTTTTGTACGTTTAATACTTTGTTTAATTTTATTTATCACACGTTTAAGTATTTCAAGAAGCAAAATAGTACATGCTCTAGGTGATAGAGTAGCAGCGATCTTGTTGAAACTAGACAAAATATTCATGCAGCGTATGCATTTTTAATGAGAGGTTTCCGGGTCACCCCATTTTGAGAACTTATTTCAGGGATTTGCTTCATGAGTTTGAAACAACGGGTAGTATTAATGATGCAAAACTATCTGAATTGTGAATTTGTTGAATGTGTATTTGAGTTTGACTGTTAACTGATTTAATTTATCGAGACTACCATAAACATGAACAATATTGGTATCATTGAATAGGTTTTTTCAACACCTTTTAATAGGGGTGTCCCTTGCAGAAGGGCCTCATTTAAAATTACTGGTCACAATGACCCTATGACGTAATTTGTGATAATTATGTTACCTATCATCACTAGTAGGTCAGTTTACAACCACTAATACTCAATTTCCAAATTTCACTGGTGTATGTATAACCATTCCAAAGATACGAGTGGGGTGGGGACTTTTGATAAGCACTGTATATATACTGCCGTCCATATGTATGGAATAAACTCATTCTTAATGCTATTATGTACTGTTGGAAAAAACCTGAATCAGGTTGATTTCTCAGAATGTTCTCAGAATTATAAGCACCTCCTCTGACTTATAAGCACCCCTCGAAATTTTCGAATAAGAAAGGGCTTCATGTGCCACCTTATTTGAAAGGGATTTTAATATCTGTTTAGCCATATAATAGTTTTTTAAATTTGGTGTCTCAGGTTTTTGTCTAATACTACATAATAATGCTAAAAATTAATTTATTCTATAAATATGAACCCCAGTGTATATAATTCTTGAATTAATCTTGTTGATTTTTGGTCTATTTTAATAAATAGATTATCGAATTTTGCAAATTGTCCTTAAACCAGACCTGGATTATAATTATTTTTATCACACTATCTTATTGTGTTATCAATGCAATATTATCCTTATCAAAAATGAAAGAAATATATAGGGTGGTTCTAAAGTTATGGCTTTCAAAAGCATTGGACTAAATGAATAAAACACCCTGTATCTCTGTTAATAATTATGTTAGACCAATTAACCAAGTCTATTTGGAACCATCAAAGTGTCCTCTACTTGCAGTTAACCTATGGTGGTTTAACTATGAAACACCCTGTATAAACAGAATCAGATACAAAGAAGAGTTATGGTACTACTTACTTTTGCCTTCTTACTGCAGCTATAGAATTTTGTTTTTCATTTAGCAGTTGGAAATTTATAAAATTTACATTCAACTTTGATGTCTATTTTTACCCACATTTATAAAATTTTAAGGAAATAACAATTCTCAAATGTATTTTACAATCTCACAAATTAAATATACCGTCCTTTATTGCCTATATTACCTGCAACGTAGGCTAGTGTCGACTTCGGCTCTCATTACCATGACTGTATATACAGGGTGTACCAATCTTACGACAAACTTTGGTATATGGGCCATTTTAAGAGATATCAAAAAATGCTATCAACAAAAATAGTAGATGTCTTTAATGTGCATATTTTGAAATTATCTCGAACTATACAGAGTGTTCCATAACTCCGTTACAAACAAAACATACGATTTTTTAAATGAGAATTCCTGTATATTATACCGGATTCGGATTGCTCACATTTTTTTTAAGCTTTTGCTACGTTATACAGAGTCCTTCAAAAGGTATGGACACGTTTATGTGAAAATCGTAGGTAAATCAACGCTGTACGTTAAAAAAAATTATTTTCCCTAACAGAGTTTCGTAATGTGATACAATATCTCCGTATTTTATTAAATTTTAATTATTTTCCCTTTTGTATACAGGGTGGACGGAAACTCGAACCTTTCATTTTCTCTCTTCTTTCAAATGGAACACCCTGTATTTTTTAGCGCTAATAGAATCTCCGATCATGTAACTTTAATTTTTGTTAAGTATTCCCTATACCCAAAGTTTATAAAAACAGAGTTATTTTGTAATATTGTAAACCATAATAATTATTAACCTATTATGTAAAAGCAATAAACATTTAATGTAACATACAAGTCACCAAAAGTATAATCCTAACCGTAATATTAAACTAAATGTTTCAAAGTGTTCACCGTTAACATCAATGCAATGCTGAAAACTATTACCTTTTCTCAGTAAGCGTTGAGAAAATTTGACATAAGAGTCAGTCGTTATATTTTATTTGTTAAAAATAGCAGTAATTAAGTGTCGCCTGCATTTTATAGTTTTCTTAAAGAAAGTAACAATTATTGTGGATTAATAGTGTGCATTTTTCTACTCAAGAAATGGTGAATATGATTTGGGTATTGGGTGAATGTAACAAAAATGGTTTGCTTACATCTAAAGTTTATCGTCAAAGATTTCCATACGGGAAGGCACCCAACAAAAGAGCATTTGAAAAACTAATGGATCGTTTCAATCGCACTGGTGAAGTGAAATACAAAAAAAAAGACGTAGCAAAAACAGCATTACCTGAGGAAAATGAAATGAAAGTAATGCTAAATATTGCAGTAAATCCATATACAAACGTGAGAAATATTTCACAACAGCAAGGACATAAGTCATGGCACGGTTCAAAGCATCCTTAAAAAACATAAAATGCATCCCTATCATATCCAACTTCATCAAGAGTTACTTGACCGTGATTTTCAAACAAGAGTAACGTTTTGTGAATGGGCCCAATTTAAAATCAATCGCGAGAGAATTTTTTTTGATTTTGTGCTTTTTGGAGATGAGGCGACTTTACATAAAAATGAATGTGTAAATCGACATAATTTTCCTTATTATGCTACTTCTAATCCAAATGTTGTCTCAACCCGTAATAGCCAATGGAGGTGGTTATTAAATGTTTGGATTTATATTTTTGGAGTTTTATAAAAAAAATGAGGTTTATAAAACTCCCCTGACTAGTAGAGAGGACATGAAAGAGAGAATCAGAGCGGCATTTTGATCTGTTAACGTTTTTATGCTGAGAAATGTTAGTCAATCATTTGAACTTAGACTGCTGCATTGCATTGATGTTAAAGGTGAACACTTTGAACATTTAGTTCAATATTACGGTTAGGATCATACTTTTGATGACTTGTTTTGTTAAGAATAGATAATTTATTGAAAGTTATTATTATTTAGGATTTATTGTTACATTCAACGTTTATTGATTTCACAAAATAGGTTATTAATTATAGTTTAGAATAAACATTACAAAATAACTCTGTTTTTATTTTTTATAAGCTTTGTATATAGGGAATCCTCAACAAAAATTAAAGTTACATGATCGAAGATTCTATATGCGCTTAAAAATACAGTGTGTTCTATTTGAAAGAAGAGAGAAAATGAAAGGTTTGAGTTTCCGTCCACCCTGTATAAAAAAGGTTAAATAATTAAAATTGAATAGAATACGGAGATATTGCATCATATTACAAAACTCTGATAGGGAAAATATTTTTTTTTCTTTAACATACAATAAGCTACAGGGCGTTGACTTACCTACGATTTTCACATAAACGTGTCCATACCCTTTGAAGGACTCTGTATAACGTAGCAAAAGCCTAAAAAAACTGTGAGAAATTCAAATTCGGTATAATATACGGGGGTTCTCATTTAAAAAATCGTATGTTTAGTTTGTAACGGAGTTATGCAATACTCTGTATAGTTCGAAATAATTTCAAAATATGCACCTTAAATACATCTATTATTTTTGTTGATAAATTTTTTTATATCTCTTAAAATAACCCATATACCGAAGTTTGTCGTAAGATTGGTACACCCTGTATATACAGTGCTAGGAATATTCTATGGTAATATCGGGTTTTTAATACAGAGTCCAAAAGCGACAATATGTTATAAAGAAACAAGTATATTCAGTGTATCACCTATTTTCTTCAACAAGGTATCATAACATGCCAAAGAATTATCGTTGCACAAATTGTTTTTCAAATATCACTCCAATCATTATAAAGATACTAAAAATAAGTTGGAAATTTAATAATTTTAATGGTTATAATATGAAAAACAATAAATCGACAATATTGACATGAAATAAGATACTTTTTGAAGTAGTTTCTTATTGCAACTCAATAATTAAATATTCTACATATTATAAAATAGCAAATATTCAATTCTGAACGATTAGCGTAAACCGCCTGTAATTCTTAAGCTCCTGATAAAACTATTTCGTCTACAGCTGTAATTCTTCTATTTTTATCTATCCCCTCTCTTCATTTTGAATCTACACGTTGAAAGTATGTGCCCACACAATATTCCTTTTTAAGACTAACAGAAATTATTCCTCATTTAATTTGGCATTACCTGTGTGTTAGAGAGAGACAATGGTAAGATAGATAATCAAAAGTCAGCGTAGATTAGTACAGTTAAAATAAAGATACTAGAATATACGAATCACACGTGCGCTTCTCGAGGGCGGCACCTACCAAATGAATAAGAATCGCGCGTGCTCCTCTCGAGGACGTTTAACTGTACGTCTGGGTACGCCACTACCTGTTTGTTTGCGAATGAGTAACGATCTTTGTAAATCTTATAAAATAAGTATGTAGATACAACAAAAAGTGCAAATTGTAAAATGGTATTGCCAGGATAATTCATATCGAGAAATCGCAGAAAATTTGTTTATTGTGGCATTCGAGAATACCCAACCAATTAGCAAGAAACAAGTGAGAACGATTATAAAATTTTTTGATGAACATGGATGTGTCACTCCTACAAAACATGAACCGCTTACACAAAATCGGCAAACCCAACCCGAAAAAGAAGAATGAGATATTTTAATCTGCGCAAATGTCGAAAATGATCCTCTACACTCATCCACTCATTTAGCCAAGGATTTTGCGATCCATGAAATATTTCTAGACGATCAATTTCATGGAATGGAATTTTGTGAAATAGTTATAGAAAAAATACAATTGGATGCAAACTTTTCAAAAAATATTTTATTCACAGTTGAATCGACTTTTCCCATACACGGTGCACATAATTCATCCGTTATGCGATATTGATCCAGGACAAACCTACACAAACGCTACAATAGTAGAACTCAATATTCCCAAAAGTTGAATGTTTGGGCTGGAATATTAGGTGAACATTTAATTGGACCATTTTTTATTGACGGCAATTTAACCGGCCAAATATTTTAATATGATGCAAAATCAAATTACTCCTGCCCTTATACAATTAGGTGTCAACTTCAATGATATTTGGTATCAACATGGCGGTTATGCATCGTATAAATATCGATTAGCAATACATTTTTTAAATACACAATTTCCTAATCGGATAATCTTCACGAATGGTAACATTAGATGGCCTGCTAGATCGCCAGATTTGGCACCCAACGATTTCTTTTTCTGGGGTTATGTGAAATCGAGAATTTATGGATTCCATGAGAACAGGACCAGTTCTGTTAATGAACTTAGGGAACAAATTCTACTAGCTTGTATGGAAATAACACCTCAAATGCTTACACGTGTTCGTCAAGAATTTTATAACCGGCTCGGTTATTGTTAAGCTCAAAACGGGTGTTTATTCGAACATTTGATATAAATTCATTGAAGAATCTTTTATTTAAAAATGGGTATTTTCATTAGAATTGTCTAGTTCTATGTTTATTATTGAAAGCGATTTTTAATTTGTACTTTGAGTACACAAAGAGTTCATTTCTCATTTGGAAACAAACGTAAAAACAGTATAACCGTTTTTATTTATATATACAGAAAACAAACCAAGCGACATATTTCACGTTGCCAAATCTGAAAAAAGTAAAGGTTTTAACCGCTTTCAAACTGAAAATTAGAACAATTTCCAGCATTACAATAAAATATTCAACAAATAGATCGGATTAATTATCTTGATCTGTTACAACCTCACGAAATATCATAATTAAAAGCTTCTTATAACTTGTTTTCGTGTTGGAACAGTGCATTTTACAATTAATATAAATATACAATGAAAGTTGGCAACATGGCAACGTACAAGTTTTCTTCAGAACATTCACTGTTTCTGATATCCTGTTAATACAATGAATTTATACTTTTTTTGTAACACATGGACATGTTCGGCACGTTTTCCACTTTATGATATCCTGTTAGAGAAAAAGAGTAATACACTGAATTTATATTTGTTTCTTTCTAACACATTGTCGCTTAAAAAACATATGTGACCACAGAATATTCCTATATATATTTATATGAAGAAATGAACTAGGTTCATGGGTTGAACCGCGTTAGAAATTTTAGTAATTTCTCAACTTTTCGGCTTTGAAGCCATTATCAACAGGGGGAGGGGGGATCTTGCTATAAAAGATTCCAAATAAGAAATCTACGGAAGAAGTGATGATAAATACATTAAAATACATTATTCTGCTAAAGTGTATCACATATGGATATTTTTGTTCTTTGTTTCTAAAACAAATATATATATATATATATATATATATATATATATATATATATATATATATCAAACAATTTCTGGGAACAACTTCTGATATCTACTTCATACTTAAAGGTGTTAATTTGAAACACATTTTTTATTCAACTTATCTTCATTTCTCATATAGCTTAATTTTTGATGAACATACATCCTCTGCTCTCTCAATACTAATTTTCGTCTATTTTGGTCCCTTCGTTCTAAATTATCTACATTTGATTAGAAATGACTCAGATCTTGCCATTTTTTTTTTGAAATTTATGTTTCATCAATAAATACAAAACTTTAAACCTCAATTCATGTGCCATCAAATTATATTAGATTCATTTATAGATTTAATTTTACAATTCGTTGTAATATTTCTTTCGTTTTCAATAATATGCATATGTTTGGTTACTATGTGTCTATTAGCTTAATTATTCTGTTAATTATTTCCATACTGTACAATTTTAGAATGACTAGTATTTTATGTCATCGCTCCCAATCTAGTAACTTTTTTAGTGATTTCTAGGGGTGTGATTTAGGTTCCGATCCTCTGTAACTAACACTGTTGAAGGTTCTTGTGGAGTAACAGGAGGGGAGGACAGCATTCCATCTCTCTCGATTATGTGGTATTATAATATAATTGCGTTCCTTGTTACTCTTACAGATTTCTGTCTATACCCAAGATATATTCTTTCGATATTGTATAACCAGAAATATTGGGGATATGACAAAGTTTAAAAGAAAATTCTTCTTACTAATTTTGCAACCTTTCGGAAAGTTTTATATCCATCTTCAAGGATAAGTAATTTGAGGATGTTTACATTAGATTAATAAATTTATATTATTCTTTTATTATATCAAACTTAATGTCAAATTATTAAACTGTAGGTTATGTTAATAATTTGTTCATAGATATTTAAAATTATAATAAAAGGTTATAACGAAATAATTTTTTAAAATGATCTAAAATATGAATGTCAATTAATTAAAATAAAATTTTGTTTGTTTATTAACTTTTTTTATAATTTTTGATTACGAATAAGAATTTAAAATCTTGTTGATTGATCACAAAAATAATAAGATTTTAAATTCTTTGCATTAATATTTTACATAATTTTATAAAAAAATAATGTCATCATAACCTTTTATTATAATTTTAAATATGAACAAATTATTAACAATTTAAAAGTAAAAGTCCTGGGATTCAGCCAATTAATAATTTATCATAATTTTTTTCCCCTTTGGAGATGTCACACAAAAAAAATACAGTGCTACGTACGTTTCAGCATGAAGCCATTTTCAAATACTAACATATGGATAAAAACCTAAAAGAATTATCTCCAGGTAGTCAACAAATACATTATAAAAACCAATAAGATTTAAAAATAAAAACAGAAGAACAAACAAACCTACTTGCAAAAAAAATCCAATGTTCAACATTTCAGACTGTTATTCTGTGGGTATAAATGTAAAGCAAATAAAATGGAGAATTGTTTTTTCTCTTCATTGTAAACTTGTACAATTTGTATTTGATAAAACATTTTATTTCATTCAATAAAAGCCCTGGTACATTCCTTTCGTTTGAATGAAAATGGTATACTGTCTACTTTGGTATCAATTAAAATATATTTAAGGTGGAAAACAAAAAATATAAAGCTGTGTACAAGGTAATAGAGTTGTGTGTCTTCAGAATAACTCAAGTATAGAAAATTGGAATATTTATTTTATTTAGTTATTATTATCAATAAGGTTGTCGTAGCTATTGGATAAGTTAGTTACATCATTTCTAAAATTAATACTATTTTTTTGAATGTAGATCATTTAATAAATGTCTAGTTTTTAGTATTAAATTCGAATTGTAATATTTTAAAATTTTGAAAATTAAAATTTTCTATGGCGTGTTTTGATAGTGCAGTGGTATTAGTATTGTTATTTTTAATGTCATAAGAGTGTGAGTAAAAACGCTTATGTATGTATTGTTTAGTTTGTCCTATATATTGTTTGTGACAGTCATTACATTCAACTTGATAAACTACGTTCGATCTATATTTATCATCAATTTTTGGTTTTAATTTTGGAAAAAAATTGTTTAGTATTATAAGGCTTGAGAACAATATTGATATTGTCAGGTTTGAACATTTTCTTAATATTTTCGGATACATCTTTTATGTATGGAAAGGATATGTATTGACTACATTTATTAGTTTGTGAGCTGGTTATGTGTTGTTGGTTGTAGCACTTATGCACTCGTTTTTTAATTATAGTATCAACGAAAGTTTTTGGATAATTTTTTGATAAAGAACTTCTTTAATTTTATTAATATTTTTTGGTCTATATTAAAAGCTGGAAAGTTTTATAGCTCTATCTCTCAAATTCTATCTATCAAATTATTAACATAACCTATAGTATAATAATTTGACATTAAGTTTGATATAATAAAAAATAGTTATTTGTAAAACAAGTGTCACAATGACTCGTTTTCTAGTACGAGCGAAGCGGTGAGTTGCGCAAATCACGAGGACTACAGAAAGTCATTGTGGCACAAGTTTTACACAATTTTTTTTATAATTCGCATTTATTTAATTTATTAAATAAAATAGAATTACATATATAATCCCTGTTTTTAAACTAGGAGGAGTGGTTTCAATTTAAGTTGGCAATTCTGTAGATTCCTGATTGGTCAGATCACAGATGGTTTTATTCAGCACTTCTGACTTTTGACATATAACCGAATAATCGTGTAAATTGTAAACAAACTTTCATTTAAGCAAACAGAGGATGATTATTTGTTTAAAAAAGAGCTTCTTCGTAAATGCTCTTGCAATCTATTTATATTATATCATGAATAGAATTATTTCTGTAATACATCTTCACATAGAAATCTGATAATTTATCCCAAAAATCGAACATTATGTATACCTTATATATTGATCCTATGATAAATAAACGTTAACATACTTTGTTCATTAATATTTTAAATATATAAATCATTCTAATTTACCTTTAGGAACATTTAATATAATAATTTGCTAGCTAGAACAACGCTAGCCCATTTTATTTATAATTTGTGTCGAGGTTAAAGTCAAATGTCAAATAAAAATATAACTAAAAACAATAACCAACTGTACACTAAAAATTACTAAAACAGTGTTCGAAGTGCTTCATTGTGAAACTGTAAACAATGTTATAATGAAGTCTCTTTTATACGCGAATTAAAAAAAGAATATTTTTAGAATTCACGTATACAAAATTTACTTTTTGACATGGAACAGTTTAACAAAATAAACATTTTAGCATCGTTTTTGGTAACTTTTTTTACAGTTGGATGTATTGTTTAACTTATGGCCGACACGCTGACATTTATAGCTGACTTTAACATTTTCTGTGTAATTTTTCACATCGTTTTCTACAAAACACTTTAAAAACCGTTCATATTCCTTCTCATAGTTTTTAGATTTTTCAGGTTCATTAACTGCATTGTCAGCAATATTGCGAAGTTCTGGTGGAGTGCATGATAATTCGCTGTTTAGTTCCATATTAAAAATTCCGAACTTAATTTAATGAACATTGATTAAAAATTCTGTCAATTTTCACTTGTATGTCCCAACATAAATTAATAAGCACAAAAATCCCTAATTGCAATATTATTTTTATTAAAAACATTATTATTCTCTATATTACATATTATTAATCTAATGTAAATATCCTCAAATTATTTATTCTTGAAAATCGAAGGCTCGGAAATTAGTAAGAATTTTCTTTTACAACCTTGCAGTTTCCCCAATATTTCTGGTTATATATATATATATATATATATATATATATAAATTCCTTCCATTGTTCTTGGGCATCAGGTTAATTATAAATAATGTATCAAATTCTATTTTTTATTTGACGTTTCGCTCCATAGTTCGGAGCATTTTCAAAAATGTTTACATTGATGTTGTTAAAACAACAAATTGTAAACGATTGAACTATTAAAATTAAATGTACACACAGAGACGACAAAAACTGGTTACTAACAAAACTATTTCCAAAATAATAAAATCGAAAGTACCTGCCTTAGAAACAACAGTTTACAATATACCAGGGACATTCAACAAGTTGATGTTATTATTATAATAAATTATAATATATCTGGCTTAGATTTTTTATATCTTGTTTATCGTTCTCCTTTTTTATATGTATCATTTCTTTTATACATATAAAAAAGGAGAACAATGCATTAAACGATAAACAAGATATAAAAAATCTAAGCCAGATATATTATAATTTATTATAATAATAACATCAACTTGTTGAATGTCCCTGGTATATTGTAAACTGTTGTTTCTAAGGCAGGTACTTTCGATTTTATTATTTTTGAAATAGTTTTGTTAGTAACCAGTTTTTGTCGTCTCTGTGTGTACATTTAATTTTAATAGTTCAATCGTTTACAATTTATTGTTTTCACAACATCAATGTAAACATTTTTGAAAATGCTCCGAACTATGGAGCGAAACGTCAAATAAAAAATAGAATTTGATACATTATTTATAATTAACCTGATGCCCAAGAACAATGGAAGGAATTTATATACAAGGTTAAAGAAAAACAAATAATTTATATATATATATATATAATATATATATATATATATATATAATATATATATATATATAATATATATAATATATATATATATATAATATATATAATATATATATATATATATATATATATATATATATATATATATATATATAATTCATTTATTTAATGGAAAATATCCAAATGTACCAGTTACGCAGAATGGAATTAAAAAATTAATAAAGAAAATTGAAAAATACGTACAGTGAGGACGATGATGCAGCTACTGCCTTAACTATGCATTCAGTATGGGAAAATCCCAAGTTGGGTTTACGAAAAAGAGCAGCAGAAGTTGGTTTTAGCAAGAGCCATTTACAGAAAATATTCACACGAGGCTTAAATTTTGTGCAATAGTTTGTGAAAATCTTATGAATTACCTCTTTTTTTCACTACAATATTTTATTTTCTGATGAATCAACGTTCACGACAAATGGAACTGTTTCATCCCAGTAGGTATTGGGATAGTGAAAATCCTCATTACAGAATTCATCGTAATAGTCAATTTGCTAAAAAGGTAAATGTTTGGTGTGCTGTTTTACCAGATCGAATAATCGGACCTTATTTTCAGGAGACGTTAATTCAGGAAGTATATTTCGATTTGCTGGACAACTTTTTAATTCCTATATTAGATAACATACCCTTGGAAAAAACGCGTCGTAAAATGTATTTTCAGCATGATGTATGTTTGTCACATTCGACTTTGTTGATAAGAGGATGACTAGAAGTTTTCCTGAACGATTGATAGGACGGTATGGACCAATATTTTTTCCGCCTCGATCACCTAATTTAAACATTCTGGATTTTTATAGGGCTACCTAAAGGAGAATGTTTATGAAAAGAATTTAAACCACAGTATTGAAGATCTGATAGAAGCTGTAATCAATACCGTAAATGAAATCACCCCAGACTTGCTAAGAAACACTTATAAAGAATCTAAAAATAAAGTGGAGAGATATTTTGAAGTTGGTGGTGGCTATGTGGAATAGTTGCTTTTTTATTTACTGTTCTGTATCTGTAAAAGTTTGAAGGGTGGGTGACCCCACAGCACTTAGGCCACAATTGGCCCATTGTGCATCCTTCTGAGGTTCAAAACTTCCTTATAGCTCGTCATCCAGCCTACCTCTTTGAAGTAGGCGATAACGTCGCCTGAATTAAGTTCCCTCATACTGGCGTATGTTAGCCTGTGCTCGCCGAATACATGAAACCTAAAATGAGAGTGTCTGATATTCGCAAAGAATGTGTTCGATAGTCTCATCTTCTTGTTCACTTCCTCTACAAAGTGGGGTGTTAGACAGACCCAGTCTGTGGAGGTGTTTTCCTAGGTGGCAGTGACCAGTCAGAATACCCGTGGCTATTCGTAGGTTCTGCCTGTTCACAGTCACGTATTTTTTGGCTACTTTGCTGTCCGGATACTGTAGCAGTTCCTTGGCAAGCCTGCAGCCTTCTGCGTCGTCCCATCTACCCTTAAACTTATTAAGGGAGTGTTCCTTTAATAGGTCGGCCGTCGTTGACGCCGATAGACCAATGAAAGTGCCAAGTCCCAAGAGTTTGTGGGAGGCTGCCTTTCTGGCTAGCGAGTCTGCAATACGGTTTCCTTTCGATTTCTCATGGCCCTTGATCCAGCCTAAAGTGGCCGTGTTGTTCTTACAGACTTCGATTAAGGCGATGTGACATTCTAGTACTAGGCCTGATGTAATGCGTGGTCTGTTCAGGGCTAGTAGTGTTTGTCTACTGTCCATAAGGATGTATATATTATTACCTGTGGTTTTCCTTTTGTTAATCTCTTTTGCAGCGATGCAGATAGCAGTGAGCTCTGTTTGAGCAACACTTGCATTGCAGCTCATTGCCC
This sequence comes from Galeruca laticollis, assembly GCA_963921935.1. Lineage (NCBI taxonomy): Eukaryota > Metazoa > Arthropoda > Insecta > Coleoptera > Chrysomelidae > Galeruca > Galeruca laticollis. The sequence goes on from OY998180.1 coordinate 172,072,540, forward strand.
ATTTTATGTTTAGATTCAGTGATCTGGAAAAAATTCCATATCCTGAGTCTACATTGGATTTAGACCCATCTGTGAAGATGCGGATTGCGCCTTCTTCCAATGGGTCTTGTGCGTTGTTTTTAAACATTACCTTGTAGGGCCTGTGGAAGGCATATCGTGGTGTAATCGAGTCCGTATTGTCCTGCAGCAGTGGGACCTCCCTGAGGGCCTCATGCTACAAGTTACGTCTCAGTTTACCGGATCCTACATCAGGTTGTATACCGGTAGAGCGTAGACGTGTCATGATCATCAAAACAACCTCCTTGATGTATATGTCAAGGGGAGTGAGACCGAGGATTACATCCATAGCTCTTGTTGGTGTGGTTCTCATGCCTCTTGTTGTGTTGAGACATGCTGTTCTTTGGATTTGATGCAGTTTACGGACGACTGTCAGCTGGTTTGCTTTAGCTCCCCAGGCAATCGCGCCGTACGTCAGCATAGGTCTGATGGTGGCAGTGTAGATCCAGGCAGCGACCCTAGGTGACATTCCCCAGGTGCGGCCGATGGTTCTACGACACTGCTCATAAGAAATATATGCTTTTTTAACTCTACTTTCTAAGTGAGAGTTCCACGTTAAATTACTGTCGAATGTGACTCCTAAATATTTCACCTCTGAAGAGGAATTAAGTTTGGTATCTAGGAGCTTTCGAACTTGATGTTTTACAAGCTTCTTTTTTTTCGTGAAAAGAATCATCTCCGCCTTTTTTGGATTTATTGACAGTGAATGGTCTTTGCACCTTTGTTCTATGATATTGAGGGCCTCTTGCATTAAAGTGCGGAGTGTCTCCTCGAATCTTCCTGTTAGCAGAATCACTAGGTCATCTGCATATGCTATTGTGTAGAAGTTGCTATCGGTGAGGCGGCTGACCAAGGAGTCTAAGACCATGTTCCACAGTAGTGGCGAGAGTACCCCTCCCTGTGGACAACCTTTTATAACCAAGCCTCTGATGGTTACGTCATCCACACTGATTTTTATCGCTCTTTTCGAGAGCATGTTATATATCCAGCCATTTATGGTTTGGGGGATATTCTTGTTGGAAAGTGCATTTGTTATTTTAGGAAAAATGGTTCTATCGAATGCACCTTCTATGTCTATGAATACACCCAGGGTGGACTCCTTTTCTTCTAACGATCTCTCGATGCGGCCCGCCACGAGATGAAGAGCCGAATCGGTGGATTTCCCTGGAGTGTATGCATGTTGATTTGGATGCAGTGGATTTTGTGTTATCACTACATTTCTTATGTATCGTTCGCACAGCCTCTCCAAGGTCTTCATTGAAAACGATGTGAGGCTAATGGGTCGATATGCTTTTGGAATGGAATGGTCCATTCTTCCTGGTTTTGGTATGAACACAACTTTAACTTCTCTCCAGCTTTTTGGAATATACCTCAGTGCCAGTGAGGATTCCTACCAGGTGCGCCATTAGGTCGTCCAGGCCTCACTGAAGTAGGGCTGGATAAATGCCGTCCGTTACTGGGGATTTAAAGCGGGAGAAGCCAGAGATAGCCCACCTCAGTCTGTCCGCGTCGACGATCTGTTGTGATATACGCCAGTCATCGTCCGTCGGGTAGTGATTCTCCTCATCCTCCCAGGCTGCCGTGTTTGTGGTTCTGGAGTCAGGGAAGTGAGTTGACATTAATAGTTGAAGGCTTTCCTTTAGGTTGGCAGTTTTTGTGCCATCCTCTCTGGTTAGTATACCGATATGACTGTGGGGATCTTTTGAGAGGGCTTTTTGGAGTCTAGCTGCTCGGGGGAAATCTTCGATTTCCTCGCAATAGATTGTCCATACTTCTCTTTGTTTTTGTCTAATGACTTTTTTATACTCCTTGAGGTTGAGACTTGTATAATCTTCTTTGAGTCTTGTTTTTTAGCCTTATTAAAATATTTCCTCGCTGTCCACCTGAGCTTATCAATCTCATGGCACCACCACGGAGTGGAGGCTCCATCAAAATCGACCCGCCTGAGTGGGCAAAACATCTTGTAGGCATTAATTGTGGAGTTTTGATTGGTTTCAGAATAAATTTCCAAATCTCCTTTATTGTTAGGCAACACATCCTCGACTCCTCGCAGATCCTCTTTCAAACAGTGGACATATTTTATCCTGTTCGTTTTCCTGGGGTCGCGAGTTATTGTAGAGGTTGTGACTGCCAGTTTTATTTCGAATTGTATCCAGCGGTGGTCCGACATTGAAATATCGTCAGATACATGCCAGCCGGAGATTATATTCGAAGTGTTTATAGTAGATAGGGTAATATCTATTCGCGTTTGACTACGAGAGTTAATAAACGTTGGTCCAGTACCTCTATTTACAATACAGAGATTCTTGTTAGTAATGTAATCATAAAAATACTTACCTCTAAGGTTAATATATTTGCTGTCCCAGCTTACGTGGTGAGAGTTTGAATCGCAGCCTATTACCAATTCAAGCTTCTGGGTGAAAAAGTGTTCCACAAGGTCCTCCAACTCCTTAATTGGGGGCGGTTTAGCTGCGTCTGAGGGGAGGTATGCGGATGCCAGTATGAACACGTTCTTTTGACCTTTCTGTGCATATTCAACCTTCACTACCGTTAGGTCGGAGGACGAAACATGCGTCAGTGGGTAGGTCTTAAAATTTCTAGGGACATATATGGCCGTCCTGGGTTGTTGTTTGCTTGAGAAGCTGAAAATTAAACCTTTTGGATTATTTAGACCCATGATTTTGGTTTATCTTATCCAGGATTCTTGGATAAGTGCTATTGTGGCCTGCATCACATCAAGGTGGCGGCATAGTGTTGCCGAAGCCATCTTTTTGTGTTGAAGGTTACACTGAATAAATCTTACATTTTCATTGTCCATCTCTGCTTGATGGTGGTGAGATGGGTTTTGGTTTCTTTTAGGCCATATCTACTTCCTCACTTGGAGGTGGGTTGACGTCGCCTGTATCCTGGCTTAGAGATGTTAGTTCTGCCAGGAGACTGTTGGTTGCCATCTTGGAGGATGGTTCGACAATCTCCGCAGAAGCAACAGTTCCTTGGGGTTCCTCGGATGGGAGAGGGGGATCCGTGTTCGATCTCGTCCGTTCCGGGTCGAGTTATGTTTTAACAATCAATGAGGTGAACGCGTAACTCATCCTCGATTCGTGCTGGAAGGAAAACCATGCATCCACCCGAAGGTCTGGGTTTTGTTTGTCTAGCCGGCGCAGCACATCCTCTTTGTCGCCCAGGTCAGCGTGAGCTTCGCTAGGGACCCAGAGGGTGGCCTTTGTCAACTGGGGGAGGTGGTCGACGTGCACCACGTCACGCTTAGCCTCCTTCCACGGTTTCAGTCTTGAAACCGTGTTCCTTTATTATTTACTGTTAGTTTTTCCACATTTTTCTGTATTATTATTTTTGTTCTGTCTTCAACAGATTCTGTGTTATCCAATTTATTTATTAATTTTTTAATCCATTCCGAGTAACTGGTACATCATTGTATTTTTCATTAAATAAATGAATTGCATCGCTGTAGTCAACAACTCCTATACCTTAGCACTTTATAAGATACACTATTTATTGAAGAGTTAGCATTGTTGATAAATTTGAAAATTATTCACCGAAGTTGACAGTTACCTAGGAACACCGCAAAAGTCACACACTAGATTATTATTAAATTTCCGAACTGCAGAAATTCATAGGGTTTTACATAAAATTGAATATAAAATTAAGCAGGTTTTGAAAAACTTGAATTTAATTTCATTTTATGGGGTTTTTGAACGAGCAGGATTTTTTAATGTGGCCCCGTTGCTAGGATAGGTAGAACATTGTAAAATAAGGTCGATTCACTCAGTCAAACATTTTCGTAACGTCATCCGTTTTCAGGTTATTAAAAAAAATTATACACATTGTTTACGATTATGTCAAACAATATTGTAATGAAATTTCGTACGATTATGTTTTGGGAGCTGACAGATCGCACGAATTTGTTTTTATCTACACCAGAGGGTTGTATAGCAGGCGACTAATAACAGAAATGTTTTCTAACATAATTAAGCCTGTCAATATGTGTTACTCTTCCTTCGGGAGGTAGTGAGAGCCTTTGTATGGGGGTAAGGACGGTGATAGATTCACATAATATTAATATTACATCATCTCTATAAAATAAGACACTTCACACATTATTTTTGAAACAAATAAATAACTTATAATTAATAATAATCATTTCAATTTCTAATAATACATCTAAAGACCTGTACTAGAAGTTTTTGGATGGCTAGTTTTTGTTGAATTCTTACTGATAACGACGTTAAAAATACCTATAGTAATTATTTTTAAATCAAAATGCAAACCTTTAAGCATGTGCTCAAAACCAAATGTTAGCTTTAAGTTTGTATATTCTAAAGTCATAACTCACCTTACAATAAGTACTAAATTTTTGAATTAACACAGTGAATTGTAAAAATCATATTTTAGCCCTTGATAAAGGAAATAAACATTATCGAAACGTTGGATGTATAAACATATTTTGTTTCCTTTAAAGGATCAAATAAATGAATGGGCGAATATGACAGGATTCTTGTGTGCACTTGGTGGAGTTTGTTTGCAAAGAAAGTCACCGTCTAGAACTCCCTTGTCAACTAGCTCATATTCTAGTCTATCTTCGATGACAATAAGTTCAATTGGAAGTAGTAATCTTGGGTCAGAACCAAGTCTCGGTAATAGGAAATCCAGTACGCTTCAAAGTCAGCAAATACAAGATCAAAGGCAGTATTGTCCTGTTACATCGTAAGTATTATAAGTTTCTCATTTAAAAGTAAAAATGTGTGGTTGTTATGTATCTTGCGCTGGTTAATTACAAATGAAGGATATTATATTGCATCTATTTGTCTAAATACACACAACTGAATAAAATCAGATTGGAAATCTGAGAAATATACACATATGTAAAGAAATTACACTAGATTACTTGAACAGCTCTTTCTAGTTGAAAGATATGCATAAAACTGAAAATTACATAAGACTACAATATCAAAAGCAACAAAGCTGATATAAAAAACCAAGGTAAACCACAGAAGGACTTGTAAGGTTATTTGTAGGTAGCCAATAAAGTTCCATGTTAATAATACGCATTTGTCTAAATTCCAAAATATTTTCAAACCTGTATAAATTTTTAAGGTTGAGTGATAGAAACAAACTAAAAACAGATTTGGAATCACCATACCAAAACTATATGACCTGGTATAGACTTGCTTGCTTGTAACACATTTCTGTTTACCAGTGTAATCGATAAATATCTATCAACATTTTATATATTATATATATTAGTTTTATTATCTTTTTTTGTTAATGAAAGAATAATTTTTTAATTATTGCATAATTTTAATAAAGTTCAGCTAAGCCAATCGTTAATTCGGTTTTTCACAAACATTTTCATCTTTTGATTTTGTTACAGATTTGTGGATCTACTATTACGGTTGCTAGTCTGTAGCAACGAAAAATTTGGAGCCCAGATACAGAAACATGTAAAGGAATTGATAGGTCACGAAATGTCATCAGCATTGTATCCTATATTATTTGAACAAATAAAATCAATTGTAGATAAATTTTTCGACCAACTAGGACAAGTAGTTGTTAATGAGGTTAACACACAATTTATAGAACACATAATATTTATTATGAAGAACATTCTAGACTGTACTAAAAATGATCAACCATCCGAACATTTAGGTATAACTAGTATAGAAAGTATGATGCTGGCTGTAGTTAGATATGTAAGACATTTAGATATGACTGTCCATGCAATCCATATGAAAACTAAGTTATGTCAACTGGTCGAAACTATGATGAGTAGAAGAGATGACTTGGCATTTCGTCAAGAAATGAAATTCAGAAATAAGTTAGTTGAGTACTTATCAGATTGGATTTTGGGTAATTCACACCAAATCGCACCTCCAGGATCTGGTGACGTTACAATTATTACTAGAGAATTAGATCAAGCCTGTATGGAAGCTGTAGCAGCACTGCTTCGAGGTCTCCCTCTACAACCGGAAGAATCTGATAGAGGAGATTTAATGGAGGCAAAAAGTCAGTTGTTTCTGAAATATTTCACATTATTTATCAACTTGTTAAGTGATTGTACTGAAACTCCAGAAGGTGAAAAAGATAAAGCAAAGCCAAAAGTTTACAGTGGAAAGCATGATATATTGAGAAATGCTACTATTCAAGCTATGTCGAATTTGCTATCAGCGAATATTGATAGTGGACTTATGCATTCCATAGGTGAGCAATTTAATTTACTGAACATAAAAGTATTCAACAAAATGATCACAGCTTTGGTACAGACGTAATTTTATTATCCAGATAGCCTTTTCTCGCCTATTTAATTTTCACATCATATATATATATATATATATATATATATATAGTATTGGTTTCTATATTTATTTATTATTTGAAACTGAAAAAATCGTTAAACATGTATAACAACTCTATCACAGTTGCGCCATTCAAATTTACTCTAATTATTGGATTGTGAAATTAAATTGTACAAGCTTATGATTTCAGGAATTTTTTTTTAATTAGGTATAGAAGTTTTTTAACAGAAAATGTGCTACGTATAAATAAATACAATTTTTTATGACAATTAAAAAGTTTGATTAATTACTCAGCATGAATGCATTCCTCAATTTAGAAATAAAAGCCTAATGAAATTTTAGAGATCTCTAATAAAATATTTTAAAACGGTATCTTATATTTTCTAAGTTTTTATTCACTTCAAACTAATCTTCACTCTCAATTTCTTTCTGTTCTAGTGTCCAAAATATTATTGACGATTCTTAAATTTACCCGCAATGTCTCAATTTCCTCCCCAGATATATATCCTTTAACTGGATGTACGATTATCTTCTATCTCCTTAGTATTATGAAATTGGTTTAAATGTCTTTGTTCATTAAATATAAACGTTTTATATCTTCCTTATTGTCGAAATAAATTACAATATCACTTGCCTCTTTTTTGACGTTTTTTACATCCGCATGACTTTTCTCCTCGATATACAATTATCTTCAAATTCCTATTATTATTATAAAATTGGTTTAAATTTCTTTTCTGCAGTACTTTAAATATAAACTTTTTGAATCGTCCTTATTGACGAGTTAAATTATATTATCACCAGCTCTTTGACGTTTTAAATCGCACTGACGTTTTTTTTCCCTCATCTACCTCGTTCCGGGTTGCTAGCGAAACTAATCTCTCTATCGTATGAACTGTATAAACATTGTCTTTGTCGACGATTGGCTGTTTATATTACAATAAACCATTAATTTCTAAAGCCGTATATAAAGCATGAAAATAACATTTTAGTATTAGAAATTAGAATATATACCAATGAAGATTTTTATACGTATACATATTAACATAACTTATTTACTATTTATTAAAAATTCCTGAAATCCCTTGCATAAAACAACATAATTACTAACTATATGAAAATTTTACGTGTTTTAAATTATTTTGAATTTCATTCTAATTTCAACGAATTCTATTGAAATTACATCATGTACTGAATTATTAGTGTTAATTTCCGTTAAATCTGAATCAGATTTCAATATTTTCGATTCTGATGGTTCAAAGAGTATATCGTCTGTTTCAATATCTTTGGTCAGATTTTCTTCAGTATTGTGGTGAGAATTTTGTTCACTGTTTTTACTATCAGCATCTATAATTGATTCAGACATGTTTTTTTTACAATTTATAAATATTCGTTAAAATGATGGCTAATAAAGTACAAGATGGAAAAATCAATATGACTTATTTCACTAATACTATTAATCCTTATTAAATTGAATACAACCAAATGAAACTGCTTCAATATATATATATATATATATATATATATATTATACATGGTGGTCCGTAAGTAATGGTCCAAAGTGAAATGGAAGATTCATGGCCTCAAAATATTATGATCTGAAGTAACACGCTTTAATAAAATATTGATAATAAAAGATACAGGGTGGTAAAGTTGAAATGTAAAAAAAATATTTTTTGACTGTAAATTGAAAGATTTGGTATATACGAACGTAAAAATTTGAAGATAGGAGGTTTTAAGGCATGAGACATCATAATATGATATCCGTTTCGATGTATTTTCTACAGGGTGCCACATAAGCTATGTTGTTGGTTGTTTTGGCGTAATTTTAAATTTACGCGCGTATTATTAGTATTGTCTATTTACCTAAATGTTTCACAGTCCGATGTACCGACAGTCAGTTGATTGACTCACCTCATATAGTTCACGTCGCAAAAGATGTTCGTCGTGAAGTCTGGTTGGTTTTACCTTTGTAATAATAATTATTCATTGAAGGTGAATCTATAATATTTCCTTATTTTTTCTTCCCTTCTTACCTTTAGTATACTAACAGGTACACTTATTTTATGTCGAAGATTTGGGTGTGCCATGCTGCAATCTGAATGGTTGTGGTAAGGTGTTCTATGGTATCAGCAATCTCAGATGGAGTTTTTAGAGGGTCCACTATGTCGAGTTTGCTTTGAATGATTTCATGGAATCTGATCCAGTTGGTATGTCTATTACAGGAGCTTGGAGGATAGCTTCACAATACAAAAGTAGGTTGGTTCACCTGTGGATAGGTAGCCTAGTTTATTTTTCTGCAAAGTCAAGTAAAGTTGCCCTCCTTTTGGATTAATTAGTCTGGAATCACAAACTGTATGTTTGGCATTGTAATCCCCCCCTGCTAAAAACCGGTTTCCTAGCGTATTGGAGAATTCCGCTTTTGATGGTGTGTGTTCGTGGACAATAGATGGCTGCTATTGTAAGTGGATCTAACTCGTCTTCTATTATTAAGTTGGTTGCTTGTAAGTAATCTTTTGTGTGATTCGTGATGTTTTATTGAGTTCTTTATTGTTATTCCTGTTCCACCGTGGCTGGTACCATAAGGGTGGTTTATTAGGTAAGTAGTATAATTTTTCATACTAAAGTAGTTTCTGTTTGTTGTATGGGTTTCTGAAATTAGAATAATGTCAATATTATTCACAAGGATAAATGTTTCTAACTCCTCTGCATGTTGTGTATGACCATTGGCGTTCCAGATTGTTATGTTTAGATATTTGTTCATTATGAGAGTTTTGTGATGATAGTTGATAGAAAGTTTCAGTGACTGTCCATGTATCTTCGGAATTTGGTAGGGGGGGATTGTATTTGCTAAGATAGTGAGTAGACTTTGTAATTGTTGCTGCATGGGCTGGGGAATGTTTAAATAATTATAGTTGATACATTGTAGTTGCTGATTTGGATCAAAGCAAGGTGTGCCATGTTGGGAAACACCACTGTCTAAGATAATTGATAGTTTGGAAGTACTGGTTGTCCATTGTTGCGTAGTACTGGATTTGGCGTTTGGTAATAATATTGTTGACTGGTCATTTTACTACCTATTGTCTCTTTAGTTGATGTCACGTGTCACTAATTTGTCACGAGTGCCCAGACTATTTATTGATTCAGTTAATTATTGTTCATATGTCTTATCGCACTAGAAAATAACGAGCACAAAAAATGGTCAACGACACGTCTTTATGCTGCGAAAGGTGAAGATATGAAGAGCTATCTTTGGTGGAATAGGTACTCCGCCATAAATTTAATTAGTGGTAAAAACTGATGTAAAATCTAAGTAAATAAAGTCAGAACACTTGAAAAATATTGGAATGTTATTAAAAAAGGAAGAATTATTACTTGCACACAGTCAAAACATTTATTTGAAACTGATAGACTAGCTTGCTCAATTTAAAAACTTTTACAATCTCGAACTTTTGCAAAATATGTCATAGATGGAGCACTGTTCCACCACATGCCAATGAAATTAAATGTTTTTATTCATCCCTACCCAACTTTTTTTTCAAATGCAAAGGTATGTCGTGTGTATGGTATTGAAAAGTTGGTGAAAAATGGAATCTCGCCATACCTCAAATGAGAAAAAATTATTTTAAAAACAAAAAAACTACGAATACATTTTCAGTGCTATCGACGGGTGAATTAACGTAACAGATGTTATTGATTTACCATGTTTAAAACTTATAACGCATCAACATTCGTTGGAATTTATGTTTTCAGAAAGGAAAAAAGTTGTTGTATTTTTTGTACAAAGTTTTTTGCCTTAATTAGTTATTTATGTATTAAGAGTGAAAAGTAAGGAATTATTGTTCAAAAGCTTGAGAACAATAATTCCACTTTTAGCTCACAATACATATAACATTATAACATTTTTTCTATAATCACTTGAATATATATATTATATATAATTATTGATCAATTTATACCAAGTACCTGTCAAATACTTTATACTTACTTTTTCAAGCAGCCCTGGATCAGTAACTGCCCTAGTTGGTGTCTCTTCAGACGATTGTACTCCTTATCTCTACCCTTCATATCGAATACTTTCAAATTAAATGTTTGTAGTGACGGTTGTTTGATTACACGTATAAATAAAAAAAGACGCAAAGTAAATATGACAACTAATTTTTTTTTCGAAAACTTAATTTAATTAGAATTGTTTGTAATGTGAAGAAGCAGTCCAGAAAAGAAAACTAGCGTATAACAAATATAGAGAGAATCCTAACCTGGAAAATATATTGGAATTCAAACACAGTGGCACTATGGTTAAAAAAATAACAAAAACAACGAAAAGGGAATCTTGGAAGAATTACTGCAACTCTATGAACAGCAGTACCCCTATTAAAGAAGTGTGGCAGCGAATAAATAGATATAGAGGTAGAAGGCAGGAAAATTATCAAACTATTGACTTAGATGATGAGTGGATTCCCAAGTTTCATAGTAAACTGGCTCCAGATTGGGTACCACAAACGGAAGCTGATATGGAATTACCTGAAGCACCAGATGATTTTCTTCATAGACCATTCACGATAAACGAACTACTTATAGCTTTTAAGATTAGTAACAACTCGTCTCCGGGAAAAGACCAAATAAACTACCCAATGTTAGCCAATCTGAGCAGAAACTCTCAAGAACAAATCCTCAGACAGTTTAATAATATTTGGACCCACCAATCCCCAATACCACAAGACTGGAAAGATTACGTAATAATACCAATATTAAAAAAGGACAAACCACCTGATAATTACCAATCATATAGACCCATATCGTTAGCATCTTGTGTTTTGAAGACATATGAACGGCTAATAAAAAATCGCTTAGAATTTTGGTTAGAAATAAATCAATTATTACCTAAATCACAATATGGTTTCAGACGGGAACGATCTACACAAGAAAGTTTAACCAATTTGGTCACTGATATCCAAAGAGCTTTCACTAAAAACAACTCAATTTCTGCTATTTTTCTAGACATAGAAGGAGCATACGACAATGTAAACCTGGATATCTTATATACAAAAATGATGGCTCTCGGCATACCAAAGACAATTATAATAAATATTTTAAAGATATATTCAACACTTCAGCTATATATCAGAACGAGTAGAGGCCTTACTGACATGCGACAGACACAGGTAGGTCTACCCCAAGGAAGCATCTTAAGCCCACTCCTTTATATAATATACACACAGGAATTAGAAAATTTATTAACAACAGACACTAAAATATTACAATTTGCTGACATTATATGTGTCTATGCAGAATCAAAACAAATAGACAGCTGTGATAACACCCTTTCACAGAATATTGCAATTATTAAAAAACGGACCGAGGAAGTTGGTTTAAAAATATCAGAACAGAAATCCAACGTTTGTACTTTTACAAGAAAAAGGTACAATCCGCCACGTTACATTAAACTGTCATCGTTCAATAGTAAATTTGAAACAAATGTCAAATTCCTGGGTATATATCTGGATATGAAGCTTAACTGGAAAAAACACATTAACTACATCACAACAAAGGCAGCAAATGCAATTAACATTTTAAAGTAAATACGTGGGCAAAAATGGGAGCAGACCCTAATATAGCAATTTTACTTTATAGATCGTTAATAAGATCAATATTAGACTATGGTTCATTATTCTATCATAACATCGCCAAAACCCAACTAGAAAAAAAATAAAAAATAGAAGTATTCGCATTTGCGGTGGATATCTGAACAGTACACCAATAAATATACTTGAGGCTGAATTTCGAGAACCACCAATGGAAATAAGAAGGGTTTTACTGGCAGGAAAATTTACATTAAAACTTATAGCTAAAAATAATGGAATATCAGAGAAATTGCAAATTTTATCTCAGTTATGCACTAGTCACAAATACTGGGCTCACAAGAAAAAACCACTATTGATAGAATCATATAATCAGGTCAAGGAATATAAACAAACCATACATCAAACAGAAAGCTTTGCAAGTCACATAACACAATATGAAATATTTGATAACCCTCCAATCATTGTCATAGAAAAACCACAAAATGACCAGAATATACACATAATAAATCAGGAGATAAATTGTAAATGGACAAATTATGAACAAATATACACATATGGATCAGTCAGTCAAGGTAATACTGGATATTACTGTATATTACAAAAACATAAATAGAAATGAGGCATTCAAACTACCAGACCACTCTTCAATATTCACAGCGGAACTCACTGCAATAAGAGAAGCATTAAAAATGTGCTTAAACTCATGTAAGACTAACTTCGTCATTTTCACTGATAGCAAAAGCTCACTGGAAAAAATAAGAAAACACAACAATTACATCAGTTAAAAATCACATAATAATTGATATACTGACTCTTCACCGCCAGATAAAACTTGACAATAAACATATTTCTTTAGTATGGATTAAAGCACATGTAGGTGTTACGGGCAATGAAAAAGTAGATCTGTTAGCAAAATCCGCTGCAGAAAACGGACAAAAACTAGTAGGATTTAAAAACCCATTTACAGACTATTTTTCAATACTCAGAAAACAAACAAAAGAAAAATGGAACACAGATTTCCAATAAAGCATCAAAGGTCGCTTTTATAAAACAATACAACCAAATATCCCAAATGAAGTATAATTTAAAACATACCAAAACAGGAAAATCATTACAAATATAAACAGAATGAGGAGCAACCATGCCATGTATCCTGAGTATCAATTTAAAATTGGACTAGTAAATAGCCCAGACTGTACATGTGGTAGCATAGGAAATCTAAAACATGTCGTCCTAGAGTGTCGCAATAATACCTTACACATCAACAAGCTCTTTCATCAGTTAGTCCAAAAAAAATCCCATTACCCATTAATCTGGAATATCTACTAAGCAATCAGGAATGTTTCACTGCATTACATCAATATATAAATGACGCGGGTATAAAATTGTAAATATAGAATAAGTCTGTGTTTCCCACTCTTATGTTTACCCATCCAAGGATTAACACCTGTGTAAATCTACACCTGTCCGGGAGGTCCTCCGGCAATTAAATTTTCCTAACAAGTGTCCCTGTCTCAAAAAAAATAATAATAAAAAAATATTAAAAAAAAGAAAAAAATATTAAATTAAAAAAAGGCTATAGAACATCTAACACATTGAAAGTGCCTATGTATTTGAAAAAAAATAATGAATTAAAAAAAATATTAAAAAGAAAAAAAAGTGCAGAAAAAGTTGAAAAAAAAATTGTAACAGAAAAACAGTTAATCAATTGCTATAGTTTATTCTTCCATACTGGGAAAATTGACAAACCATAAGCTAATAAAGACTATATTGAGTGTACTTTACAAGATACGAAGTTTTGGCCAGTTGGCGGTAGCCAGTGCCATTAAATGAGTTAAAAAAAACATGAAATATATCGTGAGCACATAACCAATTAGTTATTATTTTTATAAATCATTTCTTCGATATCTACACACTAATATGGCCATACATATTGACGATTGACGATGGGATGATTTTTGTTTTCAAACGGAATTTATTTTTAGAAACCGTTGTGGAGACATAGTTTTTAATAAAAATCTAAATAAAAGAAACACGTAAAGATCACAACACAATGATAAAACAAATAACAAAATCACTAAACATCCAAAACACAGCCTAATTTTATGACTATGCTGTGTCGAAATAAACAGCCATAGAGAAAATAAAATATATTATTTGTCTATGCTAACAACCTTCACCACTCCCCTGAAGGTCTAAAAGCGTCAAAGCGAGAATGATACAGCCAATGATATTAAACAATGCAACGTCTAGTGACTCGCATGCTGCGCGTATTGATCCTGGCCACAGACGGTGCAGACATATATATGTCGGCACTCTGATGATCGCCACGCTTCCCTGACCTCTAGGCGCAGTGTATTTTATTTATATGTTTATGAATATCATCCATAGTTTTAATTTTCAATTTGTAAAATTTATCAAAGATTTCAAAAGTTTAAATATATAATTATTGTCAATACTGTCAATATACTTCTTCTTATTCTACAATTAGAAAGGCCTCAGCTAGCAGGGCAAAACTTAACAAAATAACGATTTATTAGATTGTAAAAAATTTTCAGAAGACAAAAACACTCCCTAGCCTGGTTGCTCTATGAGCGTCACAGTCAATACAATTGTGTTTGTAGTATCGGTTGTTATGGGCAACGAGTTTTTGCAATTTTTTACGCTCCCCTCCCCTCCCCTCAAGAAACGTCAACTTTTCGTTGTCAAGGGCAAGCTAAAAAGCATACTTTTCAATGTGATTGTAGAAAAAAATATTTTTGCTCAGTTTTTAGCATATCTGTGTACAATTAAATTGAAAAAAAATGGTATTGTTGGGATGTGGGTATAGAATATGAAGCCAAAGTGAAGTAATGCAAAATATCCGGAAAATCACATTTCACAGGGTACTGTTAGTAAGATCTTTCATAAATTTGAAGAACATGGTACAATTAAGGACTTGCCCAGAATTGGCCAGCCACATGTTTTAGACAAACAAAAAAATTGGACATTGTCTTATCTCTGCAGGAAGATCCGCATTCCACTATTGTCAAAGGTATCATTGGCCCAAAATCATACTGCGCCTAGACGAACGATTAGGAGGTTTTTGAAAACAGAAAAACATCATCCTGTCCAAGAACTTTTGGTTGACTATGACAGGCATATGCAATTTTGTGAGGAAATGATGAGGCGATATGACGAGAATAATTGGTTTCCACCGAATATACTCTTTCGTTTTTGGTGTCAGGAAAACCCACACTGGATATGTGAAGCTCATATGCACTGTACTCAAAAGTAAATGTATGGACATGTATCATCAACAACAGAAGATTAGGTCCATCTTACAGCTGAACGCTACTTAGACTTTTTAAGATTTGAATTAGTACCTGCTCTATCTGTTATATTTCCCAACGAAGTAGATCCAGATATCCCCAATGAAATATTAAGGTTTCAACAAGACGGCGCTCCCCCACATTTTGGTATTAATGTCACAGAATATATCGATGAAATATTTGCTGGACACTGGATTGAATGACGTGGTTGACATGGCCACCAATATCCCCAGGCTTAATGCCATTATATTACTTTCTTTGGAGATATCTGAAAGACGAGGTTTATCAAAATGAGCCGGCTAATATTGAAGATATAAAAAACAAAATTAGAATGGAATCAAATAACATACCGGCTGAGGCTATTCAGTAGTCCATAGTCTGGTTTTACCATCGCCTGGGAGCCTGCCAAGTAGAGGGTGGAGGATAATTTCAACATCTGCTATATTAATTCACCCATCGATAGCACTAAAAAGGTATTTGCAACGTTTTTGTTGTTAAAAGAATTTTTTCTCATTTCCCAATAACCACATAAGTAAAAGAAACAAAAAGGGTATATTGAGATTCCATTTTACACTAGCTTTTCAATGACCCTACACTTGACATACCTTTGCATTTGAAAAAAAGTTGGGTAGGGTTGCAGCCAAGGGGTTGAAGAAAAAAATTTCATTTTATTAGCAACAAATACGTCCAATTTAAAATTGATTCACGTGTTTCAGCGTTTTTTTTAAGTTACTGATAATAATTTAATTCCGGACTTTCGCGCAATATTGTATATACAGTACTAGGAATATTCTTTAGTCACATGCAAATTAACATGGTACACAAGCGACAATGTGTTACAAGAAACAAGCATATTCAGTGTATCACTCTTTTCTTTCACAGGGTATCATAACATGCGGAAGAAGTATCATTGCTAATATTTGTATTATAACTGTAATAATCAACGCTGAGACTTGCACTGTCTATATCTCTTTACCTCCTTCTAACACACTGATAACATATTAACAATTACATTACATATAACAATTTTAACATGTAGATTGAAAAGAAGCGAGGGGATAAATAAAAATAGAAGAATTACGGTTCTCTATGAAATTGTTTTATTAGGATCATATTAATTACATGCGGTCTTTACACTCGCTACAAGACGGACAGAAATTTAAATAATTCACTAAATGTTTGGTTTCGAATTAAGAACGATTTTTGTATATCTTAAAATGAGTAGTCTGCAAATACACCATAAAGTGCAAATTGTAAAATGGTATTACCAGGGTAATTCATATCGAGAAATAACAGAAAATTTGTTTATTGTAGCATTTGAAAATACTCAACCAATTACCAAGCGACAGGTGAGAACGGTTATTACAAATTTTGAGGAACATGGATGTGTCACTCTTACAAAACATGGAGCACGTACACAGAATCGTCAAATCCAACCAGAAAAGGAAGAAAGGGATATTTTGATCTGTGCAAGTGTGGAATATAATCCTCTACAGTCGTCGTCCACTCATTTAGCCAAGGATTTTAGAGTTGATCCGAAAACGATTCGGATTGTATTAAAAAAAAATGGCTATCGTAGTTTCAAACTGAAAAAAGAGCCATGAAATATTTCCAGACGATAAATTTCGTAGAATAGAATTTTGCGAAATAGCTATGGAAAAAATACAATTGGATGCAAACTTTAAAAAAAATATTTCGTTCACAGATGAAACGACTTTTCCCATACATAATTCATCCGTTATGCGATATTGGTCTAGGACAAACCTACACAAACATTATAATAGTAGAACTCGATATCACCAAAAGTTAAATGTTTGGGCTGGACTATTATGTGAACATTTGATTTTTTTTGACGGCAATTTAACCGGACAAAATATTTGAATATGTTGCAAAATCAAATTATACCTACCCTCATACAATTAGGTGTCAACTTCAATGATATTTCGTAACAACATGATGGTTGTGCATCACATAATTATTGATTAGCAATTAATTATTTAAATACATTATTTTCCAGTCGGATTATCTCCACAAATGGTAACATTCGATGGCCTGTTAGATCTCCAGATTTGGCATCCAACGATTTATTTTTCTGGCGTTATGTGAAATCGAGGATTTATGGATTCCAGGAGAACAGGGCCAATTCCCTGAATGAACTTATGTATCAAATTCTACAAGCCTGTATGGAGATAACAGATAATCCCTGAAATACTCACACCCATGTTCGTCAAGAATTTTATAACCGTTTGGGGTATTGTTTAGCTCAAAATGGTGGCTTATTCGAACATTTGATTTAAATTCATTTAAGCTTGGTTAAGAAGTTTTTTTATTTTATATTTTATTACCAGAATATTCCATTCATTTAAAATATTTTTATTAGAATTCCATTTATTTCGAAAGCATTTTTAATTTGTACTGTGTTTACACAAAGAATTCGTTTCTCATTTGAAAACAAACATAAAGAGTAATGGAAAAAAATTGATAAAACAACCAAGCACCGGCTGACTTCGACGATCTCTTTCCACATTGCCTAATCTCAAAAAAGTAAAGTTATTAACTATTTTCACACTGAAAAGACCAAAGCAATTACGAGCAGTGCAATAATTTTTCCAGCAACTACATCTGATTAACTATTTGGTTATGTTACAACCTCTCGAATTATCATAACTAAATTTATCTTATCATTATTTCATATTAAAATAAATGGGTAGGTGCAAAGGAATCACCAAACACGAAATTTGGCATCTAACTCTCTTATTTATAACAAATAAACGTTTTATTTGACTTCGCTGACAAACATGTTTATGATATCCTGTTAAGCGATAATGTGTTAAAAAGAAACAATAGTCCAGTCAAATTGTCGCTCAAAATAGGTTAAATAAATAGTAAATTATGTAGATTGGGACCAATAGGGGAGGTGTATTCTGAGGATAAATTTCAATTTGCGGGGTTCTCCGAATGTCAGCTGAACCTCTCTGGCTAAAAAAGCGTTTAATTCGACATCTCGATAACGGTTAGTGTTAGACAAAAAATTGTACAAACCTTTTCACTTCTAAATTAAATTTACTGACCTTTGTACACGAAACTTTTTTCAACATCAATATTTTTCAAGTTATTACTTCCAAAAGCGAAAATTTTCCTTCTTTTTCTTCCTATTTTTAATTTTTCGCCATTTCCTCCTCAACCGTTCACTATTATGAAATTTTCCCGATTATCAAAAGTGGTAGATCTTTTAATTACGAACAACTTTTATCTAATACTTTTTTCTCTTCTACCAATGCCTTCGGAGTTATAGCTTACTTTACCGAGCGAAATCAGAGCGAGCGTCGCAACGCGTATTCACGGACTCGCTGTAGCTGTAGCCATTGTCCTATGGAATCTATTTTTAGCATAAGAAGGGGTTGGGGTAATGGGAAGTGAAATTGAGCATAAGCATACATTGCTTACTGATTTGTATACATTGCCAAGAGAACTATTGTTCGAATGTCGCTAATTTTTGACGGAATGGAAGAGGACGACGTATGCCCCGATACTGTCAGTGTCCTAGTGATACAAACGAATCACATGCATCCACCTCGGGTGCTTAATTTTACGAAGTTTACGCAGTATTTTTTTGATAATAAATAATTTTTAATTATTCATTGCGAATAAGACATAATTTAATGTTTATTCTTTTCATATTTTGACTGGACAACAAGTATACATTAAGAATTCCATCTCCTCAGCTAAAATACAAATTCTATAATATGATACTTCTTCCATATGTTATGATACCCTGTTAAAGAAAAGAGTCATCATCATCATCACTTAGTACTACGACCCTGGGTGGGTCTTGGCTGACTGCACAACTTTATTCCAGGATGCCCTGTCTTCCATCAACCTGTAATCGAGTGGGATGTTCATTTTTTGGAGGTCTGATCTTATGTTGTCTTTCCAACGCATTCTGGGGCGTCCGAGTGGTCTTTTGTCTGTTGGAGTCTCTTCTCATATCAGTTTCACAAGTCTTTCGTCGTGTAGCCTCTGTACGTGTCCTACCCATCTTAAACACTGGGATTAAATCTCCTGGATAATATCGGTATCTTTGTATAGTTCTTGAACCTCTGCATTAGTTCTAATGCGATATTGGTTGGTCGTCGGATCGTGGTAGGGTCCAAATATCTTTCTGAGAATCTTTCATTCGAAGCATCTGAGTTTATCTTCGTTTGCTTTGGTCATTGTCCACGTTTCGCTACCATGTGCTATTATGGGTCTGATGATCGTTTTATATATATTGATTTCTGAAGCCCTTGTTAGACTCTTTGATTTCATAAGGCTATTGAGTGCCAAAAGACAGCGGGTTGCTGACTGGATTCTGTCTTTGATTTCTTCAGTGACGTAGTTGTCTGCTGTAATTGTGGCACCAAGGTATTTGAAGTAATCTACTCTTTCGAAGTTGAAATTTTTTATTGTGACGTTTTGTCCTAATCAATCTCTTCGTGCCGTTCTATTTACGCACATGTATTTCATCTTCTCTTCGTCAATTCTTAGTACTACTTCGCTTGTTGTTTTCTCGATCTTGTTGAAAATATCCTTTATTGTTATGACAGAATCCCCGATGATGTCGATGTCTTCTGCGTATGCTAACAGCAATTTGGGACCTTCCGTTGTTACCAGTTCAGTTTTTATCTCAGCTGTTCTCACGGCTTTCTCTAGGACGAGGTTGAACAGTAGTGGCGAGAGGGCATCGCCTTGTTTCAGTCCGTTATCTATTTCAAAGCTGCTGGATAGGTTATTGTTTACCCGTATCACTGATACTCCTCCCTCTATGCAAATTTTGGTCATTTGGATCAGCTTTTTTGGAATTGAAAACTCCGCCATTGCGTTCGATACTCGGCTTCTCTCTATGCTATCATAAGCCTGTCGGAAATCTATGAAGAGGTTATGTACTGTTCTATTATATTCCCAAGCCTTTTCTAGAATTTGCCTTGGTGTGAAAAGTTGGTCTATAGTTGACCTGTATTTTCTGAAGCCGGCTTGATATTCACCTAGGATGTTTTCTGCATATGGGGTTAATCTATATAGCAGGATATTTGAGAGTGTTGTGTATGCGATGTTTATTAGTCATATGAGCGTTATTAATTTGTGAATTTGCAAATGGAGTGCATTTCCACCATATTTTAGTAGTTCTGCCGGTATCTCATCCGAGCCAGGCGCCTTGGAGTTCTTTAGCTTATTCAATGCCCTTTTTGTTTCTTGAAGGGGGGTTCTTCCACTGGTAGGTCTGCTGTTATGCAGGTCTCTTCTTTGTGCACTTTTTCTGGTTTTATGCTTAGGAGGTTCTTGAAGTATCTTCTCCATTCTTCGGTCAGTTCTTCTTCTTTGAGTATTAAGTGGCCTCTGGAGCCTGGTTTTGGGCGGCCTCTTTTTATTTCTTCATATTTCCCGTTCATATTCTTTTTTCTCTGTTCTTATTAGTTTTCTTCTCTCTTTTCGACACCTTGCGTGTTCTTCTATACTTTCCTCTGGAGTTGTAGCATTATCTTCCTTGCCTTTTGTCTGGCTTCTAGGAGAATCTGACACTCGTTGTCAAACCATTTTTGTGCCCTTTTTACTTTATTTTTTCCGAATACTTTTTGAGCGGTTTCTGTTATTACTTTTAAAGTTCTCTCCCACAACTTTTCAGGTTCAATACATTCTGTCTCAGAGTCTATAGTTTGTTCGAGTTGTTCTCTGTACTGTCGTTGTTTTGTTTCATTTTGCAGTTCGTCCCTATTCTATTGAGGGGTTGTCATAGTTCTGGTGTATTTATGGGTCGATATTCTCATTTTAACTTTCGCTCGGACTAGGTAATGGTCTGTATCCACATTTATTCTTCGGAGGCTTCTTACGTCTAGGACGTTGCTTCCGTGACCCGCATCCACGATGATATTTGGTTTCGGGTGGTGTGGTCATTTGAAATCCAGGTCTGTTTGTGGATGTCTTTATGTGGGAACATAGTCGATTTTATCAGCATATTGTTGGAAGTCGCCGCTTATATAAGTCTTTGCCCATTATCATTGGATATATTATGGAGGCTGTGTTTGCCTATCGTTGGGTTGAAGTAGGATTCGTTGCCTATTTTGGCATTGAAATCTCCACAGAGTAGTCGCATGTCTTGTATAGGCATTGTGTCAATGGTTTTCTCTAAGATGTCGTAGAAGGCATCTTTGGTGGCTTCATCCTTCTCTTCAGTTGGAGTATGTACTGAGATGATCGATATGTTGCACCATTTGCCTTTTAGTCTAATGTAGCACATTCATTCATTTATTGGTTTGAAATTTAGAACGTTTTGGACCATATCTTCTCTAATGACAAAACCTGTTCCAAATTAATGTTTTCACTGTTCACTGCCGCTAAAAAATATAACAGATTTACTCATCTTTAGATTTCCGTCCCCAGTTCATCTTATTTCTTGGACTGCTGTTATATCCATTTCTATATTTTCGAGTTGTTGAATGGCATTTGTAGCGTCTCCGGCTCTATACCAGCTCTGGACGTTCCAGGTTCCAATACCCGTATTCCTTTTCCGTTGCGTTTGTCGTCTTTGTGTTGTTCCTGTTCGGGTCCGAGGCAAAACTGCAGCTTTCATAACCAGACTCCTTTTCACGAGAGTGGGTGGTTGCCCTCTGCTCAACCCTCCTCCTTTATCCGGGCTTGGGACCGGCAGTGACAACTGACAAGCTACTCAATCCACCCATCAGTTGCCCCTGGCAGAGTTAGAGAACGGAGTGATACACTGAATATACTTGTTTCTTTCTAACACATTGTCGCTTATGTACCGTGTTAATTTACATGTGACTAAGGCATATTCCTAGTACTGTATAAACATTCTTCTTAAGCTGCAAGCTATGACTGTTATTTCTTTATCAGACATTGTGATCATTGATATGGTGGCTCCCATATCACAGCCATCCAATTATTTATTTCTCCCAAGTGTATTTCATTTGACTTGAAGCCACATATCATAACAACATCATCAAACTCCCAGACTACAGATACATTTCCTAAACAAATACTGTTGTATTCGATTGTCTCTAAACCTTTTTGTTTATGAGCTATAAATTTATGTCTTTTATAAGTAATTTCAATTTTTTATGGCAACATTTTTAAAGCACATTTATTTGTTCAAGAGTACATTAAATATTCTCATCAGAGATGATATTATTCAAATATTCAATACACTTTTTTGGAAGCTT
Organism: Galeruca laticollis; assembly: GCA_963921935.1. Lineage (NCBI taxonomy): Eukaryota > Metazoa > Arthropoda > Insecta > Coleoptera > Chrysomelidae > Galeruca > Galeruca laticollis. The sequence goes on from OY998180.1 coordinate 172,095,015, forward strand.
TAGTTGATACAATGAATGAATAAAACTAACAATTTTCATTTAAGTTGCTTGATATATTCATCTGAGGAGCTCCTTTGTTGATTTTTTGATTTACTGTAACATTTTTTTTGTCGCAGCGCCATGTAAAAATATAAATGAGGTCGTATTTAGAAATTCTCAATGAAATTGCTTGTGTAGTACTAGCAACTACGTTTCATAATATGTATTACTAATACCTTACAATTTCTACACAATCAATGTGCAAAAAAATCTTTATTAATGTTATGAATGTATTACTAATACCTTACAATTTCTACACAATCAATGTGCAAAAAAATCTTTATTAATGTTATGATATTTTTTTGAACATGAATAAGCAAATATTTTAAAATGTTAAATTGCATAATTTTCTTGACAAAAAATAAATAAATCATGGTACAAGAATATAAAGGCTATTGTTCACTTAGGTGATTTGTTTCCCGCCATCTACCATCATATACTATTGCTTTTACTGAATATTCACCAAATACAAAAATGATCTTGAAACGCTTTAGTCCTGTTCCTAAAATGTAATTTTTGGTGCTTTCTGTAAACGACAATCTTTAGGAGCATGTTTTTCAATGTTTTTGTCTAATAATTTTATTTTACAGATCTTGGATATAATAAAGATCTACAAACGAGGGCAGCTTTTATGGAGGTTTTAACTAAAATATTACAACAAGGAACCGAGTTTGAAAATCTAGCAGAAACTGTATTAGCAGATCGCTTTGAACAATTAGTGTTACTTGTTACTATGATCAGTGACAAAGGAGAGCTACCAATAGCTGTTGCTCTTGCTAATGTTGTTACTACTTCACAAATGGATGAACTAGCGAGAGTTTTTGTGACATTATTTGATGCCAAGCATTTATTAGCTCCATTATTGTGGAATATGTTTTATAGGGAAGTTGAAGTATCTGATTGTATGCAAACCCTATTCAGAGGAAATAGTCTTGGAAGTAAAATAATGGCATTTTGTTTCAAAATATATGGAGCTAGTTATTTACAAACCCTTTTGGAACCCTTCATTGCCCCATTATTGGATGATCCTTATTGTAGTTTTGAAGTTGATCCAGCTAGACTAGAACCAAATGAAGATATTGAAGAAAACAGACAAAGTTTAATAGCTCTAACACAGAGAGTGTTTAATGCTATTGTTAACTCTATCGATAAGTTTCCCCCACAATTACGATCAATGTGCCACTGCTTATATCAAGTATTAAGTAAACGATTCCCACAAGTTCCTCAAAATAATATAGGAGCAGTCGGAACAGTGATATTTTTACGCTTTATTAATCCTGCCATAGTTTCCCCTCAAGAAATGGGCATTGTTAGTAAACCAGTACCAAATACCGTCAAAAGGGGACTTATGTTGATGTCTAAAATTTTACAAAATATTGCGAATCATGTTGAATTTAGCAAAGAGCAACATATGCTTCCTTTCAATGACTTCTTAAGGGCGCATTTTGAAATTGGGCGAAGATTTTTTGTTCAAATTGCACTTGACTGTGAAACTGTTGATCAAACCTCACATTCCAAGTCATTTATTTCTGACGCCAATGTTTTAGCCCTACATAGATTATTGTGGAATCACCAAGAAAAAATTGGTGACTATTTATCTAGTAGTAGAGATCATAAAGCGGTAGGAAGACGGCCTTTTGATAAAATGGCAACATTGTTAGCATATTTAGGACCCCCCGAACATAAGCCAGTTGATTCTCAGTAAGTAATAAATATCATTTTTGCGAAAATTGCAATTATTTTCATATATAGATTGATTTACAAAAAGTAAAATATCTCATCTACAACATTTTGAAAGAAAAGTAGGTGTGGTACAGGAGCTTCACATGACTTACATAAATTGATAAAACTCCAAATTGTAAAAGCAGTAATTATGAGAGAAATATTAATGTGGACAAATATACAAGGTGCTCTATTTTAATAATTGTATGCCTCTTACCTTGTAATGATGATTGGGCGCATTTTCTAATCAAATATTATATAGTTACTAATATTTTTATAAATAACTTTTTGGAATATCCTTTATAACAATGGAGCTATTGACACTAAAATCAGTGAATTGGAATAAGAACTTTATAATTCATATTTGTTTCAGAAATCGGTAATGCAACATTAATATTAACAATTTTTTGTAGTATGCTTTTTTCTGCATATGCAAGATGGAGCTCAATAGACATGTCATCGAATCATTTTGAAGAACTAATGGTCAAACATAACGTAATTGAAAAAGAGGAGTTCAAATCAATAAAATCTCTGAATATTTTTTATCAAGCTGGTACCAGCAAACTGGGGAACCCAGTATTCTACTACATTGCACGAAGATATAAGTAATAAATATATCTATTTAAATTTCCTCAATTTATTCATTAACCATTTTAGGTTTGGAGAAACTAATGGAGACTTGTTATTATACCACGCAATTTTGTCATTAAAACCTTTCTGCCACTCTCCTTGGGAAATTGTAGTGGATTTTACACACACCTGTACAGAGAACAGATTTAGAACTGAATATTTACAGAAATGGTTTTATGTTCTACCTGATGTTGGATATGAGTGTCTAACTGCAGCTTACATATATAATTGTAATAATTGGGTCCGGGAATATACTAAATTCCATGATAGACTTTTACTACCACTTAAGGTAAAAAGTAGTTCTTAAAAACCAATGATTATAATGAACATTAACATTTTAACTACTATGTGTACCAAAAATGGTACACAACTAACTTTTATGAATAAACTTTGTGCCCATATATGGTCACAAGTATTGGACGCGTTTAATCAGTTATGTACACTATACGGTCACGCTTTCTAATAAAATAAATGCATATTTCATATGCTCTAGTTCATGACAAAAGACTGGCCAAATAATTTAAGTATAAATGCATAGATGGAAGCACAGCTGAACTTTTCGGATCAACCATTGCTAGATCGTAATAAATACGTTTTGTGTACACATTGCATTCAGTTTGAGACTTATCTTCATCGTAATCGGTCGCTTTTTTTGAATGCAAAATGAGCAGTAGGACGTTAAATAATAGAGAGTTGGAAGAAATAGTAAACAATATGAGCGATATCGAATACCAATCGGACACCGACGACTCAGTACGTGATCCGGACTATTATAATTTGGATTCATCGGAAAGTACAGATAGTGAGTTTGATGCTGGCATAGTTGAAAAAAGACGAGGGTTAGAAAATTCCGTTAAAGCAAACGCAAATACCGGGACTGTCAACAGCACTTTTGGATACCGACAGAAAATGGCGAAAGTAGTTCAAGTGTGAGCGACAACAATAAAGATGAGGCAGGAGATGGATCATATGAAGTTCGTGTTGTTTGAAATGATTGTACAGGTATAGAATAAAATAAAACAGCTAATCTTGTGATTCTACAATATATATTTTCTTATCAAGTGATACTTTCCCGCACGATAAAGCAGTGAGATGAACGACGCGAAGAGGAATTCGGATAAGCAGGAAAGACACTTTGTCGCAAATGTTAGGAACAATACTTTTTCTACGATTGTCTTAGAAAAGTAGAATTCTAAAATAAATAATGAAACTCTCTGTTTCAGCACAAACACAAAAAAAAATTGCAAAATCAAGTATAAATACGGTAATTATGCGTAACAAAAATAAGTGCACAGAGTTTCCGTGCGCAAAGTTTAACTTTGCGCACGCAAATACATAAGTGTGTGTTTTAAATGAAACTCACGGTTTCTAGTTAATTCCACAATATAATAAAAGTTATTGAAAATTCTAAAAAATTGACAATTGCTTCGATAAATCAATATGATATTGATTTATCGAATCAATTGTCAATTTTTTAGAATTTTCAATAACTTTTATTACATTGTGGAATTAACTAGAAACCGTGAGTTTCATTTAAAACACTAATATGAGCAGATTCCACGAAGTAAGGGTCGAGACAGTTAATTACATAAGTTTGTAATTACTTTTCGCACGCGAGTAAAAAAAATATTTCTTTAGGAAATTTGATGGACTTTCCATTTACCGAGAACCCAGGCTTTTCCGTAGAGTTTTTTTCAAAAAGTAGTGGAGATGAACTTTTAGATTTTTATAAGCTCTTTTTGGCAGATATCGTACCTACAATAGTTAAAGAAACAAACCATTATGCAGAACAAAAAATTGTATATTGTATAGCAAATGAAACTATCCAAAAAAATTCATTGTTGACTTACTGGAAAGATACCGACGGGTCAGAAATATTTGCATTTATCGGAATGCTAACGTGGATGGGATTAGACAAAAAGCCTATGCTGAAAGACTACTTTTCGCGTAATATATTGTATCAAAGTGAAGTGGGAAAGTACACTGGTATGTCCAGAATGCGATTTGAGTTACTTTTATCCAATTTGCATTTCTCAAGTAGCGAAACAGCAGATCCTAATAATCGGTTATGCAAGATTCAACCCTTGGCAGATGGTCTAATTTCAAACTTTCAAGCAGCATGTACTCTCAAAAAGGAAGTGTGTATTGATGCGACAATGATTCCCTTAAGAGGTCGATTAAGTTTCCGACAATACATTCCAGGTAAACGACACAAATACCGAGTTACAATTTTCAAACTGTGTGCGGAGAAAGGCTATATGTACAACTTGAAAGTATATTCTGGTAAAGAGAACAACGCAAGCGAACAGCCAGTTGCCAGTCGAGTGGTTCTCGAACTTATGGAGCCTCTCTTAGATTGCGGACTTTTATACTAGCGTTAGCCTGGTACATGCTCTTCTGGATAGTAAGACACACCTGATTGGGACTCCAAGAAAGAATAGAAAGTTTAACCCGAACCCAGTTACGAATGCAACACTTGAAAAAGGAGCCATGGCTTCACGTGAAAGTAATACACATTTAATAGTAGGAAAATGGAAAAACAAAAGGAAGGTCTTATTTTTGACAACTGAAGCAGTTCCTGAAATGACAGATGTACAAACAAAAGGGGTGTTGTAAAAAAACCTCTACCATTGCAAAGTATAACAGTATCAAGTCTTTTATAGATATGTCAGACCAAAAGGCTTCCTACTCGACCACTGTACGAAGCGGTATAAAATGGTATAGGAAGGTTGCCATAGAATTACTTACAAATACTGCAGTGGTGAATGCTCACATAGCATATCAATCTGTTACAAAGAAATCTATAAGCATAACCAAATTTTGGGAGGAAATTACAAACGAAATTTTAAATAGGCACAGTGTAATAGATATTCCTTCTGAAGAGACTTCCAGAAATCACAAACTGATTGAGACAGAATCAAGAGGTAGATGTACCAGATGTTACAAGGTTAACAGTGAAAGAAACAGTCGAGGCTACGCAATGGCAAACACTTCTAGAACAAAAATACGCTGCCAAGGATTTGAACAAAAATTTTTATGCATGAAGTGTGTACCATATTTGAACGTAGTCAAACAACTTGTTTCTTGTGAAAAAAACTTCTTATTTTCATGTTAATAGTATTTTTAGTGGAAGAAAATATATTTTTAAAAACAAAAGTGTGTTGATTTCTCTACGTCATTTTGCACTAGAATGCTCAGTAGTTAAAGTGTTAATATTAAATTCCTTCAGACTTCAATAATTGAATGTAATTATACATTGCAAGTGATCTGTGTATTTAAATTGAATAAGTAAATCTTGACAAATTTTTAGGGAAATCGAAAAATGATTTTCATCGACTCCCCCAATAAGTTAAATGATTATATAGAACCTGATCAACAGAAATTACCTGGAGCGACATTAAGTCTTGATGAAGACTTAAAAGTATTTAGTAATGCTTTAAAATTATCACATAAAGATACCAAAGTAGCTATAAAGGTGGGTCCTACTGCTATTCAGATAACTTCTTCTGAAAAGGCCAAAGTACTGTCCCATTCTGTTCTACTAAATGATGTTTACTATGCATCTGAAATTGAAGAAGTTTGTTTGGTAGATGATAATCAGTTTACGCTTACTATAACAAACGACAGTAGTCCTCTTAGTTTTATTCATAACGACTGTGATAGTATAGTGCAAGCTATTATTCATATAAGGAATAGATGGGAACTTAGTCAACCTGTAAGTATATTAATTATAAAACGATGCAGTTAATTAAAACCCTTAAAATGCGTTTAATACCTATTTCACCTTGGGAATGTCCTTAAACTCGATAGATTGGCAATGAATATTAGTAATTTCAAATGTTAAACTGAAAATTTCACCACATTCAACATTAAATTTACAAATTGTAGGTAGTGATAGGCAGTTTGATATAGTGTTTAATGATTTTAACAATTTCCACCCAAATATCAACCTCAAACTCAATTAATTTCTTATATTTGGTCATCAAAAAGTTAATAATAAACTAATATCCTATTCAAGAGAGGGTTACTCTCTTGAATACAGTCACTCAAAATGAAACTGCCTGTTACAGTTCCACAATACACACATTTTCAATTGAAATTGCACAGTTACGTTTATGCTTTCGCAGAGAACAGTTCGCTTCGAAATAAATAAACGCCGATATAAAGTCAAAGTGATTATTGAAACTAGTTTTTATAGAAATAGAAAGTTATAAAAACTATATTACCAGTGAAATCGTGATAAAATAACAAAGGCATATGAGTGATAATAGCGGGGGAGAACCCCCCGATAAAATACACAAAAATGTAAAAGATCCTTCGCCTTGGAATCCCAATCCTTTAGGACTTATTATGGACATCGACGCAATCCTAAGAGATACGAATGCTCGCCAACAGAATGAACAGGGAAGTATTACATCAGTTACAACACATTTACAAAATAATACAAATACAAACGAATCTAATAGTACAAGTGAAAATAATGTAAACATTAAACAGCAAAAAACTAGACCCTCATTAACTTATCAATCTAATGATATGGGCCCATTCCATATCTATGTAGAGCATAAAAACGATAATTTTAAAGGCAAATTAAACCCGATTAAGGTTGGAGAAATCATTCTTCAAAACCATTTAGATATAAACAATCAGATAAAACAAATACAATCAATAGGTAAAAACAGAGTCCGTATAATATTTAAAGACAGTAAAAGTGCAAATATAGTTCTAAATTCAGAATTTTTAAAACAGAATAATTTAAATGCCTACATACCAAAATTTTTGAAATTTAGACTGGGAGTAATAAAACGTATAGAGGCTGATTTATCAGAATCATTTCTAAAAGACCGCATTATGGCATACGATTTTCATAACAAATTTGAAGTAGATTTCGTAAAACGTATAAACAAAAAAATTAAAAAAGAAAATATAATTGAGTTAGAGCCTACCACCACAATAATAGTATCTTTCAGATGTCAGACTCTACCAAAATATGTGGAAATTAATAAAGTTTTATACGAGGTAGAAACGTACACACAAAAAGTATTGCTATGCTATAACTGTTTCCGGTACGGGCATTTAGGACGTCAATGCAGGAATAAAGAAAGGTGTATGAAATGCGGAGAAAATCATAAAACCGACGAATGTAAAAGCCCTGAAAAAAAATGTCTAATTTGTAAAGGAGATCATTATGTAAATGATTTCAAACAGTGTCCAGAATATACTAGACAAAAAGAGATTAAAAACTATATGGCTAATAGTAATTCATCATATAACGATGCCAACAAGGCAATCCCAAGGACGACGTATGCCAGCGTGGCCTCTTCCTACCACACTCATCAAACACAGCCTACAACCACCAATTCTAACCCTACATATCCAACCCATTATTCATTCCGAACCCAGCACTTAGATCACCAAGAAGTACACACTACACCTTCGCAAACAAGATACACACACAAAAAACCACATTCACCACAACCATTTACACAATTACCGAAAAAAAGGACACGAGTAACCGGACAAGATAACTCCACAATTGAAGCTCACAGAGCAGAGAGTTTCCCCAATAACATTACCTCAAAATGTTGGAGGAGTATTAAACTCTCCTTTTTACTTGAAAAATAATAATATAAATTTAAAAATAAATGAAGAAACGAAAGAATATATGCTTAGTACAATATTAGGTATTGTAGTAGAAATAATAAAAACATTTAATAAAAATAATGAAATAGAATTTCAAGAAGAAGACATAATAAGACTAGTTCAACAAAACATAGTAAATTTAGAACAAACATTCACAAAAACTGATGGAAATATTTAATATATTACAGTGGAATAGTAGATCAGCCATAGCAAATAAATGCAACTTAGAAAACCTACTACTTAAACAAAAGATTAGTATAGCCCTACTATCAGAAACATGGTTCAAATCAGGTACTTATGTTAATTTTACAGGTTATAACAATGTTAGACAAGATAGATACGATGGGAAAGGAGGAGTAGCAATCCTCCTAAAAAACAACATAAACTATACTATAACAGATTTCATTTGTACGGAAAAAATCGAAAAAATCGGTGTCACAATTAAATTATACAATAATACTAAACTAACTATTGTATCAATATACATTAGACCAGCAACAAAAATAACATTAAATGAATGGAATAACTTTTTTGAAAATATACCACAACCTTATATTGTAGGTGGAGATTTCAACGCCCACCATTTAGCCTGGGGATGTATTAACACTGATAGGTACGGTAAAACACTGTTAGACAGCCTAGAGCAAAATAATTTAGTATTTTTAAACGATGGTAGCATGACGTGTATAAATAATTATAATCAAAATCATAGCGCCATCGACTTAACTATTTGCAGTCCTAACATACACCATATTTTTGAATGGCTGACGTTATCAGACACACACGGATCAAATCACATACCGATTGTAGTAAAATGTCAAACAAATTTAAAATTAGTATCACAAACAAATTATAAAAGGTGGAACATAAAGAAAGCAAACTGGGATAGATATCTCTCAGAATGTCTTAACAAAAACAATAACAATACTAATTTCATTAATAATAATTCATATGAACAAATAACACATGTTATAAACCAAGCTGCAGAAGAATCTATACCTAAGTATATAAAAAATAAAAATATCAAAGTAAAAGGAAAACCGTGGTGGAATGAACAATGTGATCTAGTAGTTAAAGAAAGAAAAGAAGCGTTCATCAAATATAAACAGACCCCTAATTTAACAAACCTAATGAATTATAAAAAAGCTGACGCAATTTCGAAAAAAGTTATAAAAAGTGTAAAAAGAGACAGTTGGAGATCATATTGTTCATCCCTAAACAAAAATGTAACAATGAATAAGGTATGGGAAAAAGTTAATCTGTTTAAAAACAGGAAAAAAAGCAACAAACAAATGATAGACGCTTCTGCAGACTGGATTCTTGATTTCTTATGTAAACTTACACCAGATTATACAAATACACCTCCTACGCAAAGTGAAGTAGAAGAATATGAAAACTCAGAATTAACAAAAGAATTCACACTGAGAGAATTAAATATAGCCCTAAGAAAAAACAATAATACATGTCCTGGTAAAGATAATATCCATTATTCAATGATATACCATTTACCAACAACAATTAAAATACAACTGGCAGAAATATTCAGCAAAATTCTCAGAGAAGAAATGGACGTACCTACAGATTGGTACAATTACATTGTCGTACCAATATTGAAAAGTGGAAAACCAGAAAAGGAACCAAATTCATATAGACCAATTGCTTTAGCTTCCTGTGTTTTGAAAACATACGAAAGAATGATAAAAAACAGATTGGAACATCATCTCGAACAACGCCAACTATTACCTAAATCTCAATTTGGATTTAGAAAAGAAAAGTCTACACAAGAGCTTTTATGTGAGCTAGTAGTGGATGTATATCATGGATTTACCAGTAACAAGTTTTCCAGTATTATATTCCTAGACATAGAAGGTGCTTACGATAACGTAGACCTGGGAATCTTGACGACCAAAATGGTTAAATTAGGCCTTCCTCACCATCTTATCAGACACATTCAGAAGTTGTACAGCAACAGGAATATTTATGTAAGAACAGATAACCAATTAGTGGGCCCAAGACAGACATCCAAAGGATTACCACAGGGAGGTATTTTAAGTCCACTTTTATATATTATCTACTCATACGACTTTGAAATCGCCCTACAAAAATATGACGTTAAGATATTCCAATTCGCAGACGATTACGCCATAAGAACACAATATAAAAATATAGAGATGTGTCACAGACAACTCAATGAAGCAACAACTGCAGCTAAGAAGTGGTTTGAAGACAACGGAACAGCTATAAATGAAAGAAAATCGTCAGTTTGTACATTTACAAGGAGAAGATATCAGCATCCCAATACAATCAGAATGGCCAACATGAATATCCAGTACAAATCAGCTGTTACGTACTTAGGAGTTATATTAGACAAAAAACTCAATTGGAAACAACAAATTTCAAATGTTATTAAAAAATGTGAAAATGCTATCAATATCGTCAAAGTGTTTAGTCACCAAAAATGGGGAGCAGATCCAAATATAAGTTTAATTTTCTATAAATCATTCATACGATCAATCATTGATTATGGAAGCATTTTATATGGGACCGCTGCTAAATGTCACACAGAAAAGATAGAAAAAATTAAAAATCGATGTTTAAGATTAGCAATAGGAAGTTTACAAAGCTCGCCAATAAATGTCTTGGAAGTGGAGTGTGCAGAACCACCACTACATCTCAGAAGACAAATGCTGAGTGACAGGTTAATTTTTAAAATTAATAGTAAACAAGGTGAGGGCCAAAAAAACATACATAATTTATTCATTGCATGCCTAGAATCAAGATATTGGGAAAAGAAAAGATTACCACTCATAATAGAGAGTTATAACTGGATTATCGATTACAAAAATATTGTTTATGAAAGCAAAGTACAACCATGTTTTTCTGTGCCTTACAAAACTTTACTAAAACCACCAACAACGTATTATACATCGTATGACAAAGAAGACGTAACAACAAAGGTTCAATTTCAAAGACAAATAAATGAAAAATGGCACAACTTCGAGAAGATATTTACAGATGGATCAAAAAGGAATAATAAAATAGGATTTGCCTTCTTTCATGAAGAAGATAAATATTCAGAAATATATCAGCTACCCCAGTATACCTCTATCTATACCGCCGAACTAATGGCAATAAAAAAAGCACTAGAATACTGCCATAGATATGAATCCAGCTCAAAATATGTTATATTTTCAGACAGCAGAAGTGCAATACAAAAATTGGAAAATATAACACCCAATTCTGAACTAAATCACATAATAGTAGACATCTCAAGAATATGTAACGAAATCCAAAGCCTAAACAAAGAAATTCAGTTAGTTTGGATCAGAGGACACTCAGGCATACCCCAAAATGAAAAAGTAGATGAACTAGCGAAAAGGGCCACAGAGGAGGGAATCAAAATTCATAATTTCAAAATCCCAACAACAGATATGCGACAATTGGCAAAAACTAAACTAACAGCTGCTTGACAAAAACATTACGAGGAATATATGGGAGGTCAAAAGTTCAAAGCGATTGAACCAATAGTAAAACATAAACCTTGGTTTCATAAAGACAGCGATCGGACTTTCATAAGAACTATTACCAGAATTAGATCAGGACATTGTTTAACACCCGAGAATAAATTTAAACTGGGCATTTCTGAAAATGAAAGATGTCAATGTGGAGAAACAGGTACCCTACAACATTGCTTACTAGAATGCAATATTCACGAGTCGGCTATATCAAAATTTTATACAATGATTGCAAACATATTACCTTTGCCTGCTAGTTTGGATACAATATTAGCATCTGAAAAAAATGAGGTGAGAAAACTATTATATAAATTAACAAAAGAAACTAACATAAAATTGTAAATGAAGTAAAATGTTGTAAAATTTCTAACCAATCAAATTTTTGAAAAAAAAAAATAAAGGAAAAATCCGAAAAAAAAAATATACAAATAAGATAGTTAAAAAAAATACTAAAAAAAAAGAAGAAAAAAGCAAAAGCACAAAAAATGCATAAAAAAATACTTGAACATAATAAAAAAAAACATGAGCCTAAAAAAAGCATAAGCAAAAAAAAATCATATAAAAAAAGCATAAACAAAAAATGCATAAGCAATAAAAAAAGCATAGGCAAAACAAAAAAAAACCATAAGCATAAAAAAAATATATATGCATAAACATAATAATAGTAATAAAAATATATGTGTATGTAAGCTTATATATGTTCCACAACATTTTATAATCAAATAATAAATTAGACTGGCCTTTTGGTTTACTAAAACCAGTGCCATTAACTTGACACACACACACACAATTGAAATTGAACAAAGTAATTTTAATAACATACGCGACATCAAGAAGTTAATAGGTAGCTTCATCAAATAACCAACCTTTGCATTAATAAATGAGTTCACAAAAGGCCAAGTTTTCTGTAGTGGAATTTATTTAGAATCATACTTTTATGATTCTTTTAGGGATGAAACGATACCACTGAGGTTAAAGTAGTGATACTCATATAGATCGATTTTGTAAAATTTATAATAATAGAAACAGTAACAAGTATTGATATTCAAATAACTAAACCTTAACATTAATAAATAAATTTATGATTTTAACAGAAGACCAATTTTTATGTTGTGGAATTTATTTAGATAAATAATTTTCATTCTTTTAGGGATGAAACGATATCACTAAGGTATCAATACAGTATTGATACTTACTCATATTGATCGATTTTGTAAAATTTATAATAAAATAAATAGAAACAGTATCAAGATATTCTTTATTATTGATACGAAATTATAAGTAATAAAGAGAATTCTATGAAAAAAATCCGTTTTTGTAGTGTCTCCTCTCGGAAATAGACAAAAGGGTTTGCCAACTACATAAAACTAAGACTAAGATGTGTTTAAAAATATCAATATAGTATGTGAAAAAGTTGGCAACATATGGGAAACTTTTTTAGTATTAATGTTCCGGAAAATTTTTATTCTTTATAAAAAGTTCTGTATAGTCCATAACGTAACGTAAATATCAGTTATCAAATTTTTTCGTTCATATATGAGTTTTGTCACAAAATATGAATTTTTCTCAAGAGTAAAGTACCTTTATATTTAACAATATCGAAAATTGTTATTAAAAAAAGTTGCCCAGAACTAAAAACCACGTTCAAATATTCGACTAAATCCATTTATATAAAAAAATATTTTTTTAAATGTTCATTCAAAATAGAACAATTAGTAAAACGTAACAAAACCTAATACAATATAAATAGATATAATTGCATATTTGAACGTTTTTTAGTTCTGATCAACTGTTTTTTATAACAGTTTTCCATATTGTTGGATATAAAGGTACTTTATTCTTCAATAAAATTCATACTTTTTAATAAACCTCGTATACGACTGAAAAAATTTGTTATCTGGTATTTACGTTTTACGTTATGGACCATGCTAAACTTTTTATAAAGAATAACTTTTTTCTGTGACAATAATTTAAAAGTTTCCCATATCTTACATCTACATAATCTTAACCTGGTTTACCCTACGGGTGTCAGAGTGGCTTTTTACTTTTCATACACAAATTTGGCCCATTCCTTTTTGTTTCGAGCCTTTGCAGTTGCTTCAGTCCGTGTAATAATCCCCTTCCCTAGAATTTCTGCCACTGCATTGTTCCATGTTTGCCTTTACCATCCTCTTTGTCTTCTCTTGGTTGTTCTGGACTGCCATATCTTTTAACAGATATGTTGTGACCACCTCACACAGGTTCTTACCAACTGGCGCGTCACCTTGGACACCCTCGATGCAAAGTTTTTGAAACAAATGCTCCGGCGCCAGATTATTTTACGTGGTTTACTCCAAGGCCCCTTGACTCTTAGCGTCAAGAGTTCCAGGTAGCCTCAGATGGAGGTTAGGTTAGGTTAGGGGTCTCGTTGAATTTAACACTTATACAAAACTATAACCCTTTGACGGCGATGCTACGGGATATGAAGAAAACACTGATTGGATTGATTTGTATATTACAAGTCCTATTTAAAATGTATATTCAAAATAACACTTAAAAAAATTCAATTTCAAGCGGTACCGAATCATTTCAATATATACAGTATGCAAATGTGTTCAAGTCTTATTTTATTATGCACCATGCGAAATTTGCCGGTATTAAGGGGTGTGAGCAATGGCACAATAAACTAGGTGTAAGCAAGCAAATGCAATTGTTAATAACAGCGTAAGCAGTTTGTAATTATGTGGTGAGCAGCAGTAAAACAGTAAATACCTATCACAGTACTAAATAGGATATAACTATCTTCGCGGTAGGGACGGTCAATCGGGATAGGTGGGAAAATGCGACCAGACCAGTTTATAAAAAAAAAACTAATGAACATAAACTAGATTATCAATCAACACGTGGCAACAGCTTCAGACTTGGTTGAAAATCCTATTGTAAGAGAAAATATACTTTTCTAACAAAAAATGAGTGAACTCAAGAAAAGTTACTCCCGGCTGACGGTTGAGCAGCTGGTGGCAAAAGCCTCTGCTCTGCCCCGCAATCAGTTTTAAATTTCAAATTATCGGTTAAAATTGTTCTAAAATTTGGTCGGAAGATAGGACAGTGGTTACCCAAATACAACCAAAAAGAAACAACTGTGTCTTAGAATATATAATAAAAAAAATGAAACAAAATTATTACCGGAACAGCTGGTGGCAACAGCCTCTGCTCCGCCCCACAATCAGTTTTAAAATTTTCAAATTGTCGGTCAGATAAAACTATATATAATTTAGAACTAAGATAAATCAAAGGTAATTCAGAGAAAATTATGCCCGTCCGAAAGTGGAACAGATGGTGGCAACAGCCTCTGCTCCGCCCCACAATCGGTTTTAAATTTTTCAAATTGCCGGTCTGTTAAAACTATATATAATTTAGAACTAAGATATATCAAAGGTAATTCAGAGAAAATGATGCCCGTCCGAAAGTGGAACAGCTGGTTGGAACAGCTGGTGGCAACAGCCTCTGCTCCGCCCCACAATCGGTTTTAAATTTTCAAATTGCCGTTGAGTTAAAACTATATAATTTAGAACTAAGATAAATCAAAGGTAATTCAGAGAGAATTATGCCCGACCGAAAGTGGAACAGTTATTGGCAACAGCCTCTGCTCCGCCCCACAATCGGTTTTAAAATTTTTTAACTGTCTGCGAGCTAATACTGTATAGCAGAGAAATCAATTCCGAAATAAAAAAAATAAAAGATCACAGTCGCAATATACAACGTTTCTACCGGCTGAAAATGGGGCAGCTGGTGGCAAAAGCCTCTGCTCTGTCCCACAATCAGTTTTTTATTTCAATTATCGATAAAAATTTAAAATGTATTTGGGTAATTTGGGATAGGACAATAGGTATAACAATCTAAATCTGAAAATGTAAATCAAAATGCTATTTCACTGTATTGAAGGTTCAGTCACGAATTCCAAAAGAACAATGTAAAGAACACAATAATAAAAACTGTAAATACATTTTCTTATCACTTCGAAAAAAAACCGGCTTACGACAATACGGTACTAAATTTCTAAACAGTGTGACTACTAAATCGTTTACTGAAATCAAATATGAAACTTTTAAAACTCAACGTAATATTTTACTCGGTTCTCTAAAATCATTTTTCACTTACTGCTGTCTCACGCCGTTTTTCGTAATGAAAATTACTCAGAAAATAAGGGACGGTCGGGCACTAACAATTCACTTGACTTTAAAATTATCAATTTAACAAACTTTGTGACACGTGGTAGCAAATTGCAAAAATTTACAAACGGCAGCAGACAGACATAGAGACCCAAAACGCTCCGTTTTTGGAATTTATAATTTAATTCCTACCTAAAAATTTTGACGTTAACGGTGGTGAGGGAATTAACTTGAATCGATTTACTTAACAACAAGAAATATTTCTAATATACCGGGCGGCTTTGGTTTTAATTAAAATAGTTTATATACCGGACGTCCTCGATAATTTGAATTTTGAAAAGCGGAATTTAATAATTTTTTTTTACATGTCTTAGATGATATTTCATGGCTCTTGAATTACTAATAAAATAAATACTTAAATTAATGCTACGGGACTGAAACGGTACCAGAAATTAAAGTTGGAAAGTAAGTAACGAGTTATATACACTTATTAAAATTAAAATACAATCGGAGACAAAATAAAATCAATCCAAAATGCTTAAAAAAAATAACTCGTTACAATATATATCATTTTCCATTCTGGTAACATGTCCAAAACACTTCAACTGTTGCCTCTGTATCTTCTTTATTATCAGTTCGACTTCCCTTATAGTTTAATTCCTTATTTTATCCATTCTAGGTACTATTTTCACTTTACATAAGTACTTCATTTCCGCTCCCTGTAGTTTGCTCTTGAGCGATTTTGTAAGAGCTCAGCCCAGCTTTCACAACCGTATAAAAAATTGGACAGTTATTACTTCATTTCTGCTCCCTGTAGTTTGCTCTTGAGCGATTTTGTAAACGCCCAGCCCAGCTTTCACAACCGTATGAAAAAATTGGACAGTTACTCATTTTCTAAACCTTTAGCTTCGTTTGTTTGGATACCTTGTTTCTACCCAGGGAATTTTTATTTAAACTATAGTATTTTTTTGATACTCTCCTTTTGTTTATTTCTGTTTCTTGTTTTCCGTTACTTTGTATCTGTATTCCTAAATGTCTGAAACTATTAACTTGTTATAGTTCAGTTTCTTCTATTTGTAGATTTAAGCTTTCGTCTTCTTTCCTTATCAGTTTTTTCTATATTTATATGCATATTCCGAATTTTTAGTGACTCTTTCCATGCCAATAAATTATGTTGTAGATCTCTTTCGTTCTTTGCGAAGATAACTAAATCATCCGCAAAAGCACTTCTTTACCTCCTTAAGTTCCCTCAGTACATCGTCCATCACCATGATAATAGTACAGGACTCAATACTCCCCCTTGTCTTAAGTCCTCCTTTGTTATAAATTCTGCAGATTGCGCATTGTCATTCCTCACAAATTTCTAGTTGTTTTATAGAGGCACCTAATATTGGTTCTCAATTTCCTTCTCAACACCTCTTTGTCGCAAGCTTTACCTAACTAAATTCCTTGAGATGCAATCAAATGCTGTATACTTTTTCATCTTGTCTCTATAATTTGCCGAATTGTAAATATGCGGTCATGGGTACTTCTCCCTTTTCTGAAGCCGCTTTGTGATTGTTCCAACTAACGGTCTATTGTCTCCCGTAGTCGCTTCTCTAAAATTCCTTCATAAACTTTCAGTACCATACATGATTCTGCGATCATAATTGTTACAGCCACCGCCTTTCTCTTTTTTTTAAATAATGGTATGACTACTCCAAGTTCCCAATCTCTCGGTATTTTCTTCTCTTTCCATATTCTATTAAACATGTTTGTTATCAGTTGAAGTCCTTTTTATTATGTCAGGTTCTGTAGCATTTCAGTGGTGATATTATCATGCCCTACAGCTATCCCTCTTTTTAGTGTTTGTATAGCCTCTTTGACTTCCTCCGTTGTTATCAATTAATTGTGCATGTTATCTTCATCTTGGTTAATGATTTTTTCATGATTCATTAATTCACGCTCATTTTCTATGTTCAATAATTCTTCGAAATACTCTTTTCATCAATTCATAATTTCTGTTTCTTCGCTTTGTATAACACCTTGTTTGTTCTTGGTATATCTTGTATTATTCTTTTTACCATTTCTTAGCGTTTTCAATACCTTAAAAAATAATTTCTGATTCACTTTACCATCTTGTTCTTTTTTCACCATCTCTTTGGTTTTAGTTCTTTTCACTTTCGTTCTTTCTTTTTTGTTGATACTCTTTATATTTTTGTTTCTTCATTTTAACCTTAGTTTTGAATTTGTGCATTCCACCATCTCATTAACTTTTTATTTCCTTCTGTGGTAGTCACCCCACAAACATTTTTGGCCGTTTCTAAGATTACTGATTTTAATATTTCCTATATTAGTTATAATTATATATTTACTGCTACAACTTCTCCAAATTCTTTTTCCGTCAATTCCTTATTTTACTTTGCTATTTCCTTTTCAGTTAACCTGTATGATATAAT
This sequence comes from Galeruca laticollis, assembly GCA_963921935.1. Classification (NCBI taxonomy): domain Eukaryota; kingdom Metazoa; phylum Arthropoda; class Insecta; order Coleoptera; family Chrysomelidae; genus Galeruca; species Galeruca laticollis. The sequence goes on from OY998180.1 coordinate 172,113,153, forward strand.
AGTTCTTTTCAACTTTTGTTTCTTCTGTGTCCGGTTTTTTCCTTTTTTGATTGGCATCTTAATTTTTGCGTTCAATAAATAGTGGTCGCTTATATATTTCTGTTCTTATTTTTACTTTGAGATCTTTAATATCCCTCCTGGTTACATCTATTGATATTTATATATAAATTTATGTTTACATATAAATGAAGATATTGGTAACTGCAAACCTCTAATAAATTTTGTCTTTCACTGAATGCTTCCAAGACGAAATTAATGCTTTTTAGTCGACCCAAGGCAAGAAAAAACATTTCGGATCAGATCATTATTAAATTCAATTCGGAAAAATTGAAACTGTCGATAAAGCAAGAATCTTAAGCCTAATTCTAGATGTCAAACTAAATTATCAGGATCATGTTAATGAAATCATTTTCCAATTTAAAATTATTATATGACCATAGGCTTTACTTAACATCTAGAGTTGAATAAATTCTCTGTGAATCACTTTCTCTCTCTAATACAAATTATGGGGATGTAGTATATGGACCTTGCATTTCATAGCTTAATAGTTCAAAACTTCAACTAATACAAAACTGTTGTGTGCATTTCATATGCGGCATAAGGCGGGGACTAGATATCTCCGACAATTAGGATGGCTAAAAATGAATGAACGTAGGTTCCTTCATGCTTGCATGGTTTATTATAAAATCGTATCTTTCATAAAACCCCCATACTTATACCTGAAAATAAAATTGTGTACACAATATTAATATAAGGTTTAAGCATACACTAACTGCACCTTTACATAACACATCACTGTTTAAAAGTTCTTTCCCATATCAAGTGACACAAATATACAACAGGATACCCAACGAATACAAACACCTCACAAGTGATTCCTTTAGAAATAATATAAAATCAGAATTATACAGGGGTCGACTTGAGGATGCTTTGTAATTTTTTTTTAATTTGGTGGTATTTGAGAATGAATCTGTTTTCTCCTTTTGTAAATAAAGCTTTGACGTTAAACACTTAGTTATATTTTATTATATACTTAAGTAATTAATTAATTTCCAATTTTACTACCTATTTTTTGGAAGAGCAAGCAAGCTAAGTCTTTCTAAGACTAACAGCTTGAACTTTTGGTACCTACATTTTTTTAGCTGCAACAATGTAATGTATGATTATTTGTATTGTAGATTACCAATAAAAGCATTTATTATTATCATTACATAATCAATAATAGATTTTTCATTTCGACTTTTTACGTCCCTTGTATACTTCTGACTATCTTTATGTTAGTAGAACGAATTAGTAATTATTATTTCATTGAATATACAAAAATGTATTAACCTTATTCCATTATTATTCCTTTCAATTTCTCCATGTATTCCAATTACATCATTACTTTCTTCACTTCGCTTTCCAACACTTCCATTCAGATCGCCGATTATTATTAATCTCCCATTTACCTCGTCCATAGCTTTATTGAGCGTTTCCCAGAATTTTTCTCTTTTCAATGTCCTTTCATTTTTGTTTGGCCCGTATACAATGAATATGGTTTGCTCTGTCTTTAAATGTAACTGTAACTTCAGGATTCTCTCTGATATCCCCTCCCAGTTTTTAATAGTTGTTAGATGTTATATGTCTCTAATTTATTATACACCCCACTCCTTCTTTAGCCATACTATTTATTGAGATTCCAGTGTAAGTGAATAAATGTTCTTCGATTTCTCCATTTACTTTCTTTTTGGTTTCAGTAATTCCCAGTATATCTAAATTTTCTTTGTTAAATTCTTGTATTAATTCATATTCTTTACCCGCCACGTTTTCATTGATTTCATTAGTTATGTTTTTATTCGTATTTGTGATTTCTGGCGTTGTGACATTTCTGTTTGTATTACTAATATCATGTGTGTTCTTATTTTTCTTTAGATTTCCGTTTCGATTGTCATCGTTATTTCCTTTTCATTTGCGTTTTCCTTATCATTGCAAGTATTTTTCCATTTTTATCCTTTACCCTTCCTATTAGTTTTTTGCATTTCTCGCGCTTTCGTTAGTTTATCAGCAATGCAGTATATTTCTGGTGATCTTTCATTTGTTTTCAGTTTTTTGTCCTCTGGGGCCATTGCTCTTTGGAACATTCTTTTTGTGTCATCTATTCCATAAACATTGCCGTTGATTATCATCTTATTACATTTAATGGCAACTTTATGTCCCTTCATTCTTGCCTCTTTTAGATACGGAATTAGGGTTTTTCTTTCCACAACACTTTCTGTTCGGTAATATTCATTGTAACATTGGTACCTTTTAATTGTTTTCTTTGTTTGAGTGTGTAAAAATTTTGGTCTCCTGTTGTTAGTTTCAGTAATATAGATCTGATTGTATCATTTCATCAACATCACATTCTGGTTCTATTTCAACTCCAATTTCCTTTAATACTTGCGCCACTTTATCTTTCATTTCTTTGTTGTTCCACTATGTTGTCTTCTACTTTTCTTCTTATTTTTCCATTTCCTCTTAATTTTAAATTTTATGTTCAAATTCCTTCATTTCACTCAACAGAAACTCCATTTTGTTATTCATATCGCGCATTTTATTTGTTATTATACAGAACATTTATTCAATTTTTTCCATGGTTTTTGTATTGCTTTCCATAACAACCTTTTACATTAGCATAAAAAGCTGGCCTCGCCTCAACAGCGCGGACGGCTCTTCGCTTTTATCCAATCCTTAAAGTATCTACTTTTGCACAGTGCAGCAACACTGTAAAATAATTGAACTTGAATTTGTTAATAACCTTTTCAGTTAATGTGTTCAATGTTTATTGTTTTATTTATCACTTTTGCTCAAAAATGCTTTTAACTTACCAGTTTTTTATTCTTTACTCAGTGTGTTCGTCTATTATCACTTTAATATACGTATTCAATGTGTATTTTGTAATGAGATTACCCATAGCAACGGCCGCCGAACCAAACGTCAGACATGTTTGCGTTTTTTAATGAACAGTCAAATATACTCACCGCTGCGATTTTCTAAATTACATTGAGCTTCTGGTCATTTTAAAGCAACGATATATTTATTTGTAATTATCTAGTTCAATAATTTTGACGCGAAACTTTTTAGCTTCCTCAAGATTATCCTATCTCGGCCGCGAGCGGCCTCGGCGATAACTTTTCTTTCGGTACGCTCAAAAGATGTTTCGTGGCCTAGGTATACAAATAACTATTTTATCAAAGAGTTGAAATGAATTCGTTATATGGGCATACCGATACGAGTTCTTTTGACCTATACCTACTTGATACATAGTTTCAAAGTATCGTTACAAAAAGTACTTGGTATTAGAAGGAATCTATCGAGTAAGTACTTGTATTTACTAGTATCGTTTCATCCCTCGATTCTTTTATAGCAGTATTTTATAGTTTAAATTACATAAAATGACGTGTAATACTGTAAGTAGCTGTAGTTTTCTTGTATATTAATTACATGGTGATTTTGTATTTTTATATGAAATATAATTAGTATCCACTTTACCAAAAAGACGAAAACAGATTTATCAGTTTAATTTTATATAAATGTTAGTTACCATATATATATATAAGTAAATTTTCTTCTATTTTTATTACATTAATATTTGTAGTGCAGTGTTTTACATATTCGTTTTTGTAAGGATAAGCAATGGGTCACCAAACTGAGGCACGAAAAAGTAGACTGACAACACCATATATTTTTCATTGTTAACTGACGGTTTTCTCTTCTAATAATTACTCGGTGAGTCAAAATTGTGCTTTTTTGTTTGGCAATCGTAAAAATATTAAATTACTGACCGCACAATTAAGAAAACAGCTTCTGAAAAAATTTATAAGATTGAATAACCTTAGATTCACAGGACATAAAGGCAAATATTTATTTTGTATACATATGATCTTAGAAATTACCATGCTAGTGAAAGAGTCAATGGAAATGGTTGTTTGAACTTCTATTTTATCGAAGGTTTCAAGATTTTCCTTTCCTGCGAGCACACATTTTGTAAATGTTGCTAAATTTAAGCATTTTAAGGTTTTGATTTGCTGTATATATGAATTTGCTGATATAAACTGATTCATGAAGTGAAAATCATTTTTTTAGGAAACAGTAACAGTTCACCAAAAAATACGACCAAAAGATGTCCCTGGTACGCTTTTAAATATGGCTTTATTAAATTTAGGATCTTCAGATCCAAATCTAAGAACAGCCGCTTATAATCAATTATGTGCCCTCACAGCTACATTTGATTTAAAAATAGAAGGGCAGTTATTAGAAACGCAAGGACTATGCATTCCCTCCAATAATACAATATTTATCAAATCTGTATCAGAAAAATTAGCAACGAATGAGCCCCATTTAACTTTAGAGTTTTTAGAGGAATGTATACAAGGATTTAGAGTTTCAAGTATAGAACTGAAGCATTTATGTTTAGAATATATGACACCGTGGCTGCCTAACCTCGTTAGGTATGTAATTAGGAACTTGGTTTGAGGAAATTTTTTCTTGTTGGTAGAGTTTAGAATGAATACTTATTTGGTTATACTTTTTATTAGAAAATATCATTTTTTGCTTTGTTCGATGATTATATGGTCAGCCATAATTATTTGCTCATTGATTATTCATTATTTCAAAATATGAATCACCTGAGTTAATAATTATATGTCGGGAATAGAGCACTTTTGGCCAAAAAATAGTTTGTACAATTCAGAATTGATTGTGTAACTTTCTTCAACTGGTATATTTATCATGTGCCCAGTCCAATTTCTTCAATTTTGGTCTATGATTAATTGCACATGTAAAGTTAATATATTTTTTTATTTGGTTTTATGGCCTCTCCGCCACGTCAGCATTTGGCCACTGTAACTATTTAGCTTATTTTTGTATTATACTTTTCGGTTTATATGTGTTAAAAAGACAACAAATCACAGGAATAGACTTTTACCTATCGGGGTAACAGCCGACAATTTTCAAATCCCCATAGTTAGTACAAGCAATCAGGTTTAATATAGGAAGAATGATTATGAAAAGATCTTGATCATAATAAATACTTTTCTACATTTTAATTTTGAAAAAATGTCATCAAAAATTTGTTTTTGTTTTGTTTAAGTATATAAAATGCAATGGAATGATGAGTGGGATAGGATAATGTAGTTTTGTTATTTCGTTATAAATTGAAGTTGTGCTTTTCATCCAAATAATGAGTGTTATACTTTTAGATTTTGTAAAGCATCGGAAGAAAATAAAAGGCAGAAACAAGTAGCTGGTATTATAGAAAAATTAATTCTACTCACAATAGAAGAAGTACAAATGTACCCATCTATACAAGCAAAAATTTGGGGGTCAATTGGACAAGTTCCGGAACTGATAGATATGGTGCTAGATAATTTTATTCATAGGTCTGTTAACTCTGGATTAGGTTCACCCATGGTAGAAATAATGGCAGATACAGCTGTAGCTTTGGCATCAGCAAATGTTCCTTTAGTGGCTAAGAAAATCATTGGTCGGCTGTGCAGGGTAATTATAAAAGTACGCATTTCCCAGAGGATATTTAATATAAGCATTAATGAGAAGATTTGCTCGTTTGGTGTCCCCAATTCTGTTAAAAGGAAAAACCTTGTAGTTTACTGATCATTTACTAAATTCACCATTATATATTACTTACTCAATCCTTTTTTATTTTATTATATGCATTGTCTCCCCGAAATTGATTGCCAAAGCTTAGTAGGTGTTATTGGTGGTAATTAAATAACATCTCACATGTATACAATCTTTTCCTGCTTTTTTTCCTTGTCAAGTTAAAATTTTCTCAGGTATAGTTTCGAATTTTGATGAACCAGTATAATATAGTGTTATTTATTTTGGTTGTAGTATTAAGCAAACGTTTTAAATTAATAATGTAACATACTTAAAATAGCGTCACTTTGTTGCACAATAGATATCCTTCATTATGATTTAGGTAAGGGATTTTTACAAAGTAGGCTGCCATTCACAAAATTTTTGCACCATTCTTTGGGAAATGTAAACTTGGTAGATGGATGTCAATTTATTTCTCATGCTACTCCTAAGGAAATTTTCTGGGGTTTACCTGGATTTACAGAACTATCCTGCTTGTTTTAATATGCGCGACAGATTTTGGAATTTTTTCTTTGAAATATTGCTGTTTTCTGACGAGACGAAAATAGTATATTGCGCAAAAAATGTGGAAAGTTCAACTTTTCTCACGAGTGTGGAAGTTTAAGGGCGAGTGCCGCAAACACATGAGTGAGAAAAGTACTTTTCCCCACATGTTGCACACTATACTTTTTCTACAACTGCACAAATTTATAGAATACAAGTAAATAGTTATATAGAAAAAGTCTAGGCATCGAGGTTCCCCTACCGAAAAAAGTCCTAGACCTCGAGAATCCCCTACCGAAAAAAGTCTAGGCATCGAGGATTCTCTACCGAAAAAGCCCAGACATGGAGGATCTCCCTGCTAGAAAAAGTTGTGATTGTCCATATAAACGTATGTGTTGTGGACAAAGTGTCGTGAGAAAATGTATTCCTCACAATATGAGCAATATATAGTTTTGAAATTAAGGAAGCTATGAGAAATACGCTACTCTTCATAGCAGTTGTAGAAAAATATCGTATTCTAAATACAGAACTACCCCTAGATTAACTACGAAAAAGCAGTTGTAGAAAAATTATGTAATCAACTCTTACAATTTACGTTTGTAGGAAAATGTTAATCATTGGGTTGGAATAAACCTTAAGTTCGCACATTTATTATTGTTGAGTCGTTTGAATTAGTAATTTGTATCGAATTTCTTAATAATTTGAATTTATTGCTAAATGAAAGGGCTGCAAGAAATTCATTCCCATTGCAATGCTATGAGAAACAATCAAGAAATTGTCCTAGATTTTTTAGTAGCATCCTTGAACATGTACTTTTGTATAAGTATATTTAAAAATAAACTATGAAAGACTTGTACAAATGTTCATAGGTATTTATCTTTTTGCATAAAAAAAAATGGAATAAATGCAAAATAAATGTTTATGAAGCGCAGTGGAGGCGTTTTTTGTATATTTATGGCCATTAAGTATATTTTCCATAAATATACAAATAACGCCTCCACTGCGCTTCATAAACATGAGAAAAATGAAAAACATAAATTTGATTTTAATAATACTAAAATATTAAACGAAGATTCGAATTACAAAAAACTAACAATAAAAGAAATTATACACATAAAAAAAGAGACAATGCAGTCAACGATAAACAATATATCAAAAATCTAAACCAAATATACTATAATTTATTATAATGATCCCTCTACACTTAAAGTAGAAGAGGGGTAGATTATATTTATTATAATGGTAATATTAATTTTATGAATGTCCCTTGTATATTGTGAAACGTTGTTTCTAAGGCAGGTATTTTTGATTTTATTATTTGTGAAATTATTTTATCAGTTACTAGGTTTTGTCATCTCTGTGTGTTTTAGGGTGGGTCAAAAAAAATTTTTGTATCAATGAATTCTAATTGCGATAAAAAGATGTTACCTATTATTTTATAATGCCCTTTAAAATTTCATAACGATTGGATATCATTATCTGCCTTCAGAATAACATCTAGGATTCACAAGATCAAGAAAAACAGTGTACTCATAAAACATTGTTACAAATTCTGTTGTATACGTCAATTCTAATAGCGATTAAACGATGTTACTTATTATTTTATAATGCCCTTTAAAATTTGATAACAATTAGATATCATTATCTGCCTCCGGAATAACATCTAATATTCATAAAATCAAGAAAAACAGTGTACTCATAAAAAATATTACAAACCATTTTCGTTGTATACGTCAATTCTCATAGCGATTAAACGATTTTACCTGTTGTTTTATAACTTTTTGTCAAATATTATAACAATTGAATCTCAATATCTGCCTATGGAGTCACTTTCAATATTCACAAAACTAAGCAAAATATAGTTGAAATGGGAGCTTATGAACAATTAATTTATACTGTTTTTTACCGCGATAACTTTTCCCAAAAACAAAACAGTTGTTTTGCTCAACTGTACTGAAATCAACGCCCCAGCGCGTTCTTCTCACCCTCTCAACCTTCCGCCGTCATCTCCAACGGCAGTTCTGTGCTTCGCTCCCGCTCAGATCAGAGACGCTGCAGCTCTTTTTCCAACAAGTGGTTTTGGTTGTATATGTATCTATTAGTTTACGTTGTCAATAAAATATGGAACGAACTCGCAAAGCATTAGAAAGTCCGTTGTTTGGTGGAATCAGTGAGATTAAAGACAATATGCTTCCTACTTACGAGGAAGTTTTATTAATGGACAAAATATCAGTTAAAATCGAAAGCGGGTACTAAAAATAGCCATTTTTTCCTGAAACCGCAGATATTGTGTCAACAAAAATTAGGGAAATATGGGCAAAAACAAATATTCCCATTGTTTCGAACACAAGAATAACCCAAATATTAAAGACATATCACTCAAAATGTCAAAACATACTGAAATCACATCCTAATATGCCAAAAAAGAAGTTAGAGGATATTCGTCACAGTGGTAAAATGCTGTTTGATATTGCATGCAGTAAGTGCAAGGTGATCGATAGCTGTATGTGTCCTAGAGATATAAAAGTGTCATCAAAGGAAGTAAATTTTTTAATTGACCAACGTGATGACCAATATGATGATTGGAAACTTAGATGTCGTTGCAACACAACAAATGCAAAAAAACGTTAAAATGGAAAGTGATCACAGAAAAAGCCTTGTCTAAAAAGAAAAAAAAATTGATGAGCCTGGTACTTTCTATCAGTTTGCATTTGATGCTTCCTCGTCATCGTCTGATGAATCTGTGTGTTCTGTTTTTAAACCTACTTCTGCAAATACTGTGACTACATTACAGTTATCTCAGAAGAAAACTACGGAAACTGTTCGTGTTCATGTTCATTATCCTACATTATCAAAAACTTGTGACAAATACTGATAGGACAGCGGCAGCCATTGCTTCAGCGGTTTTGCATGATACCAAATCTAATGTGTCTGTGATTGACAAAAGCAAGTTACACAGAGAAAGAAAGAAAACTAGAAAAAATATATCACAAGAGAAAGTTTCACAAATGATCTGTATTTTGATGGACAGAAAGACAAAACATTTATAATCAGAAAACAAGGGGGTAAAAACTACAGGGACGTTATCCAAGAGGAGAATATTACTTTTATAAAAGAACCAGACTCCAAATATTTAGGTTAAATTGTGCCATCTTCTGGTACACCTAGAAAGTTCGATAGCCGATTATATTTTAAATGGGGGAATGTCTTTTGAACATTTATTAGCTATTGGTTGTGACGAAACAAACATCAATACTGGAAAAAGTGTTGGCATTGTGCGGTTACTTGAAACGTGGTTAAAAAAACAGTTACAGTGGATAATTTGTTTGCTACATATGAAGGAGTTGCCATTTTGACATTTGTTCCAATTTATTGATGGTGCAACAGCTGGACCTCAGACATTTTCAGGTACAATGGGGAAAGCTTTAGAGACTTGTGGAAACAATCTAATTGATCAATTTCAAAAAAATTTATTGTGATTTACCTTTGGCTACAGTGAACAATTTAAGTACGGACCAACTATATCTATACAGAATTATGTCCGCGATTATGACTGGGGAATTTCCTGTACATTTAACAAATAAATCACCAGGAAAAATGTCATGCAAGATGGCTAATCACAATCTTCATTTATATGCTTGGACAGAGGTTCCTTCAAAAAACTTCGTAATTTTAGCCACTTACATTATTAAAGTTTATGCTCCCACTTGGATCTTACATGTAAAGATGGAGCAAGACACTTACAGGCTTTAATTTCAATGTCGAGATACCTGTCAGCTGAACTGAAAGGCATAATAGATCCAGTGATACAATGAAACAGTTATTTTGCACATCCGGAAAATCTATTATTGGCAATGTTGACTGATCCCCAAAAACATATCAGAGAAGCTGGTAACAAAAAACACAACAGAATCAGGTTATCCCAAGTTCCAAGTATAAACTTTGATGCACAAAGTTATTATGATCTAATTGAATGGTAACAAGAAATAACTGAACCCCCAATTCTAAGAAATGTGTGTGATACAATTCTTAATTCCTTCATTGCAAAAGCAGTTGAGAGTGAATGTTCTGTTTTACTTTTATCCTGTCATACTCAAGCAGTAGAAAGAGTTGTGAAGACTGTAACTGAAGCATCCACTACGTTTTGTACAAAATATGGACGAGAAGGCTTAATTAAGGCGAAGTTAGAGTCTTGCAGAATAATGCCGAAGTAAAACAGTAAAAAGGATTTTGTTGCTACTTAGCTGTATTGTTTATATCAGGGCTTCCCAAACTTATTTGTACTGTGACGCCCTTGGGACTTTGCTATTTTTTTGCGACGCCCCTCAACCCAGTCTCCAAAAATATTTAGCAATTTTAGTACTAGCCTAGTTACAGGTTTATCAGAAAAACACTATTTGCACATTTATAATTTTTATTAGAAAATAAGAACGAAATCAAAACATAAGCACAAAAATAAAAAGAGATACATATTTATGTAACTGGCTGGTTAATGTGAGGGGTGTGCTTGCTTTTCTAAGCATAGCTTATGAAACCGGGGCTCCAGTTTAGAAATTGCCACCACTCTTATTTCTTTTCTATGTTTGACCTGTACTTGTTCTTAATTACTGCAACTGTAGAAAAACCTGTTTCGCACACGTACGAAGTCGCAAATGGTAATAAAACCTTAAATGCAGCAGTGCTGATGGCACGATATTCATGAGAAACTGAGCTCCAAAATTCAAACAGTTTGTCCTTGTCGTATTGAAGCTTTCGGCTGGAATCACAGGACAATTCTATTAGTCGTTCTTCTTCCTTTGTTGAAAGTGTCGATGCTGTGGGTGACTGGAAAGGGTTTCTGACCCAGTCATATTGCTCCAGATTTTCGGGAAAATACTTCTCAAAGTGTTCGCTTAATGATAACAAGTGCTGTGTAAACGTAATTTTTAAAGAGGGATTGAGGATTTCTATCGATTTTTCTCGTAGAATACCTTGTAAAGCAGGGAAACAGTCAATTTATTGATCTTCTAATTTTTTCTTCCATAAGAGCAACTTCTTCTGAAACCCATTAATTCTATCTGCCAATTGCAGGATATGAGTATTGTTTCCCTGCAAAGACTTACTAAGATCATTTAAGTTGTTAAATATGTCACAGAGGTATGCTAATTTTATTATAAACTCTGAATTAATAAAGTTTTCCGCATCATTATGTGATTCTGTATGTAGATACATGTAAAATTCATTTCTTAATTCGTATACACGTGCGAGTACGTTACCTTTGGACAGCCAACGAGAGTTGCAATAATAAATTAAAAAGGTATGCTCGGCTCCCATTTCTTCACAAAGTTTGTGGAAAAGTCTTGATTTCACGGGTCGCGTTTTAATGTTGTTAACCACTTTAATAATGCTATCCATCACAACACTTAATTCAGGTGTAATGTTCTTTGCTGCTAAAACATCTCTATGTATGACACAGTGTGTCCATTTTACACTTAGAGCCTTGGTTTTGATGAGAGCTTGTAGTCCTCCATACTGTCCAGACATCGCCCGGGCACCATCCGTACACACGCCCACACAGTTATCCCAGTTAATATTATTTACAGTCATATATGAATTTAAAATCTCAAATAAATCAGTAGCTTTACCACTTTCACATATTTTTTGCAAAATAATAATTCCTCACATACATTTGTTTCTTGTATGTACCGTACGTAACATATCAATTGAGCATCATCATTACTATCAGTCGCCTCGCCCAGTTGAATGGCATATAAACCTGAAAGTTTCCCCACAATTTGCTCATTAATATCTTTTGCCATGTCGTGAATACGGCGACTAATCGTATTGTTTGAAAGAGGTACATTTTTTATTTCTTTAGCTTCCGATTCTCCAATCATCACTGATACCATATCAACTGCTGCAGGTAAGATCAGTTCCTCAGCGATCGTGTGTGGTTTTTTACATTTGGCAACACGGTGAGCTACCATGTAAGAGGCGAGTAATGCTTTGGTAGAAATTGCTGCTCTTGAAACCAAAGCTGTGGACTGATGTTTTAGTTCTTGCAATTTTCTTACAAAAAATCTCTTGGCTTACCTTGTAAATGACTGTGAGTTGATTCCAAATGCCGTTTTAGTTTATTAGGAAGCATACTTTCAGCCGCCAACACTTTGTGACAAACAACACATTGTGGAAGCTGTTCATCCCCTTTAGTAATGCAGGTAAATATGAAATTCAAATATTGCTCGTCATATTTTCTATATTTCTTCTTTTCACTTAAATTAACATTACTGCTCTCGCCTGAGTCTTCACTTCGTTTCCTATTATTTTGAATAAAACTATCCATTATTGTAATCAAAACTCCGCGTGCGTAGTTAAACAAAACAAAAGCTTGAATGAATGACATGAACACGCGTGACAGTAGAGAACATGAGGGAGGGGAGCCGGCCGGCAGCGGCGGCCCCGCTGTCCGAGCCGAGATTTATGTCAGAATGCTCAATCAACTCGGTCGCATCGACACGCGACGCCCCTGGGACAACGTCGCGACGCCTTAGGGCGTCGGAACGCACAGTTTGGGAAGCCCTGGTTTATATATTATAGTTTGTCTTTGTTTTTTTATTCAATATTCATCTTTGAAATTAGTTTAAATTTTTTACTCTTCCTTTTTGTCAATATCACGAAATTTCAATGTCCAACCGGAAGTAGAAAATAGTGTCACAAAATCAAAAACTTAATTTAAAATGTAGATGAGATTCATTTTAGCACTCTTAGATATTGATAGCTTACACACATTATATTTTATGGGTTTTTGATAAATTAATGATTTTCCAAAATAATCCGGAGGCAGAAGATAACATTCATTTGAAACAAGTTTTTATACATTAATTTAGCACATTTTACGAGTATTCCAAAACGAAATTTCACAAAAAAAAAACTTCCATATATATGTGACCCACCCTAGTGTGTATATTTGATTTTAATCATCGTTCAATTTATTGTTAACATCATGCATTTAAAAATTTTGAAAATGCTCCAAACTTAGGAGCGAAACGTCAAATAGAAATATAAATTGATATAGAATTTATTGTAAATCTGATGCCCAAGAAAAATTTAAAAAGTTTATATACAAGGTTAAAGAAAATTCAATCAATATAAAATCAAACACAAGGCAGTTCACTTCTTGGTCTACCCAAAAATAATTATTAAACATCAGATAGGCATCACATTGAATGTAACTTCTGCGATTCTACCGATATTTCATATCGAAACAATTGTCAGTTTTTTAGAATTTTTATCATTCCACACAGTAAGGGTAGAAAAGTAAATTTCTTCTGCATTTTTATCTCGAAGCATATGTAAAACTTATTCTGAATAGATAAATTTGTGCTGAATGTGATTCATTTATAATAGAAATGTTCGGGACACTAAATTCTTTCCTCCACTTGTTGTTTATTAAGAACACCTTTTAATGCTTATGTTAATTTTCCTCTTCCATAAACAAAACATAATAAACAATATAAACAGTTACTAGAAGATTATCAGAATTTTGAAGTTCTCTATAATTTATGTTTACTATATTTTAAGAGCAATTACTAGTAGCAATTGATTCAATGTATCACTTATATTAGAAGTGTTGATTGTTTTTACGTACGTTCATATTTTATCATGAAATAATCGAGACTGTTTATATGTTTAACATATGTTCAAAATTATTATTATTTTTCAGTTACTATAATGGTAACAGTGCAAAGTAAAAAAAATTGCCAGTACAATTTGAGACAGAAACTGTCGACCAATCGTAAAAGTTCTTCTTGAACTGTCAAACAGTTGTATCACTCATAATTTAAGATAACGAAAACCTGACTATACTATGTTTTTTTTATATGAAAGCGTAACTTTGTGTATGTGGAAATTCTATCTGAATTAGTGGAAACACTGTAACTAAGAAAAATAGTTAAGTTTTATTTACAGCCATTGAAAACTAAACAATTACAACAAGTTTTTTGTTTACGGCGTAATCAATTGATAAAATAATTGATCCTTTAATAAAATTGAAAAGGAAAATATTTTGAAAACATAGGAAATGTTGCATTTTCATCTAGTCGTATCTCCTCTTGAGAAAATGCTGTACTACATATTTTTTTGACATCGAAATAACAAACAAAAATGCATCAACATTTCAATAACATAGGTAATGAAACATAATGAGGAAGGAGTTCTTTTCAATGGCTAGCCAGCTTAGCAGCCTTACAATTTGATATTTTAGACTCCTAAACACGAGTTCACGAAAAATTGGGAGTCTTACATTCTGGCTTTGTTAGTCCGTCCGCGGAAGCGGCGGACGGTAAGTGCTAGAGGTTGGGTATAAACTGATTTGGAATCAGCATGGTCTGATACCTCTCCCATGGAGAAAACGCTTAACAAATTCGGTAATTGAAATATTCATTAAACTGAAATCACTGTTTCTACGTATACACCACACTGCTTTGCTACTTGTTTTATTTTTAGGGAAGAAACAAAAATTCATTCAAGTCCAACCGTACGGGAGAGTATGAAATATAGAATCCAAAAAGCAGATCGAAGTATTTCTCTTGCTGCATTAGGTATTAGTAGGTGATTTTTTGGGTTTTGTAAATTTGTTAATTGCCAGCTTAGTTTCATTATGTTCCATTACATATGTTGAAAAATGTTATTGATACGTTTTTACTTGTTACTCCACTGTTAAAATAATTTGAGCAGCATAATTTTTCTTAAAACTTATAAGGTGAGCCACACTCACAATTGAAAAATGACTATATGTTTGGAACACTAGTTATGTATATTTGCAGTTTTAACAAGTCAATATACTATTTGCCTTTTCTCTAAGCTGAGTGTTTTGCATTTTGAACTTCCCTTCATTTAATAATAGGTGATACAGAAAAACTATGAACAAAAGTTAAAGAATAAGAAAAGCGGATTCTAATGTTGATATTATCTACCAAGCTTAATTAGGGTATATTTTCTAAAAAAATACGATTTCTTAACCTTTGTGGCACTAATCTTTTGAACGAACCTGGAGTACAAAGGGAGTACATATTCTACCATTTTATTTTAAGTTTGGAGGGCAACATCCTGCTACACATAAAAAAATGCAAAATATTATTGCAAATTTTATTCGAAATAATGTTATTTTTATAAAGCAAAATACATAAACTCAATTTAAATTTCGATTTTCATCGTACCTGTTGTAATAATTGATTTTTCTTTGATGGCCATGATTTTTACAAAAACAGTTCTTACATTTTTCACAATAAAGCCGACCCTTCTTATCGTCCTTTCTTGGTCAATAATGGCAGCGTCCAAATGACAGATCCGGATTTGCCGTTTTCTTGTGACGCTCTCTTACTTCCTCTAAAATATAACGGACGTCACTATGACACCCGCGGCCTTACTATCTACCAGATTTTCTCGGGCGCCAGATTTTTGGGATGGTTTACTCTACCGAACTCTCGAAAATGCTAGCGTCAAGAGTTACCAGGGTAGCAACAGATGGAGGTTAAGTAATTCCAGGGGTCTGTTGTTCTTAACCTCTATGACGTGCGAAGTGGGAAACAGGCTTTACTTGTTTACCACTATCGGAAAATGAAACCACCGGTGCTTGATAAAATTATAAACTTTATTTCGACTTGATCGAAATAATTTGGGAAAAGGAAAATAAAACGACCCAAGGAGATATATATTTAAAATAACTAAATGTTGATTAAAACCCCTCAGTATTTACGATATCTAATTAGATTATTACTCAGACCAAAGCACTTTACCACACAATAAATATTTTACAATCACAAACCTAACGTGCAAAGCTTCGGCATAGTTTCGGCGATTGCCGGTGAAAATCAGTGGACATTTACTAGCAGTACGGTGAAAATTACCCAGAGAAAGCGTTATTAAGGCACTAGCGGTGTTTTACGGGAGCGTTTCTTGGTATTTGTGTACGGCTTAGAATAGAACGGCGGTAAATAATAAATTTCCCTCGGTTGTTGTGCGGATATTACCCCGGCCGTTGGTGCTAAAATCAATCGCGTGAAGATCAGTTAGTCGGCAGAATCCGAAAACCTCTCCTTGGCGAACCTGCTATGGCAGCGAACGCTCACGAGATTATTTCGTTTCACGTCTTGGAAAACCCTCGAAGGATGCACCTGCTATGGCAGCGAACACAGACGAGGCTCCTCCAAGTTGCCTATTATCAAATATTTAGAGTCACGCTACCAAGGCCTAAGGTACTAGATTGAACAATTCCCGAAATACTTTGAGAATCCCCCAAGAGTCTACCTGCTTTTGAAGCGAGGATGCTTGGAAGTTTCCCAACGGTATTTCCTTTCCCTAATGTTGTAATATCGGAATCGGGATTCCCGAAATACTTTGAAAATCCCCCAAGAATCTACCTGCTTTTGCAGCGAGGATGCTTGAGAATTTCCCAACTGTATTTCTTTTCCCTTAAATGAAGTCAACAGATCAAATTTTTACTTCGGAATTGTACACAAATACACGGAAAATCACTCGAATCAAACAAGCAGAAAGCAAAATAAAATCTATTAATATAACTACAAAAGATGCTAGGAGCAAAATGAATTTAACTCAGAAAGGATGATTTATAAGATAATTTTTAAATTCGCTTACCTCGTTGGCGAAAATCAGTTATAATTTTGGAGACGGCGGAAAACAGCGGAGAGCACAGAAAATAAGTGTCTAAGCACAGAGCAAACACCAAACAGCAGAGAGAGCTATTCCGTCCCGTTTGCCGGTTTTATTCATTCTTCTCTAGACCCCACTCAGGAGGTCCCCTACTTAACAATCTTAAGAACGGCGCGGACTGTACAGTAAGCAATGCATATTCAATATACCGGATGTATCAAAAGCAATACACATATTTTAAAATTATTACTAGTAAATAAATTTATAGCTTGTCATGAAAGAGGGGTGTATAACTTAATAATAACATAACTTAATAATAATACTAATAAAATGAGAAACTAAAATATATACAGTGGGATGTCTGAAACGAAAAATAGTAACATCCTTACACACCTGACTCATAGCATCCACTACTCTTTTTGGGATACCCTTTCGATTTTTCGTTCTTCCGGTTATACGGGCAAGTCCCAAATCAAGTAAAAACAATCTCCTTTTATCCCTTTGATGTTTTTTCCAATCTGGTAACTTTTTTGTCCATAGTTAATATGAATGTACGCCAGCTATATCAGTAATGATTTGGAAAAGTACAAATAGATATCTTTTGGTGCCTCTTTTTATGCTATAAACATTGACCAATTTATCCATAGCGTCTACCGCATCTTTCGTTTTATTGTAACGGAATATCATGCCTGGCTTGAAATCCACCTATGGCCTCGTGATGTTCAGTACTCAATAAAATTACAACATTTTTTTTGTTCACATACGAGGCGAAAGTAATATATATGTTTTGAATGCAAATAAAGAACTTTACTCTGCTGCGATTGGGCAAAAGGGCGGGAGAAATATGTTATATCGAGCCACTGAGCATAACACAAGTAGTTTTCGTACTTCGCAGAGTTCTTCGATTTTTGTTAGTCAAAAGTGAATTATATAGTACGAAGTCTTGAGTTCCTTATACACAAGTGTCGCCTTTCAGATTGTGCTAAAATGTACCCAATATTCATCGATATACTTATACATTCTATTGTAAATACTATTAAAATTCATTTTTACATCGTTATCACTATCAACTGTTCTAAAAAAAGTTGACCATGCCGAACCAGTGTACTAATTGTTCCAAAGCAGTGGCGGATGGTAATTCAGCTCTCCAATGTGATGGGTGCAGCTGGCTATACACATGGAATGTACGGGTCTGGCTTCCTCTGATCGAGTCACGAGACAAAAAATTCGTGGACGTAGTATATTATATAATAACTGTTCCTCTAATCTCGTTGGTCTAATGAATCTAAGAAGTAAACTTATACGGATCTCACTGCAGAGGTGTCCGATTTAAAAAACAAACTTTCAAACGCTGAAACCTTCAACAGTGGTGCAATCATAGATAAAATTTCGAGGCCGTAGAGCGCATTTCACGTTCCAAAAATATATTTGTTAGAGATGTTCCAGAGGTTGATGGCAACATTACAACTAAGAAAGAACATGATAGGAATGTAATCATCGAAATACTTAGTAGCGTTCGTTATCAGTCTCAACAGGTGTCGTTTTTTCGTGTTGGCAAACCCAACCAACACTCCTAGAATGTTGAAAGTAATTATGCAGAAAGTAATTATGACGACAAAACTCCCATCCAACAGGAGAATCTGAAGGACCTTTGTAATGAGTTAGATATACATCTTAACATAGTGAAAAAACTTAACTATTAAATACGTTAACGGTTCTCCTAGAATAACGACGTTTCGTCCATAACTCGCCTTCTTGTTTTGTCGACTGGTCTATTCTATATATAAACATTTGTTCTTTATGTGCAAAATTAAATGAATTTAATTGTAACATGCAGCTCCTAAAACGATATGTAATATTCATTACGGAAACTTAGTTAAACTCAGCAATTTTGGATTCAGTTCTTGCTATTGACAATTACACTATCTTTCGTGCCGATATACAACTTTTCAAAGGGGAAAGTGTCTGTATTTGTTTATCCAACAACATAACATAAAAATTTTCCGTCTGTGTCATTACCTCTTTTGTTCCAAATACCGATCTCTTTTGCCTAAAAATTTCCAAACAAACCACTAATATTCATTTTGTGTGTGTTTATCGCCCAGGCGATACTTCCCTCCTAGATAATATAAATTTTATTGACAAACTTAGAGTGCTGTTTAATCTTGAAAATGCTGTCATATTTGGTGATATTAATTTTCTGGACATAACCTGACAGATTACGTCAAGTTCCGGAGGTAACAGCGCAAAACATTTACTCATAAACGTAGTCTTGGTTCCCCCTTACTACAGTTGATAAGTGAACCTACACATTTTAGGATTTATAACCAACCTTCAATCCTAGATCTCCTTTTCACTAATGATAATAATTAATTTCTTCTATTGAAACCCACGGTCCGATCGGAATTACAGACCACGTAGCCATAACGGCGCACGTTCAATTTTACTTAATTTCTGTCCCAAAACGTGATAATTTCTCTACGTTTTCTAAGACTAACTTTGTCAGGATAAATCAACTTTTCTTAGATATAAACTGGGGCAACGTACTTGGTGCTCTAGACGATTGTTCCTTGATGTGGTCTACATTCCACAACATTATAACACAAGCCATAACTAGTAACTCAACTGAACGCCGCGTTTATAAAATTAAACTAAAACCTTAGATCGACTGGAATACCTTACAAATTATCAAGCATAAGCGAAACTTGTGGAAAGCATATAAACACTCTCATAATTTAGCAGACTTCCTCTCACATAGAAAATTTTCAGACACATTAAAAAAACAACTCACCAACCTAAGACGAACTTACGAAGACAAAATTGCCAACTCCAACAACAGTAAATTGTTTTATAAATACGTCCGCACGTCATTTTCCTCTAAAGTTGCATTTCCATCCCTTTGTAAATCTAATGGAACCTTTTCTACTTCTAACTATGAGTCATCTGAAACTCTATCTAGTTCCTTCTCCAAAGCTTTTAATGTGGAACCTTCTGAAGATAATCTTCCTCAGTTACGGGGTCGTCGACCCTCTGATGCCATTAGCAATATTTTCTTCTCTCACAAACAAATTGAGTCCCACTTGCTAAAGCTGAAAAACAACTCGTCTCCAAGAATTGTCGGTCCTTCGTCTTTCTTCCTAAAAAAAGTGTGTTTAATATCTCATCCACTAGCAATAATAATTAACTGTTCCTTTTCTCAAGGTTGTCTTTCTACCACTTGGCAATCAGCTTTGGTTACTCCTCTCTTTAAAAAAGGTGACAAATTAAATGCTAATATCTACCGTCCAATTAGCCTTCTAAAGTTATGGAATCGATAGTCGCCGAAGCGATTTCTGAGTTTCTGTTCAATGATAATCTTATCCCTCATCGGCAACACGGCTTTGTCAATGGCCGTTCGACATTAAGTAACCTCTTACTATGCGTTAACGACTGAACCAAGGCTTTGAATAATAATGAGCCTACGGACATCATCTACTTCAACCTCGACAAAGCCTTCGATAGGGTACCTAAGCGACGATTTCTCTGTAAACGCAGACGATACAAAACACTACTGTAAAGCTTTCATCAACCACGCAGACCTTCAAAAAGATCTAGATAACTTGCAGAAATGGTGTTCTGAGTGGCTACTACCTCTTAACATTGATAAGTGTGTTGTTCTCCACATAGGAAAGAATAACTCTCTACTATCTTACACAATTAACGCTCAGTTCCTAATTCCAGTGTCATCCCACAATGACTTAGGGGTTACAGTAAACTCAAGCTGTAAATGTGGTGACCACGTCTCTGCAATCTGCAAGAGCGCTCATTCTAGACTGTTTCTCATTAACAAGTCATTTCCATGTATGTCCTTCACTACTTGCTGCATACTTTTCAAATCATATGACTAAAAATTAGTATCTAATATCTTTGTGTCTATCCTATATTGCACCCCCAATCTATACATGGTACACCCATTGTGTTGTCCAGCTCTGAAATGCCCCGGAGCAAATTTAAGTGTCCCTGTGCATTCCCCAAAAAATAATAAAAAAATAAAAAGAAATAAAACAATGAAAAAAAAAGAAAGAAAAAGGAAAAAAAATTAAATTAAAAAAAAAGAAAAAAAACTATTATCTCTTTAAGTGGCAAAAGTCTGCGGAGCCGTTTTTTTACTTTTCTTTTTAATTATTGTTAGGAAACCATCTGTCTAAGCACCAATGAAATTTGCTTCGGAAGAAAATCGCGGAGTGTAGATTTATTCGCAAACTGTAGTTTCTTTGTAATGTGGGTACTCACCGGATTGCTGGCCTTCTACACCTTAGGATCCCCTGATTTAGGCTATCACCATTTTTATTATTCACTTGAACGTCTCAGTATCTTTTCAATCACTTTAATGTTCAGTTTGTATTTATTTATCACCAAAATTACTACTTTTTAAATTGCCGTGGTTAACGGTCGCCTGCCAAACGTTGTCTGTCTTGTCCTTTTTAGCGCAGGCGCTACACGATATGCGCACCCAATCGCTTGAAACCAGCTGTTTTTGATCAGCGCGGAAATTATTTGAAAATTAGAAAAAACTCAAATCATTAGTGCATGAACACCATCTATTATACAAACATTTTTTTTGTAAATTTTTATAGCACCTCCTTGTATTTTTTTAAGGTGGGAAATAATTATCCCAAAGTATTTTTAGGAAACCTGCTTCACACACAATTTCAGTGGGAAAATGATTTCCCACCTTAACTAATAACGTAAAGAACACAGTAAAATGTGCTTATTATTTATAATGATCAAATAAAAACAAAGCCGCAATGAAAATAGGCAGAAATAATACACTAAATATTGTAGTAAAGTATTTTTGCACAATACATATAGTAAAAAAAGTAATTCAAAATTATTGGACACTAATGTTACTGGCAAAACAACAAAAGGTAAAAGTATAAAAAACTAGATTTTTTTTCTAAGATTTATGAAATGGAGTAAAACAGGTTTTACATAATCCAACATTGCATCTTGAACACACAATATTGCTGCATTTTTCTTTAGTCTTAGTGCTGCAGAGGGTGCATCTTCGATAATTTTTATTTACTATGGATAAGTGATCACCTACATTGTACGGTCTAACAACATTTTCAACCAATGTCTGATTGCGGTTAGGTCGTTTTCTCGCTGAACCTTTTCCAGGTGAAAATCCACGCGTCTTTTTACTGCAGAAGGTATCAATCAGTTGATTTACCAAGATAGATCTAAATTTCAGTTGGCTTGTAGGCTTCTTTTTTTGCAATTTGACGGAAAATTTATACGGGATGTACGAGTTCACAACAAATGCTTCTAACAAGTATAAAAAAAATTTGATCCACCAACGTCGTGGCTTATGATTCATATTATAAAATGACATGTACTGGTCAAAACAGATATAATTTTTGGACAATTTACAGGTATCGTGTCACCTTTTTGATTTCGTCGTGAAACAATTGTTGTCTCACCTGGACATGCATTTTATTCCACGGTTCTTCCATTTGGCAACGCCAATATTTCCTGATTGGGCGAAATCAAACTCAGATTTTTGTAATTCTTTATCACTTTTCATAATAGTTTTTGGATAATACTTTCTATCCGTATGTAAACAACTGTTTTTCAAGCAGGGCTTCAAGAAGTGAAATGTTGCAAAAATAATTGTGAACATATAAGCAATAATCTTTTTTAGCGTAAGGCTGCTATAGTCGCAAAACCACTTTGTCACCCAATGATTGTGCAACTGTACCATCTTCATTTTTTCCTGTATAGATATCAAAATTTAGCAAAAAACCAGACTACCCATACTATGAAACCCCTTTTTGTAGGCTTCATGGGCATATATTGTTTCATGGATGAGCGTCCCTTATACCCAATGATAGATTCGTCAATAGATATATTACGGGAAGGGTTATAAATACTGGAAAAAACATTTTTGAGATGATCGATTAGAGGACGCAATTTGTAAACTTTATCAAACAAATCGGAATCTTTGGCTGGCATTTTTGTATTGTCGTTTAGGTGCAAATATCTCATAATGAATAAAAAGTTTTTAAGGGTCATAACTTTTGCGATTCGATCACGTGAAAATTTTCGTCTTCAGACCAATACAACTTTATGCTGGGTAATGGATGAATACCCATAAACACCAAAATTCCTAAGAATGCTTTCAACTCCTCTAAAGTTATTTTCGTAAATTCATTATTTTTTAGCAGCTGTGTGGCATATAAATTACTTTGCTCTACTACAATTTTTGTAAGAAAGCTATCAGGAAGTAAGTTCAGAAATATCGATAGGGGATTTTCGATGTCGATTTCAGAACTTGGCCCTACATTTTCAGTAAATTGGGAATTAGCATACATATCTGGAATTTATGTGGATCTAGTCCATTCACACGTTTTGTCTTCAATTCTTGTATTGCGACTTCTTTTAGTATTTTTAGATATTTGTTCAATTTCTGGGTTCTTTTCTTCTGTAATCACCGTTTCAGTTTCGCTGCTGATGTTACAATCAAAATCTCTTTCTAAGAAATTATATTTTTTAGTTTTTGATGGGGGCTCATAATTTGAATCGGCTAGATCTGAATCTTCATAAAAACAGTCAGAAGAGGACGTTGCTTTGATTCGGGTGCGAGTTATGAGTTGATCAGAATTTTGTAACAAATTTTCATCTTGTATGGGCTGTTTTGTAACGTTTGTGTGTAAAAAATAGGAGTGATATTTGAACTAACTTGTTGATTGTGCCCTAAGTCATCTATGGTAGGGAGTGGTAAACGCTTTCTGATATGGATGAATCTGGAACTGGATCTACTTATTGTTTCTGGCATATCGTCTTCAGCATCGGAATCGCCCTCACATTCCGAGTCCAAGGCCATATTATCTGTAATTGTGTCATTTTTTTCATCAATTAGCTCCTCCAATTCTTTTTCGGTTAAATATTTTTGGCGCCACATCTTGTACTTTTCATACCAATATTTACACTGCAAAGAAAATGAACAAAATTGGACTTTGAGGGAAATTGCAGCCTGGCCATATGCAATATACGTGAAACAACATTTCTTTGATATCGCTTTGATCCATACCAGCCTAAAAAGCCAGCCGCTACATTTGTTTCTCAAATGCTTTGAAAAAAAAAATGAAAAATATGCCAATTCTACCCTCAAATAATTTTTTTCAATTATTTAACGTCAATTTACCAAATTTATTAACTGACGAGTATCTGAAACAGGTACTTACATTTTTTTTCAGTTTATTTCTGCACTTTTTCACCAAAATTACTAAAAACACAACAAAAACATGCTCTGCTACTGCCTTCTAAAAATAAACCTTGGTTTGTGAACCACTGGGATAATAGTTTCCCACCAAGCATTCTGCAGCTTCAGTCGTTCTTCAGACATTGACACAGAGATGGCGCTTGATATTCATTGATTAATAATACTGTTCAGGGAAAATGTGATCCCACTAAAACATTAACGCCCCGAGTTAGGCAAAGGAGTAAACTATTAACCCAATACCACTTAAAGGGTTAAACAAGGTAAAGATATTAGGGCTTAAATATATTGTGATGGCAGACTGATGACAATCAATCATTTTTCACAACACAATTTCAATTTGGCGAAAGTATTTTTTTCCAAAGCCATTGTAAACACACACACACACAAACACTCCGTCCGATTTTGGAATATGCAGGTCCGGTGTGGCATCCAGATTTAATCCGGGATCAAAATTCATTGGAAAAAGTTCATCGTTACGCTACAAGACTATGTTTTGGTAGGTCAGACACACATATGAAGACCGTTTAACTTCAGTAAATATTTTGCCTTTTGAAAGTAGACGTCTTAATGGGGACTTAATATTGACTTTTCACATTATGAAATTTAATTTTCTTGTACTTTATTCAACTTTTCTAGTTAATACTGACACACGACTTTGTGGTCACTCTCTAAAACTGAAAAAAGAATTATTCTGCACTAGAGCTAGACAAAACTTTTTTAGAACAGGGTCTTTGATGTTCTGGATGGTCTTTCACAAGACATTATTGATTTCCCGTCTGTTAATGAATTTTAAAAAAAATACATTTGTTTAGCTGAAAGTTATATTTTGACTATTTGTTAAATTTTACTTGATTAACCATATTTGTTTGGCTATGAATTTTGGATTTTTGTTGGTTCTTTATGTACTTTGTAGTGTAATTTTACTGTATCACTCTTTTTCTTGGCTTTAGGTTTGATAGTGGTAGAACAATAGTATTTCTCTGGTGTTGGGCATCATAGGGTTCGTTGAATCCTCTGCCCTTTTTCGATTTATAATAGTAATAATAATAATATCGGCTTTGTTTTTCCTCACTGTTCCACAAAATGTTATACCACGTTCATATAGTTCCGTAGCAAGCGGCGCACTAGTAAAAAATTGTCCGTGGTAATTCCACAACCACGTTGAATACCCTGTACCAAGTTATGGATAACTCTTTTACTTTGTTGAGTTTCTGGCATATGGCCCTCTTTACCCGAATAAATTTGCAGATTCCATGCATATGTTATCTCACAGTCAACCATTGCCCATATTTTGATTCCATATTTGGCTGGTTTGGATTTCATGTATACCCTAAAAGGATATTTCCCCAAAAGCCGACGAGCTGCTCATCAACTGTAAGGTGAAAACTAGGTGTTAATTTTCTTTACAGTGCTTACAAATATCTCAAACATTTCTCTAATTGCTACGAGTTTGTCGTTTTGCTTGCGAGCAGTTCTTGTGGTGAGATCGTCAAACCTCCTGTAAAATAGGATTTCACTTAATCTAATGCGTGACATTGTAGCGGTAAATATTGGTCTACAATATAGAGGTTTATTAGGCCACAGAAAACTAATCAGTTACGTATTAGCTGTTAGGGCACCAGAAGTAATTAGAAGTCCTGTTACAGTATACATTTAGGTTGTATCTACAAGTGTCCATACTTTTTTTGCTTATTATGATCTTTTTCGTTACTTGTTTCACACATACTAACGGCTTTTTGGTTGGTACCCTGTACTATTTTATCAACCATGGTTTCACAAATAAAGAGTTTGAAACAAGGTCCAAGATTCCAGACATTTTTGTTTTTGCATATATAGGACGGATTGCTCAAATATATGGCACGCAAGTTTGCCAAAGGGTTTTTGTCACTGTCTGCGGAACATTGGTTTTCCTGAAATAAAAATGCAACGAATGTATTATATAAATTCAAATCACTAAATTAGAAATATAGGTATCTCATCAATAGTAAGAACATCACACCAACTTCTTGATATATTCAACACAATCATCTTCCAAAGCCACCGACATATTATCATCTTCTGAACTATCAGCAACCTCGTCACTGTTCAGTTCATCACAATAACGCAATGCTAATTATTGTCTGTCTGCCTCCACATTCAAATCAAATTTACGTTTTTTCTAAGAGCACACATTCACATAAACCGCACAATACAACGATTAGCACAACAATAAACATACCCTTCGGTGAGGCGTAGAGTTCAAGGTTACAAACACGATGACTTCGTCGAGAACTGCGCATGAATCTATTTTGCAAAGTAAGACATCAAACCACAAGCGGGGTACGTGCTGTACCCCAGCCCACAAAATTAATTATAATTTGAAAATTTTTAATTGTAAATAATTGATTATGATGTTATTAGCTCATCAAAGTATTATTAATGGATATGATAAAAGCACAATACATTTAAAAAATTATTCTTTCAAATACACGCAATTTTGTGCGTTAGGGGTATCCTTAGTACCACAAAGGTTAAATGATATAGAAAAACTGCTGACTTTATAATATTTTTAAGCATTTTTTGGATCGATTTTGTTATAAGTATTTTTTCATATAGTTTTAGAGTATACGATTTTATTTTTTCATATAGTTTTAGAGTATACGATTTTCGAGATGCGGTCGGTCGATCCGTATATAACATAAAAATTTGATAATGTCAAAAATATGAAAAGTATATTAATATATAAATAATAAAATGTGCTTTGTTCATCGGGTAAAAATATCTCTAAACTGCTGCACAACCTATTATAATAAAATTATTTTCTCAAGTGTAATAAATCATTGTTCAATAAATAGTTTTTCACTGGTATAATTAAGTAGTTTAAAAAGGTAAATTTACCTACTACATTAATCTCAAAAACTACAAACAACAAATATAACATCTTTATGTTTTAAATCATTTTATTTCAGGTGGTGGATAAAACGTGTCAGTCTCCAACTCCTCTGCTTGAACAACACATGATGTGGGATGATATAGCCATTTTGGCGAGATATCTTCTTATGTTGTCATTTAATAATAGTTTAGATGTGGTTCGACATTTACCGTACCTTTTTCATACCGTTACATTCCTGGTTTGTTCTGGATCTTTGAGTATGAGAGCATCCACTCATGGTCTGGTGATAAATATTATTCATTCGCTTTGCACTTGTACAAAACCTTCATTTTCCGAAGAAACTCGAAGATTGTTGAGGCTGTCTTTAGATGAGTTTTCACTACCAAAGTTTTATTTACTTTTTGGAATAAGCAAAGTAAAATCGGCAGCTGTTACAGCCTTTAGATCGAGTTATAAACATTCTAATGAAAAAAATGAGATATGGCACGGCAATGAAGTAAGTTTTACAGGCAATCAGGATAGGGAAAGATTATCTCTAACATCTTTAGAAGTAATAACAGATGCTTTACTAGAAATTATGGAAGCGTGTATGCGAGATATTCCTGATTGTGACTGGTTAAACAGCTGGACATCTTTAGCTAAGTCCTTTGCCTTTTGTTTTAATCCTGCTTTGCAACCTCGAGCATTGATCGTTTTTGGTTGCATAAGTAAAAGTGTAACTGACAGAGACATGAAACACTTACTGAAAATATTAGTCAGAGCACTTGAAAGTTTCAACGACATAGTGTTAATTGAAGCTATAGTTATGTGTTTAACAAGATTACAACCTTTATTAAGACCTGAATCTCCAATACATAAGGCTCTCTTTTGGGTAGCTATTTCGGTCTTACAATTAGATGAATCTTCTTTATATGCTTCTGGATTGGCTTTGCTGGAACAGAATTTACATACTCTCGATTCCCAAGGAATGTTTGAAGAAAAGGTATTCTTTTTTTTGCAATATCATTCAGGCATACTTTTATTTTAAGTAAATAATTACAAATTCTATTAACTATATTATTGCATTTTGAACCAATATTTCAAATTCTAAATATTTCCTAAACAAACTTAAAGAACTACAAAATGACAAAACCATCACATATGCTGGTAATGTTTCTAATAATATTTCAAAGATAGTATCTTTAGCAACAATTACAACAATTTCTTTTAAAACAGAAAGTAATGTAAGTACAAAATTGTTAAATTTTAAAACAAAAATATCCCCATTAAAATAGTCTGGTATATATAAACTTAAATGTCCAGAATGTAATGCTGTTCTATATAGGTCAAACCATTCGAAAATTTGAAATTAGACACAATGAACGCTTGCGAGCATACAGATATTTGTGATAAGAAACATGAACTAGATTCCCTTGAGGGATTAGAAATTAGAAGACACTTAAGAGACCCACAATACGAAGTCGTCAATGAACAGATAAATCTAGGGAGTTCTCCATTATTAAACTGTCTTCTTAAGTAATAATTGTAACGATCAGCAGATAATAGTTCTCTTTGATTTCCTATATCCAGGATATCCCCATAGGGCTACTTCATTGTCTAGCCAAAAATAATTATTAAACATCCGATAGGCATCACATGAAATGTAACTTCTGTCATTCTGACGATATTTTAACATATCGAAACAATTGTCAAATTGTTTATAATTTTTATGATTATTTGATTATATAGTAGAATTATTTAGAAAAAGTTAGTTTCATTTATAATAATAACATTAATAGATTCCACAAAGTAAGGGTGGAAACAGTGAATTTAACATGTTAATTAGTATTTTGAAAATTTATAGCTGGTAAGTTATCCCAATCATGAGCAAATAATTTTTGTTGATCGTAGACTTTAAATATACTAGGTACTTTTAATTGTAAAGAATAAAGCCATATTTTATGAAACTGTAGTGGATTTATGACAAAAAATTGTTACATTTGCATAATATACCCTTTTACCATTAGGTGTCGGTTTTACATTTTAAATATTCTATATGAACTTTTTCCATTCACTTCTATTTTTGGCTAATGTAGTTGCTTTTCTACATGTTTTTCCTCGTTGTTGTAGTATATTACCAATTACCCTATCCTATGTTAGTCTTGGCCTTACTCTTTTCCTTTTTAACTGTGTTTTTGCTTCATATACTTGCTTGTTGTTATTCATTCGTTGTATGTGTCCCCACCAACTTTGTTGCTGTCGTTGTCCTATAAATAGTATTCTATTATATATATGTTTTTGATTCTGTGTTTTCTAGTGACTCCTTTTACACATCTTAAGTACTTCATCTCTACGACTTGACTTTTATTTTTCTGTGAGTTTTAGACTCACATCCATATGTTACTATAGGTCTGTAAATGGGATTAAAAACTTTAATTTTTGTTTGGTTAGATATCTCTTTTTTGTTGATGAATTTTTGACTCATTGCGTAGTAGAGTATTATTATTTTATCTATACTCTCTTTGATTTTGGCTTCATTTTTCCAGTTTGATCTAGTGTTATTACCAAATATTTGAATTCTTTAACTTGTTCTATTGTAATATTATCTATTTCCATTTTAGTTTCAACGTTTTGGTCCCCTATTACCAGTATTTTGGTTTTAGTAGTATTTATTCTCATTCCTTCTTTTGTCAACACTTCGATCCAAATATTAAAATTTTCTTGCAGTTGTTTTTCATTTCCTGTTACTAATACAACATCATCTGCAAAAACTCCATCTGATATTTCAACTCTCTCTAATTTTCTATATCCTACAAACATCGCTTTAGTTTTACTTTTGCACTTCTTAATTATATTATCAATATGTACATTAAATAGGGTTGGACTCAAATCCTTAAACCCATCTCTGTTTTGAACACTTCTGACTTTTTATTGTTTTTGATCACCTAATTAGTGTTTGTTGTATAAAGATCTTGGATAACTCTTATTGCCTTTCCATTTACATCTCTTTCTTTCAATTCATTCCATATTTTTGATCTGGTTACTATGTAGAACGCTTTTTCTAAATCTATTCCTATTACATTGTAATTGTCGTTTTTCTGCTAATTGTTTTATTGTAAAAATATCGTGTTGAGTGCTTCTTCCAGGACTAAATCCACTTTGTGATTCTGATAAGTGTGGTTCTAACAATGGTTTTAATCTATTATTTATTATCTGTTCATATATTTTTACTATTGCGTTTAATATTGTTATTCCTCTATAATTATTACAATCCTTTTGGTCTCGTTTTTTAAATATAGGTGTTATTCATTTCATTTGTTAATATTTCTTGTTTTTGACATAAAATTCATTTACAGTTTTCTCTTTTCTAAATGGTTTTAATACTTTATAGAATAATTTTTGATTGCTTGAGCTGTCCATTTCGATTTTGTTTCCGAAGTCCATCCATGTCTTTCCTTTTGTTTCTGCCACTAAATTGACTTGTGGAGTATTGTTTATAAAATATTTTTTCCAATCTTTTTTTTTTAATTTTAACTTCTTTAATTTGTTTGGTCCACCACGCTGTTTGTTTTTTCTGATTTTCTGCTTAACAAATTCCACAAACTTGTGTAGCTGCGCTAATGATTATATATATTTAAAAATATTCTATTCCTGTTGTATAATAGACTTTTTTATGTCACATATCCTTTCCTTCAGCTTTTTCTCATGATTGATATGCTCATTGACCAGTTCTTAATGGGTTTAATACTTATCTACTACAAAAATGTTCTCGACATCATTAATAAAATAAATGAACAGGGTTAGACTCATATCGTGTATTATATTTATAGAAAACTCAACAAATAGTATAAATCACAGATTTTTCATTGACTCAAAAGTGTCAAATAGTTGGAATTGGGTTTGAAAATCCTATTCTAAAAAACATTATATCTTAACGTGATCTAACTAATACACTCATCTTTTATTAATACTGCTGGGTAATTTAAAGAAAATTACGAACATTTGTGAGCTTGCGAATAGCTAACTAGAGTAGGTATTTGAAAGACTTCAAAAAGAAAATTTATATTCACATTACTTCAGTTTAAACTTTAGTGATTAGAAATTTATCTCAAAATTATCAATAAGCATAGTAAATATCTTAGCAAAAGTAATTAATAAAGTAGTTCATACAAATAAATGTAATTAAGATGTGTGTTGTGTATATAATTATGATACACCATGTTTAACATTGATTATATTCACTCAATGCTGAATTTATCTACCCAGTAGAGAAACAAATAAAATTATGCTTGTAATATTATAAACTTGAAATTTTGCATTTATGTGTTGAATGCAAAATAACACTGGAAGCTGTTGCACATGTTAGTCTTATTGTTTGTTTTACAAATTTTATAAGATGCTATTATATTTTATTGTAGTCATTGGAAAATGTTATGCTGCAAACAAGAGAACCTTTGGAGTGGCATTTTAAACAGTTGGATCATGCGATGGGCTTAAGTTTTAAAGCAAACTTTCATTTTGCTTTGGTAGGTCATTTGCTCAAGGGATATAGACATCCCACACCAACAACAGTTTCGAGAACTGTTAGGATATTAACTATGCTATTAACAATTGTCTCTAAGCCACACAAAAGAGATAAGTTTGAAGTTACACCTGATAGTGTAGCGTACCTTACAGGTAAGTAATTAAAGTTACTATATATTCAATTGGGGTTTGATAGTTAAATGTATTACAAAATTAGTATGCAAGGATACTTGAGAATCATTTAACTCTGTTGTTGTAGAAAGTACAAAAATAATCGTAGTTTTATATTGCAGGACTATTGTGTCACCATTATTTACTCAATATGACAGTGCCTCTCAAAAAGTTTTATATTATTTGAAAATTATAATCTTATTGAAAGTAAGTTTATTTATTGCTATTTGGGTGTCGGTTTATGGTATTATGAAGGAATATATACAAACAAATGCACATAATAGTTGGTATGGTTAAAATCATGAGGGTTTGAAAAGAAAAATTTCAATTTGAACTGATGTAATAAACATACATTTTCATATCTGCAGAAACAATCAAAAACTAGTGCAGCAAGTGCAACAAAAAATGTGTGCAATTTGTGGACTCTAAAATATTTTCACTGATTAAATTTGTAGGTCTCTGTATGTGAAATTGTACAAATTTGATTTTAAATAATATCCAATAAAAGAATATGGCTAAGCTAAGCCAGAGGAAAAGCTTTTTAATACATAATTATATTAATATATTTATAACTTACAATTGTGCGAGACTCTTAGTAGTTGTAGTTAAGTTGTGATAGTTTTCATTATTTGTACTTGGCCACTGTTTGGTAGGTCATTAAAGCCTTTCCTTGTCGATTTTCTACTTTATCAAGTTTTACTTTTATTTTTAGTAATGTGTCCATTGTATATGAAACAGAATTAGTAGGAAGGGAATAAAGTGGAATGAAATAAAGGTTATTAAACTTAAACTAAGAGAGATAAGTGACATGTGTAATGTGTCGTTTATAAAACTATGAGACAATTTATAGCAATTAAAACTGGGAATATCATATAAAGAAAATATTTACCTTTTCAAAAGTGATAACTTTATCCCCACATTTTGCTTCTCTTCCACTATTTATAAGTGGCCAAAAAATATAAGTAAAACATAGGAAGCCATTTAAGTTGCCCGTTGTTGAATGGTACTTTTTACATACCTTGTTTTGGGGAAAACAGTACTAGAACTGTTTGCTGCCGAGGTTGTAGAACGAGTGAGTGTGTTTTGTTTGTGCAAATACTGATTGTATTGAAAGGAAAAAAGTATCATATGACTGAAAATTTGTCTACTAATACGAGTAGTAAAGTTAAATTAACGAAGTTAAGTTATGAGCTGTTATAGCATAAGGTGGAGCTGTTCGATTGACCTCCAACTTGTAGTACTTAGAAACACAACAACAAAGGTAGAGCATCGTTTCCAACGAAGCTCTTCAAATTTTTGTGAAAAGCAAGTGTTCTAATTCCCTAGGTATTAGAGGTCCTTTGTTTTTTTTGGAAAACACGTCTTCGCCTTCAAAACTAATCGTAACATTTGCTATAATACATTGGAATTTGTATAAAGATGAATAACTTTACAATAGAATATTCAACAATTTAGATTTCAAGAAAATAGTTAGAAATATTGTCTTACGATAACCCTCAGGGGGTAGATCAATGGTTTCTGATACTGGACATTTAGGATAACGTAAGGACGTTTGGAGTAAAAAGCAAGGACATTGTATACAACTGATATGTGACAGAAAAGATTGAGGTAAACTGACTTTAGAGGTTCCAAAGAACAAACTAGAGCTTTACCAATCACCATTTTTACTCCCGAGTTTCTGCTGTTTACTCTTGTATCTGGAGCACCATATTTGAACTGTTAACTGGTTCTGGGAAGAGCACAAAAACTGGTATATAATTGGGTTAGTCAGTTCAAACACACTAACAAAGATGATATTTTGTCTTTCATTGTCGACCCGATAATAATTTGCATCTAGACTTGACTTATTCATTTGTCCATGCATATTAGATCGGTTTTGTCAAATTTTACAAACCAGGTTGTGTCACACATAGATAAGCCTAATCGTTATTGTTTTATTCCACCACGTTAGCACAAATATCAGTTATATAATGAGTAAAACTACCAATGATTTAACAAATAACGAGTTATATGAGTTGTTACTAAAAGCCAATAAAGACCAGACGGAGGAACAGAAATATACAGGAGTTCAGTACTAAAGATCTACTTTAGCTGTAGAATCAAAAGTTGAAACTCTAAAAAACAAAGTATCGTCATTAGAAATGAAATGAAGGCGTAACATCATTATAATTTTAGGATTACATGTTGATAAAGATAATTTACTGAATAACATGCTGGATCTGTTAAATATTTTAGGCGCAACTATACAAAATAATGACATAAATAACATTTATATTGGCACCAACAAAATAAAGATAAACCAAATATTGTTCTTGAATTTATTTATATCCAATCTGAAGAAGCAAGAAATTTTCAAAAATATTAGGAATTTAAAAAATTTTGGTGTTGCTATGCAAACGACATGTATGAGGACAGGCAAATCCAACGAGTATTGAGAGACCATCTAAGGAATACTAAAAATCAAAATTAAAGGAAACAAATTGGAGATTAATGGAACATTGTTTACTTTAAAGGATCTACAGAAGTTAGAAAAGGAAGAAATTAAGTAGAAACTAGCGAAGCAGAAGAAGAGAAAGTGCCTACACAAGCTATAGGAGATCAACCATGAGAAGAGTCTAAAAGAAAAAGAGGAAGGATCAGTTACAACCCTCAATATGATTGTAATTTAAGAAGTAAAAATAAGTGAATATTTGATATTCTAAAACATCATTTTATATCTACTTAATATTTAACAATAAGAAAGATTCTATTTTTTCATATCTCATTTTAGTTATAAAAGGAGTTGTCCCGTTTACTATTTGGCGTATATCTTAACCATTTAATAAATTACAATTATTTTCCTTGTTGAAAATAGTAACTACTTTGGGTACATACTATGAAATTAAAGAAATAAAAAATTGCTCATTCCTAAAACTAATGTGAGGAATTTAATAATGAACTATGATATCTTTGCGTCGTGAGAAACTTAGTGCACAGATAACCAATGACTTCTATTCCAGGTTTTAATGTAACTAGAAAAGACCACGGATCGTGGGGTGGAGGACTTTGTTTCTACATTAGAAACATTTTAAAATTAATTCAACACATTTGGATAATGACAACTTTGAACAATTTTGGATCTCAATTCAGGCTTCTAATTTAAAAATATGTCTAGGAAACATTTATCGGCCTTCTAGTAATGTGACATTAAAAAATTTTAGATCTTTTTGAGGGCTCTTTATCTTCACTTTCATCCCAAAATTGAGAAGTTTATTTGTATTGGGGGCTTTAATACCGACCTTTTAACACATTCTAATGCTATGATCTGATTATGAACTTTGCATAATGGTTTAAATCTACCAACAAATTGTAACTGAAGCGACACAAATAACTCCCAACTTCAAGAACAATTTGGACCATATTATAGGGGATAATAACCTCAAAATTATTCAACACGATAATTACCATTCCCAAAGGTCTGATCACAATGTAGTTGATCTAACTCTAAATTTAAATGTCCCAAAGCATTCACCTACGATTAGATCCTACCGCGATTTCTCTTATCTTAACTTGACTAATTTAGAAAGCGATGTAGAATGTTATAATTGACAAGAAATATACAATCTTCATAACATTGACCAAAAAATTCATTTTTTAAATATGTACCTTTATAATACACATATTCGACATACACGCTTCTGTAAAAACATCGCGATTTACAAAGCCGTTTTCTCCCTGGATTACATAAATTATTGCAAAAACTTTGTAATAAAGCACTAGCTAAATTACAAAAAACCAATAATATAAATTATAGGAATTACTATAAACAGCTCCGTAATTATACTACATTAGCTATTAGCATTAAAAAATGCAGTAAAATCTCCTGATAGCAAGAACAAATTGAAGATTTACACAAATAATAATATTATCCCAACAAAAAATTGAACAAACATATTCAATTTTAATACAGACTCAAACTCAATAAACAATTTGATTCAATATCAGAACAAGAGGTAACAAACATAACCCTTGGTATTATAACGAAGGCTACGGGACTAGATAGCATTAACTTCATTACACATTCATTACATTTTTATGTCCTCGAATAATACCATATATTACTCACCTAATAAAGTTTTGTCTTATCAACTCGACATTTCCAACCTATACCTAAAGTATATGTGAGCTCCGGCCCATTAATGTGCTCCCAACTATGACTAAAATATTTGAAAGGACAATCGAACACAATCCGGTTCTTAGGGTTTGTAATGAATTAGATTAGTGGAGTGGACTGTTGAATTTGTCGTTCACTACTGTACCTAAGTAGATGTGTTTTTTGTTTTTCTTCGATAAGGTTGTGGAAAGAAGGACCAGTCGTAATTTTAAGTAACGTTTAATGAAACACTTAAATACGACAGTTTTGAACACGTAAATCAATTTACAACAAAATAGTAACAAGAATGTCCACAGCGAGTTGATAATTGGTTACAGTTTTCTAATAGATACTAAATACTCGTGAGGTAGATATGTATATTTTTCCGCTAATTATCGAACAAAGTCACAAAAATTTACACGTTTTTATATTGCGTCGTAACGCGAGAGATAATTTATTACTTCAGGTAAATCGTATTTTTTCCCGGTTTTAAGTTTAAAATTTATATACTTTGATACTAGTTGAGAGATATTCGTTGATCTAGATACAGTTTTCACGCGTACTGTATGTTTAGAACGCGAGATATTGTCACACTTTTTTACGTCGACCGGGCGAGTGTGGTTTTAGTTC
The DNA here is from genome assembly GCA_963921935.1 of Galeruca laticollis. Lineage (NCBI taxonomy): Eukaryota > Metazoa > Arthropoda > Insecta > Coleoptera > Chrysomelidae > Galeruca > Galeruca laticollis. The sequence continues at coordinate 172,149,498 of OY998180.1, forward strand.
TGTACTGCTTGATGTTGAGAAACTGACTCCCCGTAAATTGGTTAATTTCTGTAGATATTTGCAAGTTTTTGGGGGTAGAACTTTCTCTTTCAGACTATAACTCTTTCAGTTGAATGGTGATATTTTTGTCATAAAGTTAATTACCCACTTGAAATATTGTTCACAGTTGAAGGATCGTAGATCACTCAAAGTTATTTGTAGTAACATTGTAATAGTTTTGGACAGTTCCATAAACTCTGTTTTATAAAAAGATCATAAGGTTCACTTGAACAATTTAAAATTCAATTCTTTGGTCGTGTTGAGCAGGCACTTAGAAGTTAAACTTTTTTTTATTAATGGGCGTTTATGACAATTGAATAATAAGGGTTTAAAGTTACAATAGACATTCAAACTTGACCGAGGATTCATAGTAATGTGAAAGTTCTTGCGAGTCATCGCGATATATACAGCATGTCATTTCACAATATTCTTTTGCACCAATAGATTGCAATTTGAGAGTATGTCTACAAGTTAACAGAATTTATGTTGATTTTGGTTTCCAAAACGTTTTTGACTCTGATTCAGATTCGAGGATAATAGCATTCCACAGAGTTCAAGTCTGGGAATTGTGATAGTTTTCAGTGGTGCAACACGCGATTTTGCTGATATCAGAATACATGAAACTGTTTTATCGGTGTAGATGGTTCTGATGTAGACTCAGGCGCCGTACGCTTCAGTACTCGCATCTGAAAAGGAGTGAAGTATAATTTTCCTTATTTCTTTGTGATTGAAGATAAGACGAGGAATTTTTAAATGCTTGATTTGACAGATGGTGTTTAGGAATTCTTCCCATTTTTATAAGTTATCGGTGATTTTATCATCCCAGTTACACTTTAATTTCCAAGTTTTCTGCATTAGCATCTTTCCTTTAACGACCGCGGGATTAACAAAACCCAGGGGGTCATAACATTGTTAAATATGTGACAGAATATTTATCTTGGTGATATTGTCCTCACTGACGAGTTCAGTGGGTACGGATATTTGGAATTCATCACGTATGGGATTCCATTTTACGCCTAAAACTTTAGACTCAGATTGATCTAGGTTTATGTCAAATTCAGTTATTTGTGTCTGTGATATCTTTTTTAGAAAAGTTTGAGTTAGAACCCCATTTATGCAAATTGAAACCAGCCGGTTCAAGCAGTGATTTCAGTTCGAAATAGAGTTTTTCGAGGGATTCGATTGAATCGCACCCTGTTAAAATATCGTCTACGTACGTCTGTGTGAGAACAGGAAGATTTTTATTGGTACTTGCAATCTCGTTCAAAACTCTAGTTGAGAGGAATGGACTACAATTCATACCATAAGTTATTGTTTGTAATTCAATACATTTTAGCGGTTCTTTAGATGAGTCTCTCCACAAAATCTTTTGAGGGAACACGTCTTTGGGGTTAATTCGAATTTGTCTAAACATTTTCTCCAAATAAACAATTAACGTGTATTTGAAGGTTCTGAACCTGCACAAGATATCGTAATATCGTATAGGTCAGGCTGAATTTGATGACCTTTAAGACAAATGTCGTTTAATGAAAAACCGGAGTTGGTTTTACAAGAAGCAACAAATACGACTGGCAGCTTGGTCGTAATTCGATCTTGTCGATAAACTGGCAAATGAGGGATAAAATATTTGTTTTCTGAACTTGAATATTGCGACGATAGCGGTACATATTTCGCACGTTCTAGAGATATGTATTCATGAATAAATTTCTTATATTCCGAATCTATTTTTAGCAACTGTCGAAATGTCCGTTTTGGAGAATTTTAGTTGTGGTTTTGAAGATGAACTATGCCAGTTCATCTTCGGATGAGAGAGATTTGAGTTTTGGGAGTTCTTCGATTTCCCAGAATTTAGAGAGAGTGCTTTGTAATTCAGTGTCCGTATTGGAGTCTTCGGATTCACTGGCTACATGATACGAGATAGCGGGTGTGTTTTTTTATTTTTGTTGGGAGTTCAGTTTTCCCGAGATAATGTAATCCAAATTGGTATTAAAAAGAGTAGGTAGGCCGTTCCCTAGTTTGATGAGGCCATAGGTTAACAGATCATAACAAGCATCTGCTCCTATCAATAGATCGATTTTACTGGGTATGGCAAAAGTTTTGTCTGCTAACTTGTTTATAATCCGCGAAGGTATTGTTACGTGATCTACATTCAACTTCACTTGGGGGATAGTTGTAGTAATTTTTTCAAGCACAGCGCAAGATATTTCGAACTTCTTCGAAGGGTCAACATTTGAGTGTAGCACTATGTCCAACATTTCGTTAGGCAGATTATTAGTTTCAGATATGCCTGAAATATTTAAGATTTTCTTGTACGGAGTACAGTTGAGTTTTTGTACAAGTTGTTTTCTAATGAATGAATTTTGACTTCCGTTATCCAGAAGAATTTTTACTTGAACAGGTTGATTATGGCGATTGAAAATTGTTGCTTGCACGGTCGCTAGCAACACTAAGTTATTTTTTGTTGAGAGAGCTGATAGACTGGACTAATTTGGAAGTGTTTGATTTTCTTGGATGCATTGAGATGTGGACGATCTGTCCTGAGTTTGAGTAGGATTCTCTGAATGATTGTTGAAGGTTTGAGTGTTATGTTGGAAACTTGAATGTTGGGACCGAGAAATGTCACGAGTTGAGATTTGGATTAAAATTGTTATGTTTTGAAGACCTTTGTCCGTTATTACGTAGATTTTGAAAATGTAAAAGTGAATGATGTCTTTTGTGACAATGGGAGCATGACCTTTGTGACAAACAGGTATCGGTACTGTGTCTAGTGCCTAAGCAATTTACACACAGTTTTTTGTTTTTGGCAAATTCATTTCGCTTAGTTAAAGGTAATGATGTAAAAGTTTCACAGGTATATATTTTATGCGCACTGTCTGAACACATAACGCACCCGTCAATGTTTTGATTTAGGTTATGCGAATTATTTTTAAGATAAGATTATTGATTGTTCAAGTTTTTTTTCGAATTTTGGTTGGGATTGCAGCTACTTTACTTTGAGGCCTTTTGTGCGAAAATGAGTTTTGTAACGTTTGTGATTGGATAGTTTTACAAGCTGCATTGTCGAGAATTTCAATTTCCTCTTTAAGAAATTGCAAAAATTCATCCATTGTTGGTAAGTAGAGGTGTAAACGTAACGAAAAATATCGTACCCGTATGTATTCGTTACTATCACAATTAGTACTCGTTATATTACTCGTTACTTTTGATACCTAATAACATAATATGTATGAAGGTTATCTATGCTAATAACATAAAGAATTGCATCGAGTCGTATTGCGTACGGTATGACGTTGACGTCGCGTTTCGCGTCGTTCCTACTTTGTAGAAAACGTTCTTATACGTTACATACCTACCTGCGTAAGGTGAATTTTAAAAATTTACCATATTTTAAACCAGACTAGTGTATATGTAAAATAGAATATGAAAAATGCGAGTAACGAAGTGCATTCGGCAGTAACGTTTCGGTACTCGGTACTAGATAGCGTACCCGTTACTCGGTAACGAATACATACGGTTTGTTACAGCTCTACTGGTAAGACGTCCCTGTTCCTGCATTTTTCAAATTCTTTTTTCAAACCATAATCTAATTTATGTTGATAAAGATAAGTTATTAATGCGTCTAATAAGACTTTGTGATCAAGTTCAAGATTCTGTAAGAGTGTCCAGTTACGCCTACAATTAGTAGCAAAAAGTTCGGTAGGATTGTGCTTATTTAACTATGGTATGTTCAATAATTCGGAGAAATATACATGTACAATTTTTGTTTCGTTTTCATAAGTTTCTCATAACAAGTTTATAGCTACATGCAAATTTCTATCGTTCACTTGTAATACATCTACAATACGTAAGGCATCACTTTCAAGATAAATTTTTAAATAATAAAATTTCTCAGCATCTGATTTTAGTTGTGGATTTTCGAGGATACTAGTTTTGAACAGGTTATAAAAACTTGCCCATTCAGTATGATTTCCTGAAAACTTTTTTATTTTCATTTCAGGTAATCTAGTACCGGAGTTGTTGTTTGATTCTATTCGGGTTTCCCTAACTGACTCATTACGGTTACTTTCAGATATAGTTAATTTTTTAATCGCTTCAGCTAATTGACTCCTAGTTTTACGATTATCAATTACCCACTTGAAATATTGTTCACAGTGCTAATTGAAGGATCGTAAATCATTCAAAGTTATTTGTAGTAACATTTAAATAGGTTTTGGAAACTTCCATAATCTCTATTTTATAAAGATATCATAAGGTTCATTCGAACCATTTAAAATTCATTTATTTGGTGTCGTGTTGAGCAGGCACTTAGCTAAACTTTCTTTTATTAATGGGCGTTTACGACCATTAAAGTGAATAATAAGGGTGTTTTTAAACGAAACTCAAGGTCTCTAGTTAATTCCACAATATAATACAAGTTATTGAAAATTCTAAAAAATTGACAATTGTTTCGATAAATCAATATCATCGTCAGAATGACAGAAGTTACATTTCATTTTATGCCTACCTGATGTTTAGTAGTTATATTTGGCTAGACCAAGAAGTAACCTAACTTGTGATTGGCTTAATATATGTTTATAGAAAAAAGAAGAAGATGTGATATTACAAATATTGAAGCTTAGATATTATTAGCCCTATGGTGATATCCTGGATATCATTTTTCCAATTAAGATCAGTATAACTGTGCAATGATATAGAAAACCAGGAAAACTATATCTGCTGATCTTTACAATTATCACTTAAGAAGACAGTTTATTAGTGGAGAATTCCCTAGATTTAACTGTTCATTGACAACTTCATATTGTGGGTTTCTTAAATGTCTTCTAATTTCCAGTTCTTCAAGGAAATCCAGTTCTTGTTTCTTTTCACAAATATGTAGTACTTCTAGTTTTGTGTTAGGTGTCAATGAATGATTGGTGTCAAGTAGATGTTTTGCGTAGTGGGATTTATCTGGTTGTTTTAATCTGTATGCTCGTAAGTGCTCACTGTATCGTATTTCAAAATTCCTAAGGGTCTGACCCAAATAGACAGCATTACATTCTGGACATTTGAGTTAATATATACCTGACTTCTTTAATAGTGGTATTTTTGTTTTTACATTTAACAATTTTGTACTAACGTTACTTTCTGTTTTAAAAGAAACTGTTGTATTCGTTGCTGAAGATATTATCTTTGAAATATTATTAGAAATATTTCCTGCATATGTGATGGTTTTATAAGTTTTTATTTCATCAGCTTGTTTAGGAAATATTAGTTGTAATGCCACTTTTTCCTCTTTTTTACTAATTAGCTTATTTATCATATCTAATGGATAACCGTTGGATGTAATGTAATTTTGATAGAGAGATTAATACAATTAGGCAAATAGCAACATCCAACGGTTATCCATTAGATATGATAAATAAGCTAATTAGTAAAAAAGAGGAAAAAGTGGCATTACAACTAATATTTCCTAAACAAGCTGATGAAATAAAAACTTATAAAACCATCACATGTGCAGGAAATATTTCTAATAATATTTCAAAGATAATATCTTCAGCAACGAATACAACAGTTTCTTTTAAAACAGAAAGTAACATTAGTACAAAATTGTTAAATGTAAAAACAAAAATACCACTATTAAAGAAGTCAGGTATATATAAACTCAAATGTCCAGAATGTAATGCTGTCTATTTGGGTCAGACCCTTAGGAATTTTGAAATCCGGTACAGTGAACACTTACGAGCATATAGATTAAAACAACCAGATAAATCCCACTACGCAAAACATCTACTTGATACCAATCATTCATTGACACCTAACACAAAACTAGAAGTGCTGCATATTTGTGAAAAGAAACAAGAACTGGATTTCCTTGAAGAACTGGAAATTAGAAGACATTTAAGAAACCCACAATATGAAGTTGTCAATGAACAGTTAAATCTAGGGAATTCTCCACTAATAAACTGTCTTCTTAAGTGACAATTGTAAAGATCAGCAGATATAGTTTTCCTGGTGTTCTATATCATTGCACAGTTATACTGATCTTAATTGGAAAAATGATATGCAGGATATCACCATAGGGCTAATAATATCTAAGCTTCAATATTTGTAATATCACATCTTCTTCTTTTTTCTATAAACATATATTAAGTCAATCACAAGTTAGGTCACTTCTTGGTCTAGCCAAAAATAACTACTAACATCAGGTAGGCATCAAATGAAATGTAACTTCTGTCATTCTGACGATGATATTGATTTATCGAAACAATTGTCAATTTTTTAGAATTTTCAATAACTTTTATTATATTGTGGAATTAACTAGAAACCGTGAGTTTCATTTAAAACACTATTAGCCTTTTGTATTTGCTGTGAAATGTGCGCATTTGCTGAGGTATTTCCTTGCATTGTATACCCTAAGTATCTTAGGGTATTGTTAGGGGCAATGTAATGCCCATTTACGCAAAGCTGAGATTGCAATGGATCGGCTTTTCTAGCTATTCTTCTGAGTAATAAATACTCTGTTTTGGAGGGGTTAATAGCTAGTTTGTGTTCTTTGAAATAAGGTGTAATTTTGGTGTTTATATGTGCTTGTACAGTGTTAAGTGCTTGTTCTGGATTCTTTGCTGTTGCTACAAAACAAGTATCGTCAGCGTACATTGCCGTCAATAATTTAGGGGACGTTGGGAGATCATGGACAAATAGGGAGTATAACAAAGGTGATAGAACAGAGCCTTGTGGTACTCCAGCCTTTATGATATATGGGCCTGCCACGTGATCATAAATTTTAGAATAAAATTTTCTATTTGTCGGATACGAATGTATAATTTTTGTTAAATAGTCTGGAACTTTTAATTTAATTAGTTTATAAATCAGCCCTCTAGCCATACGAAATCAAAAGCTTTTTGGACATCCACTGTGACCAAGATCGATTTCTGTTTTTGTTGGAATCCCTCACGGATGTGATTTATAACTCGAATGATCTGAGCCACAGTATTATGTCCGCTTCTCAAACCGTACTGCTCGGGGGGATGATATGATTTTTGTTTACAAAAGCTTGTAATATTTTTAAAATTATTCTGTCTATCACCTTTGCGTTCTTGTTTAGAAGGGAAATTGGTCTGTAGCTATCCACATAACTAGGTTGTTTGTTAGCTTTGACGATTGGTATGATATTGGAAATCTTGAGCATATCGGGATACTCTCCGGTTTTGATGATATAATTAGTTATATATGTTAACTGAACCATTGCTTGTTTTGGAAGATTCTTTAATATTATGTTATGTATTTCGTCCAAACCAGGGGCCGTTTTGTTTTTTAATTTTTGAATTGTGTTATCGACTTCTGTGTATGATACAAGATGTTTTGTGTGTTTATTGAGTGTAAGTGTTGATGTACTTAGTGTATTATGTTACGATGTTGTTGTGTATGGAGTGTGTTATTTATGAAGTTGTTTTGGAAGTACTCCCCGAATTTTTCTGCGATCACCGTCATGTTTGCGATTGTCTGATTGTTTTCAATTATTTTGTTGATCTCACGGTTGGGTTCTCGAAACCGTCTTGCAATTTTTCATAGAGGTTTTAAATTATTTAGAAACTTTGTCCATTCTTTATTTTTATATTCGGATATTGACTGATTTATTTTGTTTTGATATTGTCTTAGTAAACGATGATCTTCATCATGTCTAGTTATTTGCCAAGATTTTCTTATTTTAATTTTTTTCTTGAATTAACAGTATAATGTTATCTGGTAAGTTATTTTGAATTTTTATTTTCTTTTTTAAAGTTGTAGATCCATTTCTGGCGTCGGTGATTATTTTTTGTAAATTCTTTATAGTATTACTAAGTTGACTAATGTTTTTTATATTATCGGTGATTTTGAGATTTTTGTTTATGAATTGCTTGAATTTTACCCAACTAGTTGTGTTGTGTGTGTTTTGTTGTGTTTGTGTATGATGGGATATTTTCAGGTATATAAGGGCGGGATCATGGTCGGAATTAAAGTTGGTTAGGGTTTTTAATTTTGTGAGATTGTTTATGTTTTTGCCTATTGCTAGGTCTAGGATACTGGGAGAGTGATTTGAATAAGGGAAGTTTGTAGGAGTGTCAGTGTGAAAAATGTTGTAATCTGAATGATCGCAGAATTTCCGCAGAGTGCTTCCGTTAGTTTTGGGGTGTTTATTGTAGCGATCTCACCGCACGTGTTTGCAGTTGAGATCTCCTACAATTAACACCTTGTTGTGTGTGTTTATAATATTAAAGAAATCTTCCTCATTAAGCTTGTTTCCGGGAGGGTTGTATGTGCCAACAATTTTAATTTTATTATCAAAAAGTATAGGAATATGCTCAATTGAAGTATTATTTTGTTGCAGGAGTTTGAAATTTATGTCTTTTTTGATTAGTAATGCGATACCACCCCCTTTGACACCGTTGGGGCGGTCTTGTCTAAATAGACGATATTAGGGGTTTCTGAAGTTTATTTTTTGTTAGGTTTAAGGAACGTCTCGATAAGAAAGAATATGTCTGGTTCATGAATGTCGAGAAAGTGACGAATTAAGTGGATTTTATTTTATATTACAAAAAATTATTTTCAGATTGTATCATTTCTGAAAGCCAAGTTTTTCACCTACCTGTCTAGATGTCATAGTTGTCTATATTAGCCACAAAGTTATTGTAGATGGTAAATTTGTCTATCTTGTTTGTCGCTTGTCTCATCTGTTGTATCACGGACTTGATACTCTGGACACCTCATCTAAATTGACTAATGTTTGTAGTTCCTTGAAAAGATTGTTAACTTCTGTGAATTTACTTAATTCATTGCTGTTTATAATTGTTGTGGTTCTTGTGGGGTTGACCGTTGTTGGTTGAGAAGTGTAGGTTTGGGAGATGTTGTGCGTGGGGTGTGCTTTGAGGGGAGGCTAGGGAATTCTGCATCATTGGCGTTTTTTTGCCAGGGGTTGTTTTTGGGAGGGGGTGCAGGATTGTATTTTGTGGGGGTGGGTTTGGTTTGTTGGTTTTTTTCTCATCGCGCCATATCTTCCTTTTCAAGTAATCGGGGCAAACATCCGCGTTTGCCGGGTGGTCACCCTTACAATTTGCGCATTTTGCAGGTAGTGTTCGGTCCTTTACGCATTCTGGAGTTAAGTGTTGCCCTGCGCATTTCAAACATCTGGGTGCCCCCCCAGTTTGACGTTGCATGACCCCAGTGTTGACAAATGTGACATTGGATAAGGTTAGGTTTTGTTTGCCTTCTATGTTCCCATTGAATCCTGGTGTGCTCGATTACTCTCACAGTCTTGTTGAGGTAATCGAGCGTGATTTTGAAATCTGTCACCACTAGAGATACGGCGGTCTACCCTTTGTTGTCATGCGATATATATCCTTAATGTTAATTTTGAATGTGTTGATTAATTCATCTTTGATATCGTCCAGCTGCAAACCCTCTGTAAGGCCTCTAAGCACGAATGCATGCGTTTTTTCTTCTCTCCTACTGTAGGTATGGAAGGGGACTTTTTCTTCTCGCAGTGTTTTTTTCAAGTGTTCAAAATCATTGACATCTTTTGTGAAAATGACGGTTGAATTGGCTGTATATTTTAATTCGAAGTTTTTTTTAATTTCCTCTTTCAGTATTTTTACCATTTCTTTGTGTCTTTGAACGTGACCATCTATTACTATGGGCGGGCAAAGGGGTGTGGCTTGTTTTTTTTCTATGTTGTTGACGTTTTTTCCTTTTTCTCTTTTAGCATCTTGTGTAGTTTCTTCTTCGGAACTGGATTCTGCATCATTAAATTTCCGGAATCTCGTCTTTTTCCGTTTTTTTGTTGTATTTGAGTTGGGGGTGGTTCATCATCAGACGAATCGGATAATGAATTGTACTTGTTTTTGATTTCAATAATTTGTGCTGTATGTACATTTCGTTTGAAAATATTGTTTAATTTTATGGTTTTTTTAGGTTTTTCGTAACCCAGGGGTGTTAATGTCTTCATTGTTCATGTTTAGTTTTTTAGCAATTATTCCCTTATTTTTATTCATTTCCGCGTATTGGGAAACAAAAGCATCTTCTGTTGTGGGCATCTCGTTACCCTTCTCATTTTCAACTTCTTGTGCACAGGAAAAGTGTTTGCCGGTTCATGTATCTGTGCTTGTATCGTTTTCTGATAGTTACTATTATGTGTAGATTGCTCACCAATTGTTTCTTCTACCATATTTGATATGTTTTTATTTATGTCTGAGATTAGGTTTCTTTTTGGAGGGGATGTTTTTTCTAAGTTTAATCCACGATACGTTGGTATGGATAACTCGGAACTACCTTCGTTGACTTCTATTATTGGGTCGGTATGCTTTGATGTCTGTTCTAGACACTTTTCGTTGCTTTCTATACACCTTTCTTTACTTCCTATACACTTCTTTTCCATTTCTATATACTTGTTTTTGATTTCGGTACTAATTTTTTGGCTTTCTTGGTATTTTTCCGTATCGCTCGTGTATTCTTTGTCTTTTTGATTTATTTTATTAGAAAACTCTATACATTTGGTTAATGTGTCAACATCTACGGATTCCAGACATTTTTTTGGAATTTCTATAATTTTTGTAATGTCTGGTGTTGTTTTGGAATTGATATCGTTAGAAATTATTTCTTCCTCGTTTATATATACTAATTTAAGATAATCATTATTTTTAGATTTTAAGAGTTTTATGTTTTATTCTGTTGATTTCTGTAGTGTACTTTGATAAAGCGTGTGCAGTATCACCGCTGGTTTGTGGTTCGCTGTCTATACGATTTCCACTTTTTTCCCAGTCACTGTTTTTTATATCTGTGTCTATGTTTTGAACGGAAAGTTTCTGCCGTTTTTTTTTGCTTACGCTTAATAATTTTGTTCTTAGATGTATTTTTAATTCTGTGGTTTCTAGGAGAAGTTTCACTATTCAAATTGTCGCTTTCAAACAATTCTGGTTCGATCGCGTTAAGTTTTTGAATTTTATCTCTCAACCTACGAGTGTACTATCCTATTATAGGAGGAGATGGTATGATTGTATAATCAATGAGTCTATTCTATTGATTATTTACCAAACACAGTATAATTTAAAGAAAATAGAAAATGTATTAATTCACTCAATGATACAAAATATTGCCTTACAGGATCAATAGTTAGCATAGTTAACATTTTCAATATTAGTTATATTTTACAAAAACCTTAATGCTAACCTAAAAAGTCTACCCAAACAGAAATATCCTGAGAGTTGAATTAAAAATAAATCTTTGCGACGCTATAGTACTGTCTCATGCAAATTATTGTGATTATGTATACGACTCTTGTTTAACTATTGTCGATAAAAATATATTACAAAAGCTTCAAAACTCGTGTCTACGGTTTATATTTGGGATTAGAAAATATGACGGAATCAGTCATACGTTAACCCGTAATCATTGGTTGTCTATGGCTAACAGGAGGAAACTACATTCATTATGCCTGTTACATAAAGTCATATCCATAGTCGTACCCCCGTACTTTACAAATAAAATTATATATAGATCCGACGTTCACATCAATATTAGGCAGAAAGACAATATACCTCAACACAGAACAGTTATGTTTAAGAGATATTTTCTATTTTATTTGGCAAATAATTATAATGTTTTAAACAAGGACATGAAAACAGAAATATAAACACATTTATTATTATTATGAATAAGTATATGGGAGATTTCAACCATATTGGCAAATTCGAAAATCAAATAAAGAACAGGGTGATAATTATTTCACAGAATATTTTGAATGTATTCCCATAACATTTAGTTAGAATTGATTAATAAGAATTAAAGATCATACTACTTGATCCTTTTAGCTCTGGTTGGTTTTTCGGAAGAAGTTAAGAGTCGATGTCACATCAAACACTCGTTATCTCGTACCATGACCGATTCAATATCCCAAGATAATTTTATAATAGATAGTGTTCAAAATTCTAGTACCCAGCATGGACCCAATTCAGGAAGTACTTCTTCGGGCAATGTAAATCGGCGTCAGAAATCGTGGGATTTACTGGATCAGTCGGCTTTGGCCCAAGCTAGACATAAACAGCCCTCTGGTATTCAAGGACAACATCAGGTAAGAATCCAAATCTTGATTTATTTCAAGTAGAAATTTAAGTAGTTAGACTTTGGTGCTGAATTTTAACTTTACTAATTGTTACAGTATTGGTAATTTTCGTTTCGTTGTCACTTTTTCTCGTAGCATTAGATTTTCACACAATAACACGTCATCTGCGTCAGAAATATCTGTTATAAACTGTTTACTTCATGTTAAACAGAAAAAAACCTTTACACATTTCTTAATATATATATATATATATATATATATATATATATATATATATATATATATATATACAGTCGTAGAAAATGTTGAACTTCAGTTACACATATACTTGATCTATGTAATCAGTAAGCAAAAGTATTGCAAAAATATTTGTAAAAAAATGTTGTTTTAACCTCCTGGCTCTGTAAAATGCAAAGACTACCAAATTAATTAATGGCTCTCGGCTAGTTGTTAATGTCGATTGATAAGTTACTTTATAAGAAACAATGACAAAACAAATATAGTAAACGATATGGAAGTATTAAGACTAAAATTAAACAGTTATTATTTATTGACAAAAGTAAAATATTATAAACGGTTAAGGATATTTTGCAGCGATTATGATTTAACTCGCCAAATCAGTTGAGATATAAAAAAAATGTTCTTAAAGTTATAGAGCAATATTTCTCAATGTATTGATAAATTCATGTGCATAAAATCAAATATCCTAGTCGGGACGGGAACAAACGATGTTTCGCAGTTGAAGTCGATACCGCTTCCCTATCAAAAACGTGGTCCAATACATTCGAATGTATCTTTTGTAGAAATATTGCATTCATCAAATTATTCAAAAATCCTAAAATGCCATAAATGTTCCAAGAGTCTTCTGCAACACATTCCTCGTTTTCTATAAAACTATGGTTAAGTCGATACTAAATTGACAGTATGTTATATATATATATATATATATATATATATATATATATATATATATATATATATCAAGAAGGTAGTCTCGGCGGCTAGTTAGAAAACAAAACTTATGATTCTTGGGGATTCCGTCTATAGGTGATAATTAAAACTCTTTTTTACTAAAAAAAAAAAATAAAGAAAATAAACATTTTCGAAACGTTGGGTAGTAAAAAAGAGTTTTAATTATCACCTATAGACGGAATCCCCAAGAATCATAAGTTTTGTTATATATATATATATATATATATATATATATATATATATATATATATATATATATATATCAGTAGACTAATCTCATTTAAACAAAATTTGTTGTTCTAATAAAAGATGACTTCGGATGGTGGTTGTTGTTCTTCGTCATAATTGTTCATGTTAACCTCTGAATGTCTTCTGGCTCTGTTTTCATCTATCTTATGATTCCAAAAGAATACCTTAAAACAGGTGTGGCATAGGTGTTGATTGCTGGAACTAAGTTGCCTGCATTTAACACAGACTTCATAAGTGATTTTACTCTTTTGGTGTATTGCTCCTGGATACATTTTACCTGTCCGTGGTCCAGTAAACTAGCCTGTTGAAATCCCAGGTATTTGTAAGATTCTCCGTTTTCCATTGCCTGTGTGATATCCCCATTGGGTAGTTACACATCTCCGTTTATGACAATGTCTTTCTCTATGTGTAGGGTCTTGCACTTGGACATCCCAAACTCCATATGGATATCAGTGGAGAATCGATGTGTTATATCGAGAAAATTATTGATTTGACGCTAATTTGCTGCGTATAGCTTGATGTCATTCATGGAAAGAAGACGAGAGATAGTACAGTTGGTGTTTCTGTTAGCTTTGGCTTTAGAGCCATACTTAGTATCATTGAGCATGGTGGAAAGGGGATTAATTGCAAGGCAGAACCACAACGGGTTCAAGGACTCACCCTGGTATGTATCCCCTACGGATGGGTTATCGTCAGTATTGATAGAGTTTGGACCAATCCGCAGATGTATGTTTGTTTTCCATCCTCTCATCGTTGTTGAGAGGAAGTTTCCAATAATTGGGTTGACTTTGTAGAGGTTCAAGACCTCGACAAATCAGGAATGAGGCACACTACATTTTAACCTTACTGCCAGGGGATAGGAAAGATAAGGAAATTGAAAAGGTGGTCAAGGGAGGCCAATAGAAAAAATAAAAGTGTGATCTCAGTTTAGTCACCTTGGGGGTATTATATGAAGAGGTCCAGCTCACCCATATAGTGTTCACTCCTCAAGAGCAGGAAGGGACAGAGGACAGCTGGACTGGGGTCCCGTGGATTCGTCAGACCCTTAGTATGTCGGCTCCAGTTTAGAAGAAGAAGCATTAGAATGGAGTTTTAATAATTGTTGGTAACACGTTCTTCTGAAAATACTGCTTGTTCCAATGATGCAGTAAAATGAGGACAGTTAATGGATGGAAGGTTATCGTTTCTATGTTCTCTTGGAAAAAGTTAAAACGAGAGTTTGAGATGAAGTCTGGTCGGACTTTTGAAGTAGAGGTATCGAAACTTTAGAACGTTAAAGAAGACCGTGGGTATTTAAAATTTTTTTTCTTGTTACCACTAGCAATAACATTTCCTTCAAAACTTTGTTTTTGAGCTTTAAGAAAAGACTGTAAGGAATTAGAACATTTGCGATGGTTTTGAAAATCACTTAGAAGCCCTGTGTGTTTATATTTTCGCTGACACTAACTTCATTCTTATTTAAGCAAATATGCAAACAAAATAAAAAAAAATACTCCAGCAAACAGAGGTATAACAAATCCTGAAAAAAAATGTTATTGAGACATGTAACTAGTACAAATGCATTGATGATATTCGGAGGATATTCCATGCGTTCTTTCTCGGAAATGAAATCCCAACATTAAAGATAAGGTTCATTTTCACTGTCATTGTTTAAAAATATTTTGGGCCTCAATAATAAATTGTTTTCTTTGAAGAAATTTTAAATAATTTTATTGTATAGTTGTGTCGAGAGGTCGGTAGCAATACATTTCATGTTAAATATATTTTAACCTTGTTCATTATTTGACTATCTGACTGCATATACATGATTAAAAGAGCACCTAATAAAATATTTCAGATCTCTACCTGGCAATAAAGTGGTCCTTTCAATGCGTTCATAATTCTTAGAATTTACTGTCGAGAACTATGGAACTATGTTATAACATGGTATTATTTTATAAATTATTTTACTGATCGAACTTCATTTTATCTTTAAATTTTGAGATTTTGTCACATTATTATTACTTGTATTTACATTTTGCAAATATTTTGAATTGTTAATTTAAATCGTTTTGTATAATTATGAGGTGGCTAAGCGACAATGAAGGGGCCATTATTACGAACTTCGTCATCATTTTAGACAAATTCTCAGACTAGAAATTTTTTAGTATGGTACACTAATCCCAATTCAATATATTGTAATTTTGGGAATAGAATACAATATCTTTACAATTAATTTGAGTTCAGTACACCTGTATGTTACAAATATATTCCAATAATTAGTAAAGGAGTCTATCAATGTAAAAAATGAAACTTGATACTTGTTTTTGAAAATACCTACGACACTGTAAGTGTTGAAAATGTGCAAAGTTCGTTTTTCTGTTTAAAGGAAATTTATTTTTTCTCGATGTTGCTGTTATGTTTTTTGAGAAATATTACTTGTAATTATTGATGTTAATAAGACAAATTTCACTTTCATTAGAATTCAATACAATAAAGTATTGAACATAATTAGTGTGTTCAATAATATATTCTTCCGTGAGAAAAAGTAGCAAAATATCCCAAATACATTTGACATCTACTTGGAATAAAATAATTCAGTATAAAATGAATTTATTTAATAATATATCCAAATATTGTACTTGGCAATACTGAAAAAAATTAAAATGCTGTGTATGTCAGGTAGATTCGTTAATAAAGTGACACAGATCAACAAAATACAAGTTATATATGTCCTGGGGATCATTTGAGTGTTAGATCCACAGCAGAATTACCCCATTTGTACGTGGCAAAAAATGATATGAATTATTTAGTTGAAAGAATATTTTTTTTTGTGATACAATAATTCTCTTAAAAGTTCCTAATTGTGTAAGAAAATTGCTATCAAGGGTTTTTAAGAATGCAATTTCCTTCACAAAGGCATCGCAAATTACGTTTTCTTAACGGTGCCTTTATAGTCTACTAAGAAAATCGAGTAAAGCATCTCATAATCAAGAGATTGCTTCACACAACTTGTTACAAAATTTCTACTGTTACCTATTGATACTGCGCGTCTTTTTTTATTGATGTTTTCGCAAATTATTGATTTACCAAGCTTTTTTAATTTGTTTTTGAGTCTTTTTTAAGAAACCTAAAAGAGTGGCCTTTTCGGTTGGCTCCTCAAAACTTGCTATGGAATTTGGTAGTGATTCGTTATTTTTTTCATTTTTGTTTGTCAAACTAACAATTTAAACCACCCGATCGTAATTGTTCGGATTGGGTTGTTTATACCAGGAATAATTCAATTGAGGTTAGGGCTTAACCCTGATCAGTACTCATAGGTAGATTAAAATATGCTTGTCAAACGATCCATGAAACACGATTCATTTCTGTATCACTCTCGTTTCATACATGGATACTAATTTCTGTAAGACCTGGATGTTTTGCTACTTTTCTTAAGTATTTAAAATAAAAAAAAAGACTAGAATGAGCATAATTGACACGCTTGATTTAATCTTGGTGAAACGTGGCAAATGGGTTATACATTTTCTCACATTTTGAACATTTCTGCAAATTACAAATATATAACAATTATTGCTTACACATTTGTAAGTTAGGTTCCATCAAGTTATTTTTGGCCCCAGAATATGTGGTTCAACCTACATTTTTGTATGTAGGATGTTTCCAAAGTAATATACACTATTGTAGGAGATTCGTCATTCAACTTTAAAACAAAAAAATATATGTGATAAGTCTTGCCGTTAAACTACAGGGTGCTCAATGTTTTTATTATTTTAAAGAAGCAGTAACATTATGATGAACATAAAAAAATAGTACATTTCACACCAGATGTTCAAAATGTGGACCTCCAGGCTAAATACAAGCATCCCCTTGACGTCTAATATATTGCCGAATCCGTTCGGGACAGCTAGGAGCGTTGCAAGTTGATTTAGCTTTGCAATGCTTACTAATATGCAAGTTTTCTTAGCTAATAAAAGCAAAAGTAACAATAGAATTTATTATATAAAAATAGTTTGTATTTGTTACATCCTATTTAATCTGTGTGCTTTAGGCAACACACAAAATTAATACACATTTTTTTCATATATGCAGAAATGACCAAAATGTCAATAGAAAGCTATTAAATTTAAATATCCGTCAATGTACATATGTTTTTAAACTCAAACATGCATTGTTTAATCTAAAATAATTATAAAAACATTTAATGGCATACCTAACACAGGTAGAAAACACAAATTCGACAGCTAATAAGGGCTGGCGAAGTTTAGATTTAACCCAGAGCCCGTGCGTTCAGCCAAATGGTGGCTTAACACGGCCTCTATATAGAACCCAGAGATCTAGATCTGTGCCCGTTCAACAGAATCCCCCACCGAACGTGTCAAATAGTGAAAATCAAAGTCCTGCAAAAGTAAGACAGAGTCGACTTTCTCCATACAGCTGATTGATATTATTCATCTGGTGTTTTCGCTTTTGAGTATCAGTAGATTACGAAGTTCCTATTTTCACAACAGTGTTATAGTGTTAATCTCTCAAAAAAATACCACTAGAATCATATGAATTGAATTATACTTGAAATAAAGGTAAGGATAATAAAACATTGAAATTCAGTTGGGTATGCATTTCTAAATACATTGATTTGGAAAAACTTGTTTTAATTCTTCACAAATATGGTAAATTCATAATTTTCGAAATTTCATTTCAAAAATTGATTCTGGAATAAAGAATCTTTGTTAGCTTATCAATACAATAACGACTTACGGTACGTTATTCTATTCATGTTACTATACTTTTTAGATAATAATGTAATATTAACAATGTATACTACTATTAATGTGCTGAACGTAAAAGTAATTTGCACACTTCGACGGTTTAATTACATTATAGTCCATTTGTTTAGCAGGCCAAGCAAATTACTTGACAGAAAGCTATAACAATAAGGCGCCACAGGGCGGCTCTCTCTGTAGTCTATTTTTATGTATGAAATAGTAATAAAACCTTATTTCTAATGCAAAACTTTTCATTAATATACCTAAGCTAATACAGATATAAAGCTTTATTACTCTCTCGTACATAAAAATAGACTAATATAAATGTATACTCGCATATACCCGTTTATATAGTTTTATGGTATTTTAGCTTGACCACCTTGTATCTTCATAAATCTGTAACTTTTTGGGTACATTAACAATACAACCATATAATATAAATGATGCTTAAACTTTCAAGTCTATGTTCAGGATGGAACATTGAATACTTTAATATTGTAAATGTTGTTTAAAAATTTAAATATTATACTTATATACAAAATAAAAAAGTTTATAAAAAATTAATCAAATAATTTACCCACACGAGATCATCATACACGTTTAGCACAACTATTTTTACATGTGTAGTTAAAGTTGTACTTTTAAATTTCACTCGATTAAACGTTGTAACAGATCACATTTTTCTCACAAACATTCAAAATTCAGAGATTTAGTTTACTTTTCTTGCTGCTCTGCGCCTACGAGTTTATAGACTAAGACACAGTTTACTAATAAATGAAATTATTTACCTACTTACCTAACCCAATATTAACCAAACTGTTTCCCAGGGACTAGGTAATATGGGCAATACCCCATTTCATACTATTATTAAGAGCCGGAAATTGAAATAAATTATTCTATATTATTAAAATGGTTTATGAACATTAACCGTATTTTTATTACTTTCACTCAGATAAAATTTCTTCCCACTCTAAAAAAATGGACTATAAGAGACAAAGTGAAGCGATAATAGAAATTCTGGCACTATATATAATAATTTTATGTTCAACTGTATATTATTGAATACAGCACATTCTATGTGTAATAATAGTAACATTTTTATATTTTACAGAAAAATTAAGGCTTTAATTGAACTATTATGTGTATTGAATATTTCTTTCGAGGAAAGCTTGATGCTGTTGTTTTCTAAAGAATTCAATTGTCTGAAAGTAATATATTGTTTTTTAAATAATTCTGCTACAACATTGTAGAAATATAACACTGTTGTGAATTATACTCTAAACCTAATAGTTTGAGAGCTTGACGTATAAAAGAATTTTAAATGTATAAGAAATGTACCTCAATAATTTTTTCTCAGCTGATTCGTCAGAGAATGATCTATGACAAAAATGTTGCTTTTTTTATTTACTTATAGGATACCTTCATATAGAGATATAGTATACTTGTTCTGTGCGTCAAAAAGTCAGTCGTAATGCTACAGTAGAATATTTTTTTTTTCAAACTATGGACTATTTATAGATAAATGTAATTTCCCTTTCACGAGCTAAGATAATAAATCTTTCAAACTTAACTTTGATTTAATATTGTGAAGTAAGTATCTCAATGTTATTTCTAACAATCTATGAAATATAGCTAATTAACAAGTGGAGTACTTTTTAGTGATAACCTATTTTAAAAATTTACTGACACAATAGGACAAATTGTGTTCACTACCAACAAAATAACAGTTGATTTATGTAATCAACAATAAACACTTGTTACTTTTTTCAGTTAAAAATGTAAATTTCTTTAAATCTCTAACTTCATTCTGAACTTATGTCATCTAAAATTTTTATATTTCACTGCTATAAAAAAAGTTTTTTTCTATAACCATTCAAAAATCGACAACAAACTTTCGCCATGTTTTGCTGCAACCGAAAACGTCAGTTTCTGACACCAGTGATAGAATATCACATAACGTTAACTTTCGTCACTAGTAACGAAAGTAAGTGGTTGCAATTTCAGATATGAAATCGCTGGCAGCCCAATCCTTTTAAATAACTGTTCTAATATAATTATGAATCAATATTTGAATCAAAAATAAATTTTAAAATACACAATACATTTTTTAGTATTTAGTTATTCAAAGTTTGTAAATTAATAATTAAATAAAATTATTGTTGCCGTCTTAGATTTCATTTTTAGTATTTTATACAGTATGTATACGGCAAAAGTTTAGAAACGTTCAATTATAATATAAAGGTAGATGCCAAAACAAGCATGGTAAATCGTTGAGATCACTTTAAAGATAATTAAACTCCTTATACATCCTATGCAGCAAGCCATGGTTATAGAAAAAGTATAGTGTTTTACTCGTCGAAAAGCATTTTTTTGCAACTTGAGAACATATCAAACTCGGCTGCGCCTCGTTTGATAAACTGTTCTTTCGTTGCAGAAAATGCTACTTTCGTCACTCAGTAAACAATATACTATTGTTAATTCAGTTTGCATTAATTTCTATCATCGTTTTATATGTCTTAGAGAAAACTACTTATCATTTATTTTTAACGTCGAGTCTCCCATCATTTGGTGTACAGTAATTATAATAATTTTAATCCACAAAAATTCGAATTTCTGCTTTTTTCGTTGAATAAACCAAAATCAATAGAACAGCATTCATTGTTTTAAATTTCTTGGACCATTCTTTTGAGGGATCGTTTACGAGTAATATAAATTAATTATAGTTTACTTCAAAAATAGTTTGTAGTACATTTTTTATACTTTTACTATTCGTTTATACTTCAGGTATCGAATCCGTCTCTTTTGCTCAAAATCTATACTTTTTGCTACGCTCTCCTCTTTCTCTTAGGCAAAAAGTATGTGAATTCTTTTAGTTGTCTTTGATGCGTGCGTACTTATTTCTAAATCTTTATCTCATCTGGAATGTGTATTTTTAAATTTATAAACAAATATATAGAAAGTGCTGCAGGATACAATTTTTAAGAATCAAATTTCAACAAACAACAGATATGCAAATATTTCATGTAATATTGCCCAGTTATTTGCCAATATTTTACTAAGTACTATTACATAAAATATCTAATGGCAAATAAATATCAAGTGTTATATAAAACATACATTGCATATGTAATATACAATTTTGCAATTCTATGTATTTGTTTCTGCTTCATTTTATATTGGAAATCTGATTTAATTGACTAGTTAATATTTAAGTATTATAAACCACCCAATAAATTTTAAATTTTAGTAGAGCACTTGTTTATCATGAAAATACACTTTGTATGTCATTTGTATGAAATATTTCATATTTTGCTGTTTTTTTTAAATGTACAAGTACCCAGTAACTAAGTATTTGTACAAGCATCATGCTTACTAATTTTTGTTGCTTATCTTGCCTGTTTTGCCTTCTTGGGGGCGGCCTCTACATTCAGACTGCACGAGCTCTCTTCAAAACACAACGTTCTTTTTCCATGCCAACTCCAAAAGAACAAAAACCTCTTGATGATGAGAGTAATAAGGTAATATCACTATTTCCCAAAAACCACAATAAAAAATTAAAGAAAAGCTTCATGAATTCGTTCTTTTTCGGAGGTTTAATTATATCGTCGATAATAATTAAAAAATCTACAGATCTATCCACTGTTTTGTCTAACATAGGTACCGCAATATATTGGGGGATTGCAGCAATCAGTTTAAAGAAGACTCTTTTATGAGTATCCAAGCTTTCGGAAACTTTATTATATTTCCATTCTCAAGGAAATCAATTTGAGATTGAACCTATGATATTGTAACATTTGATTGTTGAAGTTAACTTAATTATTACACATTCGTTAAAAATAAATCAATTCTACATTATTAAAACTAATTGAACATGATCACGGTTTGTTAAAATACATTTTAAGGTTCGATCTCAAATTAATTTCCTTGAGAATAGAAATATAATAAAGTTTCCGAAAGCTTGGATATTCACAAAAGAGTCTTCTTTAAATCGATTGCTGCAATCCCCCAACATATTGGTCGGCTTTGTTTCCTAACTATCAGCAATAACTACTCCTTCTTATATATATATATATATATATATATATATATATATATATATATATATATATATGATCAAATTTTCCAATTTTCCATAACCTGCTTAATTTTATATTCTATTTTTATGTAAAAGCCTATGAAATCGGAAATATAATTACTTTATTTATGAATTTAGCGCAAAAATTCATAGGGTTTTACATAAAATTGAATATAAAATGAAGCAGGTTTTGAAAACTTGGGTTTTATTTCATTTTATTGGGGTTTTGAACAAGCAGGACTTTTTATCAAGTACAACATTTTTCGCTAAACCTGAAAATAAAAGTTTTTCTTCTTGCGCACCTCATCCGTGGACGTGGATAAGAAATACTTGAGTAATTTGAGCAAAATTTATAATTCAATTTTATGAATTCCAATGTATCTATAAATAATTATTCAAACTGATAATTGCTTCTTTTTCGTATGTTAAAACTTGAATGTTTACAATATAAGATGGAAAGTCTTCATATGATGCGATTATAATTTGATATTCATGCGGTGAGTGACGTAATTCATTATTTATATGATTCAGGGTTGTCAATGTCAGATTATAATTATGTTAAAGGCTAATGTCGAGTCGAAACGACAAAAATTACTTCTTGGGTTTAGGACAAAAAAACCTTTTAGTGAGCTCCGCAGTCATATATATATATATATATATATATATATATATATATATATATATATATATATATATATATATATATATATATATATATATGTATATATATATATATATTATGGAACACATTCATTATTTTCTAACAATTTATTTTAGATAAAAATCATGTAATACTGACTAATATCGGTGTGGACTGTTTTCTGTGGCTCACTCTATACAATATGCCTCACTAAGTTGGAACCACATGGAAAACTTTTTTATTATTAATTATTAAATAAATTAGGAAAAAAAGTTATTCTTCAAAAAAAGTTCCGCATTGCCTAAAACCTGAAATACAACAATCCGATATCAAATTTTTTGAGCCGTATACAAGGTTTGTCAAAAAATATGAATTTTATTCAAGAGTAAGGTACATTTATTTTTGAGAATATTTGACAATTGTTATTAAAAAAAGTTGATCATAACTAAAAACTACGTTCAAATATGCAATTACTTCCATTTACATTAAAAAATTAGGTTTTATAATCATACAAAGAACATACGACAAAGAACCAATTATCAATTTAAATTATTTATAGATATATTGGAATTTATAAAATAGAATTAGAAAATTTTTCTCAAATGGCTTAAGTCTTTCTTATAATTGATAGATTTCGTTATTTCATGATATATTAATGCTATTTTATTTCTTTTATCATATTGATCACTTTTTAATCTATTTTCCAAACATTCACTAAAAACTGCATTAAGAGAAAATAATTATCCTGAAAACAGGATAAATAACATATTCAAAAAAAAGGATAACAAATATTATAATCAATTAAAAAGTAGAACAAATATAAACATTAAAATACGATACACCTAACTTTACCATATGCACAGGGACTTTCTCAGCAATTATCAAATTATTTTAGTAAATATGAAATTAGAGTAAGCCACAAAGGCCATAAGACATTATCAAAAGATTTCAGTGGTCTAAACTCGAAAACATCAAAAAATAAACAAGTAATATTATATATGAAGTTGCTTGTAATAATCTTGATGCTGTTTACATAGGACAAACATCCCAATATTTGAAAAATATATTAAAAGCTTATCAATTTGATAAAAAAATAAAACAGCATTGGTCAAAAATTATTTACTACAGATGCTTTTGAGTCTTAACATTATACGAGGTCCAAGTTGATAATTTGTAATGTGTAACAGTGGAATTAATGGTCTTATCGAAAAAATGTGCCAAAAATTTTATATTAATTTTAAATTTGGTGTTGTAGAAAAATGTTAATGAACCTTTTTAAGAAAAAACAAACACTAAAAACATTTTAGTAGAAATTTATAATTTTTTTTTAAATAGCATTAATTTTGTTTATTTTCTCAGTAGTATGAGTACATGTTTTAAAAATTATTATTGTTATTTCTAATTATCAAATTTGAGCAATTAAGTTGCCTAATTTTCAACAATCAACCGATAGAAATAATTACTCTTAGACTCTACCCGTAATGCAACCATTTCTCAACGTGGAGTTGTAGATAAAGTAATTTAGTTTGTTGTCACTACAGAAGAATTATATTTCTGTTTATCAGTTATATTGTTTTCTGAAATATTAGTCATCATTAAAGACTGAAAATTATTTAATAGTATTGAGTTGCAATCTCATTATTTTTTAATGTCACTTATAAATTCACACTAGCCCTGGATTATTGTCTGTCGTATTGTTAGTGATAATCAAATTTACGACTTTGTTGGATGTAAGCTTCCTTCTGTAATAGAGGCTATTACAAAGATTTAAAACTGCACTAAAGAGAAAGTATTTTAATTACAATAGGCATGATGACTGATTTTGAAATCCCTCTGGATTAATAACTTCCATAAATCATGAGATTTTTTGTATAGGCAATGCAGAAGATATCCAAATGAAAATATTTTAAAAATTCAGTACCGAAATTACAGAAATTATTCGCACACATTATTGAAAAAATCTTAAGATTATTAAAAAAAAACGCAAAAAACAAATACAAATAAAGAAATGTGGAACATAATAAATTCTTTAACAAATAAAAAACAACAAAAGCCCAAGATCTAAGCAAATAATTACTAGCGAAAATAAAATACTAAAAAATGAGCTAGATATTGCCAATGCATTTAACAAATACTTCTGAAATCGTCGATGAAGGGCCAAGTATTCACTAATTTTCATTATATCCTACGAATGAAAACGAGGTTATGGATATTATACAAACATTAAAAAACAAAAAAGCAACAGAGAAAGATGGTATATGAACAGAAATCTTAAATTCTTTTTCGAAAGAAATATCAGCTTCAATTAGTTACCTAATTAATAATATTTTCGTGCAAGGAATTTGTCCAATGGTTGTTAAAATTGCTGTCATAAATCCTGTATATAAGAACGGAGACCATAAGATCTCTACCAATTACAGAGTCCTATCTCTGTAATCACAAATCTGGCCAAAATATTTGAGAACTTATTAAGTCAGCGCATACGAAATTATACTAAAAAATGTAAACTGTTAAATTACAATCAATTTGGTTTCAGAGAAGGAAAATGTACAGAAAACGCTATCTACACATTAATGTCAGACACATATAGCTTCCTTGATGAAAGAAATAGTTATGGTAATGCTGTTTTCTTCGACTTTGCCAAGTGTTGGACAATGTTAATCATCAACGGATACTAAAATTCATTAACAATTTGGGTTTGAGAGGTACTCATCTAAACCTTATCCAGTCATATTTGAGTAAAATACCACAATTAATAAAAATTGGAAACTATATTTGTGAACCACATTATGTTGAATGTGGAGTTCTTCAAGGAACAGTCCTGGGACCGATATTTTGTACTATGTATATAAATAGCTTATTTTCCATCAGATCTGTTGGAAAAATAATTAGTTATGCAGATGATACAGTCATTTTTTATAAGGACACTTTGTGGCAATAATTAAAGAGATCTTACAGATTAATTGGTAAAATTATAAAACGTTATCAATAAATTACAATAAAATTGTTTTCTTGCCTTTTGCTCCTAATTATTTTAGACTCCCAGCATTTGACAAATTAAATGTAACTTCCAATGGCCAATTAGTCAGCATATCCTCTATAGATAAAGTAAAATATTTTGGGATTATTATTAATCGGCTCTTAAGACGGGAACACCACTGTTACAAAGTCACAAAAATATTAAGGATTCTCATATACAAATTTAAGTACCTAAAAAGGTACCTTGGTTTAAAACAATTAAAACTACTTTAAAATGGTTGAATCAAGAATTTAATTTTGTCTTCTTGGATAGGGTGGATTTCTTAACTGTAATTTAAGGAAGTTGGGGAAATATTACAGAAGTATATTATTAAAATTATTTATGGATAGCCCAAGTTATATTCTAATGAACTATTGTTTGAAGAATGTAAGATTATGGATCCTAGAAAATTATACTTTTATAAACTATCATCATGTTTTCACAAAAAATAGAAATATAATGAATATAATTGAACATATTCAACAAAAACTAAACGATGGCAGAGTACAAATGCGAAAATTTTGCTTCACTATCTGTCAA
This sequence comes from Galeruca laticollis, assembly GCA_963921935.1. Lineage (NCBI taxonomy): Eukaryota > Metazoa > Arthropoda > Insecta > Coleoptera > Chrysomelidae > Galeruca > Galeruca laticollis. Next base: position 172,175,850 of record OY998180.1, read on the forward strand.
CATAGCCCCGATTATATTGGTCCTAGAGTATATAACTCTCTACCTCCCTTAATAAGAAATATAAATTCAAATTTCAACTTATATAAAAATACATTGAAAAAGTACATTCATTCACTCAGAAGGGACACTGTTTTGTCAATAATTGATATTAAAAACAATTAATACCTAATTGCTTGAAAATTAGTTCATAATTCGATCTATATATTTTTGTAAATTGGTAGATTGTGTATGTTTTTTTTGTTCTACTTTGTTGTAACAAGGCAGAGTATGTAAAAGGGCAAATGTGCAATATGCCACATACAGGCTTGCCTTTGTGGTCATTCTTCTGTTTGTTTATTCACCATGTTTATATTACTTTTATCTACTTCTCTTGCAAATTCTTAACTAGTTTTGTATTATTTGTGTAATAATAAACATTATTATTATTAAATATAATTTTGACCCTGCTATTAAAATTTTTCTCCGAGTTTTGATTTTTCTCATAACAACAAAAAATTGTTGACTAACATTTTCTAAAAGACCAAAGTTAAAATGAACATAAAACAATAAGACCTTCAATTCCTCTGTAGCATTACAAACGGTCAACTTTGCGAGGAATTAAACTTTGGCCTCAAATGACTTTTGAAGCAGTAGTCTTTGCAAAAAATCATAAGAAACCTTTTTTTGTAGAGCGCCTAATTCTCTAGAAAAATATGTCAAACGATTTCCTGTATTATACGTTATTAGTTAGCAAAAAAATCAGAAGTTGCAAAAAAATGTCCAATGTTAAGTATTCTTATGTCTGTAGGGATGTAGTTAATGTTTATTATGTATGTAGTGGCTTAACGTAAAATCAACAAAGATGAATATTATCATCGAAAATTCAAGGCATTGGGAGAAATGCGGATGAAATAGTGGTTATATCTGTATTGAATTATTGATTAGAATAATAAATCGTAGTATGTAACCTACTTCCTTAAAAAATGTAACTAATAGTCACGAAATATACATGAAACTATGATATTTGATAGAAGAGTCTGTAGAGTACTACTTTTGAATACTCAAAAGTCATTTATATTCTCAGTAGTTTATTTAAATAACAATATTTCTAAACTTAACAAAACATCCTTATTAAAAACAATTTTCACGCTTATATTTACACTCGAGTATAATGACTACACATATTTTGTAGTTACCTCGTATTAAACAAGCTCTTAAATACTTGATTTAAATAGGAAAGCCACTGTATCATAGAAACTATTGTATAATTATATTAACTTCTTCTACTTGTGCCATGTCCGTTACAGTGCCTTTATACAAGACAGTGGCGACAATACTTGGTCAGTGTTTTGATTAGTCAGGCTGAAATCCGCCATTAATCATAAAATTTTATTTGTTTACATTTGTTTTTTAGTTGTATTCACGTTATATTTTATACCAGATCTTTGTGTATAGCTAAAGTAAAGTGTTTTTTTAATTTGCTTAACTTAATTTCATTCATTCGTTTGCGAATTTTTCTCCCTAATCAGAATTTTGAACCATACCTATAATAATTTGCAAATGTTAAAAAGAGTAATACCTACTTACGTTGCGGTTTTGGTGTGGCTGCACAAATTATACAGCTGCAATTTGTGTGTGGGTGTTATCATATTTGTCGTTAACAAGGTAGGTACAAAAAACTATAGTTTCAAGTGAATGTATAAAATAATATAACTACTGTTACTTGTTTTAGAAGCAGTGACTGTTTGGAAGTATGACGGGTTGTTCAGCATTGGTATATAAGAATTGTTCTACAAAGATATTGCAATGAAGTATTTTCCCAAAGATCCTACTCCTAGAAAGGAATGGACTATTAAAATGAGAAGGGCCAATTGGAAAACATGAATGTTTCAGCATTGTGTGAGGTAAAAAGTGTATAACATCTATTACTTATTTTTGTTATTAACATGTAACTTACATATACATACTTTTTATGATCAAAATGTAAATCAGTTATCTGATGAACTATTCAATAGTTATTGAAATGGCTGGCATTTTCTTATTTTTTTTTATTACAAAATGCGCATCCAACAAAAAACTGGTTATTAGCAACTAATATGAATTGTTACATTTTATGAGTTACAAAGCATTTTTATAGATAGTATTACAATTTTGAGATAATGTTTCAATTAGGTGTTTACTAAATAGAGTTTATGATACTGATTTCTTTAAGATAATTTTTAAGATTGGCTATATTGTAGCTAGGCCCCAATATATCATACATTGTTCTAGGTAGGTTGGATGATGATCTTTGTGCATTAAACAATGTACAGTCTGCGATTATGTGTTCAACAGTTAATTTTTACTTACAGTTTTTACATGTGGGTTCTACCTTGGTGTCAAATAGGTAACTATGGGTCAGCCGCGTGTGACTGAGGCGGAGACGCGTTAGAAGTACTTCGTCTTTACGATTTTTGGGTAGCACTGACCATGGTTTCACCGAATCTTTCACTTCTCGTAGCTTGTTTCTAGATATTTTCCAATTTTTTTCCCACTCATTGAGCACTTTATGTTTTAAGCTTGTTTTTATATCGGCACTCGTTATAAAACTCACGCACTCTGCACTATTAGCAGCTTCCTTAACGGCCAGGTCTGCTTCTTCGTTTCCTTTTATTCCAGTATGGGAGGAAACCAACAAAATGCTGTATCTTTGTTGTTATCTCCTATAGATTGTAGTTCCCGCTTGATTTTATTTGCCAAAGAATTCGTGGTGTAAATTTTTTGAATAGCATGGATTGAGCTAAGAGAATCTGTTAGTATCAGGTAGTTAGATTCACCTGAACTAGAAGCGATGAGAGTGGCACGGTATATTGCATATAATTCAGCAGAGAAAGCAGATGAGACTGAAGGATCTCTAAACATATATTTCGAGGTTGATGTGATAATGGCAGCACCTGTACCATTTTGAGATTTGGATGCATCGGTATAAATATGTACGAAATATTGGTATTTATCAAGTATGTCATTTAGTGATGCTTTAATTAGTGTATGACTGGTGCAATGTTTGTCGAATGAGGTAAGCTTGGTGATGAATTTAATGCTTTTGGTCGTCCATGGTGGAGTGTGAGGATATTCCACAGGGAAAAATTCGGGCAGCGGGTAATTTAGTTCGCCAAGATAGGTTCTAATTCTTGCATAGAAAGGTTTGGCAGTTCTAGGTTTGTTTGTAAAGACATTTGGAAATTTTTGGAAAAAACAATTTTGGAAGGTAGGATTGAGAGGATTGGATTTCAAATACTGCGTACTTAAGACTCAAGCATATTATTCTGTTTTCTAGGGATGGTTCTCCTAATTCACAATATAGACTTTCCACTGGTGTTGTTCGGAAAGCACCTGTTATTAAACGTAGAGCTGAATTGTGAAAACTGTCGAGTTTTTCAGAAGTGATTTGTTGGCTGTTGAATACACTATTGATCCGTAGTCTAGTTTTGATCGGATGTGTGTTCGGTACATTGTGTGGCGATCTGCACCCCATTCTTTATTTGTTACCGTTTTAATCAAGTTTAGTCGTCTGTTGCAAGCTAAGAGGAGATTTCTGATGTTAAGATTCCAGCTAAGTGTGGTTAAAAAAGGATACCGAGAAATTTGATTGATGTTTCTGATTTTATTCCTTCATTGTACAGTTTTAGGATAGGTAGGTTTGGTATACTCCTCTGTCTTGAGAAAAGAATATAACGTTTATTTTTTGTTGAGAAAGTCAAACCAGTATTTTGTGGCCATAGTTCTAAATCTTTAATGAAAGCCCGAGTTTGCGAGAAGAGATTTTTAAAACTTTTTCCTTTACAGAAAACAACCAAGTCATCTGCGTACAATCGAGCTTTTACAGGTAATTGTATGTTTTGTAAGATGTCGTTGATTGCGACGATGAACAGCGTATGACTGACCCTTGGGGTATGCCATTTTCAGAATATGTTATATCGGAGGTGATACCATTGGCTCTCACTTAAAATGTTCGATTTTTCAGGAAGTTTTTAATGAAAGCTAGGCAGTGGTCTTGTATATTCCATTCGTGTAGCTTTTTTATGATGTAGTCATGCCAAGCAGTGTCAAAAGTTCGGTCAATGTCAAAGAAAACGGCTAAACAGCTGCTTTTTAGGGCGCATGCTTCATTGACTTCACTCTCTAAATCTATGATATTGTCCAAGGCCGATCGATGTTGTCTAAAACCACTCTGTTCTGGTATGATAAGGTTTCGTTTTTCTAAAGTCAACAGTAGCCTGTTGTTTATAATTTTTTCCATCATAGGTCGATAAGACTCGGGATGTGTTTTTATGCTTTGTGATTTTAGTATTGGTATTATTATGGATTCATGTCATTTTTTAGGAAAATTGTGTTGCAGCCAAATAGTATGAAACAGGTTAAGGAGGTATTCATGGGCATTTGGAGGAAGATGTTTTAAGAAGATTGTTGGAACTTCATCTGGTCCTGGTGACGCTTGAGAGAGCTTCTTTGTATTCTTCGATGGTAATGGGTAGATTCATAGGCTCATTTTGGTCGAATTGGATTATTACCTTTTTCTGTTCTTCTCGCTTCTTATACGCAACAAAGGTGTTATCGTAATTACCTGTGCTGGAACGATGTTTGTAGGTATTACCTAGTATTGAAAGTATTCTGGAATTATTAGAGGTCATCTGTCCATCTTTCTCCAGCATTAGTATATTATGATGTCCAGATATTTTACGTACCTTTTACCACACGTCAGTCATGGGTGTTTCAGAATTTAATGTAGATACGTATTCTCTCAGGACTTGCGTTTAGCGTTTTTTATGGTAAGTCTAGCTTTTGCTCGCATTTTTGAGAATCCAATTTTGTTTTCTGTAGTACTGTGTCTTTTATATCTGTTAAAAGCAGTTTTGTTACTCTTCATTGCTGATTCACAGTCGCTATTCCACCATATCACTGGATTGCGTCGTTTCAAACAAGAGGTTCTTCCGACCGTTAGGTTCGCTGCTCGTTGAATAATGGTGACAAAATTTTCTAAAGCGTCGTCTATATCTGCTGATGTTGCGTAAACTGTCATATTATTCGTACTTATAGTTTCGAAATGAGTCCAGTTTACCTTTTTTAAGTTCCATTTTGTATAGATGTTGTGTTTGTTATTTGGTTTTCTGTTGTTTTGAATAACAATTGGGTAGTGGTCACTGTTGTATATGTAATCCAACCTATCCCAAGAAAGTAACAGACTCAGGGTAGGATCACAAATAGTGAGGTCGATACAAGAGCCTTGGCCTGTCTGTATGTTAAACCTGGTTGATCTTCCATCATTTAGAATATATAGATGAGCATTTTCGATAATATCTTCTAGTAAGCGACTTCTGTAGTTTATTGATGTTGATCCCCACATAAAGTTGTGGGCGTTGAAGTATTATCCTAGGTTGGGGAATTTGTTCTAATAACTCATTCAGCTCTTCAGCATCTACTTGGGTTGCTGGAGGAATATATACATTGCAAATAGTTATTTTTGGGTTAGCGTGGAGTTTAATAGCTTTGGCTTCTAGGTTGGTGTGGATTGTGATTTCTTCACCATGTAGAGAATTCTTTACAAATATTGCTATTCCACCGCTAGCTATTTCTGCATTAGTTCGATTTTTGCAAAAATTCTTAAATTGCCTAAGGGGTTCGCTATTATTGTTTTTGAAATTGTTTTCTTGAAGACAAACAACGTCACAGGTATGCTTGGATAGGATAACTTGCAACATTGGTAAATTGTTATAAATGCCGTTGATATTCCATTGCAAAATTGATGTAAGAGCCATGGAGATTGATTAGAAAGTGAAGGTAGATTTTGGATTAGTAGGTTGATGTTTGTGATGATTCACTTTCTGTTTCTGGTATGTTCTTTTGCAGTTGGGATAAAAGTTTCTTTTTAAGTTTAGTGCATCTACTTTTGATTGACCTGTGCTCAAAAAATGGGTAAATTGTTGTTAACATGTCTATTAACGCCGCAAAATTACTTGTGTAATTTTCTATTATGCTGACTGGGTCATGTGAACCGTAGTTGTTTTCGAACAGTTCAGATATCTGATTGTAGTTCAAGACGAACGGAGGATTTTGTTCAGAAATAACTTTTCTAACTGGTTCCATGAGAGTTTCTGTAGAGATATCCTGTTCGTTTTTTGGCTTTTTATTTGGTCTGTTTGGTTTGGCAAAATTCATTTGAGTTTGCCAGTTCGTTTTCATCAGTTTGAGGAGGGAGTGTAATTATTTCTTCATAACTACGTTTGTTGCTGTTATGTTGAATTTCTTCCATGTTTATGAAAGAAATATTCTGGGAATGAGATGTTGTAGGGGACTCTGATGTCTGATGGGACCTCATCGTGTGCTTGGGAAGTATTGACTTGGGTGTTCGTCGGTTGGGTAGAAATTTGAGACTGTTCATTTAATTGAGGTTGGGAGGTTTTACAGTTTGCTCCTGTGTGGCCTGGCTTCTTGCAAGAAAAACATAGTAGAGCGTCTTGAGATAGGTAGATTCTATAAGTAGTGTTCTCATGTGTAATCAGGAGACATTTAGGTATTTGGACTGTAGGTGGTGAAATAAAGATTTGTCGCCTGAAGCTGTAGATATGATTGTATTCGGGAAGGGTAGAGTTAATTTTTAGGAAGGTTATCGGTGAGACTGGATTGAGATCGTTTTTATTTAGCTCTTCTAATAGTGAATGTAGAATAGTGGGACATACGCTTGATAGAACTAATCTTTCGGATGGCGTTATGTGCTTGAATTAAGCTACTATTGATATTTATTACCCCTCCATGATGGGTCATAAAGTGATCCACAATATTTTTATTTGAAAGGTACATGCAGGTTCTGTTGTTTGACGGCCTTGATGTGAATATAAATTTTTTGAATAAATTAGCTCTCCTAGTGATATTAGATACTCTTGAATTTTTATATTATCAATGGCTGGAAAAATAATTGCTTGATCTTTTGTAGGAAATTGTGGCTGTGTAAGCGCAGAGGAGTATGTTTTGGTGGAGTTTGCATTCTGAGAGCTTCTGTAGCCAGAAGTCCCAACATTTGCACTAGACATAATTAATTTTAAATTTCAGATCGCTTTTGTTTGAAAGTACGGACCTGTTTTGGCATAGGCCGCCTCATTAGTGCGATAAAACCAGGTTTTTGTAAGTTATTTCTTCAAACTGGTGTGAAATTGATAGCAATATGACTAATAAAAATCACTATTTTGATATGAAGGTATGAAATTTTACTTACAGTACTTTCTCTATGATGTGAGAACACTTCTAATGTTACTATGAAATGTGTTATAAAATTCTTGAACTAAGATTACTATCGAAAAAGATCTGTTTTCACAAGAACTGATACTTTCACTGTTCAGGCTACAGTTGCCAGGACCGGGGAATTTTCTTAGATGTTCTCTAAATTGTCAGTTATTATTACATTCTGTAATGAATTGCATCTGTATTTATGTTTAAGGTACACTTTACCCCAGAAATGTGGGAAAAAACTAAGCAAGATGGCAGTAGGAAATTAAAATTAATAGCACTACCACAGTGTTTGCTTCTATCATGGCAAAAACAGAAAGAAAGCTTCCTACCAAACGGCAAATATAATCCAAGCTGTCTAGAGAAATAATTCCAGAAGTTATCTCACTTCTAATATACACGTTTATTGACTTCTTTGTAAATGTCATGATAATTATGATAACTATTTTTGAACATATTCAATATTCACCGCCTTAAATTCTGTCTTATGTTGTACACATCTAAAATGTATGTTTATCTCCTGTGTTTTTATTGTTTTCCCTTTCTTCCCAGTAGTAAAACATAATAATAATATGTAATAGTATAGACGAATTTTGTATTAAAACCCGACCATCATAATATATGTGTAATTCCCTCTTCAAATATTAAAATTTCAATTCCAAATTTAATGAATACAAAATTTTTTTTTTTTTTGTTAAATCAAACTATTTACTGTAGCTATTTTTATCATGAAGTCAAGTCATTTGGAAATCTTTTAAATATACCTAGGTATTGAAACACGAATTTACAAATAATTTCAAAATGAGTGATTTGAATTACCAAAGAAAAATATTTTTGGATAGTTCAATTAATAGTCATGCCATATTATGCATTAAAATTACATTTTATAACTGATTTGCGGACATAAAATAAAACTCAATATCGATATTCATGTAAAATCCCTATTCCCGCATTCAAATGTTGATGATTAATGGCGAATGGGCGGAGCTTAGGCCTATTGTCGCCACTGTCCTGTATAAAGGCACTGTAATGTCCGTGATCGGACGTAGGCGACGTCTCACTTCCATCTGTGATTTCTCTCCAGTTATCATATATAGAAGGGGCCTACAGTTCAACGATGGATCCGAACGTCTATGTTGAAAGGCGGTACTAGGCAGAATACTGTCGGTGGTTTGCCACTGCCTTCCGATAGGTGGCGCGCCGAAATTTTATTTTTTGATGTCCGAACACGGGTTTGATCCCGGATCGTCTTGGTTTGCAGACCGAGTACCATTCCGCTATACCACGGCGGTCACTACTTATAACATTGACACACAAACAATAATAATTCAATTGATTAAGAAAGGAACCAGGTTGCAAATAGTAAATCAAAATATCAAATACAAATAATATTTTACAATCGTCACAAGTTAGAACTCGATATATAACAAATATAATATATACATTGTTTCTATGAAATACTGTCTGGGTATTTTTTCTGTAATTATTGACTTTTGCATGTTGCTTTGAATTATTCAATTTGCATTTTTCATAAATACGCTAACATTTTAAATCAAAAGTAAAATGAATGTGATTTTGCTATGAATTGGCCCCTTGCAAAATGTATTTTTTTAAAACTGAAAATCAAATAAATTGCTATTTAATGTTATCTTTCGTATAAGTTGGTTTTATTAAATACAACAAATACTGAAATTGTTATTGTTGCAACAATTACATTTATATTTTTATTAAGGTGGACAGGTGGAAACGAAACTGCCAAAGACAGAGGCTTCTTTTTCATAGCTCATTATTTTCCCATATGTTTGACTTGACACGTTAAAAGATCCAAATTTGTTCCTAGAATTATGAAAATATTTTCTACCCACTAAACCTTCTGCGTGGATTACGCAAATAGTCTTGAAATATCGATATATTATATATGTCCGATAAATATGTGTGGGGAAAGAAGGGAACCATTAAAGATGAGATACACTTGAAATATCAGAAAAATGGATTTTTGAATAAACACCCATGTAAAAAATTGAGGGCTCAATTTAAAGACATTTTTTTTATTCTTAATTTATTTACATCTTTTGCCACAATTTCCGTCTTTTCATGTCGGGTTTATATAGACTGCCTCCCTTTGGGTATTACCTACATATCCTTTTTTTATCAAATATAACTTCCTTTTTCTTTTCTCGTTAATTTACTGTTTTATTTGTTTCTTTGACATGTGACAGCAGCTAAATCTTTGGCTTTAAATCTTTGTTTCAGGTTGATATAAGTGTTTTTGGTAGTACCGTGTTATGCAAGCCACTAATCACAATTCATTTTTCTTTTGATTTTTGTAGCATTAGAGAGACCCAAAAAAATTATAAAACTTTTATTTGCATAAAAAATACAAGATCAATTCAAAACATATAATATTTAGTTTAGTGTACTTTATAAATTAAATTGTCTATTTATAACTTATTATGTTAACCTACATTCATAATTTTTATGGCAAAATTGTTGCCTTGTTTGAAAACTGTAAGTAGCTATCACATAGTATCTTTTATTTGAAATCAGTTTATTGGTTTACATTAAAAATAAATCTTTTAGCAGCAGTGGCGCCTTATAATCTAATAAAACTTTAACATACAAATCTTTATTGCTTCCATTTATCACCTCATTACAACTGTGCATAGTTAATGAAATTAAATATCCATAATATATAACTTTAATAACAGAGTATACTAGTTGTATTAACGGATATATATGTTTTTATCTTTGAATCACTGTCTAACGCAGCCCCCAAACTTTTTGATTCCTCTAAAATACCAAAATACATTGTCAATTTCAACAATTAAATATTTTTTGACGCGACCACAGAACATTGAGGCATTTATTACTGTTTAGGTAAAGACAACGATCAGAAGCCGCTTTAATAAATGGTTTAAAATAATTGTAAATCACATTGTTTAGGTAAAAACTAGTTTTTTGTAGAGCATGATATATGGTACAAATAGTAGCGGTTCCATTTGTACTCCTGATTTTATTTCCTTAGATTCATTTTCTTTTAATCTGTTGAAACTGATTGTTTAATAATATTAATAATCCTAATATATTAATAATTCTAATTTCCAATGTAAAAAGCACCACTAAATTCGAGTACAATTTAAATCATACACATCCCAGGCTTGTGGGATTATTTAGTGGTTTCAATTTAACACATTTGCTGCGCATCGAATTTTATATATTGGTCAGCAGATACTGACGACGGTTTTGATCGACATGAAATAAGTGTTACTAGAAGGTTTTTGAGACGTCTTTAAACTATGTCATTATCCAGTCAAGAAAGACGCGAATTCGCGTCCTCATCATTCGGTTACAAAGTTTCCTACATATGCTCAAGGACGCGATTTTGCCTCTTGTCTAGGAAAGGTAAATTATTGAGTTTCAGACATTTTATTACACAAAATAAATACCAATTATTATATTGTAAACAAAATATATTACAATCAACAAATGATTGTAATATAATTTTAAACACAAGCAATTTAAAATAAATAATATTTTTGACAATACTAAAATACCAGAAGATAAATTCGCATTGCCACACATAAGAAAATAAACCCTACATTTTTTCTTTTAGTATGATTCTTTCCATCTTTCTCAGTTATCTTAGTTGGAAAATGATTTGTAATTTTAATATTTTTGGGAATAACAGGTTTCTTCAAAAGACTTCTTATTACTTGCAACCGAAATTCATAAAGTGTCATTTTTTCTCCAGAATAACGAATGTACAATTTATATGAATTTCACAAAAGTACTTGAAATATGCGCATAGCGATTTTTTTATACCACTGTAGTGTTTTTCTTTCGCAAGGATAATAGGCAAGCATTTGATCCTTGCGTTCTACCCCACGTATATTCTCATTATATTTAATCATAGGTAAGGGTTTAATTTTTTGTTCTCCTTTTATTTTCAATTTCAGTTTAATCGTTTGTAAATTCAGTGGAAATGTACATCTCGTTTATCTTTCCACTTTCCAACTAAGATTCCTCTTCGATATTTTCCTACACATTCACCTACATGTAACTTTGCTTCCTTAATTTCTTTGGGAATGCCAACTCACTTAATAATTAATGTCCCTGTACAATTCGTTTTGTTATTTAGAAGTTCGGCTGCTAAATCGAGACCATTCTAAAAATTATCAAAGAACACTGAATGACCATATCTGAGATGATTTTTCAATGATTCCAGGACTACATTCTTAGAGTGCCCTTTTCCGCCTAGTGAATCTAACATCACTGTATATACAAGCATATTCAACACAAATCCGTCAAACTCAGTGAGAACCTACAATTTTATTCCATATTTGTGTCGTTTATTTTTAATATAATACTTGGAGAGTAAACGACCTCTCCACACAATCATGGATTCATCTAATGATAGGTTTTTTCCTGGTTGATATGTATTATTCATTTTGCTGTAGAGCTCGAATTTTGTACAACCTGTCCTGACTGGTTTCTTCAGAACGAACATTTTCTGCAAAATGTAAACATTTTAAAATAAGCAGAAATCGTTCCCTACTCATATTATCACCAAAACATTGTAAATTGAAACTTGAATATTTTTTCCAATAATCTTGTATTTATTGGTCCTTTAAGTTCCTATATGAAATAATAATCCAATACATGTATGGGATTCTTGAGTGATTCTTGCATTCTCTGTCGCGCCAGCTAAGAATACTTCTTCAGCTTATTTATTGCTTTCTGTTACAATCAAAATAAATAAATTATTATCTGCCAGTTAGAAAAAATAATCAATGGTTGAATTTGTTTTAAGTTTTCATACCAATAATTTGCATTGTTTAGTGAAATCAAAACTTTTCAAAGTATTTAATTCATTAAGCATGTCTTCCCATTAATATTTGTTTACATTATGTGTACTTGAGTTCGAATTATGAGAGGCTGTTCATCTGGCTTCAGATTAGACTGCGTAGGTCTAATTGCATTTACCACTCCCAAATAATCATCAGAATCTACAAACAAATAATATGAAACTAAGAACTCACCTAAATAAAACTTAATTACCTCCGTCACTGTCTGATGTATCACTTTGTGTGTAATCATCCTCGCTATCCAACACAATTTCATCTTCACTGCTAGAATTAAGAAATAAATGTTCTAATTCTACTTCACTTACTTTCTTTTTGTTATAGTTGTCATATTTTTGCTGTTTTGGACGGGAGCATCTCGGCTCACTGTCTTCCATCTTACAGTACTGTCAAAATCAACAATATAACCATGAAACAGAAAACGCACGAAATATGACAGTTTTCAATACTTAACCTAAGTGCTCACAGCTCACAAAATTATAAAGGCCTATTTCAGATGCTGAATGAATAATACCAATCAGAAAACTTCATTGTCTAGGACGCGATTTCGAGTCTCGTTTGTAATCTGTAAAATACTGATAACTCTCTTCCACTATCAGACACAATAGTATGAGAACAATCTCAATTAATAAAATTAATGTTAAAAATCGTCATCCCCTATGGTGTTGGTTTCAATACTCGAAATAACGTCACCTGCATATATATTAACTTCACTAAATTTTGTTTGCAGAACAGGAAAACATAGAATTACTTCAGAATATGCTATAATAGTAAAAACAAATGTTGCGGTCAGTAGAAGAGTGAAGATTTGTTTTCAAAAAATATTGATTTTTAATATTATTTTCAGTTCAAATAACATTTGCTAGTTTGTCATATCAAATATTTACATTAATTAATAAAAACTACAGTTGATAGCTCTATTTGATGCACTATGTTACCATTTAAAAACATGCTTTAAACGCCCACTGTATATGCAGCACTACTTATATTTATTTATTTTTCATTTCCTTCAGCATTGTGTTTAACTGGGACAAGTACATCTTTCATTATGCCAACGTACAGCCTTTAATATTGTGAAGAAAGATATATTTAGTTCCTAAATCATAGTCATTTTTAGTGCATATAATACAATAAAAGGATTTCTTGTTCTTTGTTTTGATCTTTTTCTCAGTATTTGATAAATACGAAATTATTATTAACGTTGTGTTATTTAATTTATCTGTAAATAATATGTTCCTATTTCAAAAGTCTAGACATTCCAGAGAAATTTGAACTAATTCATTGCTGTATAATAACAAACTGATTTAGTCAATGTTAGATTGACGACTATTGAAAGAATGTAAGCTTCAGTAGTTCCATGCAAATACATTTTTATTACGTTAAAGGCAAAAATAACTAAATAATTATAAGAAAATAAACATTGAATATTCAGTGGGATCTGTTGGGTAATTCAAAATCGAATTTGAATTTGTTATTAATAAATTATGAAGTACAAATGGACAGCTACTTATATATTTGAATGTACTACTGAACATAATTTGTTATAAATTGGTCTCATTCCCGTAGTTTAATAAAATTAAGTTTTTTGGGTCAGTATCTTACTATTTTGTGTGCCAGTTATATATGATTGATATATTTTAGAATCGAAGTACCAGAGTTTCAGTTAGTAATGAAAATAACGTGCTACTAGACCCAGAAGTACTGACCGATTTTTCCACCCAAGCTTTGGTTTTAACAACTTTAGCTACACTTGTTAAGTATAGCACCGACGAAGCAGAAACACGAACATTGTATCAATATCTCTCAGAGGGCGCAGTGGTTTTCCCAAAAGTTTTCCCCGTAATGTAAGTATTTTTTATATACAATACTCTATTGAAATGTTTTTATAGATTTGTCGAACATATAGGCCCAATAATTAGAGTATGTTCAACAAAACTACTATTACTATTAAACAATTAGTTTCCATTAGTTTGAAATTGGAAATACAAAAAGTGAGGAAATATCACTTTAAGTTTGCAGATGATGTGTCTGCGTGTTTAATTTTTAATAACAAAGGGCTTCCGATGAAAGTGAAAACTTTATTATATTTCAATGACTTGAACAACTTTTTCTTAGTGTGAAAAGACGAGCACTGCTAGAATAATTAGGCAATTCTCTTTTTATCTAAAAAATCACTTTTTGAAAAGTTTATGAAGACTAAACACGGGGTATTTTTGTTGTTTCAGTTATAACCTAATAGATATGAAAATTAATAATGTTCTGACGTCATGCCATGATCAAGAAATTTTGAGTGCTGTAAGAAGTATAATTCAAAATATGATAGCTTGTGAAGATACTGGGCAACAACAATTGCATTATTTACAAAGCTGTGGTTTTGGAGGGCTGTGGAGATTTGCTGGACCATTTAATAAGGTAAATAACTGAGTGGGTCGTTACTCCAATCTTAACGAATTCCGCATTTTATGAATGAAATAATTTTAATGAAATGTTAAGGACTAAGGACTAAGAAATTAAAAGCACCACAAACTGAAATCAAATTCTTCATTGTACATTGTACCTTTAGATATTATGAAATGTTCTAAATTTTTTTTGTACTTGCAGTATTATTATTGTCTAGAAATTGATAATTTCTAATGTGTGTTACACATATTTACAATTTTAACCTTATTTATTATGAATACATAAAGACTCTTTCTTTTGAACGCTTGGTACAACGCTGTTTTCTATTTATGTAAATGTTTTAAAAGTGAAAATTCACAAAAAAGGTTTTAGTTGAGATAATAATGCAAATGTGAAAATCAGCATGCTAGAATTTTATATTCTTAATGAATGAATGAAATGGGCGGGGCGGCTGATACCTGGCAATTAGGCCACTTCTGGCCCTTTTTACCATTCCCTAGTTTCTGTCCCCTTGTTCGGTTTCCTTTCAAAACGCCTCGACTTACGTATAAAGGTCATGACGTCCTGAGAAATTTGTAAGCTGTGTGTATACCTCACAGGTGCCGAAAAAGTGGTGAGAGGATTCCTTCTCCCCGCAATCTGGGTCTGAAATGGTCTTTAATAGATGGGTTTATCTTGGCTTATCCAGCAGCCACCGTGTCCTTGTTGTATACCGGATTGTTTGTTTCGCCTGCCTGACGCCGTAGAAGTCTCTCCAATATTTCTCGAGTCTTCCCTAATATTTCTCGAGTCTTCCCTGGGCCCATTCGTTGAGCAAAGTTGAAGTTTGAGCTTTACTCAATCCTATTATTGGTTTGGGTCCACAGCAAGACATGTTGGGACCTCGCCTGGCAAGTTTATCTACCCGCTCGTTGCCTTCGATCCCACTGTGTCCCGGTACTCACAGTAGGGCACCTTCTCGTTCTGAAGCGTCTGCGCATTCCTGAACCAGTACCGTGCTAGTTCTGGGGCTGCAGATTATTTTAATAGCGGCTTGAATATCCAAGCAAATGCTAACAGGGCTTTTAGATGCTTCCTATTCTGTTATTTGCTCTATGGCTTTCATGATGGCAATTATTTCTGTTTAGAAGACCGTGAAGTATTTACCCAGAGCATAGCTCTTTTACACTCCTATGTCCTCTATCAAGACACCTGCTCCCGACGTTCCTTCCATGCGGGAACCGTCTATAAAACACATGATGCTACCAGGCGGAAATCCAACTTGTTCATCGTTTCACTGCTCTCTTGACGGAATTATGACTTTGGACTTGTTGTCTGTCCTCACTTTGTCTTCTTTTGGAACAGCTTTGAGAGCTAGGATTGGAAGCTCCGTTTCTGTTCTTTTGGCTATTATTGTGAGGCCTTTGCCATCCCCCTTCCAGTGCCCGTTGTTCCGCGATCTTATAAAGGCCGCCGTCGCGCTCATAACCATATAGACAGAGGCGGCAATCCTAGGAGGACATCGAGCGCTGGTGTGGGTGTTGTCCTAAAAGCTCCTGTAACTCCTAAGCTTGCTACTCTCTCGACATGCGCCAGCTTGTGGGACTCCCACTGCTTCTCCACAGTGGGCCACCAGACCACAGAACCATATTGGATCCTTGATCTTACACGACCGCTGTGTAAAACCAGTGGAGCATCTTGGAATTTACTCCCCAGCTCTTCTCTACGGCTTGTCGCAGTTACCACAGTGTGATTATTGACTTGCTAATAACTCTGTTAATATGTGGTTTCCAGTTTACCTTCTTGTCAAGCACCACTCCCAGGTATTTGAACTCCTCCTGAAATTTTAGGGGCGTACCAAATAACTTGGGTGGCTTTGCGTATTCAATTGTTCTTCTTCTTGTAAACAAGACCATCTCGGTTTTATTTGCATTAACCGAGAGTGCTACTTCATTGCACCATCTTTCGATGATATTGCAAGCCACTTGCATCCACTCCATACCGTGGTGATGAACCGGCCTATTACCAGCACCAGTCCATCGTCTGAGTATGCTTGCGCATAGCATTCTTCTTTTGTTAGTCTTTCTAGTAGGCTGTTCAAAATGAGATTCCATAGGCGTGGCGAGAGGCAGCTTCCTTGAGGGCGGCCTCCCTCCGCGCCAATATCTTGAGAACAGCCTTCTAGTATCGCTGTTATTATTCTGCTTTTGAGACGAGATGTTACCTAGGAGACCAGAGTCGGGGAAGTCCCCCTGGATAGCAGTGCTGTCTCAATGAGATTTGCTCTCGTCTTGTCGAAAACTCCTTCGACGTCGAAGAAGACGGCTAGAGTTACCTCCTTAAGTTGTAGTGCCTTCTCCACCCTATGCACTATGGTGTGGAGGGCCGTTTCCGTTGACCTACATTACTGATGAGCGTGCTGATGTGGGTGGACTGGCACTGTTTTAAACTTCCTTCTAATAGATGTCTACCTTTCATCTTTTCCAGTATCTTAAATAGAAATTATGTGATACTAATGGGTCTGAAGGATTTGGACGCTGTATAGTATATCTTCCCAGCTTTGGGGATGAAGACAACTTCGGCTTTCTTCCATTCTTCCGGAATCCACCCTAATGCAATACTGGCTTGAAATATTCCTTTCAGCACTGAGAGGAGAATATCCAAACCTTGCTGCAGGAGCGCAGGAAATATTTTATCCAGTCCCGCTGCTTTATAGGGTTCGACCTCTCCCACCGCCCATTTTATGGATCCATCCGTTATAACCATGTCGGCTAGTTAATCAGACTGAGCCTGCCAGCCTGATTGTTGGGGCTCCGTATTAGGGAAGTGACTTTCCAAGAGGTGTCTTAATGACTCCTCTGTGGATGACGTCCTGCTTTCTTCAGCGTTTCAGTAGGAACGTTATTTTCTCGAATTCGTATTTTAGCTAACCTGAATGCCTCCGGAAGTTAGTTCACTTAGCTGCAGAAACTTCTCCAGTAGACCTTTTGCTTCTTCGAATTTCTTTTTTGAGATCTCTTCTAGCTCTTCTATAATCGTCCCAGTTCTCGTCCCCATGCTTCATCGCCTTAATTGAGAGTCTTCGTGGTGTCCTTCCTCAAGGATTCGAGTCTAGAACTCCACCATTGGATTCTCCTAAATGCAGTAGCCTCCAACTATTGATGATTTGGTTGCCTCCAACTCCTTTCTTAAGTCTTGTCTTGTTCGTATTGAGGTGTTATGCAGGCTATCATGAAGCTCTTTAATGTAGATTACCCAATTAGTGGCCCTAGGATTGCGCCTTAATGGGAACGGTTCGACCCCCGCATTTAAGCTGAATTGGATCATCCTGTGATCCGAAGTCGATATGTCTCCCATGACCCTCCAATTTTCAATATGATGAAGTAGGTCTCTAGAGGCCAACGTTATGTCTATCATCTCCTTCCAGATTAAATTGACAAATTTGGGCTCTTTGCCTCTATTTAATATTTCAAGCCTAGTGGTTGCTAAGAACTCCAGTAGGGCTGTACCACGAGCATTAGTGTCAGTACTGCCCCCTAGTAGATGGTGTGCATTAGCATCACATCCTATAATAAGTGGTAGGTTTCTATCTTTCGCGTATTCAACATATCGGATTAGTTCCACTGAAGGTGGTAGGTAATCCATGTCGTATGGAAGATAGTTGCTACTTATTAATACTGTATTGATCTTGTTACTCACCTTGTGTTCCATGACTACTGTTGTGGCATCCTTGGTTCCTAGAACGTATATTTGTAACACTCTCAGATCCTTGGTAGCCATAATACAGATCCTGAGTGGTTTATCTTTATACAATTTTCCGATAATAATATGGGTCGACTTTAGGCCTCTAATTTTGTTCCTAAAACAATACGATTCTTGTATTAGGTATATATTACCTGCAACTTCAGTCTGGATCCTTCCCAATTCTGCACAGGAATCCTGACCGTGCTGCAGGTTTATTTGGCTTACCTTCACTCCGACCATTGAGGCTTGTAGTACAGAGTGGGGCCGTCGCCCAGAGGGACCATTACCAGAAGATCCTCCTCGAGCCGATAATCTCCTTACGGGGATTGTAATCAGCTCATAGAAGAGCTCCCAGCCCTGATACCGCAGGTGCGTGTCCTTTTCGGAACCCACTAAGAAGACGAATCACCCACCAGGTTCCCCCGCCGTCTCCACATGTTTCCATTCCTCGACCTCTAGCTCCCGATTTTGGAGCGAAAGGGCCTCCTTCAATTCTCAGGCGTTCACCTCCTTGGAGCGCAGCCTAAACCCGATTCTCTCAGGTCAATGCGCCTCGCTAGCTTTGAAGGTGACGCCATCGTCTTCATTATTCTCTGGGGACCTCTGATGCAGGAGCCACTCCAAGGATGTTTCGACCTGAGCGGTTACTAAGAACCACCCTGAGTCAACAAGCCCAAAGTTTCTGAACCTTATCTGAAGTACCCGAGGTGCGTGTCTACCAACTTCATGGTAGCTATCATCTGTCTGACGATGCCATCTCGGTTAGCTTCTTCGTAGATCTTATCTCCTTTTCTGTTGGAGGTAACCACTACATACTTTTCTCTCCTTAAGGCTGTACCGTATGAAGTGAGCTTGGGGTTTGTGGGGACTTTCTTCGGTTGCGGCTCCGCCTCGGGTTTCCTCAAAAGAAGAGATGCATGCCGGTTGCCGCTGTCCGACGGTGCCTCCCTACCCCTGTTCACTCTCTTGGAGTTGCCTTCAGGGGGAGTTTCGCGGAGCCTTTTCGACCCCTGTATTGTATGAAGTGAGCTTGGGGTTTGTGGGGGCCTTCTTCGGTTACGGCTCCGCCTCGGTTTTCTTCAAAAGAAGAGATGCATGCCGGTTGCCGCTGTCCGACGGCGCCTCCCTACCCCTGTTCACTCTCTTGGAGTTGACTTCAGGGGGAGTTTCGCGGAGCCTTTTCGACCCCTCTCCTGTTTGGGACGATTGGGCGCTTCATGACGCCGCCTGGTTCTTTGCTGTCTTGGGTGGTCGTTGTACAACTGGGCGGCTTGTGCTACCCTGTTGCAATTTGTTTGACTTATTCTCCTGGCTTTCCTAACGCCTCTTGTTGGCACGGGCGGTACTCTTCCACAACTTTTGAGCAGCTTTCCTTCGTGCTCCTCTCTCCTCCGCAATTTCCGTTTCAGAAACCCTGGTGGACCATGTCGGCTCCTCCTCGGTTTCCGATTCGGTGTCCTTGGTGGACCCTTTAGACTCCTCCTTGGTCCTTTCAGTGACGGAGGATTGTACCCCTGGTTTGGCTTCTGTCCCTACCTCCACCATGGTGAGGTATTTCAACCCCTCCCTGGAATCAGAGTCAGAGCCCAGTAGTGCGTCTTTGTTTGATGAATCATCTCCCATTCTGGTTCCACGAGTATGGAGGAATGGGTGGTCCACATCTACGGTGCCCTCTGCGTAGATGTAAGACTAGTTACTCAGGGAGGTCGGCAGGTGTCCCGGGGGCTCCGTTCGCGTTACCTGTTTTAGGGCACAGGTACCACACTGTTAATGAATTTCTTCGGCACAAGTCGCGTAACACCTTGAACTAGCAACAAGCAATGGCCAAAACTACAACCAACCCCACCATTTCATAGACTTTTTCCTTTGAATGCTTGGTATCACGCTGTTTTCTATTTATGTTAAATGTTTGAAAAGTTATGAAACTTCACAAAAAAGGTTTTAGTTGAGATAATAATGCAAACGTGATAATCAGCCTGCTAGAATTTTATATTCTAACTTTAAGATATAGCTTCATACATTATGATCCTTGTTGCCTTTACAAAAAAAATATTTACCTCAGTCACTGTGTTGTAGTAAGTAATTAATACTAATTTGGGTACCAATATTTGATATAAAAACAAATCACCAATGCCTAATTCCATAAATTGAAAAATCAATAAAAAAGTTCTAAAACAATATAAACTTTTTGAAATGTAAACATTTACACTACTTTTGTTTTGAAATGGATACTAATATGATGAGACCTTATCTAGAAATTTTGCAATAATTTAAATGAATAAACTAAAGGACCAGTCAACTCAACAAAATAACATATTTTCAAAAAATGTGTAATAAAGAATAGTCTATAAGATCTAAGTTATTTGTGTATCAATCTCAAAATTTTCAGTCTATGAGACAAGACAAAAACTTTTTTAATTATTTTCATTCTTAGTTCATTTTGGTTTTCTAAAAGCTGGAATTTTAATTCCAATATTAATGGAATTAAAGTTTTTCACCTTATTGATATATGTATAAAACTGCAATAAACACATTTTGTTAAAAAACGCCATTTAATTAATTTAAAATTGAATATTTTATTGTAGTATAACAATATGGCAGAAAGCAGCGAATTATTTGTGAACTGTTTAGAAGCAATGGTAGTAACTTGTCTTCCAGTTGATGAAAACGAAGCAGAAAATGGAGAAATGATGCAGTACCCATCAATGTTAAGTGTTAGTTCAAATCTGAATCTCTCATCTAGTCTCTCAAGTCTGAACCTAGGATCTCCAACAGAAAAAGACATGATCCGTGATGCCGAAGGAGGTAGCACAACATCTCTGGGACGAAGTTCATTTAGTAAACAGCGTAGTATCAAAAACAAAGCACATATTCATTCAGAAAACTCATCCATACACGAATAAGGAAAAAATGGTTAGAAGAAAGCTTGTCATTTATATAGTACATGTCATCAGGCCAAAATGTGACTTAGATTTTGGGCTTTGATCCAAAAAAAAATTGAACACATATTATGTGTCAAAAGTTGACCTTTTGATGACAGGCATTTTTTAAAGTGATCAGTTTAACAGTATTTTGTTTGAAGTGTCAGTGAGTAATTTCAGGTAGTCCTCGGTTAACTTTATAAATATAAAGTTTTTTTATTTTGTGGTATAAATATGAATTTCTAACATTGAGGTCTAATCAGTGTGTATATTGAAACATTAATATTAAATACCTTTAATTTTTTATACAATTTAAGAAATCTTATTAAATCCTTTTAAAGCAATGTGAAATACAGTCATGTAGTCTCTTGTTTAATTTAGAGATACTCCATCCTATCTCCCTGTATTCAAAAGTTACAAATAAAGCGAATTTGCTGGTAGTGATAATGTAATTACAAAAAAAAAATTAATTTTGATGATCTTGACAGTTTTTTAATTCTTCGACCTTTTTATTTATACTTTATTGAATTAATTTTTTCGATTTTAGGTATAATTTAATGATTAACGTGTTTTTGATATAGGCCAAAATTTTGCTGAAACGTCATAAAATGCATTTTGTCTAGGATTATGTAGAGGCATATTTTACTTTACTAGTCCGCATTTTTCAAGACAGCTGCTAACAGTTTTTTTATTCGTTCATCCAAGTAGGATATTTATATTATTAAGTTTATAATATGTATTCTATAAATAAGTTTATAATATGTATTCTATAAAATTCAACATATAGGCAACAAATACTTGAATCTGAAACGTATTCAAAACAAAAAATAATGAGAACCACATTTGTAGTTTTGTTTAATTCTTCCGATGTTCTTTCTATTCCATCGATGTTAAATATTTTTGATTGTAAATATATATTATCTATCTGTAAGGACAAAATAAAAGCTAAATATTCTGAAACATAATGGATATGCAATATTCCAAGCAATCAAAGTCAAACAGTGGATTGCCTTAGAGAGATCAGCCATCAAGATTCCTCATTGTAAAATTCGCAATTAAAATTTATTAACAAGAATATTACATTGAAAACATTTGCTCATAAAGTCTGGTATATAATTTCTGAATTTTCCTAAATACATGTTTAACTTATTTCGTTAATGGAATTAATTAAAAATAAAATATTTGTTAGGTGTTGTGCTGTATGTGTTACACAAAAAGTAGTATTCTTATAATAGTAACTAAAAAGGTACTTTAGTGTTACAAAATTTCAAGATTGGACCAAACCTAGCGCACAAACACAACTTGTTGATAAAGGTTAAAGTGATTTCTTGTGATAAATGTCAAGCAATGCTAATAAGAGTTACTAATTCATACATACAAATTTAATTATCCGCCCAAGTACGACAAATTTCGTTGTATAATAATTCTAAACATTTTTACAAAAATTAGGTAGGTATTTAATTTTATAGATCAATTTTACTGTATTAAAGATATTACAGAAATATGTTATATCATGCACTAGGGTAAATTCAACAGGATTGGATTTGATATATGAAATAATTCAAATTTCAAATTGTAAATAATGTTTCATTATATGATTTTTAATGTACATAATTAGTATGGAAGGGGTCACATTATTTTTTATACGTTTAATCTTCTAGCTCTGAAATTGATTTGTTTTTTTCAGAGAGATCAAATTATGTAGATAAACAAGTTATATAATAGACAGTGTACCTAATAAGCTTCTGCCATAATTAAATATTTTTGATAAAACAGAACATGGATCATAACAGCATAAAAGTTTCTCATGAAGTTCTGAGAAGATGATTAGATAAATATAAAAAAATATTAACACCTTGAAGGACGGTAAACATTTTGGAGGTTGTTAACTGATACGGTACACTTCATATGTCAATTGATCAAGACGCTTATCAGCGGTGCGTCATATTATTGCGTTATTTGTGCTAGTGTTATGACGGAACGCTGATAAACGTCTTATTAAATACACCAATGTAAATAAGTTATTTGTTGCATTTTTTGAAATTAACTAAAAACTGTTTTTTCGTAAACTTATTTATTCATTTAAATATAATTAAAAATGTAAATACCAACTATTAGTATCTACCACATAAGCGAATCTAATTTGTGTTAGATTTGTGCCATTCCTCAAAGCAGTCTGGACACAAGGGTGGGTTTATTCAAGCAACCCTTACATCTGTAGGCTGTTTCGTTGCGCAAATTACCTTTTGTGCACATTCTGCATCTCAAAAATATTTTTTTCTTATTGGATTTGCCCGACGGTTGGTCGGGAATGTTCTCAGGCCAGTGATACCCTTAGATTAATAAATAAAATAGATATGTTTGTTTTGATCTTTTCTTGCCCCAAACATTGAGTCACATTCTAAGCTCACTTGCGGACACTTCCACTGCTTTGCAATATTTACAAAGTCTCTTTATTTAGTTGCAGGAAAAATGAAATTAGAAGTTTAATTGAAAATTTGTTAAAAAGTTATGCAAATAAAAAAACGTCATACTAATGTATGCATTTGAGCCGCTATTTTTAAAATTAATTAATAATACTTGAATTTTATTTAATAAAGGCATATTCTTATATAAATTTTAAATAAGTATTTGATGTATCCTTAGATACATTTATGGTTATAACTAAAAGTGGCAACATTGCTCAAAATTTCAGTACATGTTTAATGTGTTAATAGTAATCTATTTAGTAGTTTTGTCCTTATTTAATTACCATATAAAGAGAGATGCAAATATCGTCAGACTGTGATCGACGATCATTTCGAATAGGTCGTAGTATTGTAGTAAATAATGTCAAACGTGGTTTGTTTATACGAGCGCCATTACGACTAGAGAGTGAACATTCAGTTCTTTCGTTTTGATGTGTTTTCCAAAACTTTTGGTGACAAAATAAACTTTTAAGTTAATTAATTTAATGTTTTTGAATTATAATGGTTCGTCGGTGCCAAGTTTGTCAGGAAAACAGCCAAAATTACCAAGGCCATGTAGCTACAATACCATCCCCACTTTTTGTAATTCATTCATTATTTCACTACTGGCGTTTAGAATTGTTGGCAGCAAAAATAAACGTGTTCATGAATGAATAGCCCTCTTCATATTTATTATTACTCTAAGGTGATACCCTAACGATTGTTGACTTACTTCTGGCTGATGTAAGACATTTTCGACTCTTCTATTGTCATATTTTTGATTTCGAATTAAATGTTTACTTTCAATTTTATCTGTAGGATTTTGAATTGTTTTTCCAATATTTTTTATACAAAAAAAAGCGTTTCAGACAACAACATCCAACATATGAAAAATAACCTTCTTGTACAATCGAATGGTTTTTCTAGGCGTTGAATAAGTTGACGTCATCTGATCGCAACTGTCAATGTCTGACATATGACTGTCATACAAAACAACTTCTTCAGGTTTTATAAATTCTTTGCCGTATCTGTTTATATTTTGCACTAATCGGGGATGGACTTTAGTAGTTATGACTAAAACGTCACGTTTATCATGCCGTTTTGAAACATATACCTTCTTTTTATGCACCCAAAAGTGTTGTCCTTTTTTCAGTCGTTTTTTCACCAATTTAGTCGGATTACCCCTGCGGTTAACTCGTAAAGTTCCAGTTGTATGAGTTTTTAAACCAAGTAATTTTTCAGAAAGGCCATAACTGTTGTAAAAAATGTCCATGAACAATTCATGTCCTTTATTAATGTACAGTTGCAACAATCTTAGTACCAGTAATTTTGGGATATCCTTTTCACCTTCTATTGGGCCACTATACATTTCCGTATTTAGTAGATAACCATCTGAAGTTGTAAGCTCGTAAAATTTAATGCCATACTTGGATTTTTTTTATTATAAACCTTAAAACTTAGCCGGCCACGAAAATGTAACATTGAGTCATCTAGAGAAAGTTCTTTAGAAGGACCATAATCAGACTGAAATTGGGCAATCAGCATGTCCAGAAATGGTTGAACTTTTTCCTGCTTCTTTGAAAAAGTAGTTGAACAATATAAAACTCGCAGTATGCTTTCGAATCTCCTCCCAGACATCACGTAACTAAATAACGGATGGAAATAGAGTACATCAGCGTAATAAAAGAAGCGTCTCATATTTGTAGTGCTTCTTTGCCCCTGTAACATACACAGAGCAAAAAACATTTCATCAGGAGTGATGCGACGAAACTGCGCATTTCGAGAGTTTTTAGTCTTAGGTCTATCTTTTTCAGTTAAAGCTTGTCCGTAATTATTTGAACAATCCATTATATGTTGCAATATATTTTCTGTAAAAATGCATTTGAAAACCTCTCTAGGAATAGAATTGAGGTTTAAATCAATTTTCAAACAGTTTATGGATTGATCAAAATGAAAGTATGAGATATCACTCGTAGTATCTTCTTCCCATGATATCCTTAACCAATTCTTCCTCTTGCTCCGATACGCATTTTGTAGGTCGTTGCTTTGTACAGAACCTGTATGTTGTACAGAAGTACCCTGACGCATTTTTCTGATTTAAATTTTCTTAAAGTTGAAGATGTGCCTGCTTCTGAATCAGACATTTCGCTTTGATCTGATTCTGTGCTAGAAGAAGAATTGGTTGGTACGTAATCTCTGTCTGATCCATACTCTCCACTAGAATCATAAAAAGGATCCACCTCGTATTCATCTGACGACACATCTTCAAATAAATTACGTAAACGCCCCTGTTCTTTTTCATAAGAATCGTTTATATTGTTGTTTTCCATCTACAAAAAAAATATTCACTAGTTTCAGCTCTTACTGTATGGAGTATGTTTTATTAATCCCTTACTCTATGAAATAACTTTGCTTTCTATTATTATTTACTTACAATTATTACATAATAATTTTCAATACAGCCAATTTTGTAACTTGTGATGGAAGAAACACCTCTCGAAACAATTTCAATTGCACTGAGGA
This sequence comes from Galeruca laticollis, assembly GCA_963921935.1. Taxonomy (NCBI): domain Eukaryota; kingdom Metazoa; phylum Arthropoda; class Insecta; order Coleoptera; family Chrysomelidae; genus Galeruca; species Galeruca laticollis. Next base: position 172,201,965 of record OY998180.1, read on the forward strand.
CGCTGCATCACGTTGTGTGCTTGACTCCCGCCTAAAATATGGATTGGTGTTAATAAAAGTGGGAGGAGATCCAACTTACAGTAGAATGATGTCAGGCAGTGATGATTCTGGATCCTGTGACTGTAAGTTTTAAATTATGTGATACCTATATGTAAATAACGACGCTGCTTCCCGTTCAGTTCAATATTTTGGATTTTGTTGAGTTCGCTGGTAGACGTTCTGCCGTATCGTAACTTTAATAAATGTCGCTGTATAACGGCACTGTCCTTCAGGATGTTAACAGAAAGATTAAAAAGATGTCATGTGGCTTCACCGATATATTAAGCAAGATTTGGATAGTGAAAAAGGAACAGGAACAATAATTTAAAAAAAATTTATGGTTCGACATAATAAAAAATTTGGGTAGAAGAGAAACAAGCTGAAAACAATTGCAGTTCTAATGATACATAATATGGATAGGATACATGCAGTATAAATAAAATAAATGAGGAAAATAAGAAAAGATAGTAGGAAGAAAAAATATATTTATTGAGTCGATAAAATTGAAAGATGGAGGGAAAGAATACATATTAAATAACTAATATTTTTTAGTTCTTATAAAATGTATAAGAATTGAATTTTGGTGCTTAAATATTTTATTTTATATATCAAACTAATTCTGGGAGTTGTGCATATATTATTTTTAATTAAAATTCAAGAATTATCGTGGATTTCAATTGCACTGAGGACGCTGCATCACGTTGTGTGCTTGACTCCCGCCTAAAATATGGATTGGTGTTAATAAAAGTGGGAGGAGATCCAACTTACAGTAGAATGATGTCAGGCAGTGATGATTCTGGATCCTGTGACTGTAAGTTTTAAATTATGTGATACCTATATGTAAATAACGACGCTGCTTCCCGTTCAGTTCAATATTTTGGATTTTGTTGAGTTCGCTGGTAGACGTTCTGCCGTATCGTAACTTTAATAAATGTCGCTGTATAACGGCACTGTCCTTCAGGATGTTAACAGAAAGATTAAAAAGATGTCATGTGGCTTCACCGATATATTAAGCAAGATTTGGATAGTGAAAAAGGAACAGGAACAATAATTTAAAAAAAATTTATGGTTCGACATAATAAAAAATTTGGGTAGAAGAGAAACAAGCTGAAAACAATTGCAGTTCTAATGATACATAATATGGATAGGATACATGCAGTATAAATAAAATAAATGAGGAAAATAAGAAAAGATAGTAGGAAGAAAAAATATATTTATTGAGTCGATAAAATTGAAAGATGGAGGGAAAGAATACATATTAAATAACTAATATTTTTTAGTTCTTATAAAATGTATAAGAATTGAATTTTGGTGCTTAAATATTTTATTTTATATATCAAACTAATTCTGGGAGTTGTGCATATATTATTTTTAATTAAAATTCAAGAATTATCGTGGATTTAATTGTCATGTTATGTCATTAAAAAATATTATTTTTAAATCATTGTTTCACGTACATTTCATTTGGGAGGCCTACCGACGTTCTAAGGTGTCGAATTTTCAAAAAATGTATGAACGAAAAATTCGAAATTTGAAAATTATAAACAATCAACATTTTTGTTCGAGTTTCTAGCTTAGAGTTACTACAAATGTACTTCATTTCTAAAAACATGAAATACTTGAAGAAAAATCTCACTTTATAAGTTGAACTTTATTGAACTTTATTATTAAAACTTTTTTGGGTTTTTATTTTTTGAGTTACTAATAACAGAATTGGTGATTTTTAAAAGAAAACCAAGTACTTTTTATATTGTTATTTTAATATACGAATTAAATATATTAGTCATTGACAGTTTGGCCAATTTTAATGGATACATTTAACAAAAAATCACCATACATTCAAGTTGAATATGAATGTTTTAAATGTTACGCAATGCAGAAGTTTAATCAAGTACAAAAGATGATAAATTTCTTTATGATAAATGTTGATAATCGTTTCAAAAAATATACTTCCTAAAATTTTTATGTTTTTATATAATTTCTCTTGCATTTCAAGTCAAAATATTTAATTAACAGTAGTATTTAATACTTAGCTGCTATATAAATATTGATCTAGTTATAATCTGATGTTTAGTGCATTATGTTTTACAGTCATTATTTATAACTAATTTATGGACAATTAACGTTAAGGCTGTTTATAATCTTGAATCCTCTGCACAAATATTAGCTAGTGTAGGTAAGTACATATATCGTAAGTAATGAAAATTATATTACAGTTGCTGTGTGTTTTTTATTAAATAAAAGTTACGTAGAAATAAATACTATCTTATTTAAATAAATGAATCAAAGACCAAAATGTTCGAAATTATACCACGTTTGTTAATTTATTAAAACTAATTGTTTTCGACCTAATGTGGCAGATTGTAAGGAGTGAAAATTTGCATATATTTATAAAATTCTCCATTTCTCTGAAATTATATTGAAAACTGCCTGTCTCAAAAGTGTCAACTGAAATTACGCTTATTCAGCTTATTAGCTGAACATTCGCCTAGACACAAAAATAACCAAAATATATTTTCTATATAGATACAGATATGTAATACAGATTGTTCAATAATAAATGTGACCCAAAGTATTGGTAGAATATGAACATATGTGCTGGTAATATTTATTAATTTAATTTAGCAGTTACTAAACATTGTTGGATTCATTTCTTGGTGAGAATTGAATTTTTTTATTAATTTCTTTTGGTTTTACAAAGTGAAAAATCTGAAATCACTGTTTTGTATCTTTATGAAAACATCTACGAGAATTTTTTATGTCTAGGTTTAAGTAATCTTTGCCTCAATTATCTAAAAATGATTGAATTTTTTGAATGTAAGAATGAGCTCATGACAATACTTTCTCTTACTGACCAGTAACATTTAAACTGGGTATAATACATGACTGATATTTATTACTATTTATTTACTGTTAAGGTGTGGAAGAAAACTGGCTTCCTTTAATTAATTCACATATGCTAATAAGTCGAAAATTAAAAATTGTTTTTTATGGTGTAAACACAATTTCATATTCTGCCATCAATAGTTTGATGGTGTTACAACGTATTTCAAGTAACTAAGCAGGTTGAACAATATTTATATAAGAATCAATAATTAAAAATATAAAATTTCAAAGCACTTACAAAAGAATTTCAGATGGACGGAAAATAAATTGTTAGGTATTTTTCCAGGATTATATTTATATATAAATCCATCAAATAGTCAGATATCAAACTAAATGGAGAGTTTATAAAGGTCACCAGACAAAAACGAAACAAAAGTTTTATCACTAACTGCTTCAACATGTTGAAAATCTCTAGAACTAGAACATTTTCAATTAAAGGGAAAATTATTATTTGATATTTTTCACTTGAACCTACCTCTATAAATTTCGTGGTTTTTTTAAGTAGTTGGGTGGCTTTGGCAGAGACCAATTAGCCAGATTTAATTTGTAATCCGTTTTTACGGACGAGTTATTAAGCAAAGTTTTCTTGTAAACAATTATGTTAGTATGTAAAAACAAGATTTTCTTGTAAACAATGCACATTTGCAGATATACCTTCTCTGTGTTAGTATGTTACGTATGTTGTTAGTACTTGTGCATCTATTTCTATTTTTTTTGTTTTTTGTTTTTTTCCGTCCCTCTTTTTTTCTGTTTTTCCTATTTTTTCTTTTTTCTTTCTAAATATTTTTTTTCCTTTTTTTCTTTTTTTTTCCTTTTTTTTTCGTCGACGCACTTACAAGATATTTAATCGCAAAATTGCTTACAATATATTTATGTTAGTATCAGGTTTTACAATTTCATTTTGCACATTTTCAGGTGATTATAAAGACAATATAAAATATTAATGTTGTTGCTGAATACAATTTGGTTTACACATATAGGTAGTTTTGCTTTAAGATCTATTAAATCCTCATAGAAAGTATTTAGATTTGCTTGGAATTGGGAGAATTCTAGTATTACATCACCAAGTTCGCCACATGTGCAAGCTGGATTCTCAATTATACCTATTCTCTGTTTATATAGCGGTATCATAGCATGTCCTGATATTATTCTATTTATAGTAACAATGAATTCTCTATGTGATATCCCATAGAACCATCTCTTACGTGGAATCTTGACTTGACAGCTTTTGTAGTTCATGAGTGTTACTTTCATCTGTCCATGAGTGTTACTTTCATAAACTCTTTGCCATTCGAGTAGCAGACTGTTCCTATATTAACACTTAAGGTCGGAATGGGGTACGGATTTTATTGTTAATGGTTCTCCTGAAGAAATGGCCGATTTTGCTAACCTGTCAGCAATTTCATTTCCTTTTATACCCGAGTGACCCTTTATCCAGACCACTATGGTATTTTTATTTTATTGTCTTATATTATGATGTTCTTTTAGAATTTCTAATTCCACATGGGATAAATTTGAAGAGTCATGAATATTTTGTAACCTGTCTACGAGGCTTTTACTGTCTGTAAAAATCACTGTATTTCTTATATCAGTTGATGAAACACATCTCAGCGCGAACAGCACAGCGTAATTTTCAATTGTATAAATTGATGTTTCTTTAGGAAATCGCTTCATAGACGTATGGGAAGTAAAAGGCGCATCCGCATCCTTTGCTTGTCTTGGAACCATCTGTATATATATTTGTATTCTGGCCAGAAATGGTTGATTTGCTCTAAGAAGTTTCCGTAACTTGTTTCCATTTTTGAAGAGAATAGAAGGTGGTGTTGCTCTGCATAATATGGAAGGGTATTTGAGGAGAATACAATTTCCTGGTACTTGACGATACGTCTGTAGCTGTCCACAGTTAGCGAAGTTTTTTTGTGTTGCCAGTATGGGTGGGTAAGGACTAATATCGAAAGGTTGTGTATGGAGTGAATGGTTTGAGCACGTTTAGCAAATAATTTAGTTATGAAAATATAACCGATTAGTTTTCTTCTACGGGATAGTGGAGGCTCTATTGCCTCTGCTTCCATGACATGTACTGGTGTTGATTTTAAATAGCCAAGGCATATTCTAAGACATCGATTTTTTTGAGTTTCTATTTTTTGTAGATGAGATTCCGCTGCTGCTCCGTAAAGGTTACTACTGTAGTCGAAAATTGATCTCGTCATTGTCCTGTAAAATAGGAGGGCGATGTTAGGGTCTGCTCCCCATTTAGTACGACAGAATGCTTGGATGATATTTATTGAATTTTGAGATTTTTTTATAATGTTGTGGATGCAATCTTTCCAAAGTAATTTGCGGTCCAGGTAAACACCCAAATATTTAACCGTGGTTTTGATTGGAAAGTGATAGGGTCCTAATTGAATTTGCCCTTGTGGGATGTTTCTCTTTTTGGCAAAAATACATACTTCTGACTTTTGTTGAGATAATACGAAGTTGTTTGTAGACATCCATTGTTTAATATTATAAAAGTCAGTGCTAAGTTTGTCCAAAGTAATATTTAGATTTTTGTTTGTATAGTAGATCAGTAAATCATCTGCGAATTGGATAATATTTGTATTTCTTACTATAGAATCAATATCTAGGGTAATATAATACGTAAAGAAGTGGGCTTAATATACTCCTTTGTGGAAGTCCTATCTGCGATTGCGTTTGACGTGGTGAATTCAAGTCGTGGTTTATTTTGATGTATGTAGTTCTTTCTGAATATAGAGATATCAAGAAAGTAGCTAGCTCTGTAGGAACACCAATATCAGCCAGGTTGTGGGTTAGTATGTCAAGATTAACATTGTCGAAAGCTGCGGAGATATCCAGGAAAGCTGCTACTATTGTTTCTTTATTTGTGAAACCTGTCTGAACGTCGGTGACAAACATTGTCAAAGCTTCTAGAGTGGACCTAGATTTCCGGAATCAATATTGGCTTTTTGGAAGAATATTTTCTGTTTCTAGCCACTGTTCCAACCTATTCTTGATGATTCTTTCAAAGGTCTTAATGATACATACAGCTTAAGAAATTGGTCTGTATGAGTTTGATTGGTGTAAGGGTTTTCCTGGTTTTAATATTGGCAATACTACATATTCCTTCCAGCTAATTGGAATACTATGTAGTTTTATCCGAACAAGGTTATAGATTTTCAGGAGGGATTTTTTGTGTCCTGGTGGTAAATTGTATAACATCGAATAGGTAATATTGTCTTTGCCAGGAGAGTTATTTGTTTGTTTTAAAGCTCTTTCGGGCTCCCACATGTTTATGTCGTTTAGTAAGTGTTGACAATTTTTGCGGCAAGTCATTACCATTGGACTTGTTTTGATATCTTTAACCCATGTGGGTAAAATTTTACAGTGAAATTCATGGATCCATTCTGCTTTATCATCTAATGGTAATTTATTTTGCTGTTTTCGGTTTTTATAGGAATTTACTTTTTGCCACACTTCCTTTATTGGTGTTAAGGAATTTAGACTTTCACAGTATTTAGCCCACTGTTGTTTTTTGGTGTGTTTGAATGTTTTTTTTAGCTACTGCTTCCAGTCTATTATACTCCATAAGGTTTTGGACATTTGGGTTATTTTTGTATTTTATATACGCCTCTTTTCTGTTTTTTGCTGCCTCTTCACAGGTTGAGTTCCACCATATCTTCGGGTTGTGGTTCCTTCGGGGATTTGAGTTTGTCTTTTTCTTTGGTATGGTCTTCTCAGCTGCCATATTAATGTTTTCCACAAATTTGTTGTAGCACGTTGCAGGTGTCATATTTTCAAGTGTTTCAATGTAGTTTGTCCAGTTAGCATTTTTAGGTATCCAGATGTTATGTTTTATATTTAGAAAATGTGAGTGTTGTTGTGGTGATTCGAAATAATATATTAAAGGTAAGTGATTTGAGCCATGAGGATCATTTACAACACTCCAATTGAGGTGTTGTGTTATTTCTTGTGAACAAATAGTAAGATGTAAAGCGCTGTCTCTACCTCTTGTAACAAGAGTGCGTGAGCCATCGTTTAATATTGCTAAGTTACAATGATTTAAGGCATCTAGTAGAACATTTCCATATGAATCGTCAAATTCGCATCCCCACGATTGATGGTGAGAATTAACCACCTATTAGAAATGGTTTTGGTATACTGTTAAAACATTGTATCCATTCTTGTAATTTTATTTTTGTATTTGGTTTTATGTAAACTGATACTATGTGTACTGTTTTTTTGATAATACATAAATCTGTTTGTATACAACTATTTGGAATGTTTATATTATTTGTTATATTAACCTCTTCAAACAAGATATTGTTTTTTATTAGTATGGCAGTTCCACCATATCCATCATTTCTATCAGTTCGTACTATGTTATAACTTTTAAAATTATAATATTTAGTTGGTTTGAACCATGTTTCTGATAAGAGCGCAATATTTATATGATTTGATTGTAATAAATATTCTAAGTTTTCCTTATTGGATACTGCCGATCGGCAGTTCCATTGCAAAAAAGTATATTTGTTTAAGACTGCGAATTTGACGTTTCACATGACAAAATTCTTTTTAATTGATTACTAAGTAGATTTTGTAAGTTCTCTTTTGACACATTTATATTGTTAGATTCTTTAAGTTTATTTATTAACTCGTAAAATATTTCAAAAAGAGTTTTGTTTACATTTTGGTCTAAATTTTCATTGTCTACAGGATTGCTTGTGTGGGTATGTTGAGTATATAAGTAATTAATTAGGATATTAAAGTTTGGGCCTGGGGGACGGGGATTTGAGATCTGGGCTGCTGGGCCTCTGCCGTTTATTAGGTACCCTTGGATGTGAGTATGTCCGTGGGTGTTCAGTTACGTCGTGTTGGTTTGCGGTTTCTTGGTGATTTGATGGTTGGGAGTCTATATGAGGCTGAATAGCCGGTTGAGAGAGGATTTGTTGTGGGCTGGATGGCATGTTTAGATTTTTTTAAACTACATTTGCATAGGAAATTTTGGGGATTTTGGAATTGGCATCATGATAATTTATATTATTAGTTGTCATTGCGTTTTTTATTAGTTTTTGCCTTTTAAATTCATCGCATTCGTTGAAGTTTGTAGTAAAATGATTGCCATTACAGCTTATACATTTGGGTAGGACATTTTGTTCTTGACATTCTTTTGTATTATGAGGTTTGTCACATTTACTGCACCTTGGATGACTCTTACATTGTCCACCATATGGCCATATCTTAAACAATTGAAACATAGTAATACTTTTTGTTGGTAGGGTTCCATCTCCTTCAAAACTTTATTTATTGTTATGAATTTTGGTAAAGATTGTGTTTTAAAGTTCACCACACATGATTTAGTTGGCACATATTCTACTTTTCCATTATTAGTAACTTTTCTATTTATTCTTTTTACGCTAGTAACTTCGAATTTGGTATTGAAGTCGTACTGTTTTATTTTGTTTTTAACATATTCCTCAGAAAAGTCTAATGCTATATCCCTAATAACTCCTTGTCTAAATATTATAAATTTGGGAATATAAATATTTAAATTTTTTTCAATTAATATTTTATGTTCACAATTTTCGAGAAGGTAATTTGCACTTTTGTTGTCTTTCATGATTATCCTTATTCTATTGCGACCTATCGTGTCTATACTTTGGATTTTGTTATCTATTTCCGGAAAGTTTGAGAGAATTATATCTCCGATTTTTAATGCATTTAGCCTGCCTTTAAAATCAATTTTCAACATAAATATGGAACGGACCGAGGTCATTTAACCCATATTTATAAACTGGCTGCTCTTTGTTGAGCTTATCATAATTACCGGTTTTTGTGACCTGTTTGTTTTGTAGTGTATTAAATGATTCATTTATTATTATTGGATCGGATCTACTAACTTTTTCTGAGTTTTTATTACTTGTACCTATTTTGTTTTCAAAACCTGCAAAAGGGGTTTCATCATCTTCCGCCATGGGAGTGGGTGGTTTATCGGGGGGTCTACCCCCCGGTTGGACATCCATTTGTTTCAAAATAAATTGGTTATTTCTTTCTAAATTTAGTTTCCGCAAAAAATGTTCTAATAGGAATTTAACGATTTAACAAAACTTGAAAGCTTCGAGAACACCGATGCACACGAGAGCTCATATAATACTCAATTTCGTGGTTATTTGAGAAATGTATGTAACTAAATGGAAAGTTTATAAATGTCACCAGACGAAAACGAAACAAAAATTTTATCCCTAACTGCTACAACATATGAGAAAATCTCTAGAACAACATTTTCAATTAAAGGGAAAATTATTTTTTGACTCTTTTCACTTGAACCTACCACAGATATAAATTTCGTGGTTATTTGAGAAATGTATGTAACTAAATGGAAATTTTATAAAGGTCACCAGAAGAAAACAAAACTAAAGTTTTATCCCGAACTGCTTCAACATATTAGAAAATCTCTAGAATCAGAACATTTTCAATTAAAGGGAAAATTATTTTTTGACTTTTTTTACTTCAACCTACCTCAGACATAAATTTATAATGTTAATTTAATGTGTACGGAATTATTTATACATACTGAAAAACTAAAATCCCCAAATACTGGCACGGAAAATGTTAAAAAAATTCTTTACCTGCTGAGTCAACACTTCAGGAGGGGTTCAAAAGAAACCTTTATACATATAACCTTTCGATCAGACACATTGAAAAAAGCGGACAATTTTCACTGGATGCAAACATTCTCAGTCAAAATATCGAATGTCTGGCCGTCATAATACCGAAAAAACTTTGTGAACATGGGATTTAAATGTAAATCCACCATGTTTGTTAACATATGTAATATATCTAAACAATATATAGTTTGTGTATTTATATTAATATAGAGAATATTTGAACAATGGAAATCTGTTCTTTCAACTAACCTCAAAGGATCTCAAAATAATAAAACGGAATCTTTGTTATAGTCGAACAAATATAATATTCAATATACCAAGAAAATAATTATTAGGTTATATTAATTAGTAACGAATAAAGAAATTTTGTGTTCTAGAAAAAAATGGGATTTATTGTTAAAAAATAGTAATGATTGCCTCTGGTGCTGGTGAATTTTTGTGTCCTCATTTAATCAAACGTTTGTCTAAAATTTTAATGTTTTATTGCTGATATTTTCTTTGATTTTCATGTGACAAACTTGTGTTTTGAATGAATCAGTGATATGTAGAAAGTTATAAATAGAACTAGAGGACATGCCATTAAAAAAGTTATAATCACTTGAATACAGATGGAGATATAGTTTAATTATTGGGTATGCTGAAAAATGAAGTAAGTATATTTTCTTACAAATCACTTTGGAATATTTTACGATCAGAATAATCGACGCAGCTTTTATTGTTTCAGAGATTTTATATGTGAATTGTTAAAGGAACCTGGGTTTTCTCCAGGTTAAAAATATTTTATTTATTGAGTAAGACAATAAAATTATTGTGAAAAATTTGATAACAACCCCTAAATTTCTTTATTAAAATCATTTTAATAAGGGAAGAAATATAATGTTCTGAATAAACGCCTGGTGGCATGTACTGTAATCCAGAGTTGTAAGGAGAACCTTATATTTGCTAATAACGTTCAAAAATGAAATAATTTGATTTATTCATATTTAATTGTCTCAATTACATCTACATTAATAAATGCATGAGCATAGTTTTGAAGTTATTGTGACATATCTATGCTGAAAACTTCTACACTATCACTGATTTTCAAAGGTATTTGGTCTCCTACAACTCCATTCAAGAGTTGTGTTCATTTTTTTCATAAAAAATAAAGTTTTGTAAAATTAATCCAGAGTAAATCTCATTAAGACTGCTAATTTTTATTCATGTTTTAAGGTTTAAAAATGAAATATATTGGGGTAAAGATGACGTAAATGTTTCTTCTAACTATTTGTTATTATATTCTAAATAAACTTAAGGATATGTGAAACAAAATGTACAAAATATTATTAATATATTGTCATTGTCTGCATTAGTTTCATGCACAAAAATTTATTTAATTTTTTATATACAATATACATCTCAGTATTTTTAAGACTTTTTTTCATTACTGAATAATGATAGCTTTTTGCTTTCTTTTTATTTCTTTTCAACCAAATAATGACTAGTTCATATTTACAATCTGTAGTTGATATTTATTATTTATCAAGAATTTATTCATACTAATCTCCTGCCTAATAATGAAGTGCTGGGCCTCTAAATATTTTCGTTACACATTTACTTTACAGTTGATTTGACCAGCTTTGAGTAATAGTATCAAATGTACATAATTCTTTAAGTATGATATTGATGAGAATAGTTCCTGCAAAAGGATTAGACACCGACTGTCAAGATACATTTTCTAATTGCTTCTAAATGGGAACAATTTTAAAATTTATTTGCTTTCGACAGAAGTCAAAAATCTGTTATTTTAGTATAAGTGGCTATGAATCTTTTCTGATAATGCTCTCAAAGTTGCTGCAAAAAATATTGAATACTTTTGACTATTATATTATGACAGCATATTAAAGGTGTCAATAATTCATAAATGTTTCAAACTAAAATAGTGAGGTTATATCGTTCCGAAAAATCATTCATAACGCCTAGAATAGTAGATTTTTAACTACCACAAGATATACAGCATAAATATGGATAGGTATACTATTATTAATCTATTCATGTTTAATTACGCAATACCAACTTCCCTTCTAATCTTTTTCGACTCCAAAAATTATGCCAACTTTACTAACATTTTGGACACGTTTAAGGAATTTTTTTTTATTGAATTCCTGCGCATTTAACTTATACTTAGGTTTTTAACAAATGTCAACTTTTTACAAATCTTAATTAATTAATAAAATAATTGTGTTTTTTGTTCATAATAAAATATTGAGTTCCTACTTGTTGCATTTGATTGCTTAAAAGAAGGTATAATAGGTATTGAGCTATTTTATCGAAATAAAAATTAAAACATTTTCACATATCCCATTTTTCCAAATATTGTCTTAATGTACAAATTTGTAGTTAATAGTTCTTATTGTGATCACGCCAAATATTGAATTTTTTGAGGAACTATTATCAATCTAAACTAAGCAATTTAACTTAGAGTTTCAGATTACTATATGTTACTGCTTTAATAACGTAAAAACTATCGAATGTTACGAACCAATTTGACATAATTTAAGGTTTATACAACATACAACGATTCACTTCAGGTACTACTAATAGTCATTAATGTATTGTTATACCTACCATAATATATTTTTTACCTAATTTCCTGATATTCGACGATGATGTTCATTGAGTACAGTTCCTGCAGAATTATAATATGCCAGTTAGTGATTTAAATATAGTAAATTTTTAACTTTGACTTTTACTTTTTCTTCCAGTTTTTCAAATATTTCTTTTACTTGATACACTTTATCACTGTTAAGAAAATGTAGGTTTAATGAACAGTTCATACTACTATATACTACAATTGAAAACCAAATCTTTAACAAAATGTATATAAAATTGCTTCTTTTATACTCATAAATTTATTCCTTAATTATTATTTTTGGTATAAATAGAAGAATTTTTTATACTGGCAGATTTCCAAAGCTTTCACCGTACTGTAAATAGATGGAAAAAATCGGTTTACGTTTTTAGATCAACTTTTAATGGGTTCACTAAAAATTGAGATCAGAATTATACAAAAGTTATGATGATGATTGGATTGTTGAAATTAACAAATGATGCAACACATGTTTTAGTATCCAAATGGTTTTAAACTACAAATGTCAATTTCGTCTATCCGATCTACATTCTGGGGATATGTTGTATAACAAATTTGTCTGAACTTGTTTTTACCAAATACATTATTTCAAAGCTCACAAAGGTAGTCTTACTTTAAATGGATATAACAAGCATCTGAACTTTATGCAATGGTGCATTGAGTGCAATAAAAATGTAAGAGGCAAGACACGGGTAAGGTAAACGCACCTATTATCGGCACCTTAAGGATGTAGTTCATTTTGAACGTCCTAGAAACCAACATTGTAGTAGACCTATTGTTTTAAAATTTTAGGGTTGTTATGATTAACTATTTATTTTTCAAAATAAATAACTGTTTTTATTATGGTGTATGAAAAAATATAAATCTCTAAAAATACCTGGTGTACCCATCATCGGCACTTCAAAATGAGACATGCTTCAATCAACGGCATATATGAGACCCAATTATCGGCACACGGAAAATATTAAAAAAGAAAGAGTAAATAAAAAAGCACATATATTTTATTAGGTGCTTAATAAAAAACAAATAAAAAAATACATTTTCTTAATAACGGTACCTAACGTAAAAAAATGAATAGGTAATACCTATGCAGCCAACTCTGAAATTTCATTTATTACATATAAATCCTCTTTGATTTATTGGAACTGGTTTCGGAATCTTTCTTACAATTTTATCTTTTTCATTCAGAAGAACATCTATCTTTTCTGGCTAGTACCAATTAATTCCCTTCTTCTCCATAAGTGTAACCTCGTAACGAGGGCTCTCATTTTCAGTTTTAATATCAATTACTGATCATTATACATCACTATTACAAAATAATTTCTTTGGAAGTCCTCACATAAGGTTGTTGTCTCAGGTACATCGTTATTTTTATTCTTTTTCCCCGCTTCTGTTGCTTTTTTCTTTCTACCTTTCTACCTCTCCAGTTTCTTTTCTTCTTCAATTTTTTTCTTTTTCTCGATAATACTCTTGCCACTGAGAAAATTTTGCAACTGCTGGCACTTTCTCTTTTACTTTTCTTTTAACTTCGGTCTTTTTTGGTCCTGGCCAAAACAGACTTTTTAAACGGTGTTGGAACTTTAATTCCCGATGAAAGACCTGGAGAAGGTGTTGTTTTATTTGGAAAATTTTCTTTGTTAGCTAAAATATTGTCAGGTGGGGTTTTTGGTGTGATGGAAACTGGCTCCAATAAATTTTGATTAATGTTTATTTCCTTTTCTGTTAATAAAGAATCTTCTTGTACAGGAATACAAGTTAAACTGTTCAATTCTTGCTCGTCTTCTGTCAAATCCGGGACTTCTTTGGGTAAATCATAAGGCTCGATTTCAAGAGCACCCATATGCGCATCTCTGAAATTTGGAACCTTTTCAGGCCATTTTGAGCGTTCAGTAGGTATTGTTTCATGACAATAAATATCTCTCAAATCCATCAATTCTTCAGCCACTGCTGAGTTTTCAGTTGCAATACAATCCGGGGCTTCTAGCATATCTATGAAATCAATTGGTATGCTTTCATGATCATCTATGATTACGGGAAATGAGAGACCGTTTCTATTATCTACCTGTTCACCATCATTGATCGCAATAGGTTTATTTTCAATTTGAGATTTAAGTTTTCTCCATAGGAAAAAGAGAGTTGTGTCTTCAATTGGACCATTCCAGACAACTTCGGAAGATTTAAATAGCTCTAAAGTATCTGCATTAATTTCAGATTCTATCAGTCCACATGATCGAAAGCCGGTTGCAACCTCATCGGAATTTTTTTCCATTTTCATAAGTGTTGTTTCCAAACGTGTCTCTGCTCATTTTTTACCCATCATTTTTCATACGCCAATGCAGCACTTAACGTATCATCGGCACCCTAGCCGGTAATATAATCAATTCCTCTGGCACCTGTACCTATTAGAGGCACACTTGTTTTTTTAATAAATCACTTTAAAAAATTAGTTTCTTAGTATTAAAATCAATAATTATTAGTTAGAACTATCATATGAAAGTATAAGCAATATCTAGTTAGTATTTATTAGAAAGAAAATAAGTTCAGCAGCTTACATGTTTCTTGTTCTTGAGAGGAAACGATCTACACTAGTTAGATGACACGTCTGTACTGCTTAAACATTTTTTCCCTCCAATTTTTGTTTACACTTTCTTGATCATGTGCGTTTGTATAATTTTGAGGGAAGGAACAAAGAACCTTAAGACGTGTTTACAATAGGTCTAATATGTAATACAACCTTGTTATTAATGAAAATGTGGCTACTATGCCGATAAAGGGGTCAGTGCCGATAATAGCTGCCGCTACCTTAATTATTCAAAATAAATATTCTATGGCAAAACAAAGACACACGAATACAGACAACATATTACACCAATAAAAATAAATAGATTAAATCAAGAAAATAAATGAACATTATGTTTTAAATATAAAATTTTGGTTTTATTATAATGACAGGTAAATAAAATTAATAATACACTTGCTTCACTTTCTTGACTCCTTCCTTCCCTCCATTATTGATCACTCTAACACTAACCCCATTAGTTGTTTCTTAATCTAACTCCAATGGCGGCCATGCCGGTGGTGCCTATTATTGTCTTTTCTTTTAACCCATGTCACCGCACCACCTTAACTAATTCTCCAATGGCTGCTATCTTTGACACTTCTGCTTATTCGTCATTATTAACCAACCTCCGCCATATATACAATATATGTCATTTTGTGAAACCAAACCTATAGAGATATTGAATATGTATTTATCTAATTGCAAATTTAACGTGAAATTAAATTATATTTTATTTAACAATGATACATTTCTAATCGTCGTTGATAGAATTAACGTATAATTCGTTTCCTTTTAAATTTAGGTTATTGAAAGTACACAAATGGTAAAAAATCAACAGATAAAATAATATACCTAAGTGATGAATTAGAAACGTATAAGCACCTCCTTTGCAGAATTTCAAATGAGTTTTATACGGCAAATCTATATTCTTTTGATAATAATTATCACACTAGTTTTCAAGTACTTATGATCAGACAACATACTGCATATTTTTATATCTCCATAACCAAATATGTCATGTATTCAAACAAATCAATCATATAACAACCAATTGTCCAGAAACCACCTCAAAAAACCCTTAATACCAAAACCAACACATAGTTACTAAACAAACGACCATCTGACCTAATTATCCTCCAGAAACTAAAATAATAAGAGTCTAACACACCCAAGATGCCTAAACAAAATGTACCTCCACTCAAATCCAGCTGGTAACGGAAAATATGGACAAAACAAATAAATAAATCTCATGAAGCAGCATTATCGAACGTCTCTAGCCCTTCAGCATTCACTGCTATCATTGAACAAAAAAATCAAATCGTCCCAACAATGCATATCAACAAAAAACAATAATGAATATTTCTTTGAAAATTGCGAAGGCTCACCAGATTAAGTATCCAAAATATACATGAACGATGGAAATTATAGATCAACTTTCTTAAATAAGTCTACTTATTAGAGATTATAAAATAAAAGCTACATTTATATAAATTAAAAATAAATTTTTGAAACAAATGAACCCAATCATACTGACAGTGGTATCTCTACTGAAATATAAGTATTTATATGAACATTTAGGCACTATTGCATTTAAATGGAATCTAAATGGGTGATGTGGGGATATTAATTAAAACTACTAATCTCTAAACATAAACCCACCAAGAAATAGATTTTAAAGATATTCAATATCGCAAAATTACGATTACTTTTCAAAAATATGAAAAATACCAAAATTACTTGGGGTAGCGTAGCCATATATATTGGACATAATATCAGTGATGAACCAATACAACTAAAAACAGATGGAAAGAGTCTCGATTATAATTATTAAACACACTAGAGTATTCTTGATATGTAACTTGTGTATCCAGTTGAATTGAGAACCTATTCATGAATTCTTACTTTGTAGCCAATCAAAGTAATTGTGTTAACCATAATGTACCTAACCGCTTCAAAACCAGATTCGAAACAGCTAGACGTCTAAATCTCCATTTTATTTCTGTATACAAACGTACCCATATTCTTCTCTACCTCCGTGGACAATTACTTCACATATCACCGATAAACTAAGCAAATTAGTCCGACCAAAATCCGTATTGCAAGAATTTACTGAACAATTATTTAGTATATAAAAGACCACACATATATATATTCCTTAATCACAATTAGTGTTTATAATGCCGAATTATTCGTAATCACTCTGATTTACGAAGTTAATATAAAAAATTCTTAGTGATCCCCTCAGTTTAATAACGGCATTAAATAAATTGTATAGTAACAATCCGCTCCTGCCCATATACATAGATTGTGTTATGTTAATGTTTGTTTCTTTTACTTTAGGATTTATTAATTAAACATTAACACTTGATTTTATATTGTTCTTTATTGAGTACATACACGTGAGCCAAGGTTCGAGAACATCGCTTGACTATCACTGCCCATGACAGCTGCCATTGCCAACTTTACATTAGTGGCAGTGACTACATAACGTACAGACGTACCTCTAAATAACCTAATCCTACATCCCCCTTTCTTAAGTAAGATAATCAAAACTGATTCAGTTTTGGAGGAGGTCGCGAAATTCGACCTGATGATGTGATACAAGTTTTTTTAATAAATTTAGCCTCCAAATCCGAATCACTTTCTGAACTGTCCTTCATTTTATTTTCATCTACAACTATAGTAATGCTTTCTTCATAAACACTACTTGCATCACTGTTCGATTCCGAATCTCCATCATTAACACTTTCTTCATTATGATTATCATCTTCGGTAGTTTCACATTGTTCATTTTCAAGTCTATTTTCAAAATGATTTTGAAATTTACAAAAATTGCACATCTTACCATGAGCAGGACATTTATTTACTGGATGATTTAAACCACACCTCGTACAATTATTAATAAATTTCTTACTTTCTGGATTTACATTTTTCTTTCCACGATTGATTTTTCCATTGAATTTCTCCTTCTGAACATAATCCACTGCCGCCTCATGATGTATCTCATTCATTGCTTCACTTCTTTCTTTGGACATTTCCAGAATTGCACATTTTTCAATTATCTTTTCCAAATTAGTGGAATCTTCTTCTTGTAATAATTTTTCTCTAATTGATGAATTCTTGACCCCACAAATAATAACTGTTTTTGTAAGATCTTCTTGCAAAGTTCCTAGTTTACATTTCATTGCCATTTTCTTTGCTTCGGTTATAAACTGGTCTAGAGATTGTCCCTGAGTTTGCTTAAATGAGAAAAATTTGTATCGTTCGTAGGTTAAATTTTCTCTAGGCAAAAAATGTGCTTCAAACTTATCGAGTAAAGTATTAAGTTTATCTTTTTCAGCGTCAGTAAACTGAAATGTAGTATAAATTTTGAAGCCTTCTTCCCCAATGAAATGATGAACTTGTGCGCACTGAATGGCCTCATCTTTTTTATTAATTTCACTTGCAACTAAATAGTTTTCAAAACGGTACCTCCATAGCTTCCAATTTTCTGCTAAGTTTCCCGCCATTTGCATGGGTGCTACTCCTCGGCTGTCTCCCATTTTTCTTTATATTGCAAAAATTTTACACCGCTGGTTTTAACTTCCTTTGTCTAACTATTCTGACTGCGCCATGTTATGTTAATGTTTGTTTCTTTTACTTTAGGATTTATTAATTAAACATTAACACTTGATTTTATATTGTTCTTTATTGAGTACATACACGTGAGCCAAGGTTCGAGAACATCGCTTGACTATCACTGCCCATGACAGCTGCCATTGCCACTTTTACATTAGTGGCAGTGACTACATAACGTACAGACGTACCTCTAAATAACCTAATCCTACAGATTGTAAGGTTTTTGAAATAGTATTTTAAACAAAACGTTTTCGGTGTCATTCTTAACGACATTAGAGTATCTCTCAATTTAAACGAATGAAAGCAATGGCGGAAATAGATAATTCACAAATTTGACTCTAAGCATACTATTAGTAAGTTCGAAAACTCTAATGTGTTACTAGTTAATCCGTTCATGAACTATTTTGTCGGTTTGCAGAGTAATGTTCAGATCACACCCGAATTTCGAAAGTCACTAACAAAACTTATGCTTTCAAACCTATGATATATTATGTTCATTCATCGTTTCATAAAGCAGTCGCGAAACAAATGTTTTTCGCAAAAAACAATACATCTATTCTGTTGTTAATATTTGTAGTTGACTTTTAAATTTTGCCAACCAAACGTGACATTTTTATCATTTTATATTATGAAATAGTTATTGGAGAATGTCTCATAATTGGATGCTAGGAACCTATGAGTAGACTCAAGCATTGTACATTTCCTTAGAAATTGGCCCTTTGGAACCAACTGAAATATTGTGTTGCTACTTTTATGTGCGTAACGTAAGTAACGATCAATCAATATACAATATAACGTTATTGAATAACTGATGAAATTTGGTTTTGACAAAATTTATATTGAAGCAATGCCAACGTTTTTACACATTTCGCTGAAAAACTAACATTATTGATATCTCTCGCTAGGGACATTTATTTATTGGATGTGTTGTTGGGATTAATTTTTTTCGTAAATTTGTATTTCAGTGTTGAATATATTATTATCTAATAAATCTCAGTATATTAACCTTGTGTTTGAATTTTTTGCAGAGTCATTCATTATAATCGACATTTTCACATAGGTAATTTTAAGAGATATTACATTAAAAATACTCATTAACGCGTTGTCACGTTGCATATACATGACAGTATTGTTTTATACAGTATAAAACTTAATTGCTTTACAAGGACTTTTTTCTATTTACCAACAACATTAACAAGAATATTGTAAAAACATGAACATTGATAGGATTATACGTTATGAGTTTTTGTGAAAGTACTACAAATAATTTGATGTTTTTTATATTATATTTTCAATAGATGTTTTAAATTTTCATGTTATTGGATACAATTAAAAGATATTTATATTAAAATTTCATGTATCTTCATGATACAGTCCCTCTTTTAGAGAAGCTGTCGCTGACAAGCGACAACAAAGTGGTTCTTTTGACAACATTTATGTGGGCAATCATTTATTCGGCACGTGCCTTTACATCTTTAAAAAGTGAACCTGTTTCACATAATTCACAAGCAATAATATTTTAAAATAGTATATATGGGTATTTTAAACTTGTACATAATTTCATATATTTGACAATAAGTGTTTGCTTTTGAGAATGTGACGGAAATTAGTATATTGGCAATCTAAAATAAGTGAGAACAATGTTAATTTTCAATACTGAGATAAAGGACATATAACAAGATAATATTTGAATAAACTCAATTATTTCATACAATGCATGGAATGAAGTGAACAATGTGTAAAATAATACATTAGCGGAGTAGAAGACTACTGGAACTATGTCTGTTTTTGCATGCTTTGTAGTCACTTGAAATAAAAGATTGTTATGAATCCTGTTAGATTCGCCAATTTAATCATTTGAGTGCATTCTATTAAGCCACTAGCTTAAATAAAGTCTAAGTATGCTGAATGTTTGTAGACAACTATTCTTTTGACAAATTTGTATTTTAGTTTTTGTTTTACAATTTCCATGTTTATTAGTATCTTTGTTGACAAATTAGTATAATGCACCATATCAGCTCTTTTTTGTTGATCTACATCTGTATTGATTGTTAGTTCACCTGATAAATCTCATATTCAGATACTATAAATACCAATTATTATATTCGAACTATCGTGAATATTTTGTTTAACTAGAGACCGTTCAAGTATCATGTAAGCTGTAAAGGGAAGCGGTCGTGTGGTTGCTTTGCATATTTCCGATGAATATTTGCATTGTGAATCCACCTTTACTCGCTCTCATAACAGGTTTCTCCTACCACCAGTAGAAGTAAAACAGACAGTTGAGGACTTGGATTTGGATGATGGGAGAAATTTCTGTCTTCCAGTCAATTTAGCTCTTCAGTTAAATTCTTCACTTTTACTGCAAATGTACGACTATTTTTGTCCAACGGTAAAATTGAAACTATCAAGTTGATCATGCAAAATGTGTTGTCTTTATCGTGCTTCTGTTAAGTCATTAAATCGTTACATCTAGAAAATCCATCAAAAAGTAAACACGCACATAGAAATGAGAGTGATGTCTGTCAGTGGCAGCTCGTCATGCTAATGAATTGACGTGCATAATACGAAGTATTGGCGAGTGCATTGATGATGAATGGCTCGAAGAGAATGATGTCATAGCACAAAATTACACGAAAGTGAGCAGATACAAAACATCGAGCATTTGAGAAAACCAAAATAAATTAACTTATTAATCGTTGATATTTATTATTATAATAAGTAAGCGCCATGTAAATAGTTTGCTTGAATAAATATCAAACGTGCATTAAATTTCTAGACTATAATTTCCTTATTGATTTGTTAACTGCTGCTCATTAAATAATCAAGAAACCAGAACATATTAAAAAAATACATATAACGATGCTTGCTTTTACTTTTGAGAGGGGCGGTTAATAAGTACAAAATTCTGCTTATGTAATACTTGAACGCATTCTTAAATCAGCAACATATATTTGTGTGTAAGCCCTACATTATACTGTGGTGGTCAAAGCCGCAAAACCAATTCTTATTATTCATTTTCGCATTAATTGAGAACATTATAAAACAGTCAATTTTTTTCTCATTTTTTATTTTGTGTATATTTGCACTCAAGGCGCATGCTTTAATATTTAGTGCATTGATTACGATATTATTAATTTGGAAAGCATTTTTAAATCATTCTCTTTTTACTTAAGCTGCGGCTGTACCAATCTCATCGGCAGTTTTATCGTTTCGTGATTATCGACACATCGTAATATGTTGCTTTTACTTTATCTTCAAACCAATTATAAAATGAAATTCAACAGGAAAGGTCGTGTTTTATAACAATCCATCTACCGACACGTGTATTCATTTTCTAAAAAAAATTAGTCTAAAAAACGTTTACTCCACAGCTACTGATATGTTCTTGAACTGTATGGTAATTGTTATATTCCTTTTATAACATATTTCGATGATTTATTATAATGTGACATCTACCATATTCGTTTCAATTGATGTCTTATATCAAACAGAAACATTCATTTGATATGTTAATTAAAATTTAAAACTCGTTAAATTGTTCCCAGTCTAAAATATTAGACTTAAATTTTTTTCATTGTAGACTTATGATACTTAAAAAAACATCTGTATGTTTTTATTAATCATAGACACCTTAAGAAAATGTATGGTAATTATGTAATTGCAATGAATTCGTGTTTTTTGCATTTGTGAGTAGATTTTGAATTGAAACACACCAGCGCCGCACTCTTCATATACACATAAGCATAATTTGTAAATAGGATGGAATTTCCGTAGTTGTATGTAGTTACAATTTATCTGTAGCAGATTACTTCAAATAAGTCCTCATTTCTCTTTTGTTCTTTTCTTGGAGTTGCTATTTTCACAAATCAGTGTACCTCCTAATATGGTTTCACTTAATTTTTACGCCCATTGTGATAAATATTCCTATCATAAATGAAGTAGGGTTTTTTGTTGATTCAGATGTAAGTATATTGTTTTGAAATTTATTATTACAAAAACAAATTATTTCGATTGTAACATGTATTGATTAATGCACTATCCAATTTTTGATATAAAATATGCATTTAAAGCTTACAGAATGTTTTTATAATATTCTACACATTTTCTATTAACATTGTGGTTAAAACATTGTATGAAGACAACTGTAATATTTTTATTTTGAACAAATTAGCGTTATAGAAAGCTCAAAATAATGTGAAAAGAAAAATATGTAAAATACGCTTATAGTAATTAAATTCTACATTATAGGTAAGATTTTTATTTGAATAATGTATATTGAACTCTCAATTATGCAGTACTGTATAAAACAATAACATTGCAGAATTTTCAAAACCTTGTTTAAATTATGAAGTATTGAGTTTGAGCGTAGATTTAATATTGAAAATGGTTCGCAATATTTAAGTGATCATAATTAGGTATCCATTTTTTCTGAATTGGTGATGTCATTGTAAGTTCTTTTGTATTCCTAGTGATAGAACTATTTGTATATTTTAAGTTGTCAGTAGTTGCTATTTTTCACCTGTTTCTACTAGTTATTGCCATAACGTTTATATGAAAAAATAATTTGCAATGTACTAAATCAAATATATTTTTACGTAATTTAAGTTCACATTAGCTTATCTGATTACACGTGCATATCGATATATGCTTGGAAATATGAATATGCCAAGAAAATATACTGCAAGGAAATAGCATAACACTGCAGCTTTGTCAATAAGCTTGAGATATGATTATCTATCTTTCGGAAAAAAAACATTACGTATGTGGTACCAAAACCATGTATAGGGCAATAACAGAAATATTATAGCTATTTATATTCAGGTAGCTCATAAATGAATTTTTCCAAATTATTTTAAATATAGTTCTCTGTTCTAACAGAATATCTTAAATAAAAGTACTTCAATAGAATATCTATACAGTATAATAATAACTTCAAACTCAAGGTGACAGGTCTGACAATTGAAGGTACTGTGAATTAACATTAGGATTATGAATCAGTCAAGCGGAAAAGTGGCTTCATTGATTTAGAAAAACTTGGTTCACTCAATCTGTCTTTGTTACAGTAATATTTTAAAATCTCTTGACGTTTTTAAAACTCTATTTGTTTGGGCTAGAGATAGACATATGCGTCATGGTAAAAGTCACCAGAACGATTGTTAAAGTAGTTATAGTATTTATCTGAGAAGTTTACCAGGGCTCAAGTGAACTTTGCAGAAAATGATGAATTGGTGTTCCTTTATTGAAGGTATAAAAAATAAAATTTTGATATATTTTTAAATAGCCTCCAAAATATATTTTAATTCTGATGGCCTTTATCTACTTATATCTGTTTAGAAGCTGACAAGATTTTTAGAAATAAACATATAAGCAGATATCATTTTTAGCGCAATGTCTTCTAAATGTATATATCCATAATTCAATAGAAAATTAATCACTTATAAATTTAAATGATGATAAGTACCTTGCATATATTTAACCAAATATAAGTAAAATATTTGTAAAAAATGATGCATATGTCTTTCGACTAGCTACACTTGTTAAATGTTTTTCCAGGTTATTAAATATTTGTTTACATTTATCGTTCTATTTAGGCTCACTTTTATTATTTATCCATATGTAAATTCTATTTGTGATAGATTTATTCATTGTAAGAAGAAAATGTATGTTTCTTAAAAATATGACGTTTGTATCTAAGATATTACATATATACATACAATCCTCCAAGTATCTGTTTCTTTTACAATTACCCCCACTTTAATTACATTTGCGACTTTTTTCGTTTAATAAAAAATCAACATTCATAAAAGGGCCCCATATATGGTACGATTGATCTTTCGAATCCGTCGTTTCAGATCGATCGAAATCGATAGTATATGTCAAGATCGTTAACGATGTATTTAATCGAAGACGCTTTCGGAAATCGTAACAGAAACCCCTGCAATCGTGAATATGGTAACGATGAATCGACAGTGTATTTTTGTCTGTCTGTGGTCTCGGTCTAATTCCGGCCGCCGCAACCGCCACGTGCCTTGGCTACCGCGTACGCACGTACTACACACTACGAACAAAACAATAAATAAACGGTTTTAAAGATTAAAACTAACTTTTTCTACTTCCGTTACTAAAACCTCACTTTGAACACGGGTTTCACATACACAAAACGACTCTTTAAACACTAGTGTTTAAAATGCGAAAAGTCACATCTCGTTTATCTTTTGTTTTTTAAACGTCAAATCAAGTGTATCTTTTGTATGTTAAATTTCATGTTCCTTGATAATTTTGTTATTCTGCGTCATTTGATTTGTCAGTCAGCTGTCAGCCATCGTCCGTCATGTAATAAATATAATTCAAATATAATATAATTTTTTCCTTCCCGCGGGCGATGAAAAAGTATAGTAAGCACCTCATGTTAAAAACGTCTTTAGTCACTCGTTTCACAAGGAACTCGTGACTAAAGTAACCTTTTTGACACTTGGTACTTAATATACTATTTCCGCATCTGTGGCCCTGAACAATATTCTATCATAAAATTGTTACTTGTATACACTTCGGGGGATGTATCCTGCTAACAAACCAAAATTTCTCAAAAAATTTAGTATATCTGGATTTATAGGACCCGCTGTACCCGCTCTAGTCAACTGAAAATCAATAGAATACATCTGTGAGACACCTTGAACTATATTCAATCATAAAATTGATCAGTCGTATACTCTCTGGAGGCTGTATCGTGCTAACAAACTGAAAATTCTCCAAAAATGATAAAAATTTGGTACTTCAAGTATCCTAGCACCCGTTGTACTGGCTTTAGTGAGCTGAATATCAATAGGGTTCATCTTTGAGACGCTCTGAATAATATTCAATCATAAAATTGGTCATTTGTGCTTACTCCGGATGCTGTATCGTGCTAACAAACTGAAACTTCTCCAAAAATGACAAAAATATCGTACTTAAAGTACTGTAGCACCTCTTGTATTGGCTCTGGTGAGCTGAAAATCAATAGGGTTCATCAGTGAGATGTCCTGGATAATATTCAATCATGAAATTGGTGACTTGTTGAACTCCGGAGGCTGTATCGTGCTAACAAACTGAAATTTCTCAAAAAATGACAAAATGTCGTACTTCAAGTACCATAGCACCCGTTGTACTGGCTCTGGTGAACTGAAAATCAATAGGGTTCATCTGTGGGATGTCCTTAACAATATTCAATCATAAAATTGCTGACTTATTGCACTCCGGAGGCTGTATCGTGCTAACAAGACATGTAATTGTATGTTGGAGAAGGGATTATCTTAGAGCTATTAAAAGGTACCGGGAGGAAGGGAGGAATATTTATTATTTAGACGAGACTTGGTTAAACGAAGGACATTCCGTATCAAAAGTATGGGTAGATACGACTGCGAAGAGCTCTCGCCAAGCGTTGATCGAAGGTGTATCAACCGGATTAAATAATATTCCCATCGGAAAAGGACGTAGACTTATTATAACCCATATCGGAAATGAAAACGGTTTTATCCATGGTGGAGTACTAAGTTTTGTGTTCAAATCAACTAAAGATTACCGCGAAGAAATGACCGCCGACGTTTTTGAAAAGTATTTTATGCAGATGTTGGATTAAATGTTGTTCTAGATAATGCTAGGGTATCATTCAAGACTTTTAGAAAAATTGCCAACAACTGCTTGGAAGAAAGCAGACATAATCGTTTGGTTGGATAACTACAACATCATATACAAGGAGCACTCCGTAAAACAAGAATTATTATGAATTGTAAGACTGCACAAATCGAAATTAAAAAAATATGTAATTGACGAAGTGGCGTTAGAACGTAGAATAACTTTGCTACGATTACCACCATACCACTGCGAACTTAATGCTATTGAACTTATATGGGCACAGGTAAAGGGCGACGTAGCACGAATCAATAAAACTTATAAATTGGAAGACCTATATCAATTACTGCAAAACTCTTTGTCAAAAGTGTCTGCAGAGAACTGGAAAAAAGCTGTGAGCCATACGCATAAAGAAGAACAGAAGATGTGGCAACTGGATAATATCATGGATGGAACCGTTGAATCTATAATAATTAATGTTGGAGTTGAAGATTCGTCAGATTCTGATGAAATGGAATTTTGATTAGGTACATCATCTGCAAGTTTTTAACAAATCAGCCCTTTTTAGGGCTACAAATAATTTTTATATGTAGAACTTACTAATTAATTAAATAACGAAATACCAGATAATACCAATTTACCTTATTCTTCTTACCGATATTAACATATCCAAATAGGTAAGAAATGCTGAAATAAAATACTATGGAATGTATACAAAGGTTAAGTAATTAGGTACCTCAATATAAAATATGATGTCATTCATACCTAACTGCCCGATAATGTCACAACAACACATTAATTGCTTTTAAATGGATTTTGAATAATCTAGGATTTCCGTTTCTATTGTTATCAGTACCTGGAGTTCACTAAATAGCGTAAATACCTCGAAAGTTATTGATTAAATGTCTGTGCTACTTATATAAATGAAATAAATATAGTATAAATATAGTAATAAAATACATCTATAATAAAATACCTAATAGGATCTTATTCTTACCCAACTATACTGCACTGTCACGGCAAATTTATCACTTAAATATATTTTAATGGTAATGGTATTAGGGTTCTACAATGTCCTCGCTACCTGCGGTTCACTATAGAGGAAGAATCTAGCGAAAGTTGCTAACTGAACACTTATTTACATGAAGAAGCGCTTACAATTCTGTTTAATTTTTTGGATCACCCTTAAGTGTTTCAGACACGTGTTTGAATTTATAACGGGCTCTTCAGCTGTCAATATTTTAAAAATACACTATAGCTGCAATTAAGTTTTTATCAAAACAGGGTCTAGCATTTCGCGGAAGTTTTGAGTATGTTGGATAAGATCATTCGGGAAATTATCTAGAAACTCTCATTCTACTAGCCAAGTTTGATCCCTTCCTTAAAAATCATTTTGAAAGAAAAGCAGATAAAGGTAAGGGTCAAGTCTCATATCTTTCTAAAATAATATGTAATGAATTCATAGGATGTATTGCAGAACTGGTCAGAAACAATATAGTCCAAGAATTGAACATATCTAAATATAAGTTTAGATTCGACTCCTGACGTTTTCCATATAGATCAACTTACTTTTATATTTCGTTATATTGAACGTTGAACGTTTTTTAAATTCATGAGTAAAGTTGGACATGAAGTTTCCGATATGGAAGAGGCTATAACCAAAACCTTGAATGATTTAAAATTAGATGTTAATAATTGCAGGGGACAATCATACGATAATGCCAGCAATATATCTGAGGTGTATTCAGGTCTACAAAAGCGAAGCAAAGCACGGAATAATTTAGCATTCTACATCCCGTGTGCAGCTCATTCGCTCAATTTAGTTGGTAATTGTGTTGCAGAGTGCTGTCTTGCTGCAAAAAAATGTTTGTTTCTCAACGATTTATAAACATTTTTTCTACATCCACACATCGTTGGGAAATTATTATAGTTTCTCTTTCAAAACTGCAATCCAAGCTTTGTCCAAAAAGTGCGTCTACTACTCGATGGTCGGCAAGAGCAGATGCTTTTAAAGCCTTGTATAATGGTTATGACTGTTTTGAAAATTGCTTAGAGCAAATTGTTAATAACAAAAACCAGGGAACAGCTACTAAAGTTCATGCCAGTGGTTTACTTAAAACTATGGAGAAATTAGGGACTGGTGTATTATTGGCAGTGTGGAACGACATTTTATCTAAATTTGATAAAACAAATAAACGTAACGACGGATGTCCTTCGCATGGTGAAATTATACGATTCTTTGGTAGGTTATCTGAACTTCATTAGAAATAATTTCCAGAATTATGAAACAATTGGTGGGAACTTGACAAAATGCTCTGTATATGAAGACGAAACTAAAAGAAGAAAAATTATGAGACCTGTCAGTGGAGAATCAAGGGAAAATGCCGTCGAATTTATTGAAGGTTCAAATAATATGAAATTTACTGTCTCGACCCTACTCATATTACTGTTTTAAATGAAAGCTAACTGTTTCTAGATAATTTCACTATATATTCATAAAATGTTAAAATTTTAAAGAAATTTGACAATTGTTTCGATACTAAATATCATCGTCAGAATGATGATATTTAGTATCGAAACAATTATCAAATTTCCTAGAATTTTTAACATTTTATCAATATATTGTGAAATTATCTAGAAACAGTTAGTTTCATTTGAAACAGTGATGCTAATAATATGAAAATCAACGTATTTTACGTCATTATTGATACAATGGTATCGGAGTTGAACAGAAGAAAATGTTCGTATGAATAAATATCAGAAAAATTTGGATTCTTGACTAATTTAATAACAGCTACTGACAACGAAATAATCTCTAGTGCTCAAAAACTTGTTATAGCGACGATTTGAGTCCCGATTTTCCAGAAGAGTGCGTTCAGTTCAAATATTTCATTAGTAGTTTCCAAGATACTGAAACTGATAATGAAACCAGTACGGAATCGGAAAGCCAAAATGTAGGGGACAGGCGGGTAAGATCAGGCTAGGGACACTGCAAACCGTGCCATCTATAGAGCCTGTCGAGTAACTAAATCGGTAGATAATTCCAAAAAATTAACGAGAACTGTAACGTCGTTAGTAATCAAATTTTATTGATTTTTATTACTGCGTATGCGCGATATCATAATGCTCGTCGCCACATGTTATATGTTATCATTTCTTTTAGTTCTAGTGTAGATGTTATTATAAGGATACGGTATTTTGGTGTATTTTTTAATTGCTATAGTGTAATATTTATCTGTTGTTTCGTTGCTTTATTGTTCTTTTTGAAAAGACAATGCCAAAGTGTATTCTGAAGGAGTCTAATAAGTGGTGTACTCGGTAAGTTTTTTTAAAATAATTTGAGCAATTTTTCTTTCACAGTTAACAACCATTATCTTTATTTTTATAAAACACAGACTTTTTACTACTTTAATCGACAACTTTAGAGATCATGGTTGTTTTTTACATTAGCTAGACTGAAAATTGCTGCATTAATAAAGTATATATTTCTTTTTACAGTTTTGTTACTTCAACCCAGGAAGATAAAATTAATATGGCTGAAAAGCAGTGGTAATAAATCATTAAATTTGTCGACGAGGAAACGATGGAGGATATGATCCCTTCATTTTCAAAAACAGTGTTTCTTTAGATTTGAGAAAGACAAGAGAGGTTATTAAGACAGTTACCTTCCCATATGAGTGGAAATTAACAAAAATTGATGGTAAGTTTGATTGTATTCAATATAGCATGCTATTTTGGATATTTTAAAATGTAAATTGAGTGAGTGAAAAGACGAGTACTGAGTGTATAATTTTATTAAAATTCCAGCTAAGCGCTTTCAGCCATTAGGCCATTCTGAAAGCTCTCGTCAAGAAAAAACATACAGAAGGTGTCAAAAAATATCAAACCCTGTAACTGCTACATACAATGAAATAAAATATTTGATGTTACATCATTATTTAAGTAAAATTTGTTAAAATTACTCTATAAAGAGCGTGTACAATTGTAATTCACATAACGAAACGTCTAATTTGAAATAATCAACTAAATGATATGTGTGTACACCCTCTTTATAGGGTAATTATAACAAATTTTATTTAAATAATGATGTAACATCAATCATCTTATTTTATTGTATGTACATTGTACCTGTTGTATGTTTTTCTCTTGTCGACAGCTTTGAGAATGACCTAATGGCTGAAAGCGCTTACCTGGAATTTTCATAAAATGACACACTCAGTACTCGTCTTTTCATACACTCAATTTATATCTAGTGTGTACACCATACTCGGACAATTCCGTTTTAAAATATACCCATTGAAGAAATAATAATCTGGGTTTTATTTTATGTTATAGCTATTCCCCCCGCCAGCTATGGGATGGAAGATATTGACCCCTTGCCGATTTTCATATATAGCCCATGGTATGACAATTTATGGGAAATGAAAGTGAGTATTAACTTTTGTTGAGGCATTACGTCTAAGTATTTGGTCTAGCGGTAACCAAAAATTCAAAATATCCAATAAAGACAAAAAATAAAAAAATCAATAAATCAAAAAATAGTTAAAAACCAAAAAAAAATCAAGAATTCCTAAAAAAATCGAAAGCTCCAAAAAAAGGAATTCAAAAAAACCAAAAAAATTTAAACATTCAAACATTTTTTGATATTTTTTGGCTTAGTACAAAAACATGTGTAAACTTATTATTTCAATAGTAAGCGCATTTTGTTTTCTTTTGTTGACATAAATTTTCAAACATATTTATGTGTTTACTTATTTATTGTTGTTATTTTGTGTGTTTACTTGTAGAACCTCAACCAGAAACGAGAACGAACTTCCACGAGACGTTGAGATTTTTAAGAGCCCTTTAAACATTTTAACAATCATAGACTGCCAGGAGCTGCAGAGTAACTTAAACTGCCTTATGCGATGGTTTCATAAGAATGGAATGCTTTTAAATGTAGAAATATACAAATATGCAATATACTAGGTTGAAGCTTGTGTTATAAACCTATTCAATACTTCCAGTAAAGAAATAAAGATGTGTTTTAAGTGAAAATGAAATGTTAGATATATTATTTTAAATGTTGTACAATCACAAGTGCTGTTTAGCACTCTTATATGTAATTACTTGGCACCTTGTATTTACAGAGCTGGGCAGTATTTAACAACTTTTCCTTTAAAAATATTTTAATTACTTTTGTTCTAACATTCACAGTAATTATACTCAAATGTTTTCTTTCACAGAAAGTTGCCAAAAATAGTAGTTAACTACTCATTGCTAACACTTTTTTTGATTAAGTAAGTAGCAGTTATACTCCAGCAGTTTGTCCAGCTCTGTGTGTTTATACGAGTGTAATAATAAATAAATAAACTAATATAAACTTATCATAAATAATTTTCTACTTTTATCTTGATTTAACATCATTTAAAAATCTAATGATACTCCAATTTAGAATGGATGTTACTCAAATTATTTTTTAATTATTGAATTGTTTTTACATTATAGTTTATTTATTGTCATTCTGTTTGTTAAGAAAAATACTTTGTGAAATAAATTATTTGTTGTGTATTTTTATACCAAAATAAATAAGCTGTTTATATGATTACTGTTTTATTTTTTCCAATTTAATTAACCATTTATGGTCCTTCATTTGATATTTCATTGAATTTAACTCAACATCTAATCATTATTGAGTTAAATTGAATGAAGGGAGTTGTACACAATATTTTCTCTACAACCACGTTTATTAATGAGAGAGAAAAGTATATTTGATTTAAACTTTGAACAGAAAAAAATTAGAAAATGAATATTGAATATAGAAAAATCAGGTAAACGTGATCAATTTTGAATTGTTATACCTGGTGTATATTTTTTTGATAATAAGTTTTCATTAATTGTAACATTAGTGTCTGTCAATGAAATTTACTATAAAGATAATGTTAGATTCTCAAAAATAATTTGACATTTCTGTGCGGAAAAATGCCATAGCTGGAAGCCACTGGAAATTATTACTTTTCCAACGGATATCTAAGAAAAGGCCTACATTGCGTATGAAAATTTGTGTAGAAAAGCGTGCTTCTGACAAGACAAGTTTTTGTTTCAGTGAAAATGTTAATTTTTCCAATTTAAGAACTACGTGCTCTCGTTAATATTTGCAGGAGGACAAATAAATAGACGTTGATCCGAAGAAAAGTCACGAACATTTTCGTATTGGGTCTTATATCTTTAACATTTCGATAAGATTTATTTTGCCAAATACAAAATCTATTATAATAATAAAATATAATTAGGATGAGGCATTTTCTGATTAAACTACGCACTCTAATAACGGATCTCTCTTCATGTGCGATTACGCTTTTTCTGGTTTCTGCTGGGTTATATATTTGTTATGTAATGTATTAATCCTTTATTTACTAATAAAATAGATCGGTTTCAAAACTTGCCTACATATTTGTACTGATTCTCGCATTCTTCTGTTGGATAAACATTGGGTTCAATTAATACACGTCGTATTGGTGAATGGAAACCACTATATACATAACTTTTCAAAACTTTATTATAAAATACTAGTGAAGGTATTGACCATATTAAGAAACAATAATTTAATTAACATAAAAACTTCAGTCTTTAAACAGATTCATATTTAGTACTGCTTTGGAAAATGATTAATCAACCATTGTGATCCACTCACTTTGAAGAGCTATAGATGCAGTGAAACGGAGCGCCGGATCTGGTTCAATAAGACTTTCCAAAAATCCAGCAAAAGGAATAGCATCTACTCTCTTCCACTTATACTTTTCTACCAGAACATCTTCAATTTTCCATATTCTTAACAATTTCTTATCTACACCACACAGCTGACCTAAAAACGATACATATAATAAATTAAATAAATAAATATACTATAAATGTACAAAGTGTGCTTCACTAAAATTCAGAGTCCAGTGCGATTGTAAAATTTTAATAATTGCTACACGTCGAGTATTCGCTTGACCGACTAATGATATTTATAAGATTAATCTATAATTCATACATTATAAAGATTGATGCACGTCATACATTTTTACTTTTCCGCCCAACCCATCTAATATGCGAGAAAAGTATTGGTATACCCCAAAAAAGTTGGAATTTTGAAATTTTTTTTTGAGTTATTTTTACGTTTTCCATCAACAACAACACGAAAAAACGGTTTTTAGAAAAAAATCCTGTGTGTATGTCCTCGTCGTCGTCGTTGTCGTCGGCCACTTTTTCTTACATGTCTTGTTAGCACGATACAGCCTCCGGAGTGCAATAAGTCACCAATTTTATGATTGAATATTGTTAAGGACATGTCACAGATGAACCCTATTGATTTTCAGCTCACCAGAGCCAGTACAACGGGTGCTATGGTACTTGAAGTACGACATTTTGTCATTTTTTGAGAAATTTCAGTTTGTTAGCACGATACAGCTTCCGGAGTACAACAAGTCACCAATTTTATGATTGAATATTATTCAGGACGTCTCATAGATGAACCCTATTGATTTTCAGCTCACCAGAGCCAATACAACAGGTGCTACAGTACTTTAAGTACGATATTTTCGTCATTTTTGGAGAACTTTCAGTTTGTTAGCACGATACAGCCTCCGAAGTATATACAAGTGACCAATTTTATGACTGGATATTATTCAGTGTGTCTCAAAGATGAACCCTATTGATATTCAGCTCACTAAAGCCAGTACAACGGGTGCTATGATACTTGAAGTTCCAAATTTTTGCCATTTTAGGAGAATTTTCTGTTTGTTAGCACGATACAGCCTCCAGAGAGTATACGTTTGATCAATTTTATGATTGAATATTGTTCAAGGTGTCTCACAGATGTACCCTATTGATTTTCAGTTGACTAGAGCGAGTATAGCGGGTCCTATAAATCCAGATATACTAAATTTTTGGTTATTTTTGGAGAAATTTCGGTTTGTTATCACGATACATCACCCGAAGTCTATACAAGTAACAATTTTATGATAGAATATTGTTCAGGGCCACAGATGCGGAAAAGTTAGTTCTAATATTTAAAACCGTGTATTTGCTATTGAAATGGTACTCTGGTTGGAATTCGATAAAATAAGCCGTTTTACTGATATTTACCATTTTATTCACTTCGTACCGATTTGCGCATTCCCCATGTTTATGAGAATATCCTACATAACCAGTAAAGTAATTTATCACCTACTATAGTAGAAATGCATAAATTAGAAGTAGCGATGATAAAAATATTGACAACTGATTCCATGGAATGTACGACTTGAGTATAGTCAGTGGTTCAGGCGACAAAAACAAACAAACCATAAATACCTTTTCACTTTTCCGCCCAACCTATCTATATGCGAGAAAAGTATTGGTTTACCCCAAAAAAGTTGGAATTTTGAAATTTTTTTTTGAGTTATTTTTACGTTTTCCATCAACAACAACACGAAAAAAACGGTTTTAAAAAAAAATCCTGTGTGTATGTCGTCGTCGTCGTTGTCGTCGGCCACTTTTCCTAACATGTCTTGTTAGCACGATACAGCCTCCGGAGTGCAATAAGTCACCAATTTTATGATTGAATGTTGTTAAGGACATGTCACGGATGAACCCTATTGATTTTCAGCTCACTAGAACGTGTACAACGGGTGCTATGGTACTTGAACTACGACTTTTTGTCATTTTTTGAGAAATTTCCGTTTGTTAGCACGATATAGCCTCCGCTGTTCAACACGTCACCAATTTTATGATTGAATATTATTCAGGACATCTCACTGATGAACCCTATTGATTTTCAGCTTACCAGAGCTAATACAACAGGTGCTACAGTACTTTCAGTACGATATTTTTGTCATTTTTGGAGAAGTTTCTGTTTGTTAGTACAACACAGCCTCCGAAGTATATACAAGTGACCAATTTTATGATTGCATATTATTCAGAGTGTCTCAAAGATGAACGTTATTGATATTCAGCTCTCTAAAGCCAGTACCACGAGTGATATGGTACTTGAAGTACGAAATTTTTGTCATTTTTGGAGAGTTTTCAGTTTGTTAACACGATACAGCCTCCAGAGAGTATACGATTGATCAATTTTACGATTGAATAATATTCATTGTCTCACATATGCGCCCTATTGATTTTCAGTTGACTAGAGCGAGTACAGCGGGTCCTATAAATCCAGATATACTAAGTTTTTGATTATTTTTGGAGAAATTTCGGCTTGTTAGCACGATACATCCCCCGAAGTGTATACAAGTAACAATTTTATGATAGAATATTGTTCAGGGCCACAGATGCGGAAAAGTTAGTTTTATTCTTTAAAACCGTTTATTTATCTTTAAATTTATTTCAAGAAAGATTTATTATACTAAACGGTATAAGATTATAATTAATTATTATATCATTATCGTGTTGAGCTTCATCGAGTAAACATCGTTAAAGCCAACAACACATTTTTTGCTAATTCGACTACGAGTTTTATCACCAATATGTAATGACTAAACGAGTTTTTTTTCTGTTGCAATATTTTTACAATTATAATTGGATTTTTATTATCCTAGTCATTATTAGTGAATTCCAGTGGTGTACCGCTAGAAAACTCTACAATACTTAGGTGAGTTCCTTCTTTACCTCTTCCGCTCTGGAA
Organism: Galeruca laticollis; assembly: GCA_963921935.1. Lineage (NCBI taxonomy): Eukaryota > Metazoa > Arthropoda > Insecta > Coleoptera > Chrysomelidae > Galeruca > Galeruca laticollis. The sequence goes on from OY998180.1 coordinate 172,237,604, forward strand.
GAGAGTCTGTGCTATCTTTCTTTTCTCTTCTGTGTAGTGTTCTTGGTAACCAAGATCACACACACAAACAATGAGTACCCACAATAACTTACATTCAACAAACAACAACCCTATCACCAAATCAAAATCATATGTCGCTGCCGCACTCACCAAACCACCTCCTCCTACTTGTCCCAAAAGAGACCAAGCTATTGTTATGCACTCAATGCCAAACACTGTACTAAGTGAATATAGTAAATCCATTGGTGAAATAGTTACTCCAAAAAATATCACATATGCTTCTTGTATTTCCAATAACAGCATTTGCATTTTCCTCTCTTCCACTCAAATTGTTGATCAACTTCTGGACAGTACATCATATATCACGGTTAACTCCACTGTCGTTCCCATTCGGAGACTAATCTCACCTTCTAAGAGAATTCTGATCTCAAACGTATGCCCTTCCATTCCACATACTCTAATTGAGAAATCTCTAAAAGATCTTGGTTTGCAGCTCATATCATTCTTGTGAAATGTGGAACAATAGAGACCATCAATATGATCATATCATGAGTTTTCGCAGGGTAACCTTCGTCATCCCCGATAAGGATGACTTTAGAGTTACAAACCTCCTTACTAATTAATCACGAAAATACATCCTTTAGAATATTCATATCCACCGACAGACTTGAATGTTTCCTCTGTAAACTCACCGGACATACCGCAGACTCCTGCCCTAAAGTCCCTACTGGTCCTGATACCAATTTACTCTCAACCAATCCTCCCCCCTCTTCATCCTCCCCTGTTGACTCTTTAACTACACTGATTAGTCCTACACCGATAGAACCTGAGCCCTCTCTAGATGATTTCCCTCTACCTCTTACAAAGAATCCTGAACCTCCAACTACCACTTCTGCTACCTTCCCTTCAATAGCCACAGGCCAAAAAAGATGCCACTCTTCTACCGACAGCCCTCTTGACACTCCTCCAATACTGTCTCCCTCTATTACTTTATCAGCCTTAACCTCCACATTACCTCCTTCTTTCACTGTACCACCCAAACCAATAAAGAAAAAGTCCAAAACTAATGCTAATAATCCCTCAGATCATTCATTAGGACTTAACTGTGTTTCTGTTATCCAAAATCTCTACAAAGACAACTCATCTAACTTCACTCTTACCTCAACCCAACTAATCGCTTTTCTCGAAAATTTTTTTGGATGTCCTTACCCGCTACAGGAAGCAGAAAAATTCTCCTCTGATGTAGATGGCATACAAAAGGACTACAGAGTCAACACTGAAATTCTTAAAAGATATATCACTCTATCATAAACTTTAAACTATGTTTTTTAACTACTGTTTTCTGTAATCGCACCTCTGCAAGTGGCCATAGTTGCCGAGCACGTTAATTGAATAAAAAAAATTATTATACTAAATTATATTTAATCATTCATACCTTTCAATATGATAAATATCCTTCCTTGAATTAGATTTAACGATAAAAAATGTATATCGTACATCAATCTTTTTAATGTATGGAGTTTAAGCATATGGTATTTTTTAATTTTTTCAAGAATTTTTTCAGAAGTGTTTTTATTCAATCCTCGTACAGCGTTTAATTCTATTAAAACCAGAATTACTTTTTTTGTCTTAGTTAGCATAGATTTCAAAAATAGTATAGTGTACCAGCAGAACTACTTCTCATTTTTGTAAAAAGGCCTAAACTGAATCCAATTTTAGAATCAACTTTACACAGATCATTATACAATCAAATTTTTAAAGAACTATCATATCATATTAGTGACATTTATTATCTTACCATTTATAAAGTAATGCCTGGCATGAGTTCCATTTTCAGTTATATACTGTGGTATACTACCTAGAGTTTCCCAAATTAGACATAAATGATCTAAATTCGCTGCTGACTCTCTGTCGCCTTTTGGGCTGAATAGCATTTCTCCAGTAGCCATTTCGAATCCCATACAACCCACAGACCAAATATCAGCTGGAAAACTATATCCGGCACCAAGTATCACTTCTAGTGCTCTATACTGACGTGTCTGAATTTCCGCGGAAAAATGATGTTCCTAAAATATTGTTCAACGTAGTTTTTTAATATGAGATTGAATACAGTATAATATCATCAATATTGGGGATTGTCTATACTTTGAAGATAAAGCCTTACCTCCCAACATGCATTTCCTAAATCAGCAATTTTAATTTCGATGTTTGGACTGACCCACATTGGTGCATTTAGTCGTGGCTCGGCGTGCCTTCTTCTAAAATCTGGTAGCTCACCTAAAAATTTATCATAAGGGTACGATTGTCCTCTCTGTTCCTCAAATTTAGATAGGATATTTTCGTCAGAATCCCTCATACTTCGGTCTCTATCAATCCAACAATCTGCTGCAACTGAAAAAGATAACATTGTAAATGATTGATATACCCATGAGTATATTCCTTTAAAGAATTTTGTATTTAACAAAATTTATTTGATTTAATAGAAGTATACACTCGATCAGTTGGTTCTTTATCTAAATTGTAGAAAAAATTTCTGTTAGATTAATTTGTTCCGTTTTTCATTATTAATAGAAAGAGATGCTAATTAATTATTATGTTAATATTAATTATATTAATGACGCATGGGTGAAGAGCCAACGGACCAACTGTATGTAAGCAAGTTACTAAATAAAAGCATTTTTTTCTATTCAGACAAACTCCGCTCCGACACAAAATGGTGGTGGAACATTATACAATAATCAATTTTGTGTAGCAAAATAATGTCCTTTAACCTTAGAAACATAAACTATCGCAAAAATTACAAGCGCATTTTATTTTTGTTCAGTCTGTATCAGCTCTGATACCTACCAAAAGCTGTCAAGTTCGGATGAAGACTAATCTCTACCACCAACAAGGAAGAAGAAGAAGTAAAGTAAATCCTATGGTTTTTCATTCGCCTGCAGCAATGCAACCAAGCACTAGTGGCTCATCTACACTACAACTTGCTGATTCTGGAGCCCGACCTATTGCAACCACCTAGCAACATGGTATGCCCAGTTACACAGAAGGTAGGCCCGCAGCAGCTGGTCCACATTTAGTGGTTCGGAATCAAGTTAGTCTCAAAGGAAAAAATGGACATCGATGGACAAACAAGCCAACGGTAGTTAGAAATAGATCCTCAGCAGCCAGAAATATTATTCATATATCAACTGGATGCAGTGATATTACACCAAATGTGTCAACATATGTCATGTAGCCGTAAGATAAACGATGGCCTTTGTGCGTATTTTATGGTGACTAATGTTGTTGCAAGGGATCAGAAACCGGTTTCAAAGAGATAATTTGCTATGCAAATACACTACAGCCGTATCGAGCCGAGGCTTCAACAGCGATTGCAGTAGCCAACTTTGACCCGTAAACTCAGGAAATCTATAATTGAATTGTTGTTGTGCATCTCGGAAAGAGCTGTGTCCACTGAGTTGGGGACGTAAATTTTACGATAGTTTAGATTTGTTAGTTTTGAATAGTTTAGCTCTCTAGGGTTAAACACCCTATCGAATCTTTAATTATCTAATTTCCACCTAAAAGTGTTTCAGTCGGCATGTGACAAAGTTGATGCATCTGATTAGGACATTCTTAACTGCTAATTGTTATTGGCATAAATATGTTGCATACCGAAATATTATCCATTATTTAAAAGATAAGAATGTGTAAAATTGTAATGTCCTATTCTAGTAAGAATCACTTAATCTTTACTCGATGTGGTTATATCATGAAATTAATTGATATGTTATGCTTTTGGTCTTTTAGAAGCTATAACTTGGTTAAATAAAAACGATAAGTAGGTATATGGTTTGGTGATAAAATTAATGGGAATAAATAAAAATTTCGGTTTTCAAATAAAATTGTTTAGTAGAAAAAATACTATATAGTCGAAATATGACAACAAACAACATATTACTTAATTATACGTAATTGAATGAGTTAAATTTTTATGGCCTGTTTTAGTTTTTGAATATCGTTGCATTAGGACCAGGAAGGATGAAATGATTGTGTCACTAAGGAACAGGACTGTTAATCAGAACAGTGAATTAGGACTAGTGAGTGGAGATTCCGAAGATAATTATTAATTAAATAATAAAGGAAAAAAGTTCGGTCCTGGCATAAAAGCAGAAACGTGTTTTAATTTGTACTCCGTATTAAAAGCTAATTTCTAGAGATTAAAACGAGTAACTAAAAACAAAGAAGTCATCACAGTGATGTGTAATTAGACCAAAAGTGCAATTGAAGAGTCATAACTACTAGTAAAGGGAATATGTTTTTAAGAAAAGTAAACTCGATAAGAGATCACCTACCAAATCACAAAGAAAAATTGAAGAGAACTTGGAATTCCACTAGAGTAATATAATATTTGTAGCACATCTGTACATAGTTCTAAATAAACAATAATTGACGGCACCCAGATACAAGTTTTTTTGTTTTGTCAGTAAAAAGTGTGAAGGCATGTTCTGTTCTAATTTCATAGTAAATATTTGCAAAAAACCCAAAAATTTACATATGAAAGTAGAAATATCTACCACAAAAAAGCTTTAATATTTTATTTATATTATTAGTATACTTATTAGACCATCTCTAAAGGCGATTTCCCCAATTTGTTTTTTAACTATTACTACAAACAGATAGGAAAAATTGTTGGCCATTGTTAAATTTAGAAAGTCGTTTAACAATCCTTATCATATTGTACGCTTTATCTACAAAATCTACCTGACTTCCAATTTATATACAAATAAACCTCAATGACGAATATTATGAAGGGACCACTTAAAAGACATTAATTTGAAGTAAAGGTGAAAGTTCATGTCTCTTGGAATCTATTTATTATTTACATCACATAAAATAACAAAGGGTAATTATAGAATTCCCCGTATGGTTTTTGAAGCAATAAATAGTTATGTCTGTCCAAAAAAACCAATTTTCGTAGAAAAATCTAATGGTTTTTATTTCCTTATTCATTTGATTAATAATAAAGAGCACATTAAAGTTATTTTATTTTGTAAACTCGATTTTATATAGCATTATACATGTGCCACAACTTATTATTTTTAAATCCAAATTCAAAATATTGTGTTACCGTCGTACGTATTAGCAGTTTCACAACCTTTAAATCTTTGCATGCGGAATGTACGTCGCCTGCTCTTTCCGGTAACTGCGTTTACAACGTTGTCAAGTTGTATGGCTTTCACGCGCATCGTCAACTGCCAAAATTATTTTGCCAACTTGTATATCTATACCTATATATACTAAAAGAAAGTGTACAATGTGCGTGCCGCTAAAACTTAGAAGCAAGTCCATCAAGAACATTCCCGTTTGGCTGGAAGTTCCGCCCTCCGGCATTGCCACTATACTTATGGAAGGAGGACGAACCAGTTTATCCTTTTATTGCAACTACCACATAATCTCATATCCACTCCATATGCGAAGCCGAGTACCCTAGCTAGTTTACATTAAAACCTAATGATTACTGGAATATCCGGAGGCATAAAGGCACATTCCGTACGCTTAGAACCATAATCATTAAATAGTAAGGAAATAATTATATAATAAAAAATAGTAAAATTAGTCAAACTTTTTCATTTGGACAAATAAAGAATACCTGAAATTATAGTTGCTTTCTGCAACTGTACATGTGAAATCATCAAATGATTTATACAGTGCGATCGTAAATTGCCTCCCCCCCTCAGAACTTCTGAAAGAAATGTGATATAATAATGAAACAAAAACTAGAGGAAATTATACTATAACTAGTAATAGTGGCAAGCACCTGACTTCAATTGTGTGATAGAGGGCGTTTCTATCTTTAAAATTTGTACTGGAAAGTAAGGTCTCAAAATACCTCATTTGAAAGATATTTTAATTATCTTTACGGCAATAAAAAAATAATTATGATTTTTAAGAGATTTTAGTCACATATCGTGAAGTAAATGAATGCATCACATTATAATCTCAATAACCCACATTCTGTCTATTAACCTCACCATTGAGTGTGAATGCTCATTCGTCACTGTGATGCATTCATTTACTTCACGATATCTCACTAAAACCACTTAAAAATCATAATTAAGTTTTTATTGTCGTAAAGATAATTAAAATATAAAGTTTGTACCGCCCTCTATCACACAATTCAAGTCAATGCTTGCCACTATCAATAGTCATAGTATATTTTCTTCTAGTTTAATCTAGTTTTTCTTTCATTATTATATCTCATTCCTTTCAGAAGTTATGAGGGGGGGGAGGCACAATTTACGACCGCACTGTATATTAAAACAACAAAAAATAACGATCAATTCATGATTTTAGATTCAATACACACCAAGCTTAAATTAAATTATTTCATATTTAGCAAGCTATAACTACAATTACCATATGATCGTGGCATATCAATTCCAAGCTCGGAAAATTTTTCTGTTTTTCCTATAATACTTTTTATATAATTTTCATCCACTTTTATCAGAATATTTTCTGGCTTGATATCTGTATGAATTATCCTGCATGCATCATGAAGGTACGTTAAACCTTTTAATACCTAAAACATAATTCTATATTAAAACTCGGGATAATAATTTATAGCTAATTTACAATAATAATTGTTCTTATATCTCAAGAATCTAGTGTAAATGATTCAGTATATGGCCACCGCGCTACATACGCCTGAATACTTTGTATTATTTATTTTGAGGATACCTATAAAATGAGTAAAAAAAATTAAATTAAACGGTTTTATTGAAAAAGAGATAATAATGATGTGAATAATTTAGTAAACGCTAACAAATAATTCGTTAGGTCTTAGGTACCAGTAAGGCCTTTCGTACACTGGGCTACGCAAGTATCCAATACTCGACGACTCAAGTATCGTGGTGATTACCGCAATACATTATATTGGAAGTTCGTACACATCACGCGTAGCCGACATTCGTCGACGACGTTAGTCTCCCGTCTTCCGCGACCAGCCAGCTCAGCAGTGTTGCCAACCTGTACCAAATGAAAGCCGTGTTTTCATAAGCTGCGGCCGTGTCATAAGTTCAAGCGGTAAAATACTAGGATTAATAATATTTTCCCGGGTTTTAAATAAAAGTCGAAAATGTGGTGATAAAATATTTATTTAATATAGAAAATAATAAAACTTAAAACTTGTTTAATAATCTGACAGATGAAATTCATCACTTACACTCTGAAGGTATTAACCGGTTCGTTTTTATTATATATTTTTTCAGGTTTTGTCATTTCTTTTATCATGGATTTATTGGGTTTAAATGCAGTACAAAAATTGAAAATGTTTCCTACTTCTTGTTTGGCTAACAAGTTTCCATCAATAGTTTTTGTAATCAACAAATTCCTTTGTTTGGTTTTTATAAAATTGACTTGCGTAAAAATGCATTCGCAGGATGCATTTGAATATGGCAAAAATACGATGATTAAACAGTGCGATATTTTTAAAAAGAAACTCTCCCGTATCCGAATTAATATTGAAAATTTTAGCCCAAAATATATCTATGTCATCGCTAATATCAATTTCATTCCCCCTAAATACATATTATGAAATCTATTTTTATCTACGAGAGAGTAATAAAACCTAATTTGTAATGCAAAATAATCGGTTTGACGTTTTTAAATTAAGTATTAGTTTATTTTTCACAAAAATATTTTCATTAATAAAAAATAAGTTGTTAAACTAAAAAGTCGTGTATATATTGCACGGCAGTACAGTAAAGCCGTGGCCGTAGGTTTTGTTGAAAAAGCCGTGAAAACACGGCAATTACCGTGTCGTTGGCAACACTGCAGCTCAGGTAGTAGCTACTGACGTCGTCGAGACTTTCAAATATGGCGGAGCAATTATTGAATATAAAAATTGTTTCCGAAGTAGAGAAATATCCTTGTATACAATTACAAGCTAAAGACTATTCAAAAAAAGATGTGACAGAAAAAGCGTGGTCGGAGGTGGGGAAAGCCACAAACTTAACAGGCATGTTCTTAAAAATGTTTTTATTTTTTAATGTACTAAATGCCATTATCTGTGTTGATCAGGTAGATATATACTATACAGGGTGATTCATAACTATTGGGACATACGCTAAGGGTAGATTGTTTGGACCAAAATATGGCGATAGGACCAAATATATCTCAATAAAATATTGCTGTGGAAAAAGATAAAGGGCGTTAAAATTGAATTTTTTTTTCGTTTTTTGCTAATAATGTCTGTATATTTATCGATTGTTATCAAAATCGGCACGGAGCCATAATTTTATACAGGCAATATGATTTTATGTATTATTTGACATTTTGTTACAGGGGGAGCCTCGTGAAGGATTTTTGATGATGAAATTAACTGGTAACTTTTTTGACGAAACTTTTTAGTAATGGTTATTAAAAAATATGACATAAACATAATTTCTGCGTAATATTGGTACTCTTGTTCAAACACGATATTCTCATTCGTTTTCGAGAAAAACGCAATTGAACAGTTCAGAGTATCGGAAGGGGATTTCAAATATTATTTCATTTATGAAAAGTCTGCTTTGGACTGTCAGATAATTGTTGCTGGTAAATGACATTTCTTGTCAGTTAATATTTTTTTCTGCGAGCTTATAGTTAATTGTTGCATTTTTTAAAGCTATCATTTACTTTTTCGATTGAAATGCCTCGTCACAATCATTTTACGAATCAAGAAATGCGGGATATGATTTGTGTATACGCACAAGAACATTTTTGCGGGCGCTCTGCAGCCAGAAGGTATAAATTGTTATACCCAGGCAGAAGGCAACCAAATCACAAAACTTATATTTCATCGTTTGGCTGAAACCGGGTTATTTCACAATAAAAATCAAGGTAGTCGTCCGAAACAAATTTCACCTAATCAAGAAGATGAAATTTTGGTTCGAATAGATGAAAATCCTACAGTAAGTTCACGTCATTTTTCATCAGCAATAGGAGTAAGTCAGTCGTCTATTATTAGAATTCTAAAAAAAGAAAAGTTCCACCCGTATCACTTCACTTCTGTTCAAAATTTGCTTCCAAGAGATCTACCACGACGGTTACAGATCTGCCAACGTATTCTCAACAAGCATAATGGTGACCGAAATTTTATTAAGAATATTATGTTCACCGATGAAGTGAATTTTACCAGACGTGGGGTATTAAATTGGAGAAACAGCCATTATTGGGAAGAAAAAAATTCGCATGCTCTGAAAGAAAGACATTTCCAGCATGAGTTAACATTTAAATGGCGATTCTTATTTATTTTTTTTGCAAAATACTTTTAGCTATATTTTAGATAATCTGTCACTAGCTGTAACAAATAAAATGTGGTTTATGCAAGATGGAGCTCCACCTCATTTTCCTTTAGTTGTTAGAAACCATCTAAATGACATATTTCCTCAACGATGGATTGGCAGAGGAAGTGATTTTGAATGGGCACCAAGAAGTCCTGAGTATAACCCGCTTGATTTTTATGTTTTGGGACATATGAAGTCCCTAGTTTATGCCAATGAAATTAACTCGAGAGACGAACTCTGGAGGAAAATACAAAATGCGGCTAACTTTATAAGGGGACAGAATAATATGTTCTTTGAAGTTCGAAAGTCCTTTATTACAAGAACTAGAAAAGGCAAAGAAGTCGGAGGAGGCCACGTAGAGCATTTAATTTGAGTTTGCTCTTTTTATGTTACATTGTTTTTAATTATGCTTTATCGTTGAAATAAAAGCCTAAAGATTCAAGTTTTTTTATTGTCCGTTACTTGAAATCCCCTTCCGATACTCTGAACTGTTCAATTGCGTTTTTCTCGAAAACGAATGAGAATATCGTGTTTGAATAGGGGTACCAATATTACGTAGAAATGATGTTTATGTCATATTTTTTAATAAAAATCACTAAAAAGTTTCGTCAAAAAAATTTACCAGTCAATTTCATCATCAGAAATCCTTCACGAGGCTCCCCCTGTAACAAATTGTCAAATAATACACAAAATAATATTACCTGTATAAAATTATGGCTCTGTGCCGATTTTGATAACAATCGATAAATATACAGAGACATTATTAGCCAAAAACGAAAAAAAAATTTCAACTTTAACGCCCTTTATCTTTTTCCACAGCAATATTTTATTGAGGTATATTTGGTCCTATCGCCATATTTTGGTCCAAACAATCTACCCTTAACCTATGACCCAATAGTTATGAATCACCCTGTATACTGATATGCGGACAGTGTATAGTCTATCCAAAGTTAATTGAAACAGAATAAAAACTAGCAGGCATCTCCTTGAATCAGCGGCAACAGCAATGCACGCATATTTTATTGAATTAGTTATTTTATTATTTATACACGTTATAATTCAAAAAAAGTGGTAGTAAATTGGTTGGACTCTAATTTCCTTGCTGTTTCAATTGACTTTGTATAGACTACAGTCGATAAAATGATATAATTATTTTGCCATGTAAGTGCTGCCTGGGCTTTCAAAAAGTAATTAGCTATATAGGTTCTTAAGGTATTTGGTGAAGATTGACCATTAATGTAAACATTTTGATGAGGTTGAACTATGACATGACGTACACTAGTGTGGTTTTCTTGTATACAGTATGGACTGCTCTCTCTTTTCCGAACATAGTTGTGCAAGATGCACACTGATTTTATAATATTATTAATTTTCTCACTGTCGTGACATCTAATAGGCGTATTTAAAACTTGAAACTTCTCAGCCATCATGCCAAAAGCACACTCAACTGTTTTTCTTCCCCTGCTCAGCCTGTAGTTGAATATTCTTTTCACATTGTCAAGACCTCTTTGGGGATAGGCTGAAGCACGAAATATACCACCGTCACTATTTCGGCCAGCAAATCCTGTTTCAATAAAAATAAATAGACCGTCAGCATCACTACATGCTAAGAGAACAATAGAATGGTATGACTTGTAATTGAAGTTACTTGATCCTGTGTTAGGCAGCTTTTCTATTCTTATGTGCTTCCCGTCCAAAGCACCCAAACAATTTGGCAAATTCCATAGCAAATTAAAACGTTTCGCTATTAAATTCCACTGATTTCTATCTGGGATTGGCATATAAGTATCTTTTAAGGCATTCCATATAATAGCTGTTGTTTCTCCTACAATTTTTGATACTGTGCAATCTCCTCGAGCAAAATGTAAAGCAAGTGAGATGAATGTGGATCCAGTTGGTAAATATCTGAAACAGAAGTAAAAAAGAATACTAATATTGATCCATTTTGTTTCAGCACTACAAGCAAAAGAAAAATGGAAATATCTCCGTTCTGTTTTTGTGCGAAATTTAAAGCCGTTACCTAGTGGGTCATCAAAAAAAAAGAAATAATATTTGACAGATGCAATGCACTTCGCAATACCATTCATAAAAACAGCTGGAACAGTATCTGGCAATTTACCTAATGTTGATCTAACAGAACGATGACAATGACATGCTAGAAATAGATGGAAATGTACCACTTGCATCGCCATCGCAATCAGACTCATCTCTCATACAACACTCTTCCGTCACCCCAGAGTCACAGGCCATTGAGTCACGGTCGTGCTTTCCGCCAACGCCAAGTCCAGTCTCATCTCAGCATAGTAAAAAAAGGTATAAAAATACATCAAGTGAAGTTGATGAACGTTTTAATGATTACTTAAAATATAAAATGTCAAAAACTGACGACAGCTCTACAAGTACTGCTAACAAAATGTTTCTATTAAGTTTATTACTAGATTTAGCCAGAATGTCACCAACAGAAGTAAGAAAATTCGAACGAGAAGTCTTACTTTTGATAGATAATATAGTAACAAAGCGTTCAAGTACACCAACAGAGTATAGCGAACAAAGCTCACAGGATCCCGGAAATGCTTTTTCATTCATTCGAATAGTTCAAGAAGCAGTAGTAAATGAAGAACATGTTGAAGATTGGTAGAATATCGTCATGGTTCAAATTATCATCCCTATCGTTATTTTTAATTTGTATGATTTAAAAAATATATTAAACTTTTGTAAACTTACCTAACTGTAATCAAAATCCTTTCCTCAGGACTGACACATTCCCTCAAATGTGTATCTCTCTAGTGTATGTAAGGAGTGAGTAAACTCACTAAATATGTATAACTCTCTTTGGACATCCTATAGCAGGCTAAGAGTTTAGTGTCAGTTTGCTGCAATTCCTTTGCTGCAACAAACATTCTGCAGTTTATATTCCTCTCTATATAGGGATGCACCCAGTATCTTCTGTTACGGCGATTTCTCCTTCGGTGAAGATAATAAGCAAAAATTATATCATCATCACTTGTGTCAGACATTTTTCACGTGTGATGATGACGACCGCTAGGATTACGGCACTGGTGGTAACGCGGATATTGCGATTTGAGTAGCGACGTGTACGAGTATGCGTATCAAGTTGCTTGCGACGTGAGTTCGCAACTTAGGTATCGGATACTTGCGTAGCCCAGTGTACGAAAGGCCTTAGACAACTAAGATAAACTTAAAAAACTGAGAAAAACTCAGACATAGACACTTAAACTTTTAAAACCCTGGACGATTAGACACTTGGACACTTACTCTTGAATACCTGATATACTTGAAATAAACTTGAAGATTATACTTGGATAAAAAAGATACTTGGATAAAGAAGATACTTGAATGAAGAAGAAACTTGGTTGAAGAAGAAAACTTGGATGAAGAAAAAACTTGGATGAAGAAAATACTTGGATGAACAAAAATACCTGGCTGAAATGTGGAGATACTTGAAACTTGGATGAAGAAGATACTTGGATGAAGAAGAAACATGGATGAACAAAAATACTTGGATGAAACGTAGAGATACTTGAAACTTGGATGAAGAAGAAACTTGGATGAAGAATATACTTGGATGAAGAAGATACTTGGATGAAGATACTTGGATGACGAAGATACTTGGATGAAGAAGAAACTTGGATGAAACTTGGAATACTTGGATGAAGAAGCTACTTGGAAGAAACGTGGAAGATACTTGGATAATAGGAACACTTGGGTGATGTTTAGATGAAAACGTCATCCTCCTCCTCATTTCTTACTTGAAAATTACCTTGACGACACTTTGAATTGGAAGAGACTTGACGAATACAAAAAACACAATATATCTCACCCCCTTTTTTCTTGACAAGAACAAAAATAACTTTACCCCTCATACACCAAAAGATAAAAATTAAAATTTAAAACTCATTCTTGCCCGCAAAAGAGACGGGCCCCCTTAAGACAAACGTCTTTCATCATAAAACTTATACAAAAACAATCTCAAATGAGTCAGATAAGACTCTCTCATCATACTTATACACTCGTGGTCACTACCTTACACAATTACTTTTATGCTAACTCACACAAATGAACTCTTACTTGCACTCGCATACAATTGCATCCTTACTTCCACTTATACTCGTACTCACATTTGCATTTGTACTCACATTTATACCCACACTCGTAATACATTTATTCTCACTTACTCTTACTAACTTGTGGTCGCATTTACAATTCACTTCACACTTTCACTTGCTCTAGTCTCATGAGCACACTCTCTTACTCACATATACATTCTTAATATAAATTGTAATCAATAGATTCACAATGAATTCACATTCTTACTCACACTCTCACTTGAATTCACAACCTCAGACCAATTCTACTCGCACTCGTAGTAGCAATCACTTCCACTTGCAATTATAATCTCACTCAAACTTGTAAATTATTAAACTTGAACTCACTCTTATACCCATACTCTTGCTTGTACTTGAAAACTTACTGACACCCTCTATCTTGCATTATACATGCATTACAATACCAATCGTACTCGTACCTTACTCACAACGATGAAAAGTACGAGGTTCCTGGGCCGTTACTCGTTAAACAAACTGGTACCACACTCTGAGGTTCCTGGACCGTTACTCGCAAAACAAACTGGTACCTCACTTGTCGAACTAGAATCGACTTAAAGAAATAATCTTAAAACCACATTCTCGCCGCCGCTACAGAGCCGGCTCCCTTCATTTATTCTTAATGTTCTCTTACATCAAACAAATTATATACAAACAACCTCATTAGTCAACAGATCTCTCGCACATTTACTCTTACATTAGTGGTCACATTACTTGTACTTATACTATCATGCTCACTCAAAAATAACTCACACATCACTTAATCAAACATTAAATATTACACACCTTCACTTACTCTCACTATACAACTCATTCCTCCGCGTAGAAAGGGAGTAGCGCAAGCTACACTAGAGTTTTCACGTTCTCCGAGGAAAAACGTTCCCTTTCTTACCCAGCACAATTCATTCTGTTAAAACAAAACACCGGAAAATGACCACATGAGCTTTCCATGCTCTCTCATGGAATTTTACATCCCTTCCAACTCTTTGTTTTTGTATGTCCGAGGTTCCTGGACCGTTACTCGTAAAACAAACTGGTACCACACTTGTCGAACTAGAATCGACCTGCGCATCTCTCATTTCATTCTCTTTCTTCACTTAATTCTCTCTCTCACTCATTCATTCACTTACACACGAGACTAGCATATTTCTAGAGTACTCACTTATTCATTTACTTACAAACAAGACTGTAGCATATTTCTAGAGTACTCACTCATTTACTTTTACTAATCTTGATATTAGAGCCCTTACACCACATTAGAATCCATATACATTTACATCTCTTATTCACTTCCTTATACACTTATTTACTTTTATTTTACACTTATGTATCAGAGCCCTATACACTCTCAATTTACATAAATCCATTCACTAACATCATTATTTGATTTCTTATTACATCCATCTCTCACCTCTATTCCATTCTTCCCGCGCCCCCAATATGTACGAATTTAAGATAAGCTTAAATTCTTCCTGTAAAATCATACATTTATTACATTTATAATAATCATTACACTTTTCTATACCTACACACATAATTTCTGCTTAAAATTAGTTCATAATATCTATTTAAAACTTCAAAATTCTCAAACATCAATTTTAATCTTATCTCCACATACAAAAAAATCCCAATGGCACAGAACCAATTGGACAGGCTTATTTCAGTAACATGTTTGCATAAAACCCAAAATAAAAAATTAGATACAAAAGTAATAGAATGTTTTGAGATCTACAAAAAACCAAAGTAACATTTTGGCATCAAATCAAAAACAAAAAAAATAGAAAAAAATTCTGGTAAATTTGTGAATTTTCTTAAATAAATGTTTTAATGTACGATCTAGAGAAAAATGTTAAATCCAAAAGTTGTAGAACGTATTAAGGTCTATAAAAAAGCTCAGTAACTTTTTTGCGTCAAATGAAAAACAAAGGAAATACGATTTTTTTTCAACTTTGAAAGGCCGCCATTTTGTTTTTTATAGCGAGTTTGGTTTCGATCCGTCTAAAAATACGCCCTCTATCGTGCTTACAAATTCCGTTATAACAGATACATATATATATATATATATATATATATATATATATATATATATATATATATATATATATATAAAATTTGGAACGGAGGGTGACTTCGCGTCATGCTACTCTCTACAATAGCCCTATTTCATTCTGAAATAAGCCTAAAACTAGCTTGAAAAAAACCCTCCTTATCTAGAACAAAAACAACCGTTCCCTGGCAAAAATCCGTTTACCGGTTTACGACGGTTAGATTTTAAAATCATACCACCCATTGGCCAATTTTCCACATGATTCCCCTGCTTACACCCACTCTGAACGACACATAAATACAGCTCCAACCATACAATACTTCACTTTTTAGTCACCCATCGTACAAAAAGGTACTTACATTACATCGTTAACCGGCATTTACCGGTATAATTAAAACTAAAACAATCATTCACTACAATCAAATAATGTGTTAATAGTACACCTTATAGCTAGTAATCAGTGATACAGTCTTAATTGTTCAGCAAACGAACAACACTTATAATAAACTTTGAATAAACCAAACACTGAAAGTGCAAAAGCATTTAATTTTATCCAACCATCTAACTCAACGTATAAAACGTAATTCTTGCCACGATAAAGTGGCTGGCCCTTCGAAATTTATGTGAAAGTAACTATTCTTCCCGCATTTTGCGATTTTACTAAAACAAAGTGGATTGCGAAACAGCAGGTATTGCGGCAAATAAAAATGTAATTTCAGTCTAAATTGAAAGAAAAAGTTTTAAATGGGAATTTTTAAAGGAAATTTTCTAGTTTTTATCGTCTTAATTTTATAGGTAAACAATTTCTATAATAATTGTGCAATGGATTGTACCTAATAGACAGAAAGAATCGAGCGCCTTGGGTATATCTTTTTCCTTCCGAATGCGTTCTCATTTTATCGTCCCTGCAGAAAGTGGGGAGGTTACACTTCCAGCTAATTTTCGCTTAATAATACAAAACTGACTACTGTTCGAACACATTTCCGAACTATTACAGAACTGATTCCAAGTTGATAACTTTTTGACGCATGCGTATATAATAGCTCCTAACTGATTCGGGAATCATCCGTGAACTATTTGTTCGAACAAACCTTTTCATTACATGTGAGCAATATAAATACGCAAGCGTATAATTAGTTGCATACCCTGATCACAATGTTTTCATGGGATTACGTATTACAATATAATTGGGCTAAAATCAAATTATGTAGATAATGAAATAGAAATTTCTAAGTGACAACCAAGACTTACACTCCAAGAAAAAAATGAAAATATGATTATGTACATCAGGAGTCATACATTTTGGTAGAACTACAAATGTTCATTAATAAACAAAGTACAATGTTCTATTTTTTTGGGAAAATAATATTTCAAGATTTTGGAAAAAATCATGTTTAGCACACGTGAGCATGTATTTTTCTCACTTGTCCAGTTGGCGCACTAACTTCTCTCGTGCGATCAATGTCTGGACGCGTGAGAAAAAGATATACTTTGCTCACTTGTACTGAAAATAGCTATTTTCGTATCTATACGATGAATAATACCTAAATAGACATAAAAGAACATTTTTTTAAATGCTGGAGTGTATGGAGGGTCATAGCGACCTTGGGCAGTTAGTAAAAAATCGAGAGGGGAGAACGGCAACGGCAGCTGCTCTATAAATGAGAATCAACAACGTAATAATAAAGAAGAACAGGCGATCAGATATGTTTTTTCCGGCATTGCAAGTGATCAGACTATTGAGGAAACCTTGATGAAAAGTATGAGCGTCGAAAGAGGTCCTTTTAAATGCGGTGCCACTGAAAGTGTAGTATATAAATGGATCAGAGGAGTTATTTATAGTCAATATATTATAGACGTCATAGAAACATTTTGTGATATATCTTTTAAGAAAAGTCATCAACATAGTGATTTGACAGATGCTAGAATTGAAAGGGATGATATTGATTAAACCACACACCTATTACACTGATACAGATGCTATATCTATTGCTACTGTAATTATTGGAGATAAAGATATAAATTTTTACAATTCTTTTGAAGAAGGTTGGAAGGTAATGAAAAACATAAATGGTCAAAATTACATACCAAGCAGAAAGCGATGCAGACATATATTATTTTGTAAGAGGCCTACTTCGAAGGCGATATAATAAATTTGGATGAATAATACATATTTTGTATTTCTTTGACCGATTCCAAGTTATTTTTCAATGGAGTAGTATTAAATTATAACCGCGCAAGAGCTTTCGGGTACAATCATATAGGTCTGTTCCAACTGACACGAAAACCGTACAATGTACGATTCAAATCCAGTTGACCTGCTGATTAGTGTGGGATTAGTCTTTGACATCACATTCACTAATCAGCAGGTCAACTGGATTTGTACCTATGTACAGTTGTGGCCAATAAAAATGGGACAACTCTTATAGCAGATGTTTGTCTAATTCTAGCTGCTTGAATTGGTCTTATGAATATGTCATATGTCAACATTGAATATTTGACATCTGTCAGACAATTTCAAATTCGAAAGAAATGATGGCGCATATACATTCAGTGACGAAAGGTGGAATAATCGCAAAAATATACGATGGGTGGTCAGTGAGGCAAACTGCGGCATTTTACAATGTAAGCAAGAACTCAGTTTAAAGTATTTTAAGAATATGGCGATGTGATGGACCAATTAATAGAACTTCAGGCTCAGGACGTCCGAGAAAGTCAACTGCTGAACAGGATGCTGCTTTGATTAACCATTTAAGAGCAAATCCATATGAAACAGTAGTTGAAGCTGTTCCAGCAACAAATTTTCCAGCGACAAATTTTCCAGCATCCTGACGTACGGACCGTCGCAGAGTAGTACAGTCTGAATTGAAATGCCACGCAGCAGCAAGGAAACTATTATTAAACAATAACTAGTCACAAAGAAGCCAGAATGGGGTTCGCTTTAGAGCATGAAGGTTTGTTGGAAGTTATAAATAATGCTTGGGAGGAAATAACTGAACAATATTGTTCCACATTATATAGATCGATGACCAGTAGATTAAGAGAAGTCATAGAGCATAATGGCGGGATTACTAAATATTAATTGTTGTTTTTTTATAGAAAATTAAACATTATTTAGTAGCCTTCGATGTTTAATAATGAAAAACCATATTATTTACAATTTAGTGTTATTATCGTAAGTAATACCATAAAGGCATCTAATTTTTCTGAAAAAATCGAAGAAACACGTTGCTAAGTAATATATAAGAAGCATGAGTGCTGGTGGCAACAAAAATCCGAGTCGAAGACGAGAATTTTTGCACCTACACGAATGCTTTTTGTTAAAAAAATATTACTTTGCAGTGTGTTTTATCGATTTTTTTTCACAGGAAAAATTAGATGCCCGAATGGTATTTGACAAGACTATTTCACGAGTAACAGATTATTCTGCATACATATAGCTTACAAAACATATTACCTTACATGCGTACATAATGAATATGTAGGTATTAATTTGAAAACTGAAAAACATCAGGTAATTTATTTAATCAGAAAATACTAGAAACTTATTAATATAATAATAATTACTTGTTATCAAAGGTATTGTAATTTTTTATGACAACAGCTGTCAAGTTTTGCCGCTGGTAAACTCGAATAAACTGCTGACAGGTGCTGTCATACAGTTTTTCCAACGAGAAACCATTTGTAATTCAAAATTGCGCATTTGTGATTGGTGGAAATGAAAACGAGGGAAATATTCATTCAAATATACGACAAAACTATCCCACTTTTCCCGGAAACGGAAAAGTCAGATTCACACTAGGCAACAGCAACTGTTCCATTTTTTTTGGCCGCAATTATACATTGTAGACTTCGTTTCACAAAAGTTGAAGCCATCTGAAGTTGGAGCATTGGCAATCGCAGAAACCATTGTTTATCTACGTCGCTTAGTAACGACCACTGGCGTAGAACGATGATTTATGCAGATAGCCACTTTATAATTTGTCTTTTGAGGGTTATGTTTCTGGTTATTTATTTGTTGAATATTTTTGATTTTGAATTATTTTAAGACGTTTAGCTAGTTTATAAGTGAGTGTTGTGTGTTTTATTTAATCTAAAACCATATTTTCTATAAACTTGTTGGCGTAAAAGCAAAAATCACCATAGTCAATGCACTAAAATTTGGAGAACTGCAACTGATTCGGGATATCATTTACAATTTCTACATCCTGGAGAAATGGGCTCCTACTTTAAAATGATTGACAAAATTAAATAATAAACATACTAAAATTAATTACAAGAAATTTCTATCAGTTTACTTCTAGCACGAGTGTTTAAGCTAGAATTACTTTTAATAATGTCAACAGAAGAATAGCTTTATATTAAAGTATACCTATTCATTTTTTTCTTTGTACTTTTCACAAAGTGCACATTGTTTTACCTGAGTACCTAAAATGTATAAGGTAAGTAGGTTATTTTTATTAGTTATGTAACATGCGTATTTTATTAAAAATATTGCGCTTATTGTAGATGGCAGCGCACACAAGAAAACAGAAAGGTGATTATGGAAACGCAAGATATTCGTCATAACAGAATTAATTTCTTAGAAAATTTTATTAAATAAAGAACCGAAGGCTGGAATATTGTGTATACTAATGAAACATACATCCACAGCTCGCACGTGCAATCCAAGGTATGGTACGATGTATCAGGAATAGGTTTGAAATTTGTCAGAAAGAAATTTTCTGAAGTATATGATCAAGAATGGTGTTCTATTTGCGAACATGTGATGAAATGCGAATCTGAATGGATTAAAAAATAACACATTTTTGATAATTCTGTAGATTCTCTAAGCTTAATGGAAATACAGGATCGTCTGACAAATCTACTAGTGTTATCGAATTTCTTAGTAGCTCTGAAAGCGATTAATAACACAGGTTGACAAGAAGACATTAATTCTCTCGAAGTTAATATGAATCAATATATTTTATATTTTAGGAATACGGAATAGTTTACATCTTGGAGATGGTTGCAGAGCAGATAAATTGATTATTGTTGCAGGGACAGAAAAAAACTTGCAAATGGGAAAGAATCAATTTTGTATGAGTGTAATAGGACTGTTTCAAATTGTACACCCCTTTTATTATAATTGTTTAGTTTTTGTGAATGTATAATTTAAAGGAAATATAATGGTACAAATCACGGAAACACTTGTGGGACACAAAGATTAAATACGTGTCAAAATATTGAAGGAAGAACTCAAAATAGTATAGTAAATTAACAGCAGGTGTTGCAACAGACAGGATATTGCAGGAGACCAAGTTTGTTTCAGATAATGCCAACACTACATCAGAAGATGATTTTATATAGTTGAGACATCTGTAACTTAATTGAATTATCAAAAAGAAGTAACCCGTTTTATTGAGAAAGGTCCAGCGAACAAGCTTCACTTAGCTTAGAAGCAGTGGCCTACTAGAATGAAATGTACTAAAAGCTAAGAACTGTAGGCTACACTTTTATGAGAAAAACAAAGCCAAAATGCAGTTATAGAGGTTAAAATTTGAAAAAATTATTTCCGATACCCAGATCCCCTGGTAGTTCATCCCCCCCTCAGAACTTCATATTAGTTACGCCACTGCTTGGAAGAAATAAAAAAGTTGATGGAATATTTTTAAAAAAATACTTCATTTCAACAGGATTCCGTTTCAAAATTAATGATTTCATCAACAATTTAACCTACGAACCATTGGCAAAATTCAATAAGGCACTTGAAAAAAACAGAAATATGTCATGCAAATTCTAGAAAATAATAAAAACAGGCATACTATCCTAATGAAAAATAGTATTTAAATATTTGTGTAAGGGTATTTTATTTATAATTAAAATTTGTGTTTGCTTTATGTTAAATTGGAATTTTTCTACGTTTATTTTATTTTTCATAAATTTAAATAAACAATTTTATAACTTACTATTTTATGTCTTTTTTCACCTTTTTTGATATCTAAATGATGTACCTACTTACGACTTGAGGTAAGTTTGCAAATTACTTGATTTTTAATTTAAATACTACACTTCATTAAACTTTTAGTAGTGTTTGTATTCCCTAACCATAACCTGTAAGGAACATACCGATAAAACTTATATCAGCAATCTTCAAAGGAACTGTCATATCATGATAAATAAATTATTATTATTATTAATATTTTTCACCCTTCTCCTGTTCCTGGAAGGATGAAGTCAAGGATCTTGGAGTCAAATGGCTTTCTTTTCGCAATTACAAAAATCAGTTAATAATGCCCATCGTATAATGGGTTTAATTTTCATACAAAACACTTTTTTTTCACATATTGAGACTGTAAAAATGTGGTTTAATACTGTAGTAAGACCTAAACTTCAGTTTGGATCTATTATCTGAGGAGATCAACCTCAAATGTTCTTAGAAAATATCGAGAAAGTGCAGAATAAATACTTACGTTTCTTGTATTATATAAAATATTATCGGCCGGATAATAAAGCAATTAGGACAACTAGATAACGGGAAGAATTTGAGGTTATCTCTATCACCAGTCGACGTAAATTGACTATGATGATTTTCTTGTATAAAATAATTAATTCTATCGACATCTAGTAATATATCGTCCTTAATTCATTTTAAAGTTCTCTCAAGGTTCACTCGATCCTCTTTATTGTTTGGCAGACTAAGAATATTAGTTTGTTCTCCTTTTGAGGCCGTATTAAAACTTGCCAATAATGTAAATAATGTTACCGAAGTAGATTCGACAATGTCAGTTAGACAAATTAAGAACAGTATTTATGAGTAGGCATATTAAGAAATTTGGTGTATGAAGGAACAATTCTGGAAATTAGTCGTCTTCGCTTTGTTTTTAATTCTCTACAATAATCAATATATTACTGTTATATTTATCAATGGCCATACTACACAATGTTAGGAAAAAATTTGTGTATTATCAATTCTTATTCCATGTAATTAGGTTATAAAACCTGTTTGGAATAAATAAATTATTAATATTCCAATTTTATGTTAACCTACAAAATGTGAAATCGATACGCTACTGATGTTCAATTTTACAATATGGCGGTGGTTTTGACAACAAGTTGGTGCATACGACTGCAACTTCAGGTGGCTTCAGCATTCGTGAAACAGACTTTACGGTTTTCGTGTCAGTTGGAACAGACCTGAAAGCACTTGCATGGTTATAACTCATTACTACTCCATTGAAAAATAACCTGGAACCGTTCAATGAAATATAAAATATGTATTGTTTATACAACTTTATTATATCGCCTTCGAAGTAGGCCTCTTCCAAAACTAGATACTACTTTCTGACAACGGTGCTTTAAATAATAAACCAGCAAAATGATGGAAAACACTTCAACAGCCTGAGAACTAAATGATATTTTCTGAACGTCTTGTCTTTCAAAGTAGAATAAGAGAGTTTTTCTAAATAAGTAAGAAATTCAATCAGTTTGCTTTGTACCTGATATCGATTATTTTGTACACGCTTAGAATCAATTTGATTGGTCAAAAAATGTTAAGAATACCATCCACAGCTTTACTCAAACTAAAGTTATTTATTTCTATTTACGAAACATTGAATCAAATACGAACCAATGTGAATTCTGTGTTGAACATAATATTAGCTCCAGTCTCCAGATATTTAATTATCGACCCACAATTTGACAAATTGTCGAATTTTAAACGAAAGTAACTTACCTGCGTAATAATTCTTTTAACTCCACTTAGGTGAATTCCTCTAAAATCAGACTGTATAAGTAGATGTAGTAATGAGGGCCCCATAATTTCCATGGAAATGGCAGTGTGTACTCCATTAACGCTCAATAATTTGAACGTATCCACCATTTGGACAATATGTTTATACCCTATGTGGGAAGGGTCAATCAGTTTTGTATCTCTCAGTAGTTTTATTTCATCTTGAGCCACTACTGTGAACATTTGTGCGCTTTTGCAAATTTTCAGGGCAACATAAATAGGCCCACTAAAACATAATCAAATGATAAAAACTAAAGATGGAAATTAACAAATAAGCACCAGTGGTCACCAACCAGTGGCTTTACCAACTTAGAAGGCTTAGTAAGTACACGAAGGTATACTTTTTGTGGTTGTTTACAATGTATACCGATTCTAGGATGCATATAACCGGAGGGTCAGTACATTGCTATTTTTAAATAACGTTCACGACGTGCCTGAAAGTGATGTGCCGTAGCGAATATTAGGTCAAAAAGTTGTTGATTATAGAAGCCTGCAATGAAAAGTTATAACTTAGATGTGATTAAGAAAGCGTGAGTAAGGCAGGGGTAGATCTAGGTTACTTTTCATAGTGAAACAAGAGATTTTTTGCTATGCAATCAATAAGAGAAAAGTATAAAGAATTTCACTAGTAGAGAAAAATTTCGATCATAAATGAGATGCAGGCAGAAAGTTATACAAGAGCGTGTTACTGTTTTCTCAATATTGCAATTTGTACCAAGTATACATTCAGTTTCAGCTCAAAACCATGTATTGAAACGCAATGTCCCAATACAGAGATTGCTGCAGGCAATGGAATTATCGTTCGCAACCAAAATAACTCTTTCCATTGAAATATGTGATGGATAAATAATAGGAACAGACCAGAACCTAAAAGTGACTTTCATGAGACACCACTGGAAATTGATGTATATGCTGAGTTATTCTCGTTAACTCGAATAAAACTGTTTCGTTTCCTGTCAGGATTTAAATCAATTTCAGGTTTTGTTACATCTCAAATACTATGGATAAATAATAATAATAGGATGTTGTGATCCATAGAATCAAAATAAAAATCATGGAATACTGAGGTGGAATCAAACTTTCCATTGATTCTAGATTAGTTTATGCCAATATTGGAATCGAAGGTGATTTAAATAGCAGTATTAGCGTTACAAAAATAAGTAAAAAATTAATAATAAAACATGATGACAAGGTTTTTGACTAAGAACAACAACCAAGAGAGATGTGAGTGACAATTATCAAGAGGAGTATTTGTTGGATACTAGAAGAGTCGAGGAGAGTACTCGTATGTAACGTTAACTTGCAGATACGCGATAGTCCGATATTTTCGGTGGTCTTCGCACTAGACTTCTCCCGCACAGTATCTTAAACTGAAATTTTCTACTGGACGAACTCACTAAATGCGAGGTCGTTAATTCTCTCACTACATAAAGTTAAGTTAATTGTGTCTGATGAAGGTATCGATATTCTTTTGATATGTGAATCATGGCTAAAATACGCTGTTACTGATAATGAGTTCCGTATTGGCGGTTTTAATTTATACAGGGTAGATCGTAATGTTAATGGAAAGGGCCTTTGTATGTATACTAGAAATACAATTAAATGGGAAATAATTGATTTGGGAACAATGTTGGATAAAAGTTACCATAAACAAGAAAACTTTAGCTGCTGGAGTGATATATAAACCACATGAACAAAATACAAGTATTTTTTTAGATGAATTTGAAGATAGTCTAGCATCAATTTTTCCTACAGTTGACGAAATTGTGTGTATGGGGGATTTTAATTTAGACTTATTTGATCTTTATAATAATAATGTAAATAGGTTCTACTCTTTAATTGAATCGTTAAATTTATCTCAATTAATAGATGTTCCAACTCGAGTTACAGATAATTCATCCACTCTTTTAGACTATTTAATAATTCGGGAGGAGGCTGTAGTTGATAGGGGCGTTATACAGCATGATATTTTAGATCATGCTATCGTTTACTGTAAGGTACAGGTACAAGATAATAGGAAAAATCCAAAAATGCATACATATAAAAACTTCAATAATTTCGATGATGAACTATTTCAAGCCGATTTATTTAATACATCATTTTTCAGAATCTATGATCAAGAAACTATCGATGAAAAGGTTTCATATTTTACTAACTGTATACACCAACTATTCGATAGACATGCTCCTATAGTTACAGCCAGAATGACCAAACCCAAAGCTCCATGGTTAACATATTCCGTAAAACAAATGATGCGGGAGAGGGATAGTGCTCTGGAGAAATTTAGAAGAACTAAATCAAATATCCATCTTACGTCATACAGAGAATTACGTAATTACGTTAATAAAGCAGTTATTCGTGAATAAAGGCGTACTTTGTACATTATATTAATAAATGCAATAAAAAAGAAATGTGGAAAACATTAAGAACACACAAGGTTTTAACGGATAAGAAAGCAGAACTACCGGATAATTTAAAGAATGCTAATAATATAAATCGATATTTTATTTATTCTGTTCCTAGATCTAATGCAAGTAGTGAGATACTGAATTTTTATAGAAATAGTAGATTAGTTGCCTCGGATTTTCGCTTTACAGAAGTTAATGACTTTTTTGTATACCAAACAATTTGCGGAATTGGAACGAATGCGGTAGGTTCGGACCAACTAACTATCAATATGATAAAACTTTGTTGTCCACATGTAGTACCCTACATCACACATATTGTAAACTTCTGTCTTATTGAAAGTGTTTTTCCTTTAGTTTGGAAGAGGGCCGTTGTGCAGGTGCTACCTAAAGTTAACAATCCTAAAGAATTTAAAGATCTTCGACCAATAAGTATATTACCGACTCTGTCTATAGTAATCGAGAGAGCTATGGAAATACAGATTAAGGAACATTTGGAAAAAATTTCAGTGTTACCGACGATTCAATTCGGCTTCAGAAAGGGACACAGCTGTACAACGGCTCTTCTTCACATTGTTGATGATATTGTCAAAGCTATTGATGATGGTAAATGTACTGTGCTTGTCCTTCTGGATTTTAGCAGAGCATTTGATACTATTGATTATAGTTTGCTTGATAATATTTTAGACTATATAGGTTTTTCAGGAAGTGCTCGTTTATTAGTGAATAATTACTTAAGAGATAGAGAACAGAGTGTCTCTCTTGATGGGTCAATTTCACAGTTGCTGCCACTTCTGTCAGGAGTACCACAGGGGTCAATATTGGGTCCCACTCTATTCACAATTTACACATCTCAATTATCGACCCATATTCATAGTTGCAGTAAGCATTTATATACTGACGATACGCAACTCTATTATACTTTTTCGCCTGATTCAGTGGTAGATGCTTGTACTGTAATTAATCATGACTTAGACGCCTTTGTGGCTGCGGCTAAAGACCATTCACTCAATATTAACTCTAATAAGTCAAGAATCCTTTTATTTGTGTCTAAATCTAATCGTCAGAAAGTTCGCGATAATATTAATGTGAAAATAAATAATGAGAATTGAATAATGGTCAAGGAAGCTAAAAACTTGGGAGTAATAATTGACGACGATCTAAAATTTAAAAAGCACATTAATAGTAACCTCCAGAAAGCATACATAGCATTAAAGACAATTTATGGTGTCCGACATTTTTTACAGTTTCAAGTAAAAAAGACATTGTGTGACTCATTAGTTTTATCATTATTTAATTATGCTGACATTCTATATGGTCCACACTTAAGTGTGCAATATAAAAAGAAAATTCAAAAAATGCAAAACTGCTGCATTCGGTTAATATTTGGCATACGTAAACGACGTACTATTTCTAACAAGTTAAAAGTAATACAGTGGTTGAATATGGATAATAGACGAATGTTACATTCTGCGTGTCTTTATAATAAACTAATTATGACAAAGAAACCATCATACTTATATAGAAAAATCTCTTTCAGGACGGACGTTCATAACATTAATATTAGAAATAAAGGGGTAATTACTATACCTCCCTTTAAATTGGAAATTTCTCGACGGTCTTTTAGATATCAAATTGGCTTTGTTTATAAGGAACTTCCAATGGAAATCAAATATCAGCATTTTAAAAAATTCAGAGTCTATTCGGAAATACTTGTTTGATCATCAGAATTAATTGGGTTCAGAATTGTGGGAGGAATTGATGGCCTTACGCATCAAAGTACTTATGTAATATAATACAACTTGTGTTGCACTTTCTAACTAGCACATGCTAGGTCTAGTAAGTATTTGGTCAAATCAGTGTGAATAAAGATTTGTAGAAAATACTAGGGCAAGTTTAGTAGAATCCGGAAAAACCCAAGCACTTACTCGCGGGGTAGTACATGTTAGACCAAGTAAATACTAGGTTTTAACGTTCCTGTCACGACACGTTTTCCCACTACCTTTCAGTCTACTCCACATCGGCGGCATATCCCTCTCTCAATCTGTTCAACCACGTGCTAGAAGATGTATTCATCATCAGAAGAATCTGACAATGATTTTAATAATATAGAAAAAATTGATCGCACTCTGTTTGTACGTCTCCTTTCGGATCACATTGTCTTACTTAGCAAATCAAAAACCCCTGCTGTGATAAATGCTAAGAAAGAAGCTTGGGAAAACTCACGTTCTGATTACTGTGGTGCATTGGAGAAACAAGTTACTGTAGGCCAACTAATAAAAGAATTGAACAATGTGAAGTCTACCGTCAAGAAGAAGACTGACGTAAAAGTGACGGGAAACAGGAAAATAAAACTACAACCGTGGGAAAAACATTCTTGGAGCTGAAAGAATATGATAACCCAGTATTCCATAAAATCCCGGGTAATATTTCAATTGGCACAAGTGCCGGGCCCCCAGTTCAGCAACCAACCAGTGATGACACCCAAGAAAGATTGCCGAATACAGAAACTGAAGGGAAACCAAACAAAACAACTAAATCTGCTGCCGACCACCACAAAAATAAGATCAGAAAAAGGGAAAAAATTGTGTCGAATCATGAAGCAGATGAAACTAAAGACCTGTCCACACCGCAGTTGCAAAGGATTGTTTTGTTGTAACAATACAAACTGAATAAGATCAAACTGGAGAAGGAAACTATATTGTTGGAAACCATGAAGAAGCAAACCGTTGAAAAGTCTACTCAAACTGATGTAACTGTTGATGATTGCCATACTTTATTCACATTGTAATTAATTGTAAGCTATATAAGTTGTATTTTTCTTTGGATTGTAATAATGTAGGATTCTTAGGATTATAATTGTTACCATTGTAATCAAACTTGTAATTTGAAATAATTCAGTAATGGTGTGAATAAAAACTAATATATAAAATAAGATGATTTTATTCAGTAAATAAACAAAACCCATATCCCAAAAAAATAAAAAATAAATATACAAAATTGTGTGCAAGTAGGTGCTTGCGTGAGAAAAACATGAAAACGTTACTAAGTTCAATTTCGCAAAAATTTCCTCACTGAATATTCAAATACGCCATTATATTGGCACGCTTGTCTTTGCCTCTTAATGTTGTGTCGGGATTTTCATAACGAACCACCCCAGGTTGGTCATCTTCATTTGGGACGCTATAAAGATCCCCATACTCAAAGTCATCCTTTAGATGCTTGGCAATATTGTGTAGCACAGCGCAATTGACTACCACTTGTGGAATGTTGTTTAATGCAACTCTAACACAGTTTCCCAGGATTGGCAATCTCCTTTTTAACTGGCCAAAACACCTCTCTATTATAACCCTTTCTCTAGCATGGATTAGATTAAACTCTCGTTCTTGATGCATTCGTGCAGGCTTGAACGGTGTAATCAACCACGGCGATAAACCGTATCCTGAATCTCCTAAAAGACAAACTGCTCCATCATACTGTGACACGATGTCTCTGACATGACTATTCCTCCATACTCTGCCGTCGTGAACACTGCCGGGCCACTCTGCACTAATACTTGTAAACTGTTCCAATGCATTGCATGTTGCCTGGACATTTATACTAGGATATCCCTTTCTACAAATATACTCATCACCGTGCAGCCCAGGCTTTTGTATCTCAATTTGAGTACAATCAAGGGCACCAATTACTGACGGCAAACGAAAATGTCTCTGCCACAAAACTTTAGCCTCGGTCATATCTTCAGCTGTAGTTGGAAACCGTATCCAATTATGTGATTGTTCATCACGTACCTTATAGTCTTGTTAGCAGTAGTACGATGTACACCCACATCTTGAGCTAGACCAGACTGAAAGCCAGTATCACCCACAAACCTCAGAAATATTTCCATTTGCTGTCTTCTGGAAATACCACCGCCACGAGTATCACTTTCTTCAAGAAACTGTGCCCCAAGGAAATCAACACTCTCACTGTTAAGCCTTAACAGTTCTTTACAATTACGTTCGTTTATTCCAGAGCGAACAAAATAAATTTTACGTTGACAAATAGGCATAAACTCAGCCATGATCAACAACCTACTGTTGACTGATCTGACAGGTAGTAAATGCTAGGAAAAAGTCTAGCATGCCCCAGACCAGGCTTGAAAATATCGAAGCATATGCTACAGAACAATCTACTTAAAAAGTTTTATTCACACCATTTTTTAAGCAGTTACTACTCGTCCGGGAAAACTCTACAACTTACTACCCCTAGCAAGTGCTAGTGTGTTTATTCACACAAAACGTAGCATTTACTTAAGAAATCCCTAGTATTTGCTTATACTAGTTTTTATTCACATCACTCAATATGTATGTGTAGTAGGTATACAAGGTTAAGTGGAACAGCAAGTTTTACAGCGTTTTTTACGCAGTAAAGGTTGAACTTCGCCTTGCATCTAATATATTATAATTTATAATTTTGTTTATGTATATTAATAAAGACGATTATTATTATTATTATTATTCTTTTCTTCTCACATAGTTGTGGTTTTATTTTGCACTGACGGGCTACTATTGTGCATTGAGGAATGATCTGACTATATGGCATGTTTTTATTATTATTATTATTATATTCTACTACCTTAGTGAAGGATCATACTTGATAATTTTTTCCGAAAATTGAAATATATTTGTTAAATAATTGAAGTGATGAATAAATACATATACTTACTCATTTGATAAATTCTGGCACAACCAAACTGTCGAAAAATGTCCCCAACCAAGTTTTCTACAAACTTTGTATTGTCCTTTAAGAATGTCTCCAATATTGATAGGCATGTATCCACCAGTATTGTAGTCTTTTTCATCCTCTTGACTTTCTCGATTTTCCATATAACGAATTTTTTGTATATCATCTAAATCTAAAAGACTCGTGTCTTTAGAAGGCGATCTAAAAATAATACGCATTTTTAAATGGGTAAAACATGATATTATTGATAAAGTTTGCATGGGCACAGTCACATCCTAGAATTTGTGTGCAAAATTTTTCTACCTTTCTCCATTTTTGGGTGACAAGAATCTTTTAGCCGATCCTCATTTAAAATTCCTATTAAACAACTAGGATTTTATGAAGAATTTTATCATTTCCCACCCAATTGAATTGAAATGAAGTAAATCGTAAGAATACAGGTGTAGATGTTCTGAATAGTAAGAGCAGAATAGAGGTGTGCAGAGTATATCTACATATTTAATGATGGTAGGTGGATGGAGGAGGAGCCGACAAATGAAACTTGGCCACTAACTAAATGGACCGACAACATGAACAGGATTAGCACCAACTGGATAACAACAACAACACAGGAACCACTCGAAATGCTTTAGGGAGTCCTATGTCCAGCAGCGAAATAATTAAAGCTAAATGAGGATGATTATTAAGATGAATTGAATTGGTATTCGAACGTGAATTATTCTGATAATTTTGAAGATAATTTTGAGTGAATTTAAATTACTTTGAGGAAACTTAGAGATGTAACTATCAATAAAAAGTATCTGGTAGTAATCCCACATAATCACTATCCGAAATCACAGGCTGCAATATTAAAGTAGTAGCTGGTGAAAATTGAATAATTTGTAAAACCTAAAATTAAATTTACAGTTTCAATTTGTGGAATCTAATCATGTTATCATTATAAATAAAACTAACTGTTTGTAAATAATTCCACTATATTATGACAATGTTAAAAATTATATAAAATTTGACAATTGTTTCGATATTTTGAAAATATGATATTTATGATTTTTTAGAATTTTTATCTTTTTCTCATTATATAGTTGGATTATTTATTATAACGATAACCTTAGAAAATATTTATATTCAGTTATAAACAAATTTGTGTAAGTTGAGTCAAAACTGCTATCATATCTATACATTTTAGGCCAATGTTTCTCCTTTTCCATATTCTCGTGCTATATATTGCTATTATGGATATATTATCAATTGTTTGTCTTTCCTTTCTGAATGCAATCTGTTCTTCCTAGTTTTCTTGCTACTTTTGGATTTAGTATTTACTCAAAAATTTTCTTATATATCTTGTAGAGCACTGATGTATTGCATGTGTGTCTGAAATTTTCACAGTTTTTTTTCTTTCTCTTCGCAAATCGAAACTAATAGGTATCGTTTCTCTTTTCCACGCTTCCTTTAGCATCTCCAAAATCCATTGTTCGTCTCTATCTCCTGGATCATCCGCTCCAATCGCTTTGTGATTATATTATTTAATATTGTCTCTTCGATGTTGATTAAGTATACTTCTCTGAATTTTCCATTAATTCAATATTTCGCTGGTTTTGTTAGATGTTAGTTGTTCATTTATCTGAACTTCCTTATTTATTGCTTTATTTTGGTCCTAGTGCTTTTATGCCATAACTATCTATTGTTATAGCTACATTCTTTGTTCAGTTCTTCTTCCACATTTTTTTCTTTTTTTCTTTTATTCCTCTCTTCACTCCTCTCCTCTGAGTTGATCCTCTTTAGTTTACGTAAATTTCTTATGTTCACCATCTTATTTCCTTGATATGTTTCTTTGTTGCACATACTATTGGAAATATCCAATATACAAGTTTAGCAAGTACGCCAATGGGCGAAAACGGCTGACGGAATGTTTATTAAATGAACTAAGGTTATTAGATGAAAGTGCCTAGACATTTTTGTACAAATTTAAATAACGACGAATCGACAACTGTACCTGACAAACTATTGAACAAGAAGGTCTACTTTTCCTTCAAATCAAGAACACGTGTTAGTCTAGTCAAGCTATTCAATTTATCAATATATTTCTTAGCAAATGCGTATAACAAAGTAAGTTAATTTAGTGTTATTATTTCCAAAGTTTTTACTGGGTGTTGTGTAAGAGAGAAATTTTTTATTGTGTAAATAGAACTGAGACGCTCTACTTCTGAGTTTTATTCGACGTCAACGTCTACGAAGACCACAATTCGGAAACCAGCCGTCAATAAAGAATACAGTCCACTTTGTCCGACTAGTAAAATAGTCATCCGAACGGAAGACGACGGAAAGTCCCCTACGAATCCGCGCACATACACTTTTGCTGTCTCGTATAATATGTGTTCAATTCCTTGTTTCAGATTGGGTATTTTTTGTTAGCGTTATTAACTTTACATTTGTTTCCATCTTCTATCAGTTACTCCTACAACCAAAGCCGAATCGAGATACATTTCCTCTAACTGGAATGTCCATAGCTGTGGATATTAAACTACTACAACTATTAGTTTCTTCGAATTTAACTCAACTTTATCTACCTATCAAATGCTGACCTCGTAGTTTGAGATGTTTGGCCTAAGTGTTTATGTTCCCATAAATATGAGTGACAGTCTATTTTTAAATGTCGATACCATAGTATATTATCGATTCGATAAATAAATATCAAATCAGTTTATGTGGAACATTTTTATCGTAAATATTTTCCAGTAAGAGCACTGATTATTATCTCATAATAAATCATTTTATGATCATTCTGTTATATTATCAGAACAATTTATATATTTCCCTAAAAAGATACAATGGAACAGTGCAGTAGTGGATTTCTAATATAAAATGTAATACAATCGTATTAATCTCTATTCAAAAACTACACTGCAAATCAATGTCACAACAATGAAAAACTCCTTGGATAATTAATTTTATTTTTTTCAGAAAAACCCAAACCCGCAATAACTATACAAAGAATAAGATTATATTACCCAAAAAGTACTGGTCAATAAAAGAAAATATGTATTATCCATCCAAATTTATTGTATGTATCCCATTAAAAGTGGACTCCCTCCGAAATAATAAACTTACGACAAATAATAATCCATTCATTTATACATTTTTGGACGCATTTTCGGCAATCGACTTTTTTATGTCTTCTATTGACTGAATATTGTTTTCTTAAAGTGGCAATTTGAGTTTTGGAGATGTCCTCCGTAGCCACATCAGGTAATACATTTCAAAATCAAAGTGACTAATAAGAGTATACAAAAAGCGAATCAGGTATCTCAAAATAGGTTTGTTCCTAATTTTGTATAGTTTGGACTTCCAGTTTTAGAGATAATTACTATTGATCTACTCCGTATAACAAATAATTGATCAGATTTTAAGTTCATTCGAGATTTTAAAAGGAATATAATTAGACGTCTTTTATAGTAAGTAGAGATCTTATAGGTTACGAATTCTTAATCTCTTTAAAATCATGTAAATATTAAAATAGTGATAAATATAAGGAATGTAGGTTTGTTAATAATTATTCAATTTTGTAAATAACTTACAGTTTCATATTATACAAAGATTGACAACGTCCTGAAGGTTTCCAAAATACTTGTCTTGTAGGATTAACTTTTTTAATTTCCTCTGATTCAATCTTAACTTCACTAATTTTTCTCCTCCGAAATTTTTCATTGCGATTTAAACAGTAGCACAGTATTATTAAAGGTGTTACAACTTGTAGAAATAGAATGAATTTTAATACTTCAGTACTTCTATCACAATTTGACAAATAAATGATACATTCGTCATTTGACACAATTGATTCATTTGGAAAACAAATTTGAACCGAATAATTTGAATAAATATCGGTCATTATAACGCGGGAACGTTATTACTGAGATTCGCGGGTTATTTTGAATTTTTTTGGAAAGACACACAACTTTATTTTTAGGAAATGATTTGGTAAAAGACTGAGTTTTTTACCAAAATTAATTTTCTGAATTCTTTCACTCATAATTAAATTGTTTTGTACAAAATATTTGACATAATCATTAATATTTGTTGTACCGATAACAAGTCACTCAAATTTCCCCACACAAAATACATTTAACTTAAATTTTTGTAATTGTTCTCGAATACGATTTAGATTAACTAGCACCGTTGCACAACTCGCCAAAATATACGTCTAGTTAAAAATAACTAGCTAGATAGTTTCAGTATAGGAGCGCGAAAATTTTATTTAAAATATATGTTACTTTTGTTGTGTGACATATTTCACGTCAATTGAAAAAAACTGATTTGACTACCTAATCATATGTTTGGCAAACTTATTGGCTTATTTTTTGATTATTGACATTGACATTTTATACCTACGTATATATATATAAAACATTGGGATTTCCAAATATTGCATTGTATTGCAATACAAAAAAATAAAATGAGCGATTGTTAGTGTAAATATTCCCTCCCTGTCTTAGATAATTAACGTGTAAGAAGGAAAAATTAAATAATTAACAATCACTCTGTCCTACACAAATACTACAGATTGAATGAAATCACACAGTATATTTATAATAAATTCTGGAATAGCTTTATTTTCTCAATAAAGCTCTCGATATATTATTAGACTGTTTTATTTTGAAGTTTAAAAACTAATTATGTCTACGTGAAATTCACACTCAATTAAAGCTGAGATTATTATAAATTTCACAAGGTGAAGTGATGCCTGCAGAAGTATTTGAATTGAGACAAAAATATACTATGCGATAGACATAAAAATCTTTCAAATTCAAATTCTTTTTCTATTTAACAAATTTTAGGTTAAAATAACGTCATTTAATTTAAAAAAGAAGATAATCATAAATCAATTCAATAGGCGAATTTCCTCGAGACTAACTAGCTTACCCAGGTTAACAAAATTATGACGTCAGTGGTTAACGTAGTTTGGATCTGTAAGTATGTCATCATCATTTTGATAGGGGGATGTCAAATGTCAATATCGTCATTTTATATTATTTATATTACTAATATAATATAAAATGTTCATCAGTTATAGGTAGAGAAAAGAATACCTATTCACAATTTGGAATTATTTACCTTTTTGTAGAAGATTAATAATTTCTACTGTATCATTGATACTGTATAACTCTTTGTTTACAAATACTTTGTATACATTCATTATTCTGACTTACTTTTTCAACGAAAGTCCCGTTGTTATTAACATTTAACCTCAATAACCACGATAAACTACAGACAAACTGACAGATCATTGCTTCAAACCACATGTTAACTACCTCGGCCAGGTGGTTTGAGATGTTGGTTAAATGTGACGTCATTTTTTGGAATATGTATCGAGGAAATTTGAGTAGTTAACTTTTTTCTAACCAGGTTAGCGTGGTTAGTCTCGAGGAAATATCTCTATAATTATTTAAATCTGTGGTTAATTTACACATAACCTTCAATATTTTTTAGTTATTTCCATGTTCCTTAAAAAAATAACTATTTAAAACAATTTTGTTTAAATTCAATTATTTTTGAAAAATTCAAATACATATTTTGATAGTTTACACAATTTACCATTTACACCTTTTATAATATATCATCCTTGTATACTGTATCCTTGAAAATTGAAAAATAACTTCCGAAAAATAGGACTGAAAGTATGTGTGAAAATGATGTCACCAGTTTTGACACGGTGACGTATTCGTTGATTTTTTTAAATTGAAATGAGGATCTTGTAATACCTCATAGGAAAGGTCTTTTAATAATGTATTCAGCAGTATCTTACTTAACTGACTAATGCTAAAATAAAAAAATCATTGAATTTAATCAGAGAATAATTTTACCATGAACGAACTGAAATATTAAATAAACTAATACATAATACTTTTCAGCTAAATTATATGCTCAAACTGCCATTCGGTCTTTCAACAATAAGAAAATCGACGAACACATTCTTCTAGCACATTAAGAATAACTTCCGGAGTAATTCTATTAACTTCGCCTCTAATTTGGCCTTGCAACGCCTGTAGATTTAGCGGTTTATCTACATGAAAATAACTCCATAGAAAAAAATCTGGAGGTGTCAGATCTGCAAAACGCAAACATCACGTGCATAATACGGGAGTGCAGCATCTTGTTGTTTCCAGATACTAACATCTGGTAAGTTAGGATTGTTGGCGTTTGGAAACGTATTGGCAAGGACTGGTATAACTTTTGTTGAAGATAACGTTCCCCTGTAAGATTTTCTTCAAAAAAATATAGACCAATAATGGTGTCATTAATTATTCCCACCCAGGCATTGATCTTCTGATGGTGTTGAGTATGACCTTCAGTAATCCAGGGTGGATTATCCTTACTCAATTATCTGTAATTTTGACAATAGAGTGTACCATTAAAGCAAAATATAGCCTCATCAGAAAACAAAAGTTGTTTAATAATACGTGGATTGCGGTTACATAAATCCTGCAAAATGTCACAAAACTGCATACGGCGATCGGGATCATCATCGTTGAGTTCTTGATGTAACTGAATTTTGTACGGATGATTCTTTTCATCTTTCACAATACGTAATAACGACCGTTGAGATATGCCCGTGTTCGCTGTAACTTGGCGTGAAGTATTATGAGGATTATCTTCAACACTTAATACAACATCAAGTTTCATGTTTTATGATACTTTAGGATATCCAACATTTTGAATATTTTTAACATGACCAGTTTCTCTACATTTTTCTCAAGTTTACTGACTGTTGATCGGCTGATAGGTTTGTCTAGGTATTTTGCATTAAACAAATCGCATACCTGTTGCTGAGTTCTCGTTTTATAGCCACGTCCTATAAAAATTAAAAATTTAGGCAGCCAGCGTGATTTTTATGGATTAATAGCAATTAGATTTTTGACGATTAATCGCTGTTGTGTTTTTGTGTATTTCTTTAGTTTATTAAATACCGGGTGTATTACCAAAAATATTGAAATACAATAGCTTATTGTTATCTTATAATTTTTAACAGTAGTAGCAAATTTTCAAACTGAAAAATAAAATAAATTTTTGTTCACTCCTTAGAAATAATAATTGACCAACGATGCCATTGGTGAATACAGTATTAAAAGACCTTTCCAATGAGGTATTAGAAGACCCACATTTCACTTTAAAAAAATTAACAATTACGTCACCTCGTCAAAACTGGTGACGTCACCATGTTCGCATATTATTTAAAAAATCGACCTATTTCAGGATTCTTTTAAAAAGTAAATTGATTGCAAAATAACGAATTTGTTCCATAATTTAGCCGCGATCTGTATATATATATATATATATATATATATATATATATATATATACATATATATATATATATATATATATATATATATATATATATACAGGGTGTTCATTTCAGGACTTCCCACCCTAATTATCTCGAAATGTGTGTATTTAAAAAAAAAATCCTGGGACACGTCAACAAATATATCGAAGGGGACAACTTTTTATCATAAAGGCAACGCGCCCCCTTTCACCCCCCGCCAGGGGGAGTTGCCAACTTCAAAATCTTAAATAGGAAGGGGTATCGAGTTATACCTCATTTTAAAGGTCTTTTTAATCTCTACACGTCGGTTTTTTTTTAAATTAATCGATTCGTTGTCGAGATATTTAGGGAAATCTATTTGCTGCTTCGTACCATTAAAATAAAAACTGCAACTGTTTATTCTCATTCCTTTTATCAAAACTAAATTACAATATTGTACACAGATTTTCAATTTAATAATTGCTCAAAATGTTGCCCATTGTTGGCCAAACAATGGTATAACCGCTGTTCAAAGTCGTGACGCACATTTTCAAACACTTCTGTTCGAATTGCTCGACATTCTGCAGTAATCCTTTGTCGAAG
The DNA here is from genome assembly GCA_963921935.1 of Galeruca laticollis. Classification (NCBI taxonomy): domain Eukaryota; kingdom Metazoa; phylum Arthropoda; class Insecta; order Coleoptera; family Chrysomelidae; genus Galeruca; species Galeruca laticollis. Next base: position 172,275,887 of record OY998180.1, read on the forward strand.
GTTTTCTATATTTTGTGGCGGGGGTGTGTAAACAACTGATTTTAAATGTCCCCATAGAAAAAAATCACTTGGTGCTAGATCTGGGGACCTAGGTGGCCACTCTATAGGTCCTCTTCGCCCTATCCATTTACCGGGAAATACATTGTTTAACCATGACGGACCGGAAGCACATAATGGGTGGGACCTCCATCTTGCTGAAAATATAACTCATTTTCGTCAAGAAAGTTGTTGCCATCTCTATCCAGTTGATTTTCAATTGCTTCGGTAATTAACGGATTGATCGTATTTTCTAGCATACTCAAGTACATCTCACCATTTAGATTTCCATTTTTAAACAATGGACCAATTACTTGATTTCCTAGTATACCGGCCCATACATTAATTTTTTGGGGTATGTCCTTCGACAAATACATGGTCATTTTCATTGCTCCAATTATCTGCAATTATGTTTGTTGACAAAACCATTTAAATAAAAAGTACACTCATCAGTGAAGCATATATTTTTTAAAAATTCGTTATTGTTATTAATAATTGTAGTCATTTGTTCACAAAACTCAATTCTTCTGTCAAAATCGTCTTCACTTAACTCTTGACATACTTTCATTTTATAGGAATGGAATTTATTAATTTTTGTAATTTTGTGGACAGAGCCTAAGGAAATTCCAGTTGCAGCAGAAATGGTACGTAACGAAGTATTAGGATTCATACCAAAATAACCTATCACTTCAATTTGAGTGGCTTCATTCAAAACTCTTGGCTGATCATGTTTTAAATTTGCAACAGATCCTGTTTGAGTAAATTTGGCGATTAGATTTAGGACATACCTATGAGAGGTGTTCTTATCTGGGTGCCTTTCGTTAAATATTGCAGCAGTTCGTCGAGCACATTGGTTTTCGGCGCCGTAAATTAACACTATTTCAACTTTTTCAGCTAAAGTGTAAACCATTTTTAATAAATTGCTTTTTCACACAACTGGTAAGTATGGCAAACAATTCAATAGGTATCATGTCTTTTATTTTCTCTATCAAAAACATTTTTTTGCATTTTTTTATACAAAAAAGTTGAAAGGAATAACAAAACAAACAATTGCAGTTTTTATTTTAATGGTACGAAGCAGCAAACAGATTTTCCAAAATATTTCGACAACGAATAGATCAATTAAAAAAAAACAAAAGCCGACGTGTAGAAATTAAAAAGACCTTTAAAATGAGGTATAACTCGATACCCCTTCCCATTTAAGATTTTGAAGTTGGCCACTCCCCCTGGCGGGGGGTGAAAGGGGGCGCGTTGCCTTTATGATAAAAAGTTGTCCCCTTCGATATATTTGTTGACATGTCGCAGGATTTTTTTTAAATACACACATTTCGAGAAAATTAGGGTGGGAAGTCCTGAAATGAACACACATATATATATATATATATATATATATATATATATATATACAGTGCTATTCAGAAGTCCCCTCCCCCCTCGTATCTTTTGAACGGTTTTACTTACATTAATAAAATTTGGATAGTGAAAAGGGGGGTGAAAAGGGGGGTGAAAAGGGGGGTGAAAGGGGGCGCGTTGCCTTTATGATAAAAAGTTGTCCCCTTCGATATATTTGTTGACATGTCGCAGGATTTTTTTTAAATACACACATTTCGAGAAAATTAGGGTGGGAAGTCCTGAAATGAACACATATATATATATATATATATATATATATATATACAGTGCTATTCAGAAGTCCCCTCCCCCCCTCGTATCTTTTATTTATTTTAAATAGTACCTTATGGCAAGTGATATCTCGTTTGAAAGGCATTGACATTGGCTACATAGCCATATTAATTTTGTTTGGTTTTAAATTAATTTTGACGGATAAATTAAATAAATACCAAAATTATTGAAATTGTTTTTTTAAATTTAATGAATCAAATATCAACAATGGATTCTTATAGCAAGTGTTCGAAATGTGCTCCGTCTACTTCCTGACAGTAATACATCCTATTAGTAAACTCTTGTCGTACTCGTTCGAATGTGTCAGCTGAAATAGCATTGCATTCTTCAGTAATTCTTTCTTTCAAAACGCCAATGCTATCTGGTGTCGTAGTATAAACCTTGGATTTCAAGTACCCCCATAGAAAGAAATCTAATGGTGTCAGATCTGGTGACCGAGGTGGCCATTCTATAGGACCTCGTCGGCCGATGTATTACTGTCAGGAAGTAGACGGAGCACATTTCGAACACTTGCTATAAGAGTCCATTGTTGATATTTGATTAATTAAATTTAAAAAAATAATTTCAATAATTTTGGTATTTATTTAATTTAACCGTCAAGATTAATTTAAACCCAAACAAAATTAATATGGCTATGTAGCCAATGTCAATGCCTTTCAAACGAGATATCACTAGCCATAAGGTCCTATTTAAAATTATTGGCCAGAATGGCCCTGTGACGTCATCTATTACTATTACGCCACCTGTTACCATTCGTAGAGAAGTTTACAACACTTTATTTTCACCCTCCAAATTTTATTAATGTAAGTGTAGCCGTTCAAAAGATACGAGGGGGGAGGGGACTTTTGAATAACACTGTATATACTATATATATATATATATATATATATATATATATATATATATATATATATATACTACAATTTTGTCAAAATAACCTAATTTTGAGGTGTATTCAATTAAAATAATAAGCTCTTTTATGTCTATTGTAATTAAGATTATAAATTGTGTTTGGCAGCTTATCTATTTTTATGCATAACTTCAAAATTAAACATAAAAACATCGCTGATATGGCGACAATAAGCGAAAATTATCAGATTTTATGGTTTATTTTTAGAATTCAATGTGTTTAAAACTACTGTTGATGACACGTGTTGTTTGGGATTGTGCCTACATTTTTTACATAATATTAAAAAATAAAATATATATTCATCGATTATCACGTTTGTGAATATTTAACCGTGGATTAGTATAAGTTTGCAGACTTCGTGTTCTATCCAAATATGTCCAGAATTTCAGAACCAGCTACATTGAACTTCCGTTTGAGTTTGTATTAGTACCGATTGAAGTGCGAGATATTTTTCATTATTTCCGTAGTAGTAGCAGCTTCTGTTTATCCCTTATCATGATGTTAAGGACATGCTCTGTGATATGCCTATCCAGAGAACGAAAAAAACATTGGAAGCAATCAACCAAGCTCAGAGCCTATGTGACCTGTTATATATTTTCATGAAATGAGTTTTTATTGAATGTCAATACTAATAAACTTCTCTCATACTTAAATAAAAGCTAGGGGTAATAATGAAATAATCACAAAAATACACCAATTATCAGGAAGATAAATAACTGTTACTTTTTCATATGATTATATTACCGATATTTTGATAAATCCATCTTAATCTAACTTCTTGTAGGTTTGTCACCACGTATTTAACAAATGTTAATCGCTTTCATTCTAAAAGTTTACTCATATTGTGTTTTATATTATCACATTGCATACATATATTACTTTTCTTCAAAACATGTATAGTATGAGTAGGAATACCATGATATTGTACTTATATTCTCTAAAATTGAAATTCTACGCTCTGATTCTAGCAGTAGTTTTAATTCAAAAATTTTCACTGTTTTTTTAAGTGTTACAGTTCTATAAATCGCAAAATTATCAAAAATTTATTTCGACGAGAACCTTTAAACAAAAATGTTTTATCAGCACTGATATTAATTCGATCAAAAATACACTTCCCCATAATAACGTTCATTAAAAATGAAGATACGTAACGAAATATTGAAATAATAGTGTAATTGGCAAACGATCTAATTCCTGATTGTGCTTACCTACTATTTCATTACACTCCCATTAAACACTTGAAAATTATATTTACGTTAAAATATTGTTCTCACTTGAAGTATAGTTTTCACTCTCATTTCAGATAATATATCCCATATTTAATATACATAAATGTATTAAGAAAATAGACATTTAAAGAGATCTGTTTAAATAGTATAAAATTCAAAATTACTTACAGGGAAGGGAATTCTCGAAAAGAAAAGTTATTTCGAGATCCAGGTGGCGATAAAGACAATGAAAGAAAATCAGTACGGTCTTTATAATTCAATCTGTATTTGAAGCGTCCTTTTAATTCAGACTCATGGTGAGAGGAAGCCACATTTCCTACCGGAGACTTAGAAGTATACATCCAAGGCCTTTCCGGACTTTCCTCTTCATAGTGTCTCGTTGGATGAAAAGTCTCGAGCGATGACCTATATTTTTCATTTTCGAAATAACTTTTTTGTAAAGAGGATCTTCGACAATAACTGTCAAAAGACACTGACTGTTGGTCCAAAAAGGATGTTTTAGGCTTGAAGTTGTGAATGGTGTCGGAATGCTGTTCTCTACTGTTTGATATATTAAAATTGAGAACAGTCCTGGTTTTTTGCTGCAAAGTCGGTACCTCTGGAGACAGAATGATGATTGTTTGGACCACAAATTTACAGGAAAGCGTTCGGTAAACACGGCACTACGTTGGGTTTCTTCGGCTAGGGCCGTTGGAATATTAAACATGGTATTTGCGAATATTTTCGTGATATGTATTGGTGCGCGACATCAGAAAATGTTTGCGCCCAGACTTTTACCAAACTATTTCTAGTGGAAATCAAAGCGCATGTGCACTTATGGATTTCGTCAATATTGTTCGCCAGAACAGGGTCGCGCAGCAGTACATTTTTTCGAGGGAGGAGGAAGCAGCAATTTGTCAATTGGGCTGTTATACGGAAACGTACTCTGAAGTATATTATAATATAACAAAATAATATGTTATCACTTTTCATCGTTTATTTATAAATAAGTATACAAGTAATGTTAAAAGTATGATTAAAATTATACTCTAAGTAGTTTTGCTGGTATATGCATCTTATCATGTGACAGATGTTATGTCACTCATACAATGACTATACGATAAATTGTTGTCCATTTTGACAAAATTATTTAATAATAGTATATTGTTTAACGAATGACGAAAGTATCATTTTCTGCAAATGAGAGAACAGTTGTTGTAGAAAATGATTTTCGACGAGTAAACACTATACTTTTTATTTAACCATGACTTACTACAAATGATGTACAGGAAGTTTGAAAGACTTGACTTATCTTTAAAGTGAATTCAACGGAATCTGCATTTTACCATGCTTATTTTGGCATCTACCTTTATATTATATTATAATTGAAATTTTAATACTGTATAAAATCCTAATAATGAAATCTAATAATTTTATTTTATTATTAATGTTCAAACTTTGAATAACTCAATACTAAATAAAATTATTTTTGATTCACTTATTAATTGACACTTATATTAGCACAGTTATTTAAACGAAACTTAACGTTATGGAATATCCTATCACTGGTGTCGGAACTGGCGTTTTCGGTTGGAGTAAAACGTGACGAAAGCTGTTGATTTTTAAATGGTTATAGAAAAAATAATATTTGGTACTCCTTCTCGGCAACCTGGTTTTATTACTGTTAATATATTATATTATTAACAAAAATCTTGAGCATGTGAGGGTGGTTTAGAGATATTATCCTGAAATACATCAACCACAGTTAAAAAGATTTGATAGATACGCCAAATAAGGAAGTTCACGTATTGCCAGGCGAAAGACCTAAAAGAATACAGAAAGTCGTCTACTATAAAAAAGCTATGTTGTGTGTCTGGTGGGACAGAAGCGTTCAATAATGCCCTCCCACAGTCTGTAGTCACGGCTCTTCATAGGAGAGGGATAGAAAATGTAATCTGTAATTGGATGAACAGCATGTTGACCCACCACAACATTTCAGCACCACTGCAAGGAGAGACGGTTAGTTTTAGGCTTGCCAGAGGTTGTCCCCAAGGGGGTGTACTCTCACCCCTTCTCTAGACGATTCTGGTGAACGACCTGCTGAATATACTGTCTAAACAGGGGATGGAGATACAATGCTATGCGGATGACCTAGCAATCATATCTAGGGAGAAGCACGAGGAAGTTATTTCCAACATCCTTCAACAAGCCTTAAAGATGATAAGCAGATGGTGCGACAGGGAACAGATGTCTGTGAACCCTAGTAAAACTGTAATCGTTCCATTCACACCAAGAAGGAAACTAGATAAACTACTGATACCCTTAATATCTGGAGTACCAATCAAGTTTGAGGAGGAGGTCAAATATTTGGGTATCATCCTGGATCAAAAATTGACCTTTAACTCGCATCTGGAAAACTAAATCCACAAATTCAGACTAACCCTCTGGAATCTCAGAAGGATATGTGACAAATTCTGGCGCATAAGCCCATAGATGATATACTGGATATATCAAATGGTTATTAAATCAATGGTACTGTATGGCTCGATCGTCTGGTGGTACAAATGATTGCAACAGACGTCCATAATGCGGCTGTCTGGTATACAGCGCCTCGTGTGCCTGGCCATTACGGGAGCTATGTCGACGACACCGACACTTACCATGGAGACCATCCTAAACCTAAGCCTTCTGCATATAGAGTTAGAGAGGGAAACTAGAATGGTTACTTACAGACTTTTAACGTCAAGTAGCCATGGCAACAAGGAGCTTCAAATATATCACACGGGTCTGCTGAGTGAAATCAGTAATCACTACATACTAGGAATAATCCCAGACTCGGTAGCTCGTCACCTGCATATAATAAAAGCCTACAACGTCCTCTTTCTCGAGAGAGATGATTGTCATAGAAGTGACAATTTCTTTTCACCCTCAGACTATATGCTGTTCACGGACGGAAACGGTGTAACAGCGGGAGTATATGGAACTAATTCAAGTGTTAAATTCTCATTAAACCTTGACAAGTTCACCACAATCTTCCAAACAGGGAGGATAGCCATAGAGCTGGGTGCCAGAGAGCTGAGCGCCAGAGGGCTGAGTAACAGGCATCCAGTGAACAGGTCTATTAAAACCATCTCAGATAGCCAGGCGGCTCTAAAAGCAATGAGCACCAATCGAGTGAATTCTATATTGGAATTTTATTTGGTTTGGGTTATGAAATGAAACACTTTACTAGTTGTTGAATGTTTCATATATTAGAATCAACTAAACTCAAAAACGAATATTTCTCAGGCTACAATTCAGGGAAAGATCCCGTACGCGCCTTTGCCCAAAATTAGCCGTCTTAGACATCTGGCAATTTTACAAATACAATCATAAAACAGTATCGTACCGCATTAGGAAAAAATTACGGGCAATAAGCATAAAAAATGTTGAAAAAGCATTGTAAACCATTATAAGATTTTATTTATCTCATTTATTGTTTTATTTTGTTTTGATATTCCAACATACTAAGCTGGTTTGGAACTGCATTCAGATCCTTGGCGAACTGAGTAAGCGGAACAAAGTTACTTTGATCTGGGTCCCAGGGCACAGCGGCGTGGAGGGCAATGAAGAGGCCGACGCGCTCGCCAGAAAAGGAGCCGACTCTTCCTTCATCGGACCAGAACTCGTCGTTGGCATTACAATAAGCACCGCCAAAGCCTGCATCTCCGATTGGGCCAAGTGTAAAACGCTTAGGCTCTGGATAGATACAACGGAGCTCACACTCGAAGACGTTTATCGCAAATCCCTCGAAGAAAACCTCCCAACAGGTCCTAGAATGGCGTATATCTGATTTACCCATTCTGACAGGACTGTTGACAGGACACTGTCGTCTAGCAACACACTTGAGAAGGATGGGTCTGCAACAAAAATCGAATTGTCGCTTCTGTTACGTGGAAGACGAAGACATTCTCTGTGCCTACTCCGCACTGGAAAAACTCAGATTCCAGACCTTTGGCTTTATACGACTGGAACTCATGGATTTAAAAAAAGTCTCGCATAGTACGACTATCTTCTTTACCAAAGGGTGTGGACTGTACAGCGAACTCTAGCAAGGTATTAGCCACAATTGACACATCAGGGTCGCAGTGGAAGGCATTATTTACTAACCCACTCACCTATAACTTTAAACCTTACCATTTGACAGATCTTATGTCATTCATACAATGACTATACAATCAATTGTTGTCCATTTTGACAAAATTATTTAATAAAATAATAATCGGTACTCCTTTTCAGCAACCTGGTTTTAACACTGTTAAAATATTATATTAACAAAAATCTTCGGATGTGAGAGTGGTTTAGGTATGTCCTGAATTATATTAACCATAAGTGAAATATATTTGATAGAATGACCTAAAATAATACCGAAAGTCGTCTACTATAAAAAGGCTATATTGTGTGTCTGGTGGGACAGAAGCGTAATTCTGAATTGCGAAATCATCTCAATATGACATTTGTTATTGGTGCAATGACAATGGTTAATATCAACATTAGCGGATTCCTCATGGAAAGAGCATTTTCATACAACATAAATACGACGTGGTTCAACCCAAACGTCGATACACACTAATCGATACGAAAAACCATAATATTGTCTCCCTCCAGGATTATGCACGTCAGCATGTCGAGAGTCGTGTCATCGAGTTCACCTCTAATTGTTGGTTGGGATTTGGGTACTCATCCCATATCTGCCATTTTTCCACGTCAATTGTTCCCAAAAAACTAACAGATGTCGACTATCTGCCAAGCAAATAGTAGCAGTAATTGAAGCAGATGGTGAATGCGTTCCATGATAAACAATTAAGCATGATACTATGAAATTTTTGTATTTAAAAAAAATTGGAGAAATAATTATGCATCAGCCTAACATTTATTCTTGGCAATACTGTCCATTTGTATTCATTCAAAATAGATCCACCCATTTGAGGTACTTATTAAGCCAAACACAAATCTAAAAATAAAATTTCTGTATTATTCGCTATGAAAATTGTTGAAAATTGTTCCTTGAAAGCGTAGCATTACAAGTATTCTCGTAAAAGTTAACTTGGAATGTTTAATTGGTGTTAGTTTCGACCTAATTATGTATGGCTTTATTGCCTACCCACCACCTTGAAAGAAATACCACGAATATAGATTCAGTGTATCGAATTTCCATTTCACCCTTTCTGTCTATTTACCCCCATTGGATACGTCTAACATAATTGGAGACTCTCCATGACTAACATGTTTTCTTCTTATTTTAACAAGAATTCATATAAAGGGAGCTCATAAAAGAGAGCTAAACAATAACGTTGATTATTCCTATTCGCTCAAAATCCTAAATAAATTAATAGAAATATATTGCTTTTAGCATATTTCGGAAACAAAATAATTATGGCTGTTATTTCAATATCCTAAATAATTTAACTTATTTTATGGGGTTGAAACTTAAAATTTATATAATTAAGACATTAATTGGTGTGTCTGAACATATTTGTAGAATGAAAACTAATAACATACTCCTTAGTGCAGTGTAGTGTAAAGAAGTTGAAATATTCGAGCCTGTGACTATTTGAAACATTCATATACGAAAAATGGTATTGATTAACTGCAGCCAGCATGAAACCGGCATCTGTCGGTCACGCCATCAACTACATGAAAATAATATATATTATAGGTGGTTTGTGGTAGGGATCTTAGATGAATTACAAGCAATTTTTTGCAACTGTATAGTTAACCAGTAATATTTAAAGAAATTGAGCATATTTTAATAAATAAATACTGGCATACACTGCCTTTAGTGAAATTTAAAAAAATATATACACCTTTGTACATAGTACGACTCGGGGAGAATGTCGACTTGTATAGAAAGACAGATATTCATTTGATTGCTGAACCTTTTGATATGTTTAGAACTAGCTGTCTAAAAATCATCAGCGTCATACCGCTCACTACTACGCGCTACCCTGTTTCACGTAGGCAATGTTGAATTGTACATGTATTGAGTTGGAATTTTTGACAGACCTTGATATGTTCCTCTTTGTTGTTCCTAGTATTCGACGAGGTCAGGAGTGCGCTTAAAGACGTTCACAAGTTAACGAGTACTCACGTAAACAACTATGATCCTTCTAACTCCTTAACGTTCCTGATGTTTTTCAATATCAATAATCAGGTACATTTTATATCTAGCTCTTGTTTCTCGAATTACATAACTTGCAACGCCGAGTAAATAGACCTTTCCTTAGAGTAATAATAAACATAGAGAGAGCTATTCATTCATAAACACGTTTATTTTTGCAGCCAACAATTCTAAGCGCCAGTAGTGAAATAATGAATGAATTACAAAAAGTGGGGATGGTATTGTTGATACATGGTCTTGGTAATTTCGGCTGTTTTTCTGACAAACTTGGCATCGACGAACCATGATGATCCAAAAAAATTAAATTAATTAAGTTAAAAAGTTTATTTTGTCACTTAAAGTCTTAAAAAACACATCAAAACGAAAGAACTAAATGTTTACTCTCTAGTCGTAATGGCGCTAGTATAAACAAACCACGTTTGACATTATTTACTACAATACTATGGCGTATTCGAAATGATCTTCGATCACACTCTGACGATATTTGCATCTCTCTTTATATGGTAATTAAACAAGGAAAAAACTACTAAATAGATTACTATTGACCACGAACTTAGGATCCTAAGTTCGTGCTATTGACACATTAAACAGGTACTGAAATTTTGAGCAATGTTGCCACTTTTAGTTATAACCATAAAGGTATCTAAGGATACAACAAATACTTGTTTAAAATTTATATAAGAATATGTCTTTATTAAATAAAATTGAAGTATTATTAATTAATTTTGAAAGCAGCGACTCAAATGCATAAATTAGTATGACTTTTTTATTTGCATAACTTTTTATCACATTTTGAATTAAACTTCTAATTTCATTTTTCCTGCAACTAAAGAGACTTTGTAAATATGGCAAAGCAGTGGAAGTGCCGCAGGTGAGCTTAGAATATGACTCGATGTTTGGGGCAAGAAAAAATCAAAACAAACATATCTATTTTATTTGTTAATCTGAGGACCTTTCCATCACAATTTTTTTCAGTGCGCATGCGTGCAGTTCAGCAATCTCTTTTGTACTGTTTTGTAAATAATGTTAAAATACCTGTGTACAAAGAGTTAAATCAATAAACATTAAACAAATAATACTTATTAAAATGAAATTAAGAGACAATTAAAATAATAAGTGTCTTAATTAAAAAAAAATGTTTCAAGTCGACTATATTATCTGTACGAAAAGGTAAAATAAAACGGTGTTGTTATAGAGTGTGTATAAAGACTGATACATATTATAAATTATTTAAAATCAATACATAGACACGGCTTTTCCATCACGTGACCCAATCTACGATTTATGCAACACATATTTTCTACATACTATCTTCTTCTATCAATATAAATCAAACATAACAACTTCGATCTATTGTATTTTTCACAAGACCAACTACAGACACACGTAATAGTTTATTTCAATTTGCTGTAGTAATCGTAAAAAGAGACAAAGATATAATGGACATAACGTGAATAACTGATGTACTAAAAGTTGAATTTGACATTACCCAGAGACAACCACATTTGAGGATATGCGAGCTTAGTTTACTGTCTTGTTTTTAGCGAATTTTTGGATTGAAAGTATATTTATTGTTAAAATCAGTTCTTGCAAGAACTAATTTGATTTTTTATTCCATTTGACATTGGTAAGTACGAATATAATGCATTATCAAATTGTAAACTTTTGGCATTTCATAACACCTAAAATGTTGTGAGACGGAAATATTACAATGCTTATTTTACTTCGGCTTAATTCACGAGCACAGGAGTTTGTTATAAACTTAATTGAATATTTTGATATGGAAAAAAACAACGGCGGATCTTTTCAACCTATTTCATCTGTTCAGGAGGTATTATACTAAAGTTAACATATATTTAAGAACATATCTATGTAAAATTATATTTCAGAGAGTGGCAACTGCACTGAACATTTCTGTAAAACCGGTATGTTCCCTTAAAAAAAGGAAGGAAAATAATCCAACAAATAAAATAATAATTAATATTACACATCACAGTGCATGTAGTATTATCTATACAGTGTGATTTTTCACCAACAGCTTATAGTGCGGTATATGAAAATCTTATTATAGAGGTTCTGAGTAATGAAAGTTTTAGAATACAGAAAGTTGTGCATATTTTTAATTTAAATGTGATAAATTATAGCTTCTACATGTGCTGATTTCTAAGTTGAGTACTGCGCGTAAATATTTACCAATTTGTTCGGTTAGAGTGTAGATTGTATTTTTCACAATTTAGTTTTCTAATTTAAATTTTTTGATGTTACATATACGGGGTTGTTCAATACATTACTAGGTACAAATAATAAAAAATCTGAATATCAAAAATGTCTGTTCAAATTTAGTATGAAGTAAATATAAAAAATCTTTTGTTTTCTTTGAGATAATGATAATTTAAAACTTTTTATTTTTTAAGGGGAACATGTTACTGTGAAAACCATAAATGACGAACTAAAAAATGATGAAATTCTTTCTGTTGGAAAGACCTCTTTATTGATGCTATTGAAACATTTGGGATTTAAATATAAAAAGGAAGATAACAGAAGAGCATTAATAGAACGAACAAATATTGCTAACCAAAGAGCATGCTTTCTTCGAAAATATACAGAAAATAGTGATAGTGTATTTTCAAGACAAATTATATTTTTAGATGAAACATGGGTATATGCCAAAGGAACCAAATCAACTTCTTGGCAGGACAGTAATGTTAAAAGTGTACGTAAACCAAGATGTTACGATGGTAAACGTTTTATTTTTGTTCACGCTGGTTCATCCAAAGGATTTGTGGAAGATGCCAGTTTAGTGTTTCCCTCTAAATCATCGTCGTCAGATTACAACGGTGAAATATTTATAAAGTGGGTTGCGACACTGTAACATGGTCATGAAGCCTTAGGGCAACCGCCCTACCATTGCGAATTTAATGACATTGAGCTTATTTGGACCCACTGCAAAACATATTATAATAAGTATATTGGAAGAGACGGATACGGTGATGAAAGGGTCTTGAGTATGTGGAAAGAAGCATTGGAAACTTGTAGTGCAAATGTTTGGGAAAATTGTGTTAGGCATACCGAAAAAATAATCGAAGACTGGTTTAGTCGAGAACAAAATTTGGTGAACATACATATTGAACCAGTGATAATAAATACTGGTGAAGACAGCTCAGATTCAGAAACGGATGAACTGTAGATCAAGATTTGTCATATGAATAATATATGTCTCCCTTGTACTCACTGCTGTAAACATGTATTTCAGAAGCAATCAATCATTATTATTTTTGTAGTTTTGTTTTACTTGTTTGTTGATAACGTCTGATGTAAAGGACCAGCCACTAATTAGATATATAGGGCTTTGGGTTCCAGTTAGAACTTTTCTAAAGTTCGTCTGTGTTTTTCCGTTTCTAGTACCCATATGTAATTAAATTTTATTTTTGATCTCTGTTGCGGATATTTCTGTTCTTTACTTTTAATATGACACGTATTCCATTTGATGTGCTGCCCTGATGATAGTAATATATTTACCGAATCGTCGACCTTCAAGCTGTGTGGGAATCTTCTATTTACAATCTATAGCCTATCCAATAAAAAATAGTTCTAATATAATCAGTTTAGAAAGTTTAAAAGTCTTAGAGGACACCCAGTCAGTAGACTAAATATTACGTCAGTTTCATGAAATACATAAATTGTATTACTTACATAAAATCCAAGACATCCTACAAAAAATCAGCTCTCCACTAATCAGCCAGCATAAATATGTCGATGTTAGCCATATAAATAAAATAAATACAATTAAAAAAGTTAAATTTCTTGTTTCATTACCATTTCGAAAAATGCTGACCTTTGGAATATTAGTCATAACGATTATTTCTATTGAGTTGACAGAAGTTTTGATTTAATTCTTATGAATATTGTTGCTGACGTAACAGTGACGTGATGGAAAAGCTCCACCGTTTCTACTGTATATTATTTTATAAATTTTCCTTAACTTGCTTGCAATAGATAGATGTACTTAATGTATACGCATAATCCTATAATTAAAAATATAATATGTTTATATCAGAAATTTTTTAAATTTTAATATTATTAATAATATTCATTATCAACCTAAATATTAATTTCTCTACATATGCTGACAATAAATTATGTTTAATTAGGATAAAACTATTTACCTAATTTTATTTAGATAACAATTATTTACCTATTTAATACAGATTGTATTGACAGCAAACCTCTCATCTAGTAGATTTATTTTGGTTTTTGAGAACGCCCATAACACTTTAACCATATTTCAACCCTTCACAATTATACGCTTCAACAAGTACTTCACCATCAATAAATTGTTTTAATACTTGATTTATCTGTGGAGATAATATTGTATCCCCAGCCATTATTGTATAAAACAGTACGAAAATTTTAAACTCCCGCTCTTTCAACATGGCGGCTGCGCTTGCGATTCTCATGTGATAAATAGTTCTATTCAGTCGATCTGAAGTGTCTCATATAGACGATTCGGTCTAAGCGATACGCCCTCTTGCGGATAGTCTAATTACCGAGATGTTTATGACAAAACATAGAGCTTCAGTTGTGTTTGTTAATTTTTTTGTGTTTATACTGTTTGTTGGAGATTTTTGAAATGAACCAGTATTGCTGCCTTCCCCAGTGTTCATTTTTAATCAAGCGAAATCCTAATTTAAATTTTCATCTTTTCCCTAAAGCAGGAAAATCGAAGGTTTTTATGGAAACTAAGCTTGGACCCAAGGAACTAATTGATAGAAGATTGTGTGGGCTAGAACATTAAACATCCGAAAATGTGTGTCATATAGGATGAATGTGTGCTCATTATGATTCTTAGTTACAGTAAAATGTAGACCATTAAAATTTTAACTGGAAATTTGTCAATTCGAGATAATGGCTGTTATAGGTTTTGATCTACGAAAATATGATTTTAAATAAATTTTGGTATAGAACCTTCAAAAATGACATATTTACATTTTTGAAACTGTTATAAAGTTTGGCACCACCAGACAACATGATACTCATCTTTTGAATCACACTGTATATCTTACATTTAATATAATATGGTAGTATTCAATTTGAATTTGGTGCCCTTTTTACATCAATTTTTGGTGGAGGAAATAAAAACAAATGAAAATATTTGTTAGTTTATTGTTCACAACAAAAATGTAACATTTTTTGAAAATAGTTATTTTTTACAATGGTTAATGTATTTAAAGATAAATCAAAATCAAACTCGATTTCCATACTTCAAACCCTGTCATCATAAGATGCATATATAAACAAAATTTGTTTTACTTAAATTCAAAACAGCCGTATCCATTTGTATTTGTGCATAATACTTATGTTTCTTTTTCAGTTTGTATTCTTCATTTTCTAGAATAGTATATTTTATTTTGGGTATTGTGTCCAAAACAGTTGTTGTTTTTCCTAAAAAAATATAATTTACCTACTTGTATTTCTTAAATAAAAGGTCCTACCTTCAAAGACGCATTTTATTTCTAAAAGATATGAGGACTTATCTTCAAAAAAAAGTTCCGTCAGGAGCACAAATCACCTACTCTAAAGATAGTTCATGGTTCACGACAATGCTTTCTTGAAATGACAAAAACTAGCGCCACCTATAGAACTGAAACACAATTAACTAATGGGTAAATCGTTCCTTAAGTCGCTACTAGGGAAAGAAGAATCGGCGCTAAATTTAAATTGCGAATATATTTACTGTTGGTTTGAAGATCCTTGTTTATTGTAAGTAAATGACAGGTTTTACTAAAAAGTCTACTATATTGTGCACACTCAATTGTTTGTCAATCATTAACGGAGCTAATATCTTGTAAATTCGAATATAATTGCCAAACAATTTATCATTGTAGATAAATATATTGGACTTTTTAAAAAATCAAGTCATTTACTGAGCAATACTTAAAGAAATTAACAGTTTTTTGGCAATTGACTGTTTACAGAAGGACCAAAATAAGAAACATATGTTATTAAACCATTTATTGAAAAAAGTGTATTCACAAAATAGGGACAATGTACAAAGTACATGTAGATACAACAAAATATTTTCAACAGTAAAATGATGAAAGTTTGGCTACTATTATTACTGCAACAAGCTACAATTGCATTAAAATAAATCAGAGACATAAAATGAAACAAGAATATTGTAAACTGTAGATATAAAACATAAAATAAATTTATGATTGTGTAGCCATGTTATAAAGTTTATAATATAAACATACTGATTTTTGTTTTAATTATATAATAGAAATACATACCACTGCAAGGCAATAACAAAGGCGCATGAGTGTGTGTATTTTCAAGTTACATAACTGCAGCTTAAAAAAAATAATTTACCAGTGATATATAATGTAGGTCTGACGTTTTTAAAAGAAATCACATGTTTATTATTATTTGTTCACTGCATTTTTCTCTAACCAGGTAAAAATAAGGATGGACTAGCAGTTGAATACAATCTATTGGGCCAAGCTGTAGTGTATTTCACTTCAAAATGTTTATGGCATATTCTCTTTGCTTGATATACAACTAACGGCTCCATTGTCTTCAATTGATAACAGTTTATTGCATTGCCTTGAATTTTTGGGAGTCTTTATTTGGATTTGGAAATATATGTCTAAAATTAGATGTTTAGATGTTGGTGTGCAATTAGGCACACAGCATTTCATATAACGTGGCATCATAAAACCTGACACACACTATTATTTAAAAATTGAAATTTATCACTCAAAACTGACTTTATCTCATTTGAAAACGAAAACTGGTAAAATAAAACTATGAAGCGTTATAACTTATCAGTTATAAACACAAATCACCTCGATTTGTGGTTATAAATCAAAATTATTGACATTTGGCAGCGGTGAGTGGATAAAACAGGAAATTTTACAATACTACTAAAATTCAATGGTGCTTCCATCTGCTTGTCTGAAACACATACTAATAAAATAGCTTGACCTTGATCCATCTGCGTGAAACATCTATAGAAGTAGGTGATTTGTGGTCAGGAGAGTCCCATTTATTTGCTGAGATAACGAATCCACAATCGACAACGTTCATTTGAGAAATTGTAACAAACATTTCTCTGGCAGTTCTTTCATATTGTAATCCATGTTTGACATATTTTTTTGTATACAGGACTGGACAAAAGTACTTTAATACCTAAGTTTTCCCATCTGGTTTTGAGTAAGTATAAATTAGTGATTAAATTGGATTTAAATCTTAATTAATTACAAAACTGTGGTTGGTGCGCAATAGCTGAATCTAGTAGTAACTTGCAAAAATATTTCCCATACATCATCATCATCTATAGAAATATTGACCTATTTTCTTTTGAAAACATGGCATTTCATTAATGGGTACTGGTTTGTATTAGTCTTTTGTTACACATTTTTGTGTTGACCAGATACACTTTTTATCAGTTTGAGAAACGTACTTCAGTAACTCAACATCCTCCCTGAAAAATAAAAGCAGAAACAAAACAAAAAAATTATTCATATAATGTTCAAAATCATTCTCGCACGATTGCGCTTTTTTTGGACCTATGTATACCTTATACATTTGATTAGTAAAGCATGTTTTACATCTGTCACCATTTCCAGCTTTACGGGTACTTGACATGTAAACAATTTTAATGCAACTGGAATTGCTATTTTTCCTGATATTTCATGAGGATTAGATTCCAAGGAACTAGATTGCAAACAATCATTACTAACTAAAACAATTTTTGGCCAAGTATCTTCCTAAACTTCTCTTCAATTTCCAAACTACAACGCACAGTAGCGTGCATTCTAAAATTTGTTCACAATTCAAGAAACAAAGAAAATCCATTTAAAGGACCTCTTCCAGTTAGTGAGTTGAATTCCTCCTTATCTTTCATTCTCAAACAAGTTCAAAATCAGTCCTTTTCAACAAAAATAGCGGAACTTTCAAAAAATAAAAATATGTCAAGCAAACAGCTGATATAGTTAAAAACAATTTTATATCAATCTAGTCTTCGCCGTGTCAGAGGTGGGCTGGAAAACGCCGAACTATCCTTTGAACAAAAACGTCTCATTTTATTACCCTCAAAAAATCATGTAACTTCTCTTATCCTGGGCTAACGCAAATCAGACAGAAAATCAGAAACTGTAAAATTTATTATAGATTCAACGCACATACGACTCAACAGATAATTACCGATATACCTAAAATTAGAATCTCATACTCACGACCTTCCCAAAATGATGGTGTTAACTTTGGAGTCCCATTTTTCATAAAATCATTCCACAAAATGTTATATATAAATTTTCGTATGCATGGTGACCAAAGTCGTGCATATAGAACTTATATCTAAACTCACTACGGACGCATTTATAGCCTCTTTGAACCGTTTCGTAGCTAGTGCTAACCCTACTATCATTTATTCGTTACAAACTTTCTTGGAGCTAGAAATCAGTTTAGAGAACTTTATAATAATTTTAAAAATAAAGACTTTACATACTCAAAACGAGACACAGTGGAAATTCATTCCACCAAGATCCCCAAATTGGGGAGGAATTTGGGAGGACGCTATGTGTCAAGTATCATATCTTAAGATTCATGGCGTATCCAAATTAACCTTTGAACAATTCTTGCTGTGATTTTCAATATCTCACACCTGATCATTTTCTGATAAGATCCAGTTTGACGGTTTACTCGGAAAAATATTTATCTTATTTACCTGAAAACAGAATTAAATTTTGGCAACAACGTGCAAAAACTCAGCAGATGTTCTGGAAAAGATAGCCTGTGGATTATCATCTAAATAGACTGCAGAATAGACTAAAATAGCTAAAAACATTTGAAAACCTACAAATAAATTATCTAGTCCTCTTAAAGAAAGAAAACATTCCACTTCTTAATTGGCCTATGGCAAGAATAATAGAAACCATAACCGGACCTGACGGAAAAGTCAGGGTCGTGTGCCTAGAAACTAAAACAGGTGAAATTACAAGGGCTATAACAAAACTATGCCCTTTCCCTTGTGAGGAAAATCATTAAATATTAAATTCTTTTTTTTATCGGTCGTCGAGTCGTCTAATGAATCTCAAATTAGGCGGTCGTTGACCTTCTGAATTATAAGTTATGTTTCAATTAATAACAAAAACGTTTAAATTTATTTTATGTTTCCCAAATGAAGCAGATACTTCATTTCCGGGGGGAGTATGCTGCAACTTGGCAACGCCGAGCGGATGTAAGTTCAGTCGATCTGAAGTGTCTCCTGCCGTGACAAGAAAAGATAAAACACTCGACTTTTATATAATCTTTGACACTCAACAGAAAACAGTCCTCTTAGAACCTTCGATAAACCATCAATCCTCGTTCGCCAAGAACACTAATCTATCAACTTAACAAACTATATTCTGAAAAATTACACATCTAAATATCTATCTTTCGTGTTACGACACGAAATAACATAAAGTGCTTGTGTGTGTCCTTCAATAGTAATTGGAGAAATATACGAGTACATTTTCAAGCAGTTTAGAAACTGTGAACAACTGTAATTACCTAACTATTTTAACTAAACTTACTGAGGTCATTTTGTTGGTCTATCTTGCTAGTATTTTTTGTAAAGTGATTTACGTTGTAAATTTTGTTGTGATTTTAGGTGTGTATTTATTATAAAAGTTATTCAGAATTACGACTGGTCCTTCTTTTATCTATCGAAGAAAACAACACCCTTTTTATGTAGCGGTAAACGACAGCATACAGTTCATTAAAGAACCATACAAAAATCTAGTTATACCTACAATAACAAAGCTTCCATCTTGGTGACAGTGTCACATTTTTTGTATTCCATACTACGACTTCATTGGTACATGTAGTGTTTATACATAGGTTCGTCGACTCATTAAAAAAACCGACTTACGCTTCGAATCGAACATACTAAAATGGATTTTCTATGCAATCGAGCGTAAAAACATTTTCAAACATGCTTATAAGTAAGTAACTGATGGAATTGTAAGTTTATAAACTTTTATCAAAGTACACTTACGACTTCCTTTTCCAATTGATGTTTGAAGTTAAAATCCCGCTATTAAGTCTATCAATAGCTCTGGAGCATCCTAGTCTGTCAGAAAAATCCATTTTTTTGAACCTTTGTGAACTAAGTGTACTAATAGCCAACATATTAACTTGTTCCACTGTACCCAATAATTTTCTACGGATACTTCTGTCACAGCTTTTATGGGTTTTAAAGTTTGGATAAAATCTTTAATTGGATTTTGCTGACTGGCTATTACACAGGTGGAGCTTTGGGGCGGATCAGCAATATACGGCCAGGTATCCCCGATGACTTTACGAACCTAACCAGCTGATAGTAAATTGAATTACTATGCCTGTAGTCTATATTCCGGAATACAAACCAGTAGCCTGGCCAGTGGTTGTGACGTAATGAATTGACGCCATACTGGTGACTTATTCCGAAATATATTGACCAGCGCTTTGACCTCATATTCAGTTGAATTATTGGATCTTTACCCGTGCGTCATTAATATCTGATAACATAACCGACAAATGTCAAATAATTTTTTTCTGTTCTTCACTACTAATAGAAAGAGATGCCACTTAATAATTATGTCGGTTATGTTATCAGATATTAATGACGCACGGGTAAAGATCCGATAATTCAACTGTATCGATGCAATATTTAAAACGCCGTGTCCTAGGTACACCCTAACTTGTACGAAAATCTAAAAAATTGTCTACACGCGAAACGTAGGTAATCAAAGCTACAACGTCACTTTTTAGCGTGCACGGATTAATGTTTTCTAGGTACACGCTAAAAACAATTTTGATTTTTGAGGTTACTTATGCCAGCAAAATTAAAGTGTAAGGAAAACCTGATTAAACCGTTATTTAAATGAAAAATAATTAAAACTATGAAAGCAAAAATCTACACTTTGATTTACTACTCCTCCCAAAACATTTTACTATGCTTGTACTTAACTGGTACACGCTAAAAAATTTACGTCATTGCCTAGATGACGTTTCGCGTGTACAGTGTGTCCCATTTTGGGCACTTTTGTCGGGTATCTCCCTTATCTTTAAAGACAGAGGATTGCGGTTGTCGCTACTTTTTTATGAAATTAAACTTTTGGCAGGCATAATTTTGATAGCCCTTTTGGTTTTGAGATACAGGGTGGAATTGAAAAGTATTACTTTTCAGGCACCCGTCGTATCTTAGTTATCTTTAAATTTATCGAAAAAGTTAAAACTTTCTATGATAGAATTATTATTTATATTTATATGTTTTTTAAAATTGAATAACCTGTGTAATATTTTCTATATTCATTAGACATGAAGTGATCTTTCCAAAAATATATAATTGTATTCAATTATTTTTTAGTATGATTATTATACTTTCAAACTCAATTCAAAAAATCTTTTTCCAATTCTCAATCCTTACTTATTTATTACAGCGTTTAAACTTAATTATTATGGGAGTTCGGTCCTGGATCGAAATTGTTTGTCGTTATAAAATTGTTAGTTAATCTAAAATATTAGTTAATATAAAATAATAGTGGATTATTATAAAGTGCATCAAGAAAACTTGTTTTTTTTAAAAGAACTAATCCAAATAAATTAACCTTAATTACACATTATAAATTTGGTACATATATTAAGAAGTGGTAAAACAAGAAATCAAGTTGCCTGTTGATAAAAGATAATTGAAGACCTCTTTCAAAATAATTAAGGACAGGTTTGTACTCAAAGCTTGCTATATTTTAAAGTTAATCTGCAATAATTTGAAGAAATTATATAAATATACCAGCATATTATCTTTATGAGTAATAAAAGAGATAAACCTGAACACGATAATTCATTTGAAGAAGATAAAGAAGCATTTAAAAGAAGCAAAGTAACTCAGAGGACACTTAATAAAAAGAAAAAAGAACCATTAAGTGAAGAACTAAACGCTAATAGTTGCGATATGGACGAAATTAAAACCATACTTGAACAGCTAAAACGCGAAACAAAATAAGAAATAAAAAATGATATCAAGCTGAATATAAAAGAAGTGAGACTGGACATTAACAATAACACCGAAGAAATTAATTTAATTAAGGAAGAAATCAAATTATTCAAGACCGAGTGGAAAAGTGAAATGGAGAAAATATTGAACAGAATGAAGAAAACCGAGGAACGACTATAAAAACTTGAAGAACATAAAATTCGTAATAATTTAGTAATATCTGGAGTCAAAGTTGAAACTGGGAGTGAAGAACAGTTGAAGAGAGAAGTTGAAGAGTTTTTGAATAGTGAATTAAGTATAAAAGCCAAAATTAAAGTTATATAATTGGACAAACAAGATGCCTGATAGAAATGGATAAATGGAAGGACGAACACAAAATCCTGAAGGAAAAGAGAAGATTGAAAGGAAAACAGATTTATATTGAGTCCGCGCAAACAAAAGTGGAGAGAGAAATTCAAAAAAACATCAGGGATTACGCGAGAGAGGAAAGAAAAAAGGGGTAACTGTGATAGTTGGATTTCAAAAATTGGAAATAAACGGAATAACGTGGAGATGGGATCGATTGGAGGATTAATTATTGATACGTCAAAATCAAAAAACTTAATGTAAGTCGAGAAGAGCATCGTTTGTATTCCAAAACAATCCAACAAATTAAAACGAGTCACAACAATTTAAAAATTGTCTTTTGGAATATGAATGGGTTCAAAAATATCCATAATATATATGTAGACTTACCAGATATTAACTTATTATGCGTCTGTGAAACCTGGATATCAGGTAATATAGAAGTTCCTCTCAATTATGTAGATAGACGAATATAACGTTGTTTTTTCCAAAGCTACAAGGGATAAGACTCGCGGACGCGCACGTGGAGAACTTGCTATTTTTTATAAAAAGAAATATAATTTGTGCGTTCTCAACTCCATGGTGGCTAATCTGTAATATTAAAATGTCTTATTATAAGTTCGTTATTTGTGTTACATATTTCAAATTTGAGGAGAAGCTTGATGATCTCCAAGAAATGCTCGACAGCCTTTTTGATACACATAAAGAACACGAATTTATACTTATTGCCGATTTTAATTCAATAATAGGTGATAATAGCACCATAACTGTTGAAATGTTGGGGGACACCCAGTTTTTCCCTAATATCGTAACCAGGGACAAAAAGTTGGATGCTCATGGTCGGACTCTGTTGAATTTTACTTCTGGCAACAGTTTATTTTTAATTAATGGGCATATCATATCAGATAGACCTGCAATGTTTACTTATTGTAGTTCACTTGGGCAAAGCGTTATTGATTTATGCTTCTGTAGTGCTGATAAGCTTGATGTAATAAAGAATTTTCACATTATTGAGGACCAATATCTATCTGATCACTTTACCATTTATCTCGAGGTGGAATCTGATTGTGTCTGCCCAGGATATAATGCGATTGTTGGAACCCCAGTTGAGTGTTTTAGATGGGTGGAAACAGAAAGTATTAACTACACATCCTTAATGCAATATTTACCAAATGTTGGGTTGCTGCTTTACCCAGAAAATGCATATTTCAACATTTGCTCTACGATTTATGATTCTGGAAGAAACTTAGGATTAACTTACGTACAACAGCCACATCAGCAGTTTCCTAAGAAATTACCCTGGTTTGACTTTTTTTGCTACAACGAAAAAAAAAATTTGAAAACAAAACTTAAGATATGCAAAGCACATCATTTTTTAGAACCCTTTAAAACAGAATACATAGAAGCTAAAAAGAACTATAAAAAATTATTTCTAGCAAGAACACTGCATATCACAAAGACGTATTGAGCAAACTAAGTAACACCAAAAACCAGACTGACTCTTGGAAGACTCTGAAAACCTTTAGAAACGTTACTCTAAAAAATAGTATTGAACTAGAGCAATGGGAAAATTTTTATGAAAATTTATATCAACTGAAGCACATTTCCGTAATCATATTTTATGACGCCAACTCACTTTACTTGAACTCAATTTTTCGGCAGATGAAATTTATCACTCTTGAAGGGTGCAAGAACGGCAAAGCGCCTGGCAAATATGGAATTTCTTATGAGTTTATTAAAAGTTTACCCCAAAACTGGATCTTATATGTATGTAATTGGTACAATAGAATATTTGAGACAGAAACAGTACCGCCTGGTTGGAATGAAACTATCTTAACTATGTTACATAAAAAAGGTGCACCTGATTACCCAAACAATTATAGAGGTATTTCACTCGTTAATTGCTTTGCTAAGCTCTTCACCACCATCTTATTAAATTGCTTATATAATTGGTGCGAAGAAAATCGTATTCTACCGGAATGTCAATTTGGGTTTAGGAAACATCGAAGTTGCGAAGATAATATATTTATCCTAAACTTAGTCCTACAATTTCACCTTTGGTTACCAAAAAGAAAAGTCTTTGCTGTTTTCGTAGACTTCAAGAGAGCGTTTGATAGTATTAACTAATATTTATTATGGCATAAATTATATCAAGCAGGTGTGAGGTCCAAAATAATTCGTATCATAAAAAATATATACTATCACTCATTTATGTCTATTAAACTACATGGTCGCTTCAGCAAGAAGTTTGATATAACTGAAGGAGTCCTGTAGGGGAAATCAGTAAGTCCCTTACTATTTTCTTTGTTTATGTCAGATATTGAAATTTACTTTAGATCTGCTGGGCACACTGGAATTAACATAGATGGACGAAACTATGTGTTACTTCTTCTATACGCCGATGATATAGTAATATTAGGCGATCCTCCAATAGATATTAGTCGGAAATTAGAGACGTTATATATCTATTCCAACTCGATAAGAATGGAAGTAAACATACAAAAAACTAAACTAATGATATTTAGTAAGGGTGAATATAACAACAACTATAAACTTAATTTTAAATATAATAAGGAACCATTGGAGGTAGTAAAATTTTTTACACATTTAGGTGTTACTTTTTCATCTTCGCCTTTGTGTTTAAATATGACAAAGAGGACAGTAACCAGGACTCTCCATTCTACAGGTGCTGTTATGAATCTTGTGTCGATTTAAACTAAATTTTTGAAATGCTTGTATGGAACTTTACAATTCTATCATTTTATCTTCTCTATTTTATGGAATTGGAATCTGGGGAGGGACTACGATATGTTGATGTACTTGAACAAGTTCAGGTAAACTTTTTTAAAAGGATGCTGTGTATGCCTCTTTGCACTCCCAATTATATGGTGAGAGTAGAAACTAAAACCGTTGGGTTAAGTTTTTTAATATCCAAATCGGCGTTGTTGTGGTTAAATAGAGTGAAAATCATGGATGATAGTTCATTAACTAAACAATGCTTCTTGGGGTTAAAAGCCCTCGACAGTCCCAGTGTAAAGTATAGTTTTCTGGGTCAAGTTAAGCAGCTCTTCGACTATGCCGGTAGATATAATCTGTGGTTAGAATTTTTGCACAATAACTCCATGCACTTTTTAAATAACATATTAGAATCATATAAAAATAAATTAATCGCACATGATGAACAAAGAATAATAAACTCCTCGTATCCTTTGTTATACAAATATTTAATTTTGTCTGAAAATAATTGTTATTTGCACATATCTTGTCCAATATATATATATATATATATATATATATATATATATATATATATATATATATATATATATAATTAGATTAATATCCCAAATTGGACTATGTAGCTCCAAAACTCTAAAAATCTATTATCGAGGTATAAAATATACAGTAGATATGACTGCAACTTGTTGTCTTTGTGACTTGCATGAGACCGAAACATTAATGCACTTATTTATAGAATGTCCAATATATAATGAACTTACAGGATATTGTATATGTTCAGAATTGAAGACATTTGGCGAATTAAGGTTTGTTCTCACACAAGACACAAACCATCAGAAACTGTCAAGATTCTGCGCAATCCATTTTTCCGCGTCCATACATAAGTTTCTGATTGTTTGAAAACAGCTGGACGATGTTCACACATGTTTGACTGATGGTTTTTCAACTGTCCAACGTCCAGCTGTTATGTATGAACGCGGAGAAATCGATTGCGTAGAATTCTGACTGTTTTTGATGGTTTGAAACTCATGTGAGAATAAATCTTTAATGCGTACTCCTAACACCAATGACTTCATTAAATTAACTAAAGTTTGAAGCTGAGGGCCTTTGTACTAGAAGAATGGGATATTTTTTTTCTTGTTAAATTAAGTATGTTCAAATTAGTTTTTCCTACGTTATTATTGTTGTATGTATGTAAAGACCGAACTTCTTGTAATAAGAATTGTAAATTCTCTTTAATGCAATAAAACTTATCTATCTATATATTTAAACTTAATTATTATGATGAATAATTGAATCTTACTCAAAACAAATAACAGCCAACAAAAAAACAAACAGCAAACCTATTTTACTTAAAACTCAAGGTAGGAAAAATCAAAGATAAGCAGAATTATGAAAAAGCAGAGGTTTTATAGGTGGCTTTGAAAATGACGGCCATTTTCCCGTATACAAAATTTGCACATTTTCGTTATCGTTCTAATAGCATTAAAAAGAATCATAGAACTTGTCCCATTACGCAAAATAAATTGATCAAAAATGATATGACGCACCTTGTATTGAGTCAGTAATATGTGTGTCAACAGGGTAACTAAATGATCGACCCACGCGCTTACTTTCGAAATTGTCCAGACACCACTTTTAATATTTTGGACATGAGAATATTTTATTCCTTCACAAGCCCGTGATTGTTAATGGGTCTTGTCTCATAAAATAAGGTGACATATTAGGTCTTGTCAAATAAAAAGGACACTGCATCATATATTATGTTGGGGAAGAAATGTACAGAAATACAGAACAAGTTTTTAGTAAAAATTGTAAGATAGAGAGTTCAAAAGATGTAGTCCTAGGGAACAGACCACGCTCTGGTACCTGGGGTGTACCATAAAATCAGGTTTATAAAATTTGATGTTATTCAGCTATCTGTTAAAAAGATTCTTATCAGTTCAGTTTTTGTGTATATTTAGGTTAGTTTTTTGTTGAAAATTATTCAATTTAATTTATTGCAGATTTAATATAATTCTCTCAAATGTCTTACTTACTTCATCTCGTTGGAAATAATTTCCTGAATCTGTTGATAACAATTTTGCAATTTTTGAACCACTTTATATCATTTTAAATACTGTTTATTTACGGAGCTACATTCATTAACGTTGTTTTTAATGCATTGCATTGCTTGCAAGAAGATGAAAGCGTCACTTCTACATACCCAATACGATTATTCCTGTTCTCTCTGTATGTCTGGGAAAGGTTGCCGTCTTTCCGGATATCTAATATGAACAAATAAAGAACCCCTAAGAAATTATTGTGAACATAGCGCTCAAAATATGTTACCTTTGTAAGTGTAATTCCGAAAGCCTCTTGCGGATTTTCATTAGATTGTATAAAACAAACCATCATATCGTACTTTTCATTATTTTCGTATACCGCCATTGTAAAATAAATTAAATATTTTATATTTCACTAATAATCACATTTTGCTTTTTGTTCCTATTAATTGCCACACAAAAGAAAATTTTAGAAAACCTTAAATTCTGAGCTTGTTTTTAAAAATAATTGAGTACAGTGATATATTTTTGGAAAGCTCACTTCATGCCTAATTAACATAGAATATAATATACAGGGTGTTCCATTTAAAAAACATATGTTTACTTCATAACTAAAAATCAAAAAGTGTTAGGAAAAAACTAACTACGTCACTGGATTTTACGAAAATAATTCTATCAGAACAAGTGCTAACTTTGAACTTCTTTTAAAGGTAACAGATACGAGAGGTGCCTGAAAAGTAATACTTTTAAATTCCACCTTGCATCTCAAAAACCAAAAGGCTTCTAAAAATTCTTCTTGCTGCATTTTTAATTTCATAAAAAGTAGGAAAAACCGCAATATTCTATCTTTAAAGATAAGAGAGGTACCCCACACCAGTCGTGTTTGTTTACAACGCTATGCTCCCAAGTTTTTAAAATGTAATGAAATAAATTTTTGACCATAATCAATTATAAAGTGGAGATACAACAATAAGTCATGTTATTATTGAAACACAATTCGACTCATCTAGCGTTTCTGACGATGATCAGATGCTGCTCGTTTGTTCAAAATGACAAAGACGACTTACGATCCTTTTGCCGATTCGATTTAAAAGATCTTTATTTACAATATTTTGTCATTTATATTTACAAAAGTAGTGAGAAATATGTGAGGCCGTTGTTCTGGCATTTTCCCCTACTTTGGCGTTCCTCTGGAGCGGTACATGGTTTCCTGCTTCGCGCATTAAATAGCTTTGTCCCGCATATACAATTATGACTGGGTACCTATGTTTTTCGATTGTTGTGTCCCTGAAAACCGGCTAAAAAACAGGGTTTCAAAATCGAAATGAGTATTAATTTATGAGGGGCAGCAACATGGCAGATGTTGTTTAAGATGGGGTGTTAGTTTTGTCTGTTGACAGTGAATGATTTAAATAGGGGTTTTTAGTCCCTATTTCGATGGTTTTGGTTGTTAGGAGGCGAACAACTGGTTTTGTGAGTAGTGTACCATGCAGAAGCCTACACCCACTATCAAAGGTGTCTTCTGCGCGACTAGCGGCTCTAAGCGTATCACAAAGATTTTTAGGGAGACAGTGGTATTTTGGTGATGAAGTCCTTGATGGTGAGCAGGTCAGCTTGTTCATGTAACCATGTGTTTTTGGGAAGTCTTGGGTAGATTGTTGTGTGTTTGATTGCCATGCGGAGACACTTGTTCTGTACAACTTGCAGTATATTAAAGTTATGTTTTGTGGCTGTGTAATATGCCGGAGCAGCGTAAGTTACAACGGGTCGGATGATGTGTTTGTATATTGAGAGTTTGTTTGCAGTTGAGAGACTACTATTCTTAAAGATTAACGGATACAATTTGCTCATTGCAATTTTGGCTTTAGTACCTGTTGTGCAATGTGCGCGTTAGCGTTGGTGTTACTATGCACAGTGTATCCCAGGTACTTTAGCGTATTACTGGGTGTAATGTATTGTCCATCTATATACTAATATAATAATTGCAATGAGTTTTTTCTTGCTCTTCTCTGTTTTGGAGCCGTTAATCGTAAGTTTGTTGTCTCTCATAAATGGAAGTATATGTGAGTTTATGTCTGTTTGAACGTTGTGTAGTGCTGTTTCTGATGTTGGGGCTGTTGATACGAAACATGTGTCGACCGCATATATGGCTGTAAGGATTTGCGTGGAGGAGGGGAGATCATAGGTGAAGAGCGAATAAAGCAAAGGTGATAAGACAAATCCTTGGGGAACCCCGGCTTGTATCGGGAAAGGACACCTTGGAGTAAAATTGTCTATTTGTAATAAACGAGTTAATGATATGTATTAAGTAATCAGGTAATTTTAGATTTATGAGTTTATACAGTAACCCCTCGTGCCATACGGAGTCAATGGCTTTCTGTATGTCTACTGTGACCATAACTGCCTTGTTTTTGGCAAAAAAGCCTTCTATTATTTAGTTCAACACACGAATGATTTGCGCAACCGTACTGTGTCCGCCTCTGAATCCGTATTGCTCCAGGGGTATTATGTTATTTTTATCCACATGTGCTTGAATTCTATTAAGAATTATTTTATCCATCACCCTTGCTATAATGTTGAACAGGGAAATTGATCTGTAACTATCAACATAACAGGGTTGTTTATTAGCTGTGACGATCGGTATAACATTGGCAGTTTTGAGCATATCTGGATAATTGCCAGTTTTGATTATAAAATTTGCTATGTACGTTCATTGTACTACTGCTTTTTTGGGTAGACTCTTGAGAATGATGTTTGGTATACCATCCATCCTCGGTGCTGTTTTGTTTTTAAGGGTGTTAATTGTATTATAAATTCCATTGGTGCTGGCTAAGTTTTTTGTGTGTAGAGTGTGTGTTTTGAGTAAGTGATTTTGAACTGTGTGTGTAATGTTGATATGATGTTGTGTGTATATTGCGGTGTTAGTGAAGTTGTTTCGAAAATACTCGCCAAAGGCTTCTGCGATTTCTGTTTTTTGTGTGATTGTTTTACCTTTAATCATAATTTTTGCAGTTTCTTCTTTTTTTCCTTTGAGCTTTCTAGTTACTTTCCATAGTGAGTTATCTCGAGGTGACAGTTTTTCTAAGAATATTTTCTATGTATAGTTTCGATATTCCCTTATAAGTGTATTTCTTGTCTTTTGGTAGTGTTTTAATTTTTTTTTATCATTATCAACAGCCAATTTTGTTTTTATCTTTTATTATTCTTATTATGTATTCTGGTAGGATGTTATGATTTTGAGGTTTATGTTTAAGGGTGGTGGTTTTGTTTTTCTGTATTGTGTCCAGTTAGTGGTTGAGTAATCGTGAATTTTTGTGGGTGATGGGTATATGGAATGTGTTATTTTTAATTCTAATAGGATGGGGTCGTGATCGGAATTGAGGTCGGTGATGGTTTTCAATTTTGTGATGGAATTTATATTACGGCCGATAGCTAGGTCTATTGTACTGGGCGAGTAATTGTTAAATGGGAAGTGGGTGGGGTTATCTGTACTGTATATATTACAGTCCGAGTTATCGTAGAATCTTTGAAGAGTATTTCCGTTTGTATTAGGGTATGTAGCATATGAGTACCATAGGAGGTGCTTACAGTTTAAGTCCCCCACTATGGGAACCCTGTTGTGGGTTTTTGTTATACTGGAATAATCAATTTCTGTTAGTTTGTTGAACGGATGGTTGTATACCCCAACAAGTTTAAGTTTGTTATCAATTAAGAGTGAGATATGCTCAATTGAAGAGTTGTTTGGTTGCAAGAGTTGGAAGCTTATGTCTTTTTTTATTAAAACTGCGATACCGCCCCCACCGATATCCGCGGGCGGTCTTGTCTAAGAAGACTATATTCTGGGTTTCTAAAATTCACGGATTTATTTGGTTTAAGGATTGTCTCGATTAAAAAGAAAATATCTGGTTTGTGAGCATCGAGAAAATGACTGATAAGATGGAGTTTGTTAGTTACTCCATGTACATTACAGAAAATTTCGTTTTTGAATTCCCATTTTTCCACCTACCTATCTAGATGTCATACTTGTCTATACCTTAGACGAAATTATTATAAATCGTGAATTTTTCGAGTTTGTTCGTCGCTTTCTTCATCTTGCGAAGCAGGTCAGCTACCGCTCTGGTGAGTTCGTCTAGGTTGACTATGCAATTTAATTCATTGAATAGGTTATTCAGGTTAGAAAACTTCGTGATGTCAGCTGATTGGGGGTTGGCTTCATATCTTAACTGTGCTTGGGGGATTTTGTCTTGCTGCGTAGTTCGGGATGCCGGCTTTGGTGGATGGCTCGGGAAGTCTTCTATTTCGGTGTATGTGTTTTTGTTTTTGTTCCAGGGGTTGATTGTGGGGACTTGGGCTGGTATATATCTTCTGGATTCTATTTTTTGGTTTTGACTAATGGTTCTTTGTTTTAGCCACTCCCGTCGCTTGATGTACTCCGGACAGATCTCGGCGTTAGCGGGGTGATCCCCGTTACAATTTGCGCATTTGCCAGGCTTCGATCTGTCCTTGGGGCATTCTGGGGTGAGGTGTGGTGTAGCACATTTCAGGCACCTTGGCGCCTTGCCACAATTTGACGTTGCGTGGTCCCACAAGTGGCAAATGTGGCATTGTATAATGGGCTTAGACTACCGCCTGAACTCCCATTGTACTCTGGTGTAATCTATTATTTTAATATTTTTATTTAAGTAATCGAGAGTTATTTTGGGGTCAGTAACTACTAGGTATAGAGGTTTACCTTTCGTAGTCATTCTGTATATATCTTTAATAGCGAGTTTGTATGTCGATGTGAGAACTTATTTTAGCTCATCTAATTGAATTCCTTCTGTTAGCCTTCTTAGGACGAAAGCATGGTTTTTTTCTTCCCTTCTGGTGTATGTGTGAAAGGGTATTTTTTCAGAGCGGAGAGCTAATTTTAAGTTTTCAAAATCTGTAGCTTCTTTTGTGAATATAATCGTTGTATTTGCCGTGTACTTCATCTCAAAGTTATTTTTTATTTCTATTTTTAATCTTTTGATCATCTCCCGATGAGCGGAGACGTTTCCGTCTATCACGATCGGAGGACATACTGTATTCGTTTTTTTGTTGGTGCTCGGAGTGTCTTTTGCTTTTGGATTTTTTTCTGATGTTTGTTGATGTCGTCGTCCGATGTGTCTGATAAGAAATTGAATTTTTTAAATTTGATTTTTTTCTTTTTTTTGTGTTGGGGTGGCTTCTTGAATTTCTTCGTCTCATGATTCAGACAGGGAGTCAAATTTGTTTTCCGTGCTGGTAGGTTGCTGTACTGTTGATGTCTGCTTTATTAGAGTGGTGAATTTGGCATATTTTTTCGGTTTGATAAATCCCGGTGGCGTGGTATCGTCGTGATGGCATTTAGGTCCTCATCAACTTTCTTAGACATGTCTAATTTTTTAGCAGTAATTTGCTTCGCATTTTTGAATATTTTTGCATATTGCGAAATAAAATTGTCTCCCTGATTGTCAGGGGTGCCTTTTTCATTGTCGACTTCCTGTGCTCCATATTTTGGTTAAAATTTGTGTTATTGTTCAATTCAGCCCTTTCTGGGGTAGACGTCTTGTCAGTATTATTGGCTCGGCAAGTAGGAATTGGGAAATCTAAGTTTGTATCTGTTTCTATACACCTTTTTTCCGTACTTCCTAGATACTTGTCTATGCTTGTTCCTAGACACTTTTCTTTCTTATTTCCTATACACTTTTTAGTTTTGATTACTGGACACTTGTTATCGGTGTTAATATTATTATCGTTGGGGTCTTGTTCTTGGGTGTTTGGGTTTGTAATTAATCTATTTTCTATAATTTCAATACTCTTTTTATCCGGCTTTAGTGTATTGGAGTATTCTAGACACTTGTTTAAAGTCTCAGTGTCCACGAGTTCTAGACACTTTTTATTTAATTTTATACTGTTTGGAATTTGGTTGGAATTAGATTCGATTTTTACTATTTTAGGATCGTCGTCTATATATACTACTTTAAAATAGTTTGAGTTTTTTAATTTTAGTTCTAGAGTTTTGTCTCTTATTCTCTTCAGCTCTTCAGATAATTTGTTGTGTGTTTCTATGCTGTCTGCTATGGAGCGTGGTTCATCGTAAATATTTGATGATGTTAATGTTTGCGGAAATTTCCGTTCACTTTTTTTTTGTACTGAGCTTAATGTGTTAGTGTTAGACTGTTTTTTGAGTTTATTTATAGATTTGGATTTAAGCGTACATTATTTTATTGTCTTTTTGGGGGACGTTTTCACTTTAACCGGATATTTATGTTTAGATTTGACACTAATGTTTTATCACTTTTTAAGCTTTCCGAAGTAAATATTTCGGGCTTTTGAGAGTTCAATTTTTGTATTTTGTCGCGTATTCGACGCGTGTACTCTGTAAGGTGCGGGGTACCCGTAATTGGGGTGATGATCCCGGGGAGAAATATATGAGTACTTACTCTATAGATTTCTTTAGAACAAACTTTTTCTCTTTATAGATATAAATAAATTTAAATACGTTTAATTTTCCAAGACGTAAAATTCAACAATGACACTTTGAATGTTAGCAAGGGATCCTTTTACCGTTCACCCGCTCACATCGAGATCACAACGATTCATCTGAAAAGGTGGGTCGAAGTGGACGTTTAGAAATTGCATAAGTAATTTCACATATTAAATCACAGAATATTATGATTTAACATTCGTAATTCATTTCTAATCTACTCAATTACTCTGTTATCGAATTATAGGGGGTCAAATTATCTACATATAAAAGAGTAAATTTGGAGTAAAATTGTGGTATGAGGTGAATGGAAATGTATAGATTATATGACAAAAAATCATTTAGTTGAAATGGCTTTTGAATTCTTCATTTGAATAACGATAATACGTGGCCTGAGTTTTCGTTTTTCATGATCGCGATTTTGTAAAATTGTATTCCACTCTTCATCAGAGCTATATAGATGAAGTAGTTTCTGAAGTATTATCGCAATGCATCAACTAAACTGGCGCAATGAATGATATTTCTATTATATTCTTGTGTAAATTAATGATACTCCATCAAAATGAAGCTTAACTATTAAATTGTATATTTTTTCATTATAGATTAGGTTAACGAATAGTTATTGAAGTTTTTTATTACCTTACAAACGTAATCTCTTCCAGGCTCTGATTTATTTTCAAACACGGCATTTGTAATATTTACATCGCCGCTTAAAACGCTCGACAACCCATTCCACTTGAGTATATGTGTTAGCGGCAAATCATGTAATTCAGGCATTCTATAAAATGCCGGGTCTTTTTAGGCAAAGTATGGAATCGAACATTCATTCTATGGTCGACTAGGCATTCTATGAAGTATCTAGGCATTACATGAAATGCCGGAGTGAACTTAGGTCATGTATATAATATTCATATTAACTACGTGAGTTTGTATTAAAAAATACTTTATTCATCTTCTGACAATTGACGTGACGATTGAAGTTTACAACTGACAAGTAATTGTACGTACTGTTAATATAACAATGAATGCAGAACGCAACTATCATAACACAGTATACACAGAGTTATACAAGTTGTCACACCAACTAACCTAACCTAACCTTGACTCCGTATATCTCTTTCTACGGGCTTGGCTCTGTTTCTTTCACGCTTTGACGGAAACGTAGCCGTCATTCTATGTATTGCCTAGGCAAAGCATGTAACATGGATACATTATATACTTCGCCTACCATAGTTAGTCATTTCGTGAAATGACTAGGCATTATATAGAATGCCGGATTATATGTTTTGCCGGTAACATATGATTGTAACGCTCGCAAGCAAGTGGAAGTATGAGCCTTGTGAGTGCAAGTGGAACACATCTGCGGAAATAGTCCTACGTCACACTTTTCTCAGCAGTATAATATGGCGTCGGATTCATGACTTCACAATCACTGGCCACGGTACTGATGAGTATTTCGGAATAGAGCCTATGAATGCTCGTGCTACATCATTTTGCACTTTACAAAGAGCATCAGTCTCATTTAAATTCTGTTTATAGTATCTCGTTATTACAATGTTTAGTAAAGGTTTGGTACTATCGATGCAATCTTTCAAAAGTTTTCAAGTTAAAGCTACTAAATTCAGTGTATGAGCGAAACATCATGAATGTTTTGTTTGATAAATAATACGACTGTGACGATATTCGCACCATCTGTAGCAACCTTTGCAATATTTTCTATAGTAATAAGTAATTATTTCGATAAACAACCAGTATTTTTCCTTAACGAAATTGATTAATTAATTAATATGGAGAAATAAATTATCCATGTTTTATCGAATCCGTTCTAATGCAGCAGAACCATTCTTGGTGAGAAACCAGCTTTTTATTGTGAAATAATCAAGCTACAAGTAGTTAAATGTGAAAAATTAACATTATGTATTTTCCAATACCCTCTACCTATGAATAGTAATTATACCCCAATTGTCCATTTTACAGAGCAACTACGTTCCACATACATCACATTGTTACTTGTTCTATCACAGAGACATCACGAGGAAAGCGCGTAAACATAACAGATATCTCTGTGATACTCCTATGTCCTACCTAAAAAGGGAGCCAAACTCTTTTCTGAATGGCCAAATAATGTCCCATACCTGTCGCAGCTATGTTTCAGAGATGTTTCAGTTTTGTGTCAACTACGTCTCTAGAGGGAAAACGTTTTATGGTAACGCTACACTGAGAGAAATATTAAAAATAAAACTGCTTCTTAAACTTCAAATTATTGTATTTATTAATATATTCTAAAAATATAATAATAAAAAAATATTTTTCCTTTGTTCGTGGTTTTTCCTCCCATTGCTCTCGCTGCTTCCCTTGACGGATCCAATCTGCGGCAATTTTTTCGAATTCCTTCTCCGAATATGTGAAGCCATTGTTTACGGCATCTGAAAGGATATATTCATTAATAATTCAGTTTGCTTGAGGTTTTTTTTTACAAAAAAATCCTCATAATATTCAAATTTTCCGTATGAATTTAGAAAGACCCTCTATGTACAGAAATGTTCTAGCAGCACGCATCTATTGGGAGATAGTGAAGGTGATAAGTAAAGTAATTTTATTAATAGTAATTTTCGCCGGAAAGCTACGTATGTACTATGTACTTAAAGGCTACAAAAGTAATTTTGAAAGTGTCAATTTTTCGACAAAACTAAAAGGTGGCTACTATTTTTCATTTTAGGGTTATGCTCATAAAATATAGGACCTAAAATGAAACAAGAAATAACTTATAGTAACAAAATGGTTGAGATAGTGCAGTCAAATGTACACTTTTTACAACAAACCCATGCATTAATCATAACGAATATTGTAAAGCACCATTGTATGTTCAACCAACTAAAATTGAGAGATTTGGAACAGGTCTTATTGATAATCATAAACATTTTGTAGTACATTAAATTAATATCTAACAAATTCAATAAAACGATAATAACATTACAGCTTGAATTATTTATATTTTTTATAGATACTCACTACTTTACTTACTTATTATAGGACTACAGGTCCCTTTCCATCATGCCATGCATCAATCTCAAACTATAATAACATAACAGTTTGAATTATTTATATTTTTTATGACTACTCACTATATTACTTGCCTACTATAGGACTACAGGTCCCTTTCCATCCTGCCATGTATCAATCTCATTTAAGCATCCATGTTCTCAATGGGAAATTTTGACAGTATGTTTTGGAAATCTTCACCATGAAGATTTAAATTAGTATTGACTTTAGCAGTGTTAGTATTAGGTGATTGCATTTCTAGAATGATTTCTTACAAAATTCTATTTGCCTTGACAAATTCTTTTAAAGAACACAAATGTTTTAAATTTTATTAGACCTACTGTATTCACGCTGTGACGTAAACATATTAATTTGCACATAAATTATTCTGAAAACCTATTTCAGTTCCCAAAATGTTTTATTATTAGAAAATTGACGAAAAAAGAATTTAAAAATAGTCACCTTTAACAGATGTTGCCATGTTATTGATAATCTGATCTGGAAACAAAAGGTGTAAATTATTTATTGTTTTTCAATTTTGTAAATCTAACAAATGAGGCAATGTAGTATTTAAATATGTGAAGACATAAAGGAGTGGCTGAATACCAAGAGATCAAAATGTTTGCTAAAGTTGGTAGGTCAAGTAAATGATACACAAAAAATTACCTGTTGCAATAGGAGCAGATAATTCATACAAGGAATCATCAGTTCCGACATTTTTGTAAAATGTTGGAAGTAACCCTACGTCGATGTCTTTTAGATAATAAACTTGAATATATACTTATCTGTTAACTGATTTGTTTCTTTTCTATTTTCATACCTACACACAAATTTGGAACTGGTCTCTTTATGTGAAACGTAACAACTATGAATCTATACCACATAATAAGACTCTCTTTTCACTCTCAATATGAATTATCGCTATAAGGTAAAAAATCTACTTCAATGTTATGTAGAATTAATACTTAACTGCTACAAAGTGATTACATAGTATCTCTTCATGTGCAATAAATATGGAACATGTTTTGTCTTAGAAACGTAGCGCAGACATAGAAAGCACTCTTCTTCTTCTTCTGCTATCCATTAATGGTTGTTTGCGACTACTTCTGACCATTTCGTTCTGTCCCTGATGATGTGTAGTAATTCTCATCCCTGTCCAGTGTTTGGATATTTCGGAGCCACGACATCCTCTTTCTGTCCAGTCCCCCTTTTCCCTCTATCTTTCCATCTATTAATAGTTGGAGCAACTGGTATCTCTCGCTGCGTATCACATGTCTCAGGTACGCTGTTTTCCTGCGTTTTATCGTGTTCAGCAATTCCCGTTCTCTTCCCGCCCTCATCAGAATTTCCTCGTTGGTTTTTCTTGCCGTCCATGGAGCTTTCAAGATTCTTCGATAGATCCACATTTCAAATGCTTCCAGTCTGTTCATGGTATTCACCTTCAGAGTCCAGCCTTCCATGCCATACAATAGGACGGACCATACGTAGCATTTTGTGAATCTTATTCTAAGATTGAGGTCGAAGTCAGAGTTCGTGAAGACGTTTTTGAATCTCATGAATGAGCTCCTCGTTTTTTCTATCCTGCACTTGATTTCTACGTCTGAAGACCAGTCTTCACATAGCCAGGTTCCCAGGTATTTAAACTTTTTTACCTGTTCTATGTATGATAGCTTTGCATTCTGGAAATCATCTAATTTACGGGTGATTATTAGGAACTTTGTCTTTTTTATATTGATGTTAATCCCCATCAACCGGTTATGTATTCCTACCATGTCCAGAAGTCTTTGAAGGTCATTCATGTTATCTGCTATCAGGACTATATCATCTGTATTGTTGATCCATATGCCATTTACTTTGATGCCCAATTGTTGTCATTCGAGAGCTTCTAGAAAGATATTTTCAGAGTATACGTTGAATAGGAGTGGGGAGAGGACACAACCCTGCCTTACACCTCTAAGGATTTTCTGTGCTTTTGTGGCTTCGTTGCCAACTCTAACTGCAGCTGTTTGGTTCCAGTACAAGTTTTCAATACAGCGTATATCTTTCTGATCTATGTCAAGTCGCCTTAGTATTTGAACGAGTTTGTGATGTTGCATTCTGTCAAACGCCTTTCCATAGTCTATAAAACACATCACTACATATTTTCTCTGGCCGTAGCAGTTCTGAATTAATATATGGGTTGCGACTAGTGCCTCTCTTGTACCGAGACCCCTTCTAAAACCAAATTGAGAGGATCCAATAACGCTTTCTCATTTTGTGGAAATTCTGCAGTGAATGACCTTCAGAAATATTTTAAGAGTGTGACTCATCAAGCTGATCAATCTGCGGTCTTCACATCTTGTTGCGCTGTTCTTTTTCGGAAGTGGGATGAAAAGAGACGTAAGTCATTTAGTTGGGAATTTTCCTTTGTTGTAAATTTGGTTGAAAAGTCTATGGAAGTATCTTAATACCTTCGCTGTCTAATAATTTAAGCAGTTCAACAGGAACTAGATCTGGCCCAACCGTTTTCTTATCCTTCGAGCTTTTATTGCTCTAGTAATCTCTTCTAATGGGATTGGCGGTCCAGACAAATCCTCCTCCAAGAGGTCTTCTAACCGTGGTCTTTCATCTACAAAGAGGTTGCCAATATATTATTCTCAGATAGCTTTCCTCTGTACGTTGTCTTGTGCCATTTGCCTTTGATCATTTTCTATGTTGGAGAAAGTCTATTTCCTGTATACTCCTGCTGTTTCTTTTATTTTCTTGGGAAGGTTATACTCATCATGTTTTTCTTGTAAGTGTTCCATTTCTTCGCACTGTTCCTTCAGCAATCTATTTTTTGCCGTTCTTATCGCTCCTCTTATAGCATTTTGCATCAATCTGTATTTGTCTAGACTGTCTGTGTCTTTGTATTTTCTTCTCTCTTCAAACATTGCTAATTTTTCGTCTGTCATCCATTCTTTCTTTTCGACTTTTTGTTTGTATCCTATTTCTTTTTTGCTGTATTTATCATTATTTCTTCTATGTCCTTCCATGTGTTGTCAAGGTTCATCTCCTCCACTGACTGTGACAGGGCTAAAGTTGTTAAGGTTTCATTTAATTTATTGCCTACTTTGCTTTTGATGGTGTCGTCTTTAATTCTATCATAATCTATCCTTGGTTCTTGTTTTGGTTTTTTATTATTAGCTATTCATATTTATATTTCTGTTATGAGAAGGACATGGTCTGTTGGGACGTCGGCTCCAAGGTATGTACATGTTCTTGTTATTAATGTTCCGAATAGTTTGTTGATCAATATGAAGTCTATTTGGTTTCTAATTATATGTTCGGGACAGTCTGCTGGGGCTCCCTATGTGTAGAGACGCCTGGGTGGTAGTCTGAACTAAGTGTTAGTTATTTTCAAGTGCTCCTTTTGACAAAACTGGTGTAGCCGCCCACCTCGTTCGTTCCTCTCTTCCAATCCACTACTAGTTCATCTGGTATGCCATTTCCCACTTTAGCGTTGAAGTCGCCTAGTACGAGGTTTATTTCGTGTTTTTTAACGTTTTTATGGATTAGTTGTCTCAGTTCTTCATAGAATTCTTCAACTTCGTCTTCTGATGCCTCTGCGGGGGGGGGGGGGCGTATACTTGTATTATGTTAATATTAACTGGATTTGCTTTCAATCTAAGTAATGCCATGCGACCTGAGTGTGGGAGAAAGTTAATTAGACCCTGAGATAGTTTTTCAGGAATTATTATTCCAACTCCTTTCCGATTATTTCTGTCTTGGTTTCCTGAATAGAAAAATACTTTTCCTTGTGTTACACATTTTTCTACGTCTGACCACCATGTCTGCTACCCCAAGGACATCTATTTTTAGCCTGTCCATTTCTTGTATTACATTAGCCAACTTCCCAGCTTCATATAGACTTTGTACGTTCCATGTACCAATTTTGATCTTTCTTCGTAGATTTACTCTGACTACTTTTTTTATCATTTAACACTGTTTCCCCGGATATCGGATTGGGAAACTATTTTTACCTCCGGAAAATTTAGTTAAATGAGATCATTTTGGTTTTCCGTTGCCTTCCGTATTCTTATGCCGTTGACTAATTTCTTGGTTTATCCACCTTAAGAGCCCAACCCTAGGACAAAAGAGTGCCCTTCCATTCATTGGCTCCTCCATCCGAGGCTGTTGGCCAGTAAATAGGGGATTGCTTATACCGGCAATAATTCGGTCGTTAGAGCCTCGTTAGTCATCTAACTATATAGTACTAATCCCTTTTCTATCTTTAAATACTATATCATAGCGATATATATGGTCACTTGGAACATAAGAAAGAAAAACTAATTAATTTGTTTAAAATTGAATAACTTAAAAACGATAAGGTCAATGACAATTATAAATTAAAGTATGGGTATTCACTTGCGAGTGTATGAAAGAAATATCGTATCTCCAGAACGATAAAATATTGTTCTTATTGAAGAAAATAGGACTAACACACAGAAGCCAACAATCTGAGAACATACAGGGAGTTTAATTTGAAATAACAGATTTAATATTAACTTCAGGTGTGTCCGGAAGTGCTGTCGAAATAATAATATTCTAAATGGACTTGGCACGTCGGAAAACCCTCTAATTCAATTCTGTGTAATTTTTCAGAATCGTCTATCAAGTATTTCTCTAGTAACTGTAGTATTAACCATATTGATCTTTGTATAATAGAGATGATACGAATATTTAAATGTTAAGGTTTATATCAATAAGTGTTTATTAAAACAAACGAAACAAATAAAATATAACAAAATGGTAGAAGGTTAAAAATTGTATCGAATTTAAATCGAGATCGCTTTAATTTTTCGCAAAGCTTACAAACTAAATCTTAATAATATATCAATAGCTACCCTAAAACAACGATTGCTTAGAAAAATTATATGTATATATGTTTGACTATGATTATTCATTATATTACATTTATGAGTTTGGAGATGTAGATACCATGTTTCTAACACATTTCAAATACATAACGTGTCTGCGACATGGATCCACTCAAGTTACCTTATTAATTTACAGAGCCTTTCAAAACTACTCGCCAACATTTCTACTGTAGATTAAGTTGAAAATATTCAATAACAAACAATATCGGTGGTTCCCTATATAATTTTAATATAGTATATTCAAGGAGAATTTTTAGGTGACCACCAAATTTATTAATAAAATAAAACGTAGAAAAATTTGTGCTGTTAGACTTTATTATATTTTGATCCTAGTAAACATTTTCCCAATACATTTTTATTTAAAATATCTGTTAAATTTGAGAGCTGATGATATTGACAGCCTCAATTTTGGACATTTTATTTAATTAGAAATAATCGCATTTTGTTTTGAGAGACTCTGTGTAAATTATATGCAAAATATAAAAAAGCATGTATACAGTCATGTGCAAAATGTATAATTATCATTGTGGATTCAAAATAGCTTTGTCACTCGCAACAATCAAATCTTGAAAACAAATTTTGATACATTCATTAATTTTTAAATATGTGTCTGAATTTTTGTTAAAACTGTTGATTTATAATATGTAATCCAATGTGCACCAAAAATTTGATATTACTATTTACATTACTGTTCAAAGTCTGTATTTGACATATGTTTTCAATGTTATTATTTTATTTTAAAAGAAGGCGTGGGTGTCGTTCTAGAATATTAATTTTCAAACATATTTTATAGTAAATTCGATCAACTTGAGGAATTTACATTTTAGTTTTGGAAAGGTAGAATATAATATAAATAAGTCATAAAGTTTAATGTTTATTTAAGGTTTAGACGGACGGACCATAACAAATATTAGTCAAAATTATATTTGTTACTTATTTTTATTATACTTGAATAATTTATTTTGAAGAATTAGGTATGTGATGCAATGACAAGATTAATAATACACATATTATTTTATGAAAATGAGTTTACCTTCTTAGAAAATTAAAATAACGCGATGCTATTGATCTATGTAGCTATGTTTTTATTGATTAAATTGTGCATAATTATATTATATTAGTATGAATAAGTGGAATACCTGCTGTACGTTTTTCCCCATTTCAGGTTTATCTAAACAATATGCAGGTTGTTAGTATGCTTTCAATAATGGCCATTGCTTTAGTATAGGCAAACCTATTTCATATAAGGGTTTTTATTTCAATTGTTAATGAATTTTAAGAAATAATTTCTACAAATAACTGTCTTATAACAGAATGAATATTTACTTACATATTTTTGGTGCTCATTTATTATTAAAATGTTTTATTAAAAGTGTATTAAATGAAATTTATATGAACAAAGAGTTGGAGATAACACATCATACATATAATGCCTGGACCGATTCTGAGCCCACATACTAAAATGTACATGCTTCTTGTTTAATGACATGTTGATGAATTTGTATCCAAAATGCTCTCCAGTTATTTTGAATCAGCAAAACATAAAAATTTAACACCGTATGCTTATCCTCGTGTTTTTGACATAGTTTGTTTATATCCAGTTTGAGTTAAGAAAACACTAATTGATATGCTTAATATATTTGTGTGCTATTGAATAAAATTCAACAAATAAAAAATAAAATAAATGGGCACATTTTGGATAATATGATATAGTGGGAATATATGACTATATAAAAGCAGACTCAGTTCCACCAAACATTATTATTTTGAACAATTTCCCTATTTAACAAAACCTAATTCCGTGAAAACATAAACAAGCTGTACATATCTCGATATTTAAATAAAAATAACTTTTATAGCAGCTTTTCACCTGTATAAATCTATTTATTTATCACTTTGCTTTTTGGAAATATGGAAAGTGTTTGATTTTGTACTAAACTAAAGCTTAAGAAAGACC
Source organism: Galeruca laticollis (assembly GCA_963921935.1). Classification (NCBI taxonomy): domain Eukaryota; kingdom Metazoa; phylum Arthropoda; class Insecta; order Coleoptera; family Chrysomelidae; genus Galeruca; species Galeruca laticollis. The sequence goes on from OY998180.1 coordinate 172,319,422, forward strand.
TTGCTTCGTTAGATAATTTATTCAACAAACAACACGCAGATAAATCTATTTGCTAACAATTACAACCATGTTCTTATTGCCTTTTTTATATTCACATCAAACACATACAGATTCCTTATGCAGTAATGATTTACCAGCAGGTTATACCTTCTACAAAACACATTTTCAATTTCACCCTGCACTGAAAACTAATAAAATATTTGTCGAGAAAGATATTTACTGAAAAATGTATCGGATTACATATACAACAAATTTTATTGTACGATGACAATGTTGTAATTAACAACAACGTGGTATTCATAATATACAATTTTTGAAGTTGATATGTTGCTATCTTATGAAATATAAAAACTCATATTATTTGCTTCGCATAGCAACCGTTTTAGTATTAATCTTTTATATTTGAAACTGGAATAATTTTGTTTCGACTTACTTGAATGTTAGGAGTATTAACACAGGGTAATCTTGATTCTGTCGTATTCAGATAATTATATTGCATATTAACTGAAGTACTTTGCTAGAAGTCATCACTATTAACTTTTTATGATATATGATTTCATACGTGAAACTGTATTTTTGCATTTTTCAACTCTTGAATTGGACAATTTGAATAATCTCATTTCTTTTTCAAACCTATAAATTATTTTAGTTACTTCATAACGAATAGGAGTAGTTACGTGAACTATGTTCTTAATTCTTATTACCCTTTTATTTAATTCTGTCAGTCATACTTTACAATTATTTTGTAATTGACGTTGTATGTGTTGTCAATTTATTATCCTCTTTTTTTAACACATTATATTTTTAACAACATTAAGACATTAAGACTCACTATTTATGAACTGAAGTTTTATTTTCAAATAGATAATCGTAGTTAGAAACTTATAAAATATTTAAGGATATTTCAACAGATAATTGTCACCTGCTGGGCCATGGAAGAAGAATGCATGGTGGTATATCTCTAAAATTGTGAAGTAGGGGAAGTAACAGTTGTTCTACCTGAATTTTGCACAAAAACGTTTTAAAAGATGTACAACTAGCAAAGCTACTAGAATCAGGCATTATCAAGGATATTATGGTTAGACAAAAAAGAAAGTAAAAATAGGTTACTGTGTAATTTTTTACATGCAGACTTCCGCATGTTATGTATACAAAATGAGATCTCTCTCCGATTCGTCCAATTTTACTTTTCTAATAATGATATGTGTGAATATGGTAAAAGAAAAAAATTATATAAATCAACTATATTCAAAATTAATTTCGTTTCCAGAATTCCAGATTTTTTGGGTTGGTCTTAACAACGTATGACAGAACTGTGATATCTAGAATAGCAGTTTTTAAGTCACTACTTCGAAAGATGTCCGTAATCCACAAAAAAGTTTTTAGACGGGATACAAGAAACGTGAATAATTTCATGGCATTCAAGCTAAGGAAAAGTAATTGATTGTTTTAGACAATTTTTAGGTTTAATCAGATTCAATACGTCGGGACAAAGGAAACTGGGGGTTTCAAGATAGTTGGGCTTTGTCACAATTGTCATATTCTGGAAATACAATGTTTTAAACAAAAAAAGAGTCTGGACGGAAGGTGCAGTAAAAAATATGTACATGCCATAGAGACATAATGTACAATATTATATATAATTTGACCAGGAGGTTTCGAAAATTAAGTTGGTACAAAACTGATGTATTGATCTTATGAAATTCCATAGGACGGGTTTAAGTTGCAGCGAGGAACATAACTTGTGGCAACTGCTGTAAATAGTATACGTAATATATTTGTATAGTATGTTTTTCACATTCTAATCTATTAATTTTGTTGTAAAAGCAGTTAAAAAGTTTCGAATGTGACACTATTGTATATATGCTTATGAAATAAATAAGCTTGTAACCCCCCTTAACGATCTACTGACTGGGAATGGCAGTATATCAAAACGAGGTTGTGATTGAGATTAAAACTAAAAATAAAAGTCCAACCAAACACTGTCCACAACCATAATATTTATATAAAATTTTAACAATAATATACTAATCAATTAAATAACAAAATATCATAACAGTTTTTATAACACAGAAATACATGCCGCAAAAGTGCATCATCTGTACTTCTCGTTATGTAGAAATTTATGAATATATTACGCAATAAAGATATGGGTGACATTTTTGATTGCATTGCTTAATTTTAGAAAATACAGTTGATTTCAACATTTTTATACGTGAGAATGTACATGAAGAAATTTAGAATGACCGACAAAAGCACATACTTAGATTTTAATTTTAATGCAAAAATATGGCTAAAATGTCACACATACACAATTTATATATTTTGTCTGGTAGGCATAAAAAAATTGTGAACTTTGCAAAGTTTTCCCATTCGCCCCTTCCCCATTAGCGGTCCACGTAGCATGTGAAGATATAGCTTGAATATTAGCAATTGAAGAAAGCACCATTATAAAAGTAAAACTTTCGTGAATTTTTTATATAGTCCATTTTTATCATTAGATTAATCATTCATTCATATTCAGTCATGTTTAGAATATATATCTTTACAAAATTCTTTAAAATGCACCCATTTTAACAGAACCTCTTACATTTTGTGCATTTGGGAATTTTTATAAAGAGAACTACTTTCAAAAATATTCACTTTTCGATGAAACTATTTACTTACTGGCTTGAATCATCAATTCAAAAATTATTATCTTGCGATAAGTTGAGAGCATTATGGGAATTTTGTTCTCAACAATCTCGAACAATTTTTTGGAAAGCGGACTCAATTATTTTTCTGTAATACATTACACATTGACCACATTTAATTCAGACATTCTCCAATTAAACATGTATTTCACAATACTAAGTATATTTATCACTCCAATACGATGCTCTGTGATTAAACAGGGCTATTTTGAATGTCACTTATATATAAGGCAAATATTTTAGCTCGGGCGGAATATTGGTAGGTTATAATCACTTTTTAGGGCGAACAGAAATAATATTGAAATGACAAATAACACACTCAACATAAGTGACATTGACAGAACTGAAAATAGACTGCTAACGATTAAACAAATTCAAAATACGCCTCAGTGATGAAATACCATAAATTTAAAATCTAGAATGATAAAGGAAATTTTTATAACTGAAGTGATTTACATATATTCAGATAGATAAAATTGACAGTATAATTCGTGCTGATAATTACAAATTATTTTTCTGTTCATCTACCATAGGCTTTACAGATGCAGTATTACGCCAGGTTTTATTTATTTATATATTTTATTGTTTTAGGTCCGGAATAATAAAAGAGATTGGTAATTCATATAACGGTATATACGGAGTTAGTAAGAAATTAATAATATTAAGATTTACAAATTTTGCGATGGATTTCTTTGATACGAGGATTTCAAAAAAATTGTCTGTTCGAAAAAAAATATTCGGGTAGAAAATCGATGAAAATGGGATTTTCCGGAAAACTATAAAACAGAATAAAAAACTGACATGTTTTTTGGATCTACAAAATACATAATTGTACATCATTTTTTCCATATATTCACTGTGTTACCACTATGACTTTATACACAGCCCTTATGATGTTTTCCGTGCGCATTTTTCCCCACATCTGGGGTCTGCTGGGGATCTGGGTCTTGCGCCGTTATACATCCGCCATCTTCGAAAATTTTTACGAATGTCGTCTAGGGAAATGCGGTGTCACTACTATGACACAGGCCTTATGGCGTTTTGGTGTGCATTTTTCCCTAGATGTAGGGATTTTTTTAGTAAATCTGTTCCCGAGTGTCTTCTAATCTACTTTATATATATATATATATATATATATATATATATATATATATATATATATATATATATTATCATAATATCAAAAATTCAAATATTTACCAATGAAATTATAGAACGAATTTTGTATAAATGAATAAAATACTGAGATTAAATCAGAAAAGCAATTTGATACGGTTACCATATTTTTCTGTATCTGTATCCTTTTCATAGCAATCAAATCAGCAATTTTGAAGAAATAAATCATCTGTGAGAAAAGAGAAGTTATTAGTCAAATAAAAAAAAAGGTCAAAATTTATCATTTCGGCTAACAAAATTCAACATCCTATAAAAAAATATAAACGTCAAAATAGGACTTGACAGATAAAAAATTTTGGGATTTAAAAATACAAGTAAAGGGATAAAAGGTATTTATTAGAAATATAAATAAAACTGTTTATCAATTAGTTAGTAAGAATTATATATAATGTGAAACTTAATGAATAAGAAAAATGTAAAAAAAACTGTGACTGGTAGCAACTGACGCAGGCAAAATTTGAGAAGAATCCATGGAGACGGATATTTTTGACAGTGATTGATAGATTGAGAAAAGAGACAGTTCCTTTTTGTGAGAAAGATTAGAGAATAATTAATTAAATAAATCGAATTGAACAGCGCAACTTATATTATGAGAAAACCAATCCTGTGAGTAAAATTTGAAGGAAAAAATTCACCAGAATATGACTTAAATTCAGTTCATGAATTAGCGAAATAGAAAAGACGTCAACGTATATAAGGAAGACAATTTATATATAAATCTTATTCCCCGCGACAAACTATTGACCATAAAAGACACTAATTTGCATATTAATAGTGAGTAATTCAAAGACTAACAAAAGCAATACAAGAAAGAAAACTTTAATTTTGAATAGAGTAAGGTTAGGTTAATTGAGTATATATATATATATATATATATATATATATATATAACATTAGAATATAAAGTGTAAATTAAAAACATAGTAATTTCAGGGTGGGTTTTTAGAAAGATTGGGGTTTATTGAATTTGAAAAGAATTAGATAATAAAAATTTTGCAATTTGAATAATGTATAATATTGAATATTTCTGATAAATACAAGTTATCACGTTTATATGAAGTGTAGTTGTTTATTACACTAATTAATTTATATAACATATACGTCCAACGGAACCACTTGAGAAAGATTATTGTGTTCTGATCCAACTGTGAAAAGTAAAATATAGTAGGAGAGAAATACAGGTAACTGATAGAAAATTGGCGCCCGACACAATTTGACAAATTTCATTCTAAAATATATAAATTAAAATCTAATAAAAATTAAATTATAACAAAAACTAACAAAATCATATCAATATATATATATATATATATATATATATATATATATATATATATATATATATATATATATATTGCGGTTATCTACTATACACCTACGTTTCATTCGCAATATTATTAATTTCGAAATAGTAGTCTGACCGTTCCTCAAAGAGGACAACAACTACCTTCCTGGCTAATACCACGCAGTAAATAAATATATATTAATGCACCAAACAGTAATATTACCAAACTCGTAACTCGAAACTGATATCCTTAGAAATGCATACAATTGTAATGCCTATATTCAGGATTCTTTTAATTTTTCATCCTTTATAAATGACAAACAATTACCCTAAAGGTGCGTACAGACATATAACAAAACTTCGTATCGTAACGCCGTCGCGTAACGAGTGTGGACGGCACTGCGTAACACCGTAACACCAGAACATAGTAACATCTCGGAGTTCTATCGGTTGTCGGTTTTTTGACGCCGCATCAAAGAAATGATACGCACTGATGTTGCACCACTTGTTAGCATGTCTGGACAGGTCTGCGGTACACAGTAAAGACGGAACGGCAAAATGTCTCGTTTATAAGATACGCGACGATGTATTGATACGCTATATTTGTTGACACGCCGTATCTTCGATGCGTAACAAACAATTGTTGCGCGACGGAGTTACGATACGAAGTTTTGTTCTATGTCTGTACCCACCTAAAGGCTATGTACTTATCAGTCTTGATGTGGTTTCTTTGTTTAGTAATATTCCTAAACAACTTTTTTAAAATAGCGTTGAAAAAAGAAGGGATCATATAAAAAATTACACCAATATTCTGAAAAATTGCTTTGTAAACATATTAGATTTTATTTTCGATTCCACTTATTGTAACTTTGAAGGAACATATTTTAAACAAATTTTGGGTACACCAATGGGGCAGCTTATAAGTCCAATAGCTACACAGTACGTTACGGATGATCTCTTTGATTCTTGCACACCGAAACTCAACTTCCAACGTCCTTTTTTAAAATAAATTGTTGATGACATTATCTGTGCAATACCTGATTACAATAATGAGCATATTTTAAACATTTTTAATACATACAACAATTACATATAGTTTACTATTGAACATGAGACAGAAAATTGCATTCCTTTTTTAGACATCAGATATAAGAAACGAAAATAATGTAGTACAGTTAGACTGGTATAAAAAACCAATGAATTCTGAGAGGTTCATCAATTATTTTTCAAACCACACAGAAATAATTAAGATCAATTTAGTACTGACTATGCAAAATAGGATTTTAAAAATCTGCCATCCAATATTACAAAAAAAACTTAAATACATTGTATGAAATTTACATAAATAACTCATATCCACTAAAACTATTTAAAAAATTAATTTTTAGCACCAGAATACAAGAAGAAATAATCACAAGTGATAATGATGATAACCATGAAATTGAACCTAAAAAATGTATAGCGATTCCATATATAAACGATGTCTGAACGAACATACTAAATGTTTTTAAACACGAAAACTAAATCCAACTAACTTATAGATATAGATTCACAATTAATAATATTTTTACAAAACAAAATATAAAGATGAAGACTTGAAAAAATCTGTACGAGATCTCCTGCAACAATTGTGACCAAGTTTATTATGGACCCATAATAAAAGTGATATAAAACTTAATAAACAGTCATGCGCTTTAGCCGCACATGGTATAGAAACTGGGCATTATCCAAATTCTAACAATATCAAGGTTGTTTGATCAAAATGGATGACTGCGGGAAACTTATGCTTACCCATTCGCCAAACAGCACAAAGCATCAAGGTTATACATCCGGAATCCCATTATCATAAAAGATACTGCCTAGAATGTTTGATACAGCCTTAAATGAAAATTCACTAGACAAAAAGAGAGAAAGCAACCACGTGAGTGACACTTATGTACGCACATCTTCTTTCATTATACTTATAAGTGTAAACATCTATCTAATAAATGAGTTATAACAGACTTGTTGTGTACTACATTCACTCTTGTTATAGTGACATTTTACTGGAGTAATTAGTGAGAGTAATATACGTTACAACTTTCGCTCGTTAACAATAGCAAATATATGGTAGATAGGACTTCCTTTGTTCATAGCATCATGATTAAGTGACAAGTCAGGGTACTGTTAATCAATACTGTCTCTTAAGTTATAAAGTTAGACACACCAGCACGATTATGGCTCAACCAAAAAACTGTCACTTAAGCTGTGACTTTCTGTGACAATCCAACAATCAGATAACGTACCTCCGTATCAAAAAAGTCCTTATAAAAAAGTACCTTCTCATTCTTAATATGAATTGTTGTTTCAATGTTTCAATAATTGTTAACTCACTTTGATTTTTGATTTATCTACCGTCATTAATACCCTTTTGGTTTATATTATATATATATATATATATATATATATATATATATATATATAAAGATTTAAGTAAATATTGAACTTGAAATTTTGTAAATTCCGAGAAATCGCAAAGGACTAACCACCGGTATTTTTTCAAAATTCCTGTTACGTTATAAGTGGGTGAACTTAGCATCCCCTACCTAAGTTTATATCAAAATCTTTTTCGATATGTAATTTTGTAAAATAAAATTATTATCTTAAAACCTTATTTTAAAACATTTCTCGATCTTAAAGTTTTTTCCTAGAACCAATAGTTTCGCTGAAAAAAAAATAAACAAAGGTATCAAACGGGAAATGCATTTTATTTTTTTTCACCTAAACTTTTGGTTCTAGAAAAAAACTTTTATTTTCCAAAACTAAATATCGAAGAAAATATTTGATATTAAATAAGGTAAGGGATACTAATTTTACTCCCTTATAATGTCACAAGAATGTTGAAAAAATACCGGTGGTTAGTTCTTTGCGAGTGCACGGATGTTACAAAATTTCAAGTTTCTATCTTCACCTACTTTACAAAAAAATAAAGACTTATTTTGTACTAGGAAAAACCCATCATAACTTTATACGGGCAATCACCTCATGAATTTTGCCGCATTCATTTATAAACACTATATATATAAAATGAAGTAAAATTTCGTAAAATACGAGGTTTGTCTATATGAAAAATAAATTTCGGTTTTCTTCTGTACACCTCCATTTTAGTCAAAATTTCAACAATTCCGCAATATTAGTCTGACCGTTCTTCTTGATTTTTGGTCTATTTTAATGAATACTATGTTTTTTATACGTTTTGTTAACGTTTTACCTCAAGTTTGGCATTTCATCAAAATATTATTTGACATTGACAAACGCGATGTATAAATATGTCACTTACTACGTGGATATCAAAATATAATCTGTTTCAATTATATTATGAAGAATGTGTGTCTGTTATTAAAATTTAAGTTTTAATTTGAGAAGAAAGAGCAATTAACCATTTAAATTATTAATAATACATGCAAGGAATTTATAAAAATCAATTATAAATTTTGCATATGTCTTTTTTATCATTAAATCAAAACTTAAAGACAAATTGGCTTCTTATTATAATTGAAACAGATTATATTTTGATAACCATGTATTAAATGACATATTCTTACATCGTGTTTGTAAATATCAGATAATATTTTTACACAGGCCAAAGTTGAGCAGGAACGTCCAAAAGATTTCTATAAAAAACCAGTATTTATTAAAATAGACCAAAAACAATAACTATTTATGTAACAAGTACATAATCTTTATTGGACGAGTCGTGTTTATTGGCAGAACGAGCTTGCGCGCGAGGCCAATAATAAAGACGAGTAACGACTACGAGTAACATACTTAGCTTTATGTTCGATTCAAAAAATGTCTAGGAAAATATTTTTCATTTAGTGAAATTTGCAATAGAAAATATTATATAGTGTGCCTTCTGGTATCAACTTTCGTTTAGCTGAAACCAGTTATGTAACAAATATTCGTGTATTTACCATTAGGAATATTTTTCAAACAGAAAGACTCGATTTTTTTTTCCGGAAATGCATAATTTTCATTGTTCCGACTTTAGAATAGCTGAAACCAGTTACAAGAAAATACGTTTCTGTTTTACAGACAACTTTCTAAGCATGAACACGCAAAAAACTTCTTGCGGAAATATACCATTTTCATTTATTGATAAAATATTGTAGATTTAGATTGATTCGAACTTTAATCGGCGATTCTGTAAAAAGGCTGTACAAAAACGTTCAATAGGCTTTTAAATGTCGTTATATATGAGATTTATTATTGTTAGTATAATCTGTGGTATAAGAGTAGAAATACGGATACCTAGTGGTTAAATGATGTCTTATTTTGTTATAACTGAGCAAAGTCTACCTAAAACTAGGCAGGAAGCTTATGAGTTTGTGAAAAATGTAAAGGACATACCAGTAATATGGATATATTTTCGCATTATTATTTTTCAGAAACAGATTTGGGAATATATAAGTGTTCTAAACGACAACAATGCAAACCTTCATTTTCTGTTGCAAAGGAAACCTGGTTTGAAAATAGTTATCTTTCACCAGAAAAAGAGTTTAGGTAGGTAACTTTTTTTTCTTAAATATTTATATGCAGGATTCTTTTTGGATTCGCTCACGGAGAATCATATGAACGGATATGTGTTGGTGTAAGTGTTTCAGAAGAGAGTTTATCAATGGCAACAATAGCTGCTCGGATGAAGTATTGTCGGGAGATGGTTACCAGTGCTTTTACTTCAATGCAGGCATCTCTGCCGAAAATTGGAGGGCCAGGAATAATAGTGCAGGTTTGTGTCTTGAGCTTTTAAACGATATTAAGCTGATAGGAATAGATATTATTCATTGATCTGTGTTAAAGGTCGGGAAGAGGATTAAACTCAACTTAATATTTTAAGGTTTATATTTTAATAACACATCAACAAATTGAATAAAAGAAATTTTCATTTTTAGATTGACGAATCGAAAGTTGGGAAAAGGAAGTACAATCGTGGACGAGTTATGGAGGGTCATTGGGTTTTGGGAATGATCGCTCAAATCTCAGAAGATCTGAGGCTAGTTGTTTGTCCGCAAACTAAAAGAGATGCTGCTACCCTTATAGAAATTATTAAAAATCATGTGACAGTGGGATCTATTATTCATACGAATGATTGGAAAGCTTACAGTGAACTTTCCAATTATGGTTATATTCATCACACAATAAATCATAGCGTGGAATTTGTGGCGGATGATGGGACACATACTCAGAGGATAGAATCTCAATGGAATGCAGCGAAAAGGTATTTGAGAGGTCAGCATATTCCTGAAGATGAGTTTCCTGATAAACTTTGTGAATACCTTTGGAGGCGGTATTGTAAGAAACATAAGTTAGATCCAATGATTGGACTATTAAATTCAATTAGAATGGAGTACGGTGACTTTAAAGTTCGGCTTTAAAAAGTTATTCCGCAAGGCAAATTTTATTCCTTTATTTGATACTGGTACATATATGTTTATAAGTTGTTTCTTAAAAGTTTACAGTTGCATTTCAGTTTTATTTCCGATAATTTGTACAAAATTTAGTTTTAAAAATGTCATTTGACATTAAAGATGTTATTTAATAAATATTTTTTCTGAGTATGTTGTCCCATTTCGCATATTTTATATATACTTAACAAAAATACGTTTTCATTTATCTGCAAGGCACAACCACTGTACAAATAACACCTAGTAGGAAAATTACATATTTCCTCAGGAGTCCTCTTGCGTAGTTATGTTTAAGAAAGTGTTTGAACTAATAAAGCATGAGGAAGTTTTTATGTAACTGGTTTCAGTTATTCTAAAGTCGGGAAAATGATGCATTTCCGCAGAAAGTTTTTTGTGATTTTGTGTTTGGAGAGGCATCTATATACTGAAAAAAAATAGGTAAAAAACTTTTTAAGTTAAACGGTTTTATGTTAAACATACATTGCAATGTTTAAGATAAATGTACTAAAAACCAAAAAATAATAAAATAGATACAGTCGTGGGAATTATAAACATATGCATAGACTAGACTAAAATAAAACCGTGGGGCACGTCAATTGTCTACAAATTATCGACTTAATGTGCGATAGAAGAACAGTATACGCTTATAAGTAACATTACAAAACAAAAATTTTAATCAACGATTGTAGACAATTGACGTGCCCCACGGTTTTATTTTAGTCTAGTCTATGCATATGTTTATAATTCCCACGACTGTATCTATTTTATTATTTTTTGGTTTTTAGTACATTTATCTTAAACTTGCAATGTATGTTTAACATAAAACCGTTTAACCGTTTTTTTGCCTATTTTTATTTTTTGGTTTTTATTTCGCATTCTGTTTAATTCATTTAGTGCTTCATTATTGCAAGGTTTCTTGCCGGTTAGTTTATTGCAGTCCAACTCCTCTATACGTAGTCCCTGCAAAGATCTTACTCTACTAAGAGCCACGTAGGCTTGACCTTCTTCAAACAGTTTCGCACCTAAGTATACGACTGCGTGATCCACAGTGCTGCCCTGCATTTTATGTATTGTAGAAGCCCATGATAGTATTAAAGGAAACATTCTTCTTTCAGCCGTCCCGTAATTGTACTTAGCTGGAAACTGTATGGTTTTCGGGTGTATAAGATGTACTCCGTCTCTTGCGAAATCAATTCGGACGGAAGGTACATCTGTTGCATACATCTGAGTTCGACGAAATTGAGGCCAAACGCCACACAGTCCTCAACACGATACAAAATCTTGACTTGGGTGGTGGATTCAGGCTGGATTAATCAGATACCTAAATTACAGATTCAATTGCTAAATTTAAATCTTAATATTATACGCCATTTAGTGGCTGCGCCCATCTTAAATATTGAGGTTGTATAGTGCACTGTATTCTTCTCGTCAAGCCCTTTTATTTGTTGATACCCATATTGGTAGGATTGATAAAAAATTGTTATCAGCCATTTGGTAGCGGCGGCCATCTTAGATTTCAATTTTGCATAGTAAATTGTATTCTACTTGTTGAGACCTTTCATTTGATACCCATGTTGATGGGATTGATAAAACCTACGTTATCCGCCATTTTGTAGAGGCCGTTATCTTGGATTTTAATTTTATATAGTATATTGTATTCTACTGGTTGAGCACTTTCATTTGATACCCATATTGATGGGATTGATAAAACCTACGTTATCCGCCATTTTGTAGCGGCCGCCATCTTGGATTTAAATTTTTTATAGTTTATTGTATTTTGCTTGTTGAGCCCTTTCATTTGATACCCATGTTGATGGTATTGATAAAACCTACGTTATCCGCCATTTTGTAGCGGCCGCCATCTTGGATTTCAATTTTTTATAGTATATTGTATTCTGCTTGTTGAGCCCTTTCATTTGATACCCATATTGATGGGATTAATAAAACATAAATTATCCGCCATTTTGTAGCGGCGGCCATCTTGAATTTATAATGATAATGAATAAACATAATTGTATTGTCACCAAAATCCAAAGTGTATACAAAATTTCAGATTAATCGGTTGACAGGAAGAGGGTGAAATTTGAATTACTAAATTTGACCCAAGAATAAATAAAACAAACGGGGTGAGCTAAATAAAACCGTTTAAAAACAAAAAAAATTTTGAAACTGGTTTCAGCAAAAAAAATGCCACCCAAAGTTTTCATATAACTAGTTTCAGTTATTCTAAAGTCGGAAAATCATGCATTTCCGCAGAAAAATGTTTGTGATTTTGTGTTTGGGGAGGCATCTATATACTGAAATTTTTTTCCTTAAACTGGTTTCAGCTAAAAAAAGTTCACCCGCCTTCCGCGTTGTCATAGATACGTAGATGTTTGAAATTTGTAAATGTGTCTGGAATCAACATTAGTAACAATACGGGTAGCGTTATTAATATTAATCTAGTATAATTAGAATGCAATATCTATGTTTGTGTTCTTAGAATGAAAAAATTACGTTTTGTGTATTTCTTGCTTAAAATAAATCGTTATTCTGAAGTTTAATTTTCAAATAATTTGACACTGACAGTAGTCCAATTTACTTTATCATTATGGACTAGTCCAATAAAGTGACAGATTATGGATTTTCAACAGTGTCATACATCAACCTATTATGATTGAGTCGAACATAAAGAACATTTATTGCATAGTTACTGTACATTATGAAATTGACATTAAAAATTCAATAGATCTACATGTCCAACCTGTTTCTTGTATTAGTATTTCGTTGGTCTAATAAATTTTATTTCAAAACTTTGTTCACGATTGAATATAATAACGTAACTAATTCTGGTAAAAGTCTACTTACAAATTCAATCTAAATATGTGAACAATATCGTTTTTGCTTTAAAATATCTGACTCTGTTATAATTAAGAAACAACTATACGACTAAGATCCAGTTTCACCACTTTCTGATAAGTGTCTGATACTTTAAACGGCAGTTTTGTCCTTTCTTATTTTATGCCCCAAGTGACAAAGACAAAAGTTGTGAATAAGCTATTCCTCTTTTCAGAAGGTGGTGAAACTGGCCATAACTGGATAATTTATATCTAAAAATACACAAAATGATGAAGAAAAAATATTTCATCAGTTAAGCTTAATATTTTGCAGTTGTTCAGGTAGTAACTATCTGCTTAATATAAATACATATTCAAATTTTCTCGAAATAAAACAACAAAAAATAAATATAAGGGTTCAAAAGTAAATTATCAATTATCGTTATAAAATCTTCAAATTTTTTAGACAGGTACCAATTCAAAAACTAAATTACTTGCATTACTCAATATTGATGCAAACTTATTTCTCATTTAACTAGTTACAATAAAAATAAAAGACTACTCAAGTGAAACGAATTTTTCAGACAAAAACAAGAGCATTTTTGTTCTTATTATTTTCCCCCAGCATCGCAACTCCTAATACTGAGTAGTGAGTAAACCCTCCTACATGAGATTTCATCCAACCGATTGGTTCTGGTTGCTGTTAGGTATTTATATAACATGAGAATTATATTTGTTGTGTTTGTTCATCACTACAGTCACAAATGCTTCCTTTATCAACTTATTTTATTGTTCTCAGTACATCCTTATCGAGACCTATCTTTTCGGAATGTTTTAAGAAAGTTTATTAGGGACTTGGACGTTTTCGCAAAAATCTTTAAATAGAAAGTTTTATATAAAATTATTGCAGCATGGTCAATGTGTATGTGTTATAGTGCAGTTAAGTTCTGTCTCTATTACTCAGTATATTGAGAAATACAAACTAAACTTTGGTGATAGGTGTTAATCATGACAGAGTAACAGTGACACAATGTTTTAAATTTTATAATTTTACATTACTGAAATTATCTTCCCACAAACACCAATGTTGACGCTTCCATCACAGCTTAGGTGATTTCTAAAGAAACCTCAACATCAGAAATTATCAGGATGAACAAGAAAAATATAAACTAATTCAACTGCTTTCTTATGTATCTTTTGCAAATAACCATTAGCTAAACTTTCACGAAAGAACTAGTGCTGGGACACTACTTCTATAGTTAATTTAACTTGTTATTTAGCAACTCATCTAGATACATTCGATACTGATCATAAAACTATCGATACGAGTTAAACTGAGCTTGTCTATCATAACGAAAATATTTGAAACTTGTAAATTCCATTTTTACTACATAAATTCACATTATACATATCCTCTTTAAACATATAATATGGAAGTAAGGATACTCCATAGATAAAGTACATTATAAAAATACAAAATTTATACGGCAAGTACTTTCATAAATCAGTGTTATTTAATTTTTAGTAAAGGAGGCGTGCTTCCAATAAGAATCTGCATTTCAATGTTGCAGCAGGTGTGACTAAACACCTTGTGAATTTATCGTTTGCTTGCTGCTGGTTGGAGGTCGTACTAAAAATAGTAAGCAGCCACTTCGATGTTATGGTCCAGCAGATATTAGGATCACTTCAAAACAAGACTTACCATTTACGGCGTCAGTTATTGTATAAAGCTGAATTAGAATGTATATATACTCTTACAAAATATCAATATTCTACTATTACAAAGATATCAGATGATATACAAGCTTCGCACAATAAAACTGTAAAAACAGCTTCGCCTCGAGTAGATGAAAACCAGAATATGGAGGACAAAAAATTTTCAAAGCTTACGGCTATGCAAAAATATAAAATATCCGAATACGATTATATCGTTTTTTTCTGCCATAATTGTATTGTTTATTTAAAATTCGGATTCTCAATAATTCAGACAAACTAATTTAATTCCTAGTTAAGTCGGCTCTCAAAGCATAAAATCAGTCAGTCTTCAATAAATGATAGAAATATGAACAGTACAGCAGTTGACATATATATGCATATCCATAAAACGATACTCTCTCCATCAAACTACACTGCACAAACTATCACGTAAAGTTTCATCTCGGTTTATTTAAATGTGCATACATCAGATTTCTGGACTTCCACAAGGTTCAGTTTACAACGCAAACATATTTAGGTAAGCTCAACATCGTCTGTAAAGTAAATGAACAAGAACACTGCCAAAGCAAGAGACTATGATTTTAAAAGTTATTGGATGGTAAATTTAAAATGATTTTATCTGTGACTACAGTTAACGTGTTCATTTGTTTATTTACTCAAAATGAAAAAAAAAATTAACAGAAGCTTCCACAAACGTTTAAAAAACATATGTATTTTGGCGCTGAAAATTGAAGCACATGAGAAATATAATGCGATGTATGTTCTATATACTTATTGATGTTACTGACTGTAAAAGTTCGGATCCGAGATAAAGTATAACGTGTTTGTTGTGAGGCCTTCTGATTCTGAACATAGTCCAAAGCAGCGTGTTTATCCGCCGACGACTATGACAGGGGTGGGGAGGGGCGAGGCCAGTCTCATACGTCCGCAGTTCGAGAACTGATGCTGGGTGTTCGGCTGTGTATCACTACTTTGTGTCCATTTCTTTCTACCAGGACTGCTGTTTGTCGAGCCTCAAGCTCCCCTTCAATGTCGATATCACCTTCGTCACCGGAGTGATCAGTAGCACCTCCGCGGTTTCTTTTGTGTTTTCTCCACGCGTTTTGGATTAATCTAGCACAATATTCCTCCCTTTGCCGCCAAAGCGTAGAACTGACCGGTTCATATCCTACCTCATTCGGTCTACCTTGCACTTCGGCCAATTCAGCAGTTTCTTCAATAGCGTTACCCTTCCGAGCGAAAAAGTCTTTAGTAAGAGCATCTAAGATATCTACACAAAACATGAGATCACCCTTACAGATTGGAATGTCCATTGAAACTATTTTGTATTTATTCGGTTTATGTATTTGTAGGGGAGGTTCCAATACATCCAAGAAGTCGGAAAGTTGATCGTATCTTATGTACTGCGTTCCATCTGGATCGAATTGCTGCCAAATCTCGTAGTACATATCATAGTCATCATCTGTTAGACCCTCCTGCACATCTTCAGTCGCTTGAGAATAATTCTCCAAAATGACGGCAATGTACATGTTTATGACTATGAGGAATGATATAACGAGATAGCTAAGTAAGAATGCTATACCTATCGTGGAATTACCACAATTACCCGTTTCTCCTATTTCGTTGTCTGGTTGCTTACAGTCTTCCTCATTTATGATTCCATCTAAGACGCCATCCCAACCTGCAGAAGTGGACATCTGAAAATATATACACTAGAGAATAAAATATTCATTCTTGAGTTACCTAAATCAAAGATTGAACAAAACGGTAGACTGGTAGTTATCTAGAGCTATAGGGAATATACATGGAGAGATATTATCACGAACTGATCAGACATCTGCGATAGTTCCACAAAAAATCAGGATGCAGATAGAAAATCTCTTAAAAAGAAAATATCAATTGGGTATATATATTATAAATGTTTTACACCTATTTATCCGTTATTTGGAACAGCAATATAACAATAGCAGTTGCCCCATATTATATGTCCAAGGCAAAAAAATATTTATTCAAATTAATTAGTTTGATAAGCCTAGCCCAAGGTGTTATAGGATTGCTGAGTAAATCAGAACAATATTTCTTTTAATAGTGTTTGCTTTAACCCTTATTTTATGAAATCTACTCAAGAAAAATCAAACTAAATGTAGCATAAGAGCTCTATTGTTATTGTTAAATCTGGAATTTGCACCGTCATGGTCCACAAGAAATTTATAATATTAGATAACACACGTGATTAAATTTGGACTAAATATTTTCCTACAATCAACTAAATACTCTGTTTTTGATGAATAATATATAAAACTGTTTTTCAATTTGTGTTTTTAAACATTATTTGAAATTCTTCAAAGAGAGAAACTTTTCGTTCAGAAGTCAATTCAAGTGAAAAGCTTCCTAGCTTTGTCTAAAAAGCTAGTTGCGTTCTAAATAATTACATCGGAATTATTCAACATGCAGCCACATCAAATAATTTTGTTTTTTTAGACTTGTTTTTCCACTACTAGCTATGAAGTTGACAATTGTTATGAAACAGCATACTGGTATAGTCCCTAAATTCGACTCTGTCTAAGCCAGGTATGCAAGTTAAAATTATGGCGGACGCGCAGGGTTTCTCAGAATTGTTTACGAATTGTGACTATCTTATCTAGAGATGTTTTCGTGACCAGTCTTATCTAGAAAATGCCAGAACCAATTGTTTTTGTGTAAGCCGCAGTCCGAAATTTTCTAGTAAAAAAGGCTTTAATATATAAGGGACCGATCAGGAAGAGTTGATAGTTGATAATTTGACATCGGGAGATAAACAAGTAAATAAGTGAATATAAATTAGTGAACTGTTTATATAAATTAGTTTAAGTGAATATACTGTGTATATAATTAAGTGATTTGTTGAGTATATATAAATTAAGTGTTAGTGTTTAGTTTAGTGTTTAAATAAATTAGTAAGTAGCCATACCGTGTGTTTAAAGTTTATCCCACCCGTTTACTGTTTAAATAAATTAGAAAAACATTACATTGGTGTCAGAAGTGGGATAATATTAATAAATTGCTACGTAAAAATGGTCAAGAGACTATGTGATCTGAAAGTGACGGAATTAAGAGCAGAATTGGAAGATCGTGAGTTGGAAACGTCCGGTAAGAAAAGTGAATTAGTAGAAAGACTTAAAGTGGCACTGGAAAATGACGGCATTGATCCAGAATTATTTCTATTCAATGACGAGGCTTCCACCTTAATCTCGTCAATTTCCGCCATGGAAGAAAATGTTTAAACTAACGTGAAAAATGATTTTTCTGCCATGGACGAGAAGATTTCTGCTATGAAGAACGACATCTCTGATAATATGAATGAGGAGATTTCTGCTATGAAGAACGATATTTCTGCTAACATGGACAAACTTTCTGCTGATATCTTATTAATGAAAAATAACATTGCCGCTGACGTGGAAAATAAAATTTCGTCTCTTAAGTCGGATATTGAGGATAAAATCACAACGATGGACGAGAAAATGGAGAATAAAATGACAACTATGGACAAACAAATCAAGAAGTTAGAGAGTGAGATAACAGATTTAAGAACACAAGACACGCCAGCAGAACAAAAGAAGATCGACATATGCAAGCCAGCAACACAACCCAAGACAGAAGATATTAGCAGTTTTGCCCGAGTCAAGGCTCCAACGCTCGACGGAAAGAGACATCGTGGACCAGTTATGTGAAACAATTTGAAGCAGCCGCTAGAGTGAATAATTGGTCCGAAAGGGAGAAGGCAGTAAACTTAACCATCGCGCTTCGGGGAGATGCCTTAGATGTACTTCGAACGATACCTCTGGAAGAAACGGATGATTTCGAGCAGCTGAAGAAGAGGTTGGACATGCGATATGGTCACGAGCATCTAGAACATTTGTACCAATCCCAGCTGAAGAACCGAAGGCAGGCGATTTGCTTATCCATCAGCAGCAGAGAACATGATGCAATGTCTGGGCATCCAAGCCTTTATTGATGGCTTACTTGACCCTAATATGCAGAGGACGCTTCGTTTAGCCCATCCGAAAACATTAGTCGACGCGTTGAGAGCTGCTCTTGAATATGAAGCAGCAACGAAGGCTTCGGGTTACAACAAAGTTAGGACCATCCAAGAAGAAGGCGACGAAGACAAGTTTGACCAGATCGACAGCTTGATCAAAAGTATGATGGACAAGACGCCGAGAAAGATCAGATGCTGGAATTGTGGCGAGCTAGGGCATGTACGCAGTTCATGTAAGCGCCCCAGGACTCCTGCAAACCAAGAACCTCAGTCACAGGAAAACTAGAACGGGTTGGCTACGAGGGGGCAGCACCGACCCATGATCATTCCAAAGACCCTCTCATACTGATAGCGTCGCTCAGGTGTCGCAACGACAGTGTATATGTAGATGGCGAAGTGAATGGCAAGAGATATACTTTGCTAGTAGACACTGGAGCAACTAGAACCATTATACGACCAGAAATAATAAACCTCAAGAAGAAGCTTCTACCAACGAGACTGCGACTGCGGACCGCCACCGTCGAGAGTGCCAACGTTCACGGGGAAACACAAATCCAATTGGGAATTGGCGCAGAAAAGTTCACGCATACGGTAATCGTAGCTGACTTTGAAGAAGACGTGATTCTGGGAATGGACGTGATGAATGTACATGGTTTCCAATTAGACTTTAGAAACAGAACCATTAAAGTGGGTTCCGAGGAGGTATTCCTTCATCCAATTGAAGGCAGTACGGTGTTGGCAGCTGTACAGGAAGACACCGTTCTACCTGCACGAAGCGAAACCATGATAGTAGCACGGCCACAGAGACTCATGGAGGAAGGTACACCGGTTATGATGGAACCAAGGAACCACGACGAGGAGGTTGGCAAAGGAGTACTAATTGGAAAAGGATTCGTTACGTCGGCGAAGGAGATCCCTGTACGATTGATAAACGTGAACGATTACCCAATTACCATCAAGAAGGAAACCAAGATTGGATCCTGCGTACCAGTGACGTCTATAGTTCGTCAAACAACGACAACTGACAATTATAATGTCAGATTTGAACAAATGTTATCAGTAGCTGGTCAATCTTTGGATCGAGCTAAAAAAAGAGAATGAGAGAATTGCTCTTGCAGTATCGAGACCTATTCGTACCAAACGGAGGAAAGACTGGCAGAACATCAGCCGACAAACACAAAATTGATACTGGTAATGCTAAGCCAATTAGACAATCAGCTCGAAGACTTCCACGAACGAAGAGAGAGGAAGCTGAAAGAATAATTCGAGAGATTGCAGAAGAAAAAGTAATAGAACCATCTACTAGTCCATGGGTGTCTCAAGTAGTACTCGTCAAGAAAATGAATGGAACTACGAGATTCTGCGTGGGTTATCGCCAGCTTAACAACGTGACGAAGAAAGACAGCTATCCTCTGCCTCGAATTGACGATACGCTAGATACTTTGGCCGGCAGCAAACTGTTTTCCACCTTGGACCTGAAGTCTGGCTATTGGCAAGTGGAAATGGACCCAGCAGACGGCTTTTACCACCGGATCTGGATTATGGCAATTCAACGTCATTCCATTCGGGCTCTGTAATGCGCCTGCGACATTTGAAAGACTTATGGAAAATGTCATGAGAGGGTTGTCTTGGGAAGACATGCCTGGTCTGTTTGGATGACTTCGTAGTACTGGGGAAGACATTTGACGAGCACTTGAAGAATTTGGAAGACGTGTTCAAACGACTCCAAGCTGCCCAGCTCTTGTTAAACCCGAAGAAATGTCATCTGTTCCAAAACTGAGTCAACTATCTAGGTCATATAGTGAGCAATGAAGGAGTGGCGGTAGATTCAGAGAAAATTGCTTCCATTCAGCAATGGCCGCAACCAACCGACAAACATCAAATTAGGAGTTTTCATGGACTTTGCACGTATCATAGAAGATTTATCAGGAAGTTTGGAGATATTGCCAAGCCTCTATCTCGACTTACGGGAGAATCAAGAGTTTTCCAATGGGACGAAGATTGTCAAACGGCTTTTGAAACCATGAAGGGGCATTTAACCTCGACGCTGATATTAGGATATCCATTACCAGAGGGAGATTTAATTCTTGACACTGACGCAAGCAACGTAGGAATTGGTGGAGTGCTCTCACAGATCAAAGGAGGGCAAGAAAGAGTGCTGGGATATTTCAGTAAAGTCCTCTCCAAACCAGAACGTAACTTCTGCATCACAAGAAGAGAACTTTTGGCGGTAGTGAAGTCCGTGGAGCACTTTTATACCAGTATCTCTATGGTAGGAAGTTTTTAATCCGGACTGATCATGCAGCACTCAAGTGGTTGATGCAGTTCAAGAATCCCGAGGGCTAGATGGATTGAACGACTTCAAGAGTACGATTTCAACATCGAACATCGAGCTGGTGTGAGTCATCGAAATGCCGACTCCCTGTCCAGACGGCCGTCTCCAACAGACTGATCCCACTGCAACAAGGCGGAATCTAGAGAAGCTGCAGTTTCAAGAACTACTGTAGTCGATGAAGAATGGTCACCCCCCAGGATCAGAGAAGATTAGGAAAATGATCCTTGCCTAAAGAAGATTCGGCAATGGAAGAAAGAAAATCGGCGACCTACCTGGCAAGAAGTGTCAAAATGTTCGCCGAAATTCAAGGCGTATTGGGCACAGTGGGACTCCCTTGTTCTGGAAGAAAGGCTGTTGAAAAGAGTCCTTGAAAACGATGATGGTTCCGAGATGAAGAGACAGCTAGTTATCCCGAGAACAAGAGTAGCTGAAGTACTAAAGAAATTACACGACAGTCCATCGGGAGGTCATCTGGGAGTGAACAAAACCCTCCAGCGAATCCGTGAGAGGTTTTATTGGATGAACAGCTCCGATGATGTGAAGGACTGGTGTAAGAAATGTACGACTTGTGCTACGAGTACTGGACCACATCGCAAGAGAAAGGCACCCATGTAACAGTACAATGTTGGAAGCCCTTTCGAAAGGATTGCTCTAGATATCGCTGGACCATTTCCGACGACCGAAAATGGTGGCAAATACATACTGGTTGTAATGGATTATTTCACAAAGTGGATGGAAATTTACTCTATCCCGAACCAAGAGGCCACAACTGTTGCGGATGTATTGGTGAAAGAATTTATCAGCCGATATGGAGTGTCCTTGGAAGTCCACAGCGACCAGGGAAGAAATTTCGAAAGTAATCTATTCCAGGAGATTTGCGAGAAGCTGGGAATGAAGAAGACCAGGACAACAGCATTATATCCACAGTCAGATGGAATGGTCGAGAGAATGAACAGGACTATTGGAAAATACCTGTCCAAAGTAGTATCCAGCCATCAGAGAGATTAGGACCAGTATATTTCCCTATTCGCATTGGCTTATCGATCTGCCGTCAATGAATCCACGGGCGAAACACCTGCGAAAATCCTCTTTGGACGTGAAATGAGGCTTCCTTGTGACCTGGAATTTGGCTGTCGGCCTGGAGAAGATCTAGCAGGAGAAGACTACGTGATCCAAATGAGAAGAAGGCTGGGTGATATTCATGAATTAGTTCGAACAAATCTTCAAGTTGCCAGCGACAGAATTAAAAGTCGGTACGACACGCAGGCCACAGAAGGCGATTTTAAAGAAGGGGACAAAGTATGGTTGCACAACACGACGAGGAGAACAGGATTTTCTCCAAAATTACAAAAATCCTGGGAAGGTCCATACTTAATCAAGAAAAGGATCAATGATGTTATATATCGCATAAGCAAGATCCCCAACGGAAATCCAAAAGCGGTTCACCAAAACCGACTAGCGCCATTCGAAGGAGACCCTGACCTAGAGGAAGGAGTAAACCTCATTCGAGATGTGTCTGACCCTATCTTCGATGAATTTATGGGCGCGTATGGAGGTACCGGGAAAGCTAGATATGGAGTCACTTCGGAACAACAACAAGATTTGTTCACTCTCTCGGAAGATTATTCACTGGCATACAACATTCCCGCCCGTATCAAGAACGCACGAGGGTTGGCAACCGTTTTTCGAAAGAAGTTCGGGAAAATTAGAAAAACTTGAAGACCAGATTCCAGCCCCTGGCAAGACACTGAAACTGAAACATAATTCGCGGTACGTCTTCTACGTGGTAACTAAAAATGAATTTCAAGATCGATCTACCTACCGCGACCGCGATGTGTGGGAAGCACTTCTAAACCTACGAGACCATGTGTTGGAATCCAGCGTGAAGAAACTGGCTATGCCTAAGATAGCGAGTAACCAGTTGGATTGGCGAATCATCAGGAACATGGTAGAGATTATCTTTCAAGATACCGGTGTCCAGATAATAATTTGCAGCTACCACCCCCGTTATCAGTATCCGATGAAGACGGTGCCCTGCAATTTCCATAAGATCGGAACGTGTAGAAATGGGGCCAGTTGCCGATTCAAACATCCAATCTCGGCTACACAAAAGTTCAGGGAGGAACTTCCATTCAAGGAGGGGGTAATGTTACGAAACAGCACACTGGTATAGTCCCTAAATTCGACTCTGTCTAAGCCAGGTATGAAAGTTAAAATTATGGCGGACGCGGAGGGTTTCTTAGAATTATTTACGAATTGTGACTATCTTATCTAGAGATGTTTTTGTGACCAGTCTTATCTAGAAAATGCCAGAACCAATTGTTTTTGTGTAAGCCGCAGTCCGGAATTTTCTAGTAAAAAAGGCTTTAATATATAAGGGACCGATCAGGAAGAGTTGATAGTTGATAATTTGACATCGTGAGATAAACAAGTAAATATAAATTAGTGAACTGTTTATATTAATTAGTTTAAGTGAATATACTGTGTATATAATTAAGTGATTAGTTGAGTACATATAAATTAAGTGTTAGTGATTAGTTTAGTGTTTAAATAAATTAGTAAGTAGCCATACCGTGGGTTTGAAGTTTATCCCACCCGTTTACTGTTTAAATAAATTAGAAAAACATTACACAATCATTGCGTCTTCTAGCTAACTGAGAAGTTGAGTTTCTCTATAAGTCGTCAATAATCTTTTCCCAGAGATAGTAGTTTAACAAAAACTTGTGCAACATAATTTTGTATATCCAGGATATTGCCATTAACGTATTTACTGCTTGAAATTACCTAACACGATAAAATTATTAGAATAAAAATGCCATTAGTTTAAAATTCGCACTCAACCAATAATGACTGATGACATCCCGTAACTACAACATGGCGATTTGGGTGCGTTCAGAAAACACAACTGTGGCACAACCGATGGGTGAATGTTCTGTGATCAGTGAGCGAAACTCAACATGTTTGGTAAGGGGACGCCATTTTTCTGAGCACAACACGTTGCAGATTGTGATGTTCTTATTTCTTACTGTTTTAATATTAGTGCAATAAATACATAAGTAATACAACATAACATTATACGCTGTAATTATTTCTTCATAATAATTCTTGTTTTTCTCACGAATGGTTCCTGCAAATCTTCTACTGCATGGGCTATAATATTTCTGTTTATATCAATTATATTACCATCATCTAATAACGCAAGAATTATATTGTATCTAGCCATAATTTTAATTTTCCAATACTTATACTTTCCAAAAAATTATCGTTCAGAAGACACACGTCAACTATTCGTTGCTGAGTGAGCGCTCACTCAACGGTTGAGAAGTTATGTTTTCTAAACGCACCCGTTGTTTGGAATTAAGTTTTACTAGTGAAAATGTCAATCTGCATCAGACTACTTGATTTTTGTTTTATTAATGGAAAAGCGAATTTGCATGCCAATACTACTAGATTTTTACAAGAAACATTTTTATTTTTAATTTGTGTCTTAAATTTGGCTAGTAGTGGAAAAAATTGTATATACACTACGGCGGTAAACACATTTATAGGCCTCGCACCTTATTCAGCTCTGGGCAAAGCTGCTCGCGTCAATAATAACAGTCTTCACCACCTTGATATATAATATACTATTAGATTTCCCTACAACGTAGTGAAAATTAAAACAAATTTTGTAAACTTACCTGAAATAGAAGAATCATTGACTGTCCAAAGGTTTTGAAGTTATAGACGTCATCGAGTCCGCTTTTGTCCTTGACGTGCATGAAGAATGACATTCCGAAGATAGCGAAGATAAACATGACCAAAAACAGTAGTAAGCATATGTTGAAAAGGGCAGGCAGTGACATGGCAAGTGCGAAAAGCAGTGTGCGGATTCCTTTTGCTCCCTTGACCAATCGAAGAACTCTACCAACTTTCGCAACTCGAACAACTCTCAATAAAGTCGGTGACACAAAGTATTTTTCAATAATATCACTTAGCACCAGTCCCAAAATTGATAATATAACAACCACTAAATCAAAAAGATTCCAAGGTTCCGTAAAATAATGATAACGCAAAGCAAACATTTTCATGAGGCACTCGGTACTAAATATAACTATGAAAATCATATTTAGGGAGTCCAAAACTTTGGTAAACGTGTCTTTCTGTTTGTAATGGTCCATTGTCATCGTCAACATATTTAAACCTATAAACAACATGATGATCATGTCAAACTTCTTATTGGTGACTATCTCGAAGACTATGGCTTGAGGTCTCCACTGAAAACAAAAACGATTATTAACATGAAAGCATGGTATGTCATATGATCAAAAGGCGTATTATATTGAGACTAGGGTTGTATCGTTTGTAACCGTCATTTGCAAGATTTTTCTTTTACGTGGTACCAGATGTTCCTATTGAATATATGGAATGAGAAAGTAAATATGACTTGACTGCCAATGAGCAAATGACTGGATGAAGATATTGCTCAGAAAGTCAGCATATTACTATAAACAATAGTGTAATGATGAATTCCTCTGAAGTCAATTATTGACGAAGCAAAATGGTGGAGACTACTCTAAACAGAGTAGGTATAAGCATGTATAAGAGTCAATTCTAATATATAAATTTGAGATGACCAGGGTGCACCAGGAAGTTGAACGACGTATTACTTAAGTAGAATGGTAAACCAATAAGAATGTTATTCTACTGATGATTATTACTTAGATTTCTGAGAGTAGGTATAATTTAACAATAATATCAACAAATACATAGATTCAACATTATTTCTGTCCCTAACCTGTTGAATGAATTTTAGTAGATTTTAGTGCCCAACATAGTACCTACTTAATAATAGTAATAATAAACGGCTATATTAAATTTCACCTAATTACAAAATACTAACTGTAGTTATACAGTAATGAAAATACATAAAACTGAGTGAAACTAAAGGGCGATGTTCAGTTCCTACGATAACAAAAAAAGATTATCGAAGACCTGCTCTTCCACTTAACCCTGTCGCTACAAGAACAAAAATGATAGTAACATATAGATAGCACGAGTAAAATTTACATGGTCAAATCAAGACTCATCACAGTAAATGACACTTAACTTGATTCTGTTTATGTAGAGTAATATTAATTTTGGATGTTCGTTAATATTAAATATGTTTTTCTAAGATAAGAACTTAACTCAAACAAATTTCTTACCCTTGGTCTTGGAATAGCTTTCATAGGTTTCTTGGATCCCATTTTCTTCATCGCGTTGTAATATTTCTTCTGATCCTCAGTCATGAACATTTCCAGTGATCCTCCTGCGTATAAATTACTCAAATGATTTTATAATCTTTGAAAAACGCGTTTAAGATTACTATAGATAAAATGAACGGATGATGTTAAATACAGTTATATGGTATATCTAATTAAATATAAAAAAAAGTAATAGGTCTTCAAGACGTAGGGCTGACACAACATTCTCTTCCTCCCAATCCCACTTAAAATTTTTATTCCACTCTTCTTTGGTTTATGCTTTCTCTCTTCAGTCTGTGATATTTAAAACTCCTAAGTCCGATACAGTTGTACTCTTCTCTTACTTACCTACCCTCACATTTATTACTCTTCGAGTTTCTGTGTGTTTAAATTTTAGGCATTCTAATTTCTCACAATCGCTTCATATGTCCCAATCATTTTAACTTTTGTACATTCACAGAATTTGCTATATATGAGGCAATATATGATTATAGCTCGTGCAAATCTCTATTTGTTCTTCTTCTCCATCTGTTTTACCTCCGCCGTACACTACTATCAGATCTTTCCTCTACTGTCTTTTCATCTGTTTTCACTCTGCATGATTAAGCGTCCATGTTTCGCAGGCACATGTTGCCGTGGGCCTGATTGCTGTCATGTACGAACTTGCTTCGGTCTTTTTGGATATATGTTTGACATCTTCAATATTCCGAATGTTTTGTTACCTTTTGTTATTCTAATGCCTTTCTCTTGGTAACACTTCTCATTTGTTGTAATTCCCAAGTATATAAATTCCTCCACAATTCTAAAGGTGTTTTACTTGCCACCGTTAGCCATCACTATCAGTCATTCCAACTCCTCTTGTGTTTGTCGCATTAACATGTAATTAGATTTTATTTCTTCAATTATTCGTTCAAATATTACCACATATTTTTTCAATTTTCTTGTCACTCTTTGTAACTCCTTTTTGGTTCTTGCCATTAAAGTTAGGTTATCTGCAAACATCAGGAAAAGGGGATTATTATTAAATATAATCCCTGTTGACATCCCTTCTCACTATCTTCTCCAATACCAAACCAAAAGCACTGCGGATAGATCTCTTTTGATTTAAAATTCTAACGACCTTTGACCTTCCCAAGCTTTTTGTCATTTCCAGTGTTCTTCTTACGAGACATAGCTTTGTTGGTGTTTCCAGATTACTCAGGGCTTGGTACATTTTTAGTGGTCTACTCTATTTAGGCTTACCACATTGTCTGCCTTTAAATTCTCTTGATGCTTCTAATTTCGATTAAACCTCAGTAAATAGTTTATAGTTGTTTCTTTATGTTTCTCAATTTATTAACTAAACAGCAAAGATATCAATTGACATATCTCTAAATATGTGCAATAGCGTTAAAGTTAAATATTTCGGATAACAATGAAAGTTTGTCAAAATTGTTACAAACATTGAGACTATGAAAAATGAGTGAAACAAAATTCAAACATAATCTGATATTGTGAAAATTTCTCATGAAAATTGTACAAAGATGCCGAAAATCTAGTCATACTCAAAAAATATTAAAAAACAATACTTATCTTCTTTTTCTGCTCATTGAAGTTATCAATAATGACTCCTATGAACAGGTTGAGAGTGAAGAAAGATCCAAAGATAATGAAGAATACAAAGTAGAGATACATATAGATGTTGGTTTCTCTAATAGGCTGTTTATACATCTGAAAAAAATGGAAATATTGGTATGCATATGCACAACTTTTTGTGATACATACATCTTCATTGGTTTGATGGAAGTTGATTATTTCGGAAAATGAATGTATACTTTTAGTACAGTCAATAGAGGAGCACGTAACTCTTGTCCATAATGCACTATTATGATTATTTAATGACTTTTGGACCCATAGCTCTTTTTATAATTGTTCAAAAAATAAAATGGTAATGACTTAATTTGTACATCTATAAATTTTGTACAACTTTACTTTAAATTTTTTTTCTTAAATTAATATTTTTGAAGTTGTAACGCATTTAAGAAATACTGAGTTTAGACGGTTAACGCCAGTCTGTGCCTGAAGAAGGCACTGAGAAAAAAAACAGCCCGTGGAAGTTGAGCAAGCTGGCAAGAATATCTTTATTGCGCTCTATGGTCATAATCCAAATGAAACGACACTCAACTACCTGTGATATTGCAATTAGATTCGCTTATCGACAGAAAATAAAATAAATTTAACATCTCTACATCCAACAGAAAATGCTGCGAAGTACCAATCTTGCCGCACTTACCAGCAAGTTCAAGCCTGGTTGGGAAATTATTTGGATCCTGAAGAATGGGGTTGGACACGCACACCACAGGGTCTTCAATCAATCGCGTCGAGAATCCCAATTTCACCACCCAGTCTGCTAGAGTGTATTTCATGAAAATGCAGAACTAGATGTGGTAGAACCTGAGGGTGAAAATCAGGGTTGGACTTCACGAAAATCTATGAGAATTGCACAGAAGAAACGTGCTCGAATCAGCTGAAAAGAAGCGTCAACGATAGCGAATTGTACGACGTTGAAGAATATATTGTAGATAACGCCGACGAAAAATGAATTGGGGCGGTGAGATATTTATGTTCCACCGAAGAAGGAGACGGAGATATAATTGAATCTTCACCGGCCGCTAAACGCGCAAGGTTCGAATAAGGTTTCTTATTCATTTTGTGTTGTACGTTTTTCAAAATAAATTTTTCATGTCTTTTTACATAAATTTCCCGTGTCCTTATCCCTTTGTTTCATTATGCCCTCAGTGTATAATTATTTATTTGATAATAATCGAGGAGCGATCCGAAGTAAAGTACTATTTAATTGTATAAAATATAATAAAAATTAAAAATAAATATCAACGGGTAGTGCAACATTGAACGCGGTATAACCTCAAAAATTTATTTGATAAAAAAGATCGGACATCTAATTATCTACAATAAAGTTTATTATCATTTTTAGCCTCAAGTGCACGGTTGCGGAGATATAGGCCGAAACGGTTCTTCTCAATATGCCGGCATGTCCGCCCTCCAAATTTGTAAGAATTTTGTGCATTTACATTTAGTACGTAATACTGAACCTATTTAAGAAATAATACCTGCAACTTAGTGCAAGAAAAAATCCTTTATTGACTGTACTATTACTTATGTCTTAAGCATATCTACCTGTATATTGTGTAAGGCATGGATTGGTAGTTGAGCTATTTTTGCATATTTCTCTTCACTCGCACCTACATTGTGCTTGTCGAATTTTACTCTTCCCACATCAGCGGCTTCCCTTCCTTCATCTTGCCATGTTCTCGGTCTTTATATTTTTTTTGTTGTCCTTAGTTGATACATTTTTCTCAGTAATTCCGTCGCGATCATTCTTTTAATTTGTACCTCCATCGAAGTTGTTTTTCTCCTATTACTTGGTAATTGTTTTTTTGGGTTGAATCATTTCTGAATGTTTAGTTATTGATTCTGTCTAATCTTGTCTTGTTCTTTTTTCAGCCTGCGATAATGCATTGTTGCATCTCTCTTTTTTTGCAATATCATTCAAATACCGTATTTTTATTGCCTTTTGCGTTTGACTTAATATGATTATGGCCCTTTTGATGACCCTGTTTGGTCTCAAACTGAATTTAGGATACACATACGTATCTTCAAGTTTCCGTCTTATTCTTGTTTCTAGGATTTTTGCGTATATCAACGCAAAGTATAGCAAAGTAAAATTCAGTTTCATTACTTCGCTTATCAAATTATAATTGTTCATTTTCAATATTATCAACGAACTTTGAACAATAGAAACAATTTTAAAAAATGAAACTTTCGAAAATAATTTAATATTACTGAGCGAGCCTAATGTCATGCTCGGCAGTGTAATACAACAGAACAATACAATAAATATCCATGTTAATATCAAAAGCAGGTGAAATGAGACAAGGTAACCGTGTTGAATTAAGCAGAATGAACCCAATACTACTCTAACTAAATTAAGAGTATACAGGTTGAAAGTTCATAATCTTCAACTGTATATACATATATAAGCACCTATTAGCGTCTTCTCCTAACAAGCAGTTGTCTTGTTTAGTTGTATGTTGTATACCAGATTATAACAAACGATGTTCGAGTTATTATATGTTTTAAAGAACTTCATGTTCAGCCGATTACAAACAAAATCTTGATTCGAATACAGCTCATTTTCAATTGTTTCTATTATATATGAAAATGTGAATACATATGTATATGAGTGTACGGTTGTATATGCATATATTGAAATAGTAACTATTTGTTCATGTTATAAATTTTCTAATGTGAAATTTCTTAATTATGTATCGCATATAAGTATCCCAGGGATACTCAACACAACCTGACACATTATATATTTAATTCATATATCCATGAATATTATCAACTTATAAACTTACTTCTCTGGAATCGATAGCGTCGTTCATTATTTGGATCCAACCTTTGAACGTGGCTACTTGAAACAAACACAGATATGCTTTACCGACGTGATCGAAATTCATTGGCGAATTATCCCACGTGTAGTTTTCTGCTTTACACGCGTTCACGTCAGGTATTATTTCGTAACTTAACGTTGACTTATTACTATCCACACACTGGAAAGAAACACTGAATTTATCAAATTTATCCAAAAAAATTTTAGATAAAAGTTTACCTTATAGTATTTACCCGCGAATAACTGCACACCCATGATAGCAAATATCAACCAAAATATTAAGCACACTAGCAGTACATTGAAGATGGATGGTATAGCTTGAACCAATGCATTTACTACTACCTATAGGACAAAGTCATGAGTTAGTAAGTTCTAGCTCCTCAACACAATGAACTTAAGCTAATAAATAAAGGCTACTAGTGTAGGGATGGGTCCTTATGGATCTATGTATTATGATTGAGTCGGATTTCTATTTATAACGAAACGCCTGCAATGTATACGCGAACATATTACATTATCTTTAGTGAAGACACGGACTGCATTATATCAGCAATCAATTTGATATGCGATTTAACACAATTTGACTGTTTTCCGAGGAAAATATTTCTCTGGCTATATGTCCATTTGAGCTTGCAGTCGAAAGGAGGATTGTATAAGCTATAGGCTGCAGTTTCGGCCTTTCTTGGCTTCGTCAGTACAGCATATATGCGTGAAGACTCTCGAATTTGAACGAAACAGAGATATAGGATTAATTTCCTCTGTAAGGCTGCAGTTGGATGTTTTTGTTTGGAGCTTCGTTCATGCGGCGCTCGCAGATGAGTTGGGTATTATTAGTAGTTAAAAAAGTGTCTAGAATTGAGATGGTAAAAAAGTGTCTAGAATTGTAATGGTTAAAAGGTTTATAGAATTGAGAGTGATGGAGCGGGTTTTCGCTAGAAAATGACTGTGAAGAAGGGCTCGCTCAATCAGCAACTGGGCTTACTGTTGAGAAACGTGGTTGAAAGATGTCTAGAATGTGAAATAAAAAAGTATCTAGAATTGGTTGTGTTAGCGGACTCTTGAGAGAAAAGCGACTAGGAGACATTTAAGAAAGGTGTACAGAATGATAGTGGATGGCGACGGTGGACTTTTATTGTGCTCGAGGAGGCGAGTTTGCTGGAGTTTGATATCGTTTTAATCGGCGATGTGGTTTCAAACAGTAATAGCAACAACCAAGCAAATGCAGGCGGGTACAGCTGCGGCTGTATTATTCCTTGTCGTCGTCTACTTCGAACCGCTAATCTAAACGGTCGATTATTCAGTCATATCACAGGAAACTGTGAAAATGAGATTCATTTAGAGGTGCTGTAGATGTGTAGAGACGGGAATTTCTATTTACAAATTGGCACAGTAGATTGAACAAGCGGGTTGATAAAAACATGGTTGATTAGGGCACGTACCGAGTATTTGTTTAGGAATTATAAATGATGGCTGGAAAATTAAAGCGGTTCGGTACCTTCGAACTTACTGCTCTAACCAGTATGCTCCTAAGACTGGAAAGTTCGGAGAATTCTGACTTAAGGTATCGGTAAGATATTTTTAATATTGTGGATCTTTAAGCAATATGGCTTCAAGGCAATGCTGAAGATCTGATTACACTTCAAAAAAATGATACACATACATTATAAGCACACTGAATATTTTAGAAAGATGAAATGAATCGTGCGAAAGTTACAAATAAAAAATAAATTTAAAGTTTGAGT
Source organism: Galeruca laticollis (assembly GCA_963921935.1). Lineage (NCBI taxonomy): Eukaryota > Metazoa > Arthropoda > Insecta > Coleoptera > Chrysomelidae > Galeruca > Galeruca laticollis. The sequence goes on from OY998180.1 coordinate 172,352,328, forward strand.
TTTGGAATCTTCTAGTTCGAAAATTGAAATCCTGTAGATATCTCAGATCGCGTTAATATGTAATATTTTGTGTATGCATAAAAATACAAACTATAGACTTGAAAATGACTAATATTAAATTTTCAATGCTATCAGTTAGTTGAAAAATTTGATATGGATATAATAAATTTGATGATCATTTATCATTTTTTATAATTGTAATATTTTACTGTTTGTTCCTGATTAACTATTGTGAATTGGTTCCTGTCAAACTGTTCAACATATTTGAAAACGAACGTATACAGAAAAGGAATGTCGATAGTACTAAGGAATCAAAAAGTAAATGGTTTTAGAGAAAAATATGCGATGAAAGGATTCTGAAAAATGGCCTAATTTTAATATAAACATTTAGATTAATAAGAGTATCAGGAAAATAAAAGTATAAAATACTGCAATCGGCCATATTGACCGAAACAGCGCATGACGTCACATCTCAGTAAATCAGTGATGCTAAGCTTTTATAAGAGACCAACAAAAAAAAATCCCTACATTTTCCCATTCATAAAATTAAATTTCCCTTTTTCCCCTACATTAAAATTTGATAAATGGAAATATGTTTTCTTAAAATTTATTTTGACAAAAAAGTATCGTTATTATAAATCAAAATGCAAATTAAGATTAATTTGTTGTCTCCATTTTACTCGCCTTTTTTTCGGCTCAGCAGTATCGCTTTCCTCAGAACTGGAAGTTGACTCTATTTTCTGCATTTTTATTCTAAAATAACTATTAAGGCGATATAGTTTTTTAAGTAAAATTATTTGCTACTTACTGTTATTTTACTTTATATTGTAGGTTAAAGTATAAAGAAAATAGTCTAAACCTCAAATTACTATGAACGAATTTCTCCTAAATTTTTAGCAAACTGTAAATTTCTGTCCTATCAATCACCTCCGTGAGTATTTCTTGAACTATTGTTGTGATTACGCGTTTCGATCGATCCCTACATCATTTCATACACATATGTCCATCATTTTGCTACAACTCCCACCAATACTAAATAAATCTCAAAGTCAGATAAACAGTATGCAAAAAAATGATTTATTCTTATGGAGTGAAAAATTTACAATGTACCACTTACATTTAAAATTAAAGTAGTATAGTAAAAAATATTTTTTTTATAAAATTAATAATTAGTATTTCCTCCATTGGCCTGTATGCATTACTGTAGGCGATTTGGCATGCTGTCGATTAAATGGTCGAGCTGGGCTTGCGGAATTCTCTCCCATTCTTCACGAGCAGCATCTTTTAGTTCTCGCAGTGTAATAGGGGGATTGTTTCGCTTCTTAATGCCTGTTTTGAGAATGTCCCAGGCATGTTCAATGACGTTCATGTCAGGGGAATTCGAGGGCCACCATATGGTGGATATTCCTTCTTCTTTCATAAAATTTTGTACTGCTGCTGTTCGATGCGGAGGTGCGTTGTCATGCATGAAAACAAATCTATCACCTACTGCCCCTCGGAATAGACGCACGATAGGATGTAAAACCTCCTATGTATACAGTACCAGTGACTCTTCTCTCCAGAACCAGTAGAGGCGTCCGTGTGCCACTCATAATACCACCCCAAACCATAATGCTCCCACCTTCAAATAGGAAACGCGGTTGGGCTGTTTCTAGTCAGGCTTGTCGTCCTGAGGCCCTCCAAATTAGTGTTCTTCGCGAATCGGAAACAAAGGCAATTTTTGAATCATCAGAGAACATCACGTTATTCCAGTTAGGACCATGATGTACCATTTCTCGAGCCCATTGCAACCTTACAATTTTGTGTTCATAGGTTAGTTTGGGCACACGTAAGGGTCTTCTACTATACAAATTCACTGCATTTCTACAATTTCTCTGGATATACTACTTGTAGATTCCAGACGATTTCTTCGAGCTATCAATGTTATCTGCCGGTCTTGTGCTGCTTTTGTACATCGATTTCTGCCACCTCTGTGGCGATCCTTCACGTCATTTTTGTCTTGAAGTTTCCTTTGAGTTTTCGATACAGCACTTTGAGTGACGCCAATAATATTGGCGATATCACGTTGAATAAAGCCCTGTTGTAAGAATGCAATTTCTCCAGATCTGTCGAAATGAGATATCATGTTTCTAGGCATTTTTAAACGGCTCGAATGAAATTTAAACAAGAACCGAAATAATGTGTAAATACCAAAATCAGTTTAATGTGACCAAATTGCTACAAAAACTAATCAAATTTTTGATAATTTTCATTTAAAAACGCTCTAGAATAAATATCAACAACAGTTTTTAAACTACCATAGGCGTAGATATATTATTTGTATGTATTCCAAACATTTGGACATATGTGTATAAGGCAAATAGCTCAAATCTCTAATTTGGACACAATTGATTTGTTGATGTTGGGAGAGTTTCTTGCATCAAATAAAAACGTCTGCTCGTCTGAATTTCGAAAAGTGAAAACTTCCTTGTAAGTACATTATTATTAATCTAAATAAAATTTAATTCACACACGCGATTTTTAAACTGTGATACGCTATTTTTGAGGTTAGGTTATCAGTTTATTGACATGCTAGTGGCGTTCGATTTGCGCGCTCGAGCAAAATCGAGTGTAACGTTCGGGTTCTTTTTGACTCCTGCTTGAAGCCCACAGGTGCACAAACTTTCTTCTCCTCTTTGTCCTCGAGCACCAACAATTTGATTCGTGTTTCATGCACATATGCACATTGAGGTTATACTTCGTTTGTGATTTGTGTTATTATAGTAGTATTGATTATCATTTTTTCAATAATTTCATTTATGTCAGAGGCATAAGAAACGAGAAACCCATAAATTACAAATAACTAACGATAGAAATTATTTCTGAGGTTATATGGTGCACAAGCTATAACGCACCTTTCTGCTGCAAGCTATTTTTGCCAGAAAAGGGTTACAATGACAACCTTGGCAGAGGGGTATGCCTCGAGCGCTAATACTCTCTCAACGTGGAGAATACATGTTCGTTGTTAAATAGTTAACAACGATCCCAGAGTAGCCTAGTGGAGAAACGATAATCCAGGGGGCGTGCTAGAAAAACCCTTTCACAAGCGACAAGGGTATGTATGTAATGGGCTTTAATCGTTACATCCCTCGTGATATGATTACCGGTGGCTGTGTATTTGTAAGATTTTTACTTATTTCAGAAATTTGCCATTTATTCACTTATTTATGTGTTACAGACCTTCCTTGTCTTGGTTATAAAGAAATAAAAGAGGTATATTTAGTGTCAACATAATATCTGGTTACATTGCACAAAAAAGTATTTATATAATAAAACGGTTTGTTCGGGATTTCAGAGCCGACCCTTCCTTTTTTTAGTGTCAGATACGTTTGTTCAGCAATCTTAACGGATACACACACATTACGGTTTTTTTCCTATCTTAACCTGGCTTTTTCTGTAAATGGATTAAAATTTGTCTTTTAGTTTCTGAAATTACAACATTGATTTATTTTAAACGAAATACGGTGACAGATAAAACCTTGCAAATAATCTCGTAATAATTGGAAGTTCCGAAAAACTATTGTTATTAAATAATATAAAACATAAAATAGAACAATTGCGGGAATTGTGAAAGATATATAGCGCTCGGGCTTCTAAAAATAGCTTTCAAAACTCATTTCTGAATTCTAGAAATCATGCCACTCAGGCTCTAAAAATTAACTTTGGAAATATTATTCCCTACTTGTTTAAAACAAAATTTCGCGGAGGAGACCTATCAGAATCTGTTTAGAACTCAATCTCTAGAAATAGACTCTTCAGGCACCTCCTCGTTCCTATAAATACATGTTCGCTAACTAAATTTAAACAAATAACTGTCTATATAATTCCTATATTTGCAAAATAAGAGAACTAATTACTTTTTAATATCTTTTGAATAAATAATTTAAACGGTGAATTTTATGGTTCGGTGATTCCAGTCAGGCTTACAACTACACTACTTACTGATTTTTCAAAAATCATTTCCAAGTGAGCTCAAAATTCAAACATACTCCCACTACTGACATAATGGGGGAATTATGCTCGCGCATTGCTACCTATACAGGAATGCTAAGCAAATACCGCGTTAAAAATGAACTTCAAACTTAATTAAAAATAAATTTAAAAAACCCAAAAACTCCGAAATAATACTACAGTACTATTTCTGGAGATGTTTCACAAAATAAGTAACTTTGTTACAAAACAAGTGTTCTATTCAAATTTCTCGTATCACTATCTAGTACTCAGCCTGAGCAGCGTGGGCTGGGCTGCTCGAACCTGGAAATCAAACGCCACTATTATAATACTTGTAATGTCATATCTTCTTCTTCTTTTTTCTATTCATATTTTTGACACACGAAAAATGTATTGTTGATGTTCTTCGTTTGTTATATATAATATATAATGATATATATAAACTAATTTTAGATCCAGGAAGACGTCCGAGTGGCATGTGCATGAAAGTGCAGCTTTTTCCTAATTAAATTGAAGAGATACATAGTGCTGGGTGGAGTTAAGCCCAATAAAAGAAAAAGAAGAAGACATTCTTCGTTAAACATATACACAATACAATATCTACTGAGGCGTGACGTAACATGCGTTTTCGCGCATATTCAAAGTAGATAGAATAAATTGCTAATGTATTTTTCGGAAATAGCAGATGTGTACCTACTCTGTACAAGGGGTTTTCTTATAAATTATAGGTATAACGTAACTATGAACAGGTGGTTACATACTTCTAATCGTTTCTTATAATAAACCCAATTGAAAACTTTTCATACATATTAGTTCATTTTCCGTATTGTTTTATGTTCAGATGTTCAGAATGAGTATGATAGTTGCATCACATAATAGCTGTTTTTTACTTACCCTCATCCCCTGCATACGAGACATGGCACGCAAAGGTCTGAGAGCTCTTAATGTTCTCATAGTCTTGAAAGCCTGAATGCCACCTGCTCCTGCGAGAGAAGCCACGAAATTTATAAGAGACACCATTACAATAAGAAAATCCAGCCAGCACCATGCATTCGTAAAGTATTTTTGGAAACCCATAGCCAACCACTTTATTAACATCTCAAAGAAGAATATGACGGTAAATATCCTATCCATGTAATACAGAATATCTTGCAAAATGGGCCGTTGAGACAAATGAACATCTTCCAAAGCTAAAGCTAAACTACTGAGCAAGATCATGGTAATTACTGCTGTTTCAAAGTACTTATTTTCTATGAGCTGAAACGTCTTATAACGAAGGTTTCCCCAGCCTTGCCAGAATGGAGAATCTTCGTCACCGGCCAAAAATGGAAATTTCTTATAACATTTTTCTGGAAAACAATCGACAGAGTATTCGTCTATTATAATGTCTTCTGTTGCAGCATCCAATATGAGATCTTCGTCCAATGGTCCTTGGCAGTCACATTCATCTTCTAATTCTAAAATACATAGCAATACGTAATTTAAATTTGTGGGTAATTAAGTTAATGATAAAGTATTGGAAACATCTTGTTACCTTCATCTATACCCAGTTCTTCTTTGCTAGCATCACGTTTTTCTTCCTGATCATCTAAAACATCGGCACTACCCTTGTGACTTTCATCTATAAACCTATGCTTATGACTACCATATGATTTGTTACTAATTTCATCGTCGTCTAAATGTCCTAGAAAATCACCGTGTTCCAAAATAGAATTTCCTAATGTTTTGTTTTTACTAATTGCGTTTTTGACTCGTTTTATATTGGTTTTTGAATCACCATGAATAGTAAATTCCATACCATCCCCTATTGTTACTTCTAACCTATCTTTGGGACTTTTCTTATCTTTAAATATTGTACCATCTGCTAATATTTCATCACCTGGTATATCCAATCCTCCGTCTCGTGGATCTAAAAGAATTTAGTTTGCAATTTTATTTTTTTAGAATACCCACAAACATCATAACAAACTAACCAGAACGTTATAACATTAACAACAAAAATAAATCTTAGTTCTTGTTCTTCGCGTATTAGGCCATAAAGTTCACTTTTTAACAATATGAACAGAAATACTGATTTTAACTTCTTCTGCATACATATTTTTTATATTTAACATATTTCTTAAACTTATTATTTAACAAAATTGAATACAAAAATTGTTCAAATGCAATTTAGGAACTATAATCAAATCAAAAGTGTATTTTTTACCGCATTGTAACATGAAATATTAATGACATTGCCTTTGCTTTGTGGTCTTCTCGAATATAGGTGATGTTTAAGAAGATAACACTGATTACCTATACATTGATACATGGAATAGATAAAATTTTGATAAATTAATTTGCTATTTTCTTTCAACGATAAAATTATTTTTTCTTACTGACTGGTCAGTTACGGGATGAATCTCCCTCTATCTTTTACTGAAATGTTCGTGTTTGACGAGGGAAAACCAATGAAATATATATATATATATATATATATATATATATATATATATTCATGTTACCAAACCTTATTGGCCAATGATATTTTATTAATGATCTACTGTAGTTTGTATGATATCCATGATATTAAAGTGGTAATACATAATGGTTAAAACAGTTGGAATAATATAGCTTTCTCTATTATTCTATTTCTATCTAATATAACGTTGTATTGACAGCATGCGGGACGTCTTAGTCTTTTCCAAAAAAGACATTACTTTGAAGTATGTTGACGTAATGTCATAGTAATAAAATACAAAACTACTACAGGGAGTGGACACATAAATTTGGATATTCAATTTTTGAAGCTAACAACTATCTCTATTCTATTACCTATTGTTGACAATTATGTGACAAGCTAACATCTGTCTGTATATGAAAATTTGGAAAGTTTATAGTTAGATTACATGCGAGATAAGGTATACTTTTTGAAAACCAAAAAGTATAAGCACTACAAGTGGCAGCAAGCACAAATTGAGCGAGCTATTCAGATTTGTTGGATAAAAACCTTGGTTCCAACTGTTGGAGGGTCCCTCACCTGACGGCTGATCGGATATTTGGTTAGTTAATTTAAATCTAATCAACTTAGCAATATCTGCCACACCAGCCTTTATCCATTTAATAAAACGACCAATTCTATCGAAGGCTTCGGCTATTTTATTTGTATCATTGTCAGCCGTTGGAGCTGATAAACTCGATGAACCGAAATTGCTCAAAAGCAAAGCTAAGAAAAGATTAAGTACCTGCAAATATACATAATATATATTTTATGAATCACATCATGATAGGTATAAATAAATCCACATGCCTGCATATGTAAAACTGATCATTTATACTTCACATCAATGTAGGGTAAATGCTACAGTAATTGGACATCCACACTTATTGGACAGTTTAATTTTAGATACATGTAATAGGGAAACTTAATACAACCTCTCGGGTACAGATGGCCACACTTGACACATTTTGGTTAAGTGACGCCGACATTCCCGCCTAATTTATAGCATTTGTCAGTAAAAGTACTCATATTGTTCGGATGTATGGTTTGTTAGTGTTTTCTTTCCGTTTTTGTGAAGACATCAGATATTTATTTAATCAATTACGTGAAGTATCGTGTGTATTGGGACTTAAATATTGTTTTGTTGGCTAGTTTTAACCGTAAATAGGCACATTTACACATGATTAACCTCAAATTTTACCTGTAGATGCAAAATATTTGATGTCCAATAACTCTATACATTAAACGTAAGATTTTCAATTATAGGAGAACATGTCCAATTACTGATTTTTTAATTTTTAGGCTTCAGACAGTTATTGTCCAAACGTTTATTTTGGAATAAGTAAGTGTTTACTTAATTATGAATGTATTTAATTGACAATGCCCAAGCAGCTCAATTACGATTCTATCCAAATTAATAAAGCTCTCCAGGAACTGCAAGAAAAAAGTATCTGTTAGGAAGATAGCTATGAAGTTTGGTATTCCAAAGTCTACCATTCATTTTAAATTAAAACATCCTGATGTTAAGGAACCTTTTGGGCCTGCGCCAGTTTTAACAAAGCACGAGGAAAATAAACTAGTTCAATGGATTTCTGAACTGGGCTAAAAAGGTTTTCCTAGAAAAATAGAGGATTTGGTTTCAAGCGTACAAAAATTTTTAGAGGCCAATCAGAGAAAAAATCCATTTAAAAATAACCGTCCCGGAAATGGTTGGATGAAAGTTTTTGTTCGACGAAATCCCCGAGTGATACACAGACAAAGTGAAGCAGTATCTTCAGCAAGCGCGTGCGTAACTGTAGCCGATATATGTAAATGGTTCGGCGATATTGAAGATTATTTTGAAAATAAAAATTTAATTGACGTTTTGCAAAACGCATCTCGAGTTTTTAATGGTGATAAGACAGCTTTGTCCATCTACAGGTCGGGTACTTGCAGAAAAGGGAATGAAAAATGTATATACAGTTGAAAAAGGATCATCGAAAGAAAATGTTGCAGTAATGTTCACTTTTGCGGCCGACGGAACAACATGCTCCCCTATGATAGTATATCCCTATAAAAGGATTCCAGAAAAGATTGCTCAATGTGTACCGCCAGAATGGGGTACTGCGAGAAGTGATAATGGTTGGATGACGGCAGAGGTTTTCTATTAGTATGTGGCGAACGTGTTTCATCCATATTTAGTTAAAAATAGAATAACTTTGCCTGTAATTTTATTTGTGGATGGGCACAAATCCCAGATTACATATGATTTGAGCTTGTTGTGCAACAAATTACAAATTGAGCTTATTGCTTTATATCCAAACGCTACTCGCATCTTGCAACCCGCAGATGTTGCAGTATTCTGTCCAATCAAAGCAAGTTGGCGTACAACTGTGAAACAGTTCTATTAAGAAAATCCTGGAGAAACGGTAAATAAAGCAAATATCGCTTCCCTCTTAAAAAACGTAGTCGACAGTGTAAAAGAGGAAACTCTTAAAAACGGATTTAGACGATGTGGATTATACCCTTTCAATCCTGATGCTGTCGATTATACAACGTGCCTGGGATCAACTACTGTAAATAACGATTCTGTCCAAAATACTAATGCTCAAAACCTAGAACCTAATGAAACTTTATCTTTTAAGAAATTTGTCAAAATTGTAGGAAAACCCCTGATAGACAAATTTAGTGAGACAGATTTTACCAACGGGGAGGATGAAAACAAATAAAATATACTCAATATGGAAAAATTTTCACTTCCCAGACAATAACACACTGAGGAGTAAACCTCGAGAAAAATCCGGAAATCCTAAGGCGTAAACTATCGTGCCCAGGGGATGAGTGGCTTCTCCGATTTCCAGGTCGCTATCGGTTGTATAGTAGACCTTGCCACAGTATGGGAGCACTGCTGTGGTGGACCTATTTTCTGCCCAACTCGTGGGAACAAGCATGGATACAGAATCAATTCAAAAGACACAGGAGAAGATGCCTCTGGCAGATGACCATGCCGGGGACGTAAATGCTACAGAAAGCGAACCATCGTGGATCAACAGATGGCAGGAGGCCTTTGAAGATCCTAAAACCTATGAGATCTCGCAGAGAAGGAACTCACTACACAGGTCACCTCAACAAAAATTGGAATACGCAGAGTCTGTCAATGAAGGGAGCAAAACCTACCCCAGCAACATAAAGGTAATCTCCTCGGCAGAAGCCAAAGCCTAAACGACAAACTCAAAAGACCAGGTAACCAAGAAGATACTACTTTGAAGAATCCAAAGCGAAACAGAGAAGAAATTACTCCTGACACACCCGAACACGCTAAGGAGATGAATGAACAAAACCTAACAAGATCACTGAGCGCAAAGCTGCAACAGGTTAGACAACTGGAAAAATTAGTAGAGGGCACTTATAAACCAAAGAAGGAACTAACAGAGATAAGCGATAAGTTGACATATTATGCTGAAAAAATTCAGAAGGATGATAAAAATAAATGGATAGAAGAAATTAATAAAGAAAGAAAACAAACAGAAGAGACGACAAAGAAAAGCATGGGAACCCAAGTTAACGAAGGTGAAATTCAGGAGGAATGGGAAAATGTTAACAGCGAAAAGAATACGGAAATAAAGAGAATCCTCAATAATGAGAAAGATTTCCAAAGCCTAGCAAAAATTCTTGATGAAGAGTGGCCAGAAGATATATATAAAGTGATGCACGTACATCAGAAAAAGTTACTCGAAGCGAGCCTAGAGGAAGATCTAGTGGTATTCATAGACCCAAATGATACGAGACATCGACGCGACTATGATGAGCTCGTAACGGCATACCCAGCTATAGCTCCTATAGTAGAAGAAGGTATGGTGGAAGGGATTATGGACTTTGTGAATCTGCAAATAGGAATCAGTAGCAGCAGGTGCCAGGGACAAACAAACTACACAAAGTCAGTATATATCCTACCGATAAAAATGGATGATAGCGGCGTGGATGATGTGGAAATGATTCACAAACTAAGCACTCAGCTAAGAGAGGAGATATTGAAGAAGAACCAAAGAGGTCTGAGGATCGGAATTCTAGGCAAAATCAATTTAGAGTACCTTAGAAAATGCAAAGAATTTGCACTAAGGGGCCTCGAGATCGAGGCAAACCTGTGCACAGAAGAGGGGAATAATCTCAAAGAAATACCTCTGATAGGAATGCGGCTAACAGGGTGAAACGCTATGATAAAGAGAAAATAATCATTAAAGCATCAGAAGGAAGGAGCTACGCAGATCTACTTAGATCGGTTAAACGCTCCATGGATATAGAAGAGAAAGGGATAGAGGTAACATCGATAAGGAAAACCAAACAAGGGGACCTAATGCTGGAAGTCAGGGGAGGGAGAGGAAAGGCAATGGCCCTTAAACAAACTATACAAGATAGAGTTTGAGAAATGGGTCGATAACATAATGGACGACATAAGAGGAAAAACAGGAGAAAAGTTGATCATGGGAGATATAAACGCTAAATCCCCTACCTGGGGCTCAAGAGAGGGGATACTGGGACGAATGGATGTCAGCACTAGATCTAAATATCTTGAATGATGGTAAGAAACCTACATTTGTCAAAGTCCTTCATAGATATCACATGCTCGATTCGCAATCTTCATAAACACATAAGAAACTGGGAAATATTGGAAGAAGAAACGCTCACTGAACACCAGTATATATACTTTTCTATATCAATAGGAGAAAAACCTCAGAACGAAAACAGAAGTAGAGCGATATGCGACTGGGACCTCTTCAAGGAGCTCATGGAATGGAGAATTACATCAGGAGTGAAAACAACAAGAGGTTTAGGAAGAGCAATAGCAGAAGCATATAGAGGGAGCCTAAGAACAACGGAAACCACACGGACTCCATTTTGGTGGAATGAGGAAATCAAAGAAAAAAGACAAGAATGCCTCAGTCTGAGAAGGCAGGCCACCAGGGCTAGCAAGAGATCACCAATAAACCTAGAGGTTGTAAAGAAAATACGCCAAGTAGCACGAAAATGCAAGAAAGATCTGCAGCTCTTGATAAATAAGTCAAAGAGGAAGCATTGGGACGATCTATGTAAACTGGAACTGGAGGAAGATATCTGGGGAAAAGGTTATCAAATAGCTGTTAAAAAACTGGTAGGATATGGCCCTTTCCAACTAGCAGCGGAGCAGAAGGTAAAAGTAGCCAATGACTTGCTCCCGAGAAAGACCAAGACCTGGAGAGGAGCTAAAACCGAAGAAGCTGTAGTACCGTTCAACGAGGAAGAACTGGAAATAGTCCCGAAAAGGATGAAACCCGGGAAAGTACCAGGTATAGACGGTATCCCCACAGAAGCCATCAAGGTTGTGAAACAGATGTCGCCAGCTGCAATACTAAATCCACTAAATGCAATTCTTAGACAAAAGTGTTTTCCGAGGGAATGGAAAAGGGCCAAACTAGTTTTAATCCCCAAAGGAAATGTAGATGACATGAAGTTTAGACCAATCTGCCTACTGAACGCCATTAGTAAAGTGTACGAAGGATTGTTGAGAGAAAGATTGGAAAAAGAGTTGGAAGTTACTGGGGGTCTCTCAGAGCGACAATACGGATTCAGAAAGGGAAAATCAACGATACAGGCCATAGAAAGGGTAATAAGCGCAGTAAATGATAGATCGGATAACAAATGGGCGGCTCTTATCACATTGGACGTGAGAAATGCATTCAACACGGCATCCTGGGATAAAATCCTACAGAAATTGGAAGCAAGGGGGGTGGCTAGATATCTGCTGGAGATAGAAGATAACTATCTAGAGAATAGATCGCTACAAATAGAAAAAGATGTGATACTAGAAGTTCAAGCTGGAGTTCCACAGGGTTCTGATCTAGGACCTACTCTATGGAACGTGCTCTATGATGACGTGTTGAATGATCTGGCACTAGAGGGGGTGAGTACAATAGCATACGCAGATGATCTTGCAGTCGTCATAACTGCCAAAAGTAAGAATCATCTTGAATGGAAAGCAGACGAAGCTCTTTACCAAATCCACACCTGGATGATGGAAAACGAACTACACTTAGCCCCACAGAAATCCGAAACAGTTATTCTGAGAGGGCAGAAAGGAAAAGAGCAGGTTAAATGCGTATGTGAAGGGGAAGAAATTCCTAGAAAAAAAACGTTGTGTACCTGGGAGTCACTATCGGTGAAAATTGTAGCTTCACGCAGCATATAAAAGCCGCCGCACAAAAAGCCGCGAGAATGGTAGCTGCCCTGAGTAGAATAACACCAAACGTGAGAGGTCCTGGGTCAAAAAAAAGAAAGATGCTTTACGACGTAGTACAGTCGATTCTCTTATATGGAACACCTACATGGCATAGATCCCTAACAGTTAAAAAGCACAGGCAACTATACACGAGAGTGCAACGCAAAATGCTCATAAGGGTCATTAGTGCGTATCGTACAATATCCGCGAAGGCCTCGCAGGTGGTTGCAGGGAAGATACCTATTGAACTGATGGCAGCAGAAAGAGAACGACTATACAGGAGACGAGACGGGGAAACTACGGAAGCGAAAGCAGAGGAGGGATTGATCACCCTAGCAAAATGGCAGGATCTGTGGGATCATACGGAGAACGAGGTGCAATGGACAAAAACTTTAATACCAAACGTACGAGACTGGGTGGAGTGCAAACATAGAAGAGTGGACTATTTTCTGACACAAGTCCTCACAGGTCATGGCTCGTTCAAAGTTTACACAAAAAAAATTGGGAAAACAGATGTTGAATTGTGTTTGTACTGTAAAGCAGTAGACACAGCGGCACATACAACTTTTGAATGCGATAGATAGGGAGACCTAAGGGACCAGTTGGCGCAAGATATAGGGGTCAACCTTAATTCGCAAAATTTAGTGGAGACTATGAGAAGTAAAAGAGAGACTTGGAATAAAGTACATACTTTCATAAAAAGAGTGATGCATCAGAAAGAGCTAGAAGAAAGACAAGAGGCAAGCCGAGCATAAAGTGATCAATGCACTTCACTCCTGAAGATATGCGACAAGCGGTTCCAGGGTGGAGAGTAGATAGATAAAAAGAGAGTTCTTTAGTCAGTAGGAGTCTGACAGTACCCAGTGGGAGATGCGAGAGAGGAGAGGTTTTAGTCGGTAGGAATCCGGCACTCCGGAAAGACCGGTGTCTAATGTAAGATTTCCTCTCCTCAAACAAAAAGACAATAACACACTAACTGATTTTACATTAGAGCATAATAATTCTGTATCTGTTAAAGAATCAGGAAACAATATGATTACGATTCAACAGATAGCATTTGAGGTACCAGATGTCAATGAAATTTTCAGTAGTATTATATCAGTTTTTCCATCCGGAAGTGTACCTTTAGCCTTTGAAATTGATTTTAAACTCCAACCATCCCGAGAAGCCTATTCCATGCTGCAGTATGCAAGATAATATTTACCATAGCAGCCCTTTAAACCCAGAAATAACTACATTCTCACCATTTTTATTTTGTCCAAACTCCCCGAAACGAAAAAATAAACGGCAGATTGAGAGGACACCATACGCTGTAACGTCAGGGAAGTACTTGAAAAGGTATGAAGTAAAACGTGCCATATAATTTGAAAAAGAAAAAGAGAAAGAGGAGAAGAAGAGAAAAAGCCGGAACAATTAGAAAAGAAAGCCGGAAAATTAAAGAAAGATGAGCAAAAAGAAAACTTGAAAACTATATGTGGTAAATGCTCAAAATTGGTACGGAAAAATAGGCTGATTTGTACTGGTTGCAATAAACATTTCCATGGTTCATGTGCTCCTTTAACACATAGAGATAATATACCGGATGATGTAGATGATTATTTGTGCCATATCTGTTGTAAAGAAGACTCTGACCATAATGAATGGGATAATAACATAAGTGAAAACTAAAACAATACTGAAAGCGACATAGATGAGTTGTACTCATTATATCAAGCAGAAAGAAAAAATGTGGACTTTAAAAACTATTCTTTAAAGTTTTCTATTGAATAAACATGAAAATTAGTTAAAAGTTTTACCTCAAAGATAATTAATAAAATAGTGTCCAATAACTATATTTTTTATGTCCCATTATTGTGAAAATGTGTCCAATAACTAATTTTTTCCAAAATTCAAACATTAATCATCATAACTTTCCTACCAGTAAATATTTGTGTCTGCTAATTGTTAGAAATATAGTACACATTTTATGATTTATTCTGAAACTTTTATTTGGCCCGTATTTCAGAAAGCAAATTTTTACAGCGTGTGAAATAATTTTTTTCCCTTAACTGTCCAATTACTGTATCATTTACCCTACTTCTGTTAATATACTACCGACATAACACCAGTGTTGCCAGCTCTCAATACATAAATAGTGATCCTCGAATTTTTATGTGAAGGGAAGACCTGAGCACATATTATATGCTTAGAATTTCAAAGTCTTTCTGAGTCGCACACATGGAGATTATGATCATTTTTAATAATTTACATAAACAAACGTGCGTTTTCGCAAGTTATTACTAACTATTGAGGTTTTTCACCTACCACAAGATTGCCAATGACAACAGTAGCTAGGAAAAATGGAATACAGGAAACATCGCCGACTAGCATACAATCCCACATTGACTCTATCCATTCTCCACATAACACTCGAAACACGATCATAAAGGAATGCATAAAATCTGTGAAATTCCATCTAGGAAGTTCATGGTCTGGAAATCTATCTACATTATCTGCAAACAGAAATAAATGTATCCGTATATGTGAATTATTGCTTATAAAATAATTATGTACCTGTATAATTTTTTCCAAATAATTGCATACCCATAACAGCGAATATAAATATTATAATGCACAGCACAAAGGTTAGGTTACCTAAAGCACCCATAGTTCTACCCATTATTGAAATCAGTAAATTTAAAGTTGGCCATGATTTAGCCAGTTTGAACACTCTTAGCTAAAAAGTGAATGTGAATTATTATCTTTCTGAACACGTTTTTTCACAATTATTATTATTAAGGTATATATAAGGAAAATTCATTATGTCCTATTGGAAATTTTTATTTTCTAACTATCATTATAGATTATTTCTTCGCTCGTGTCAATTTATAAACTTCAATCCGCAAGTTTCCATCAAAATTACTTACCAATCGAAATGATCGTAATACGGATAAGCCCTGAACACCTTCAAGGCCAAGTTCCAATAACGATAAGGCTACGATGATGAAATCGAAAATATTCCACCCTTCTTGAAAATAATACTTTGGACTCATCGCGATCAATTTCATTGTTGCCTCAATCATGAAAGTTGCAGTGAAAAACTAGAAAACAGAAAATCGTATTGCATATTCAAAACCCTAGACAAGTATGATTAACTTTTCGGACTATAGGTAGACAGCTATTGAGAATATGGGCACATTTTAACATAATTGATTTTCGATAATATAATTAAACAGGCTTTTTTTTAATTTTTACGCGATGAAATAAAATATTCAGTATCATGATATAATGTTAATTGTCTTAAGTAGTAACTGTCACACACACGAATATATAAATTCTATTTCATATTGTTCGAAAGTTAGGGTATTTTTATGTTGAATTAGGTAAATGGATAATACTTACATAGTTTCCACTTTTGAGGGCTTTTTCTAAATCTCGGTCCATATCGTGATGATCTAGAGCCATGAACATAGTATTGACCACGATGCAAAGGGTGATGAACAATTCGATGAAAGGATCAAAGACGATGAGAGCTATAAACTTCTGAAAAACCAGCCAAGGACCACAACAATCCCAAACGCAAAAAATATCAATTACTCGCATAATAAATGCTAGTAACCGTTCTTTGACAGTTGGCTCATCCTCTTCATCATCATTTTGGGCTGAGAAATAATAAACAGAAACTGTACGAAGAATTAGTAAAAGTGAAGTTGACACACTCTTTTTTGGGAAAAGAGGTTTTGTGCAAGATGAGATGGTGCAATAGCCGTTCTTAACCGCTGGTTAAGTTTAACTGACCTTACTTGATTCAAGCCTATGTTTTACAGAGCTAACTCTGTCAAAGTAAAGACAGCTCTATACTAATGTTATGAATGGCTACTATTTTTTATTGAAACTGCACAAACAGAGAAATAACAGGCAGACATTTGACACCATCGAAAATTGCTTTAGTCTCGACTGTTCGGTTAAGAACAAATATAAAGCACTTCACAAATCCAGACAGTGGTTTGTAGGACCAACATGCTATAATCACATTTTTAGCTGAAAATAGTGAAATACACAACATGAACACCGTGGGCACATGGTATTAAAAGCATGAACATTTTTATTGCGCTACTAACAATATTTTTAAATATATATTCCCGGCTGGGAGTTTTTTTGGACACATATGCTATTTAACACTGTCCATAAGCGACAATATCTTAGATAGAAACAAATATAAATTCAGTGTATTACTCTTTGTTTTAACCGGATATCATAAAGTGGAAAACGTGCCAAAGTACATATCCGTAAGCGACGACAGTATGGTACAAAGCAAGTATAAATTCATTGTAGGTATTAACAGGATATCAGAATATTGGAAACAGTGAAAGATTTATTCACTGAAAGATTTGAAGTAAACTTATGCTTTCATTGTATATTTATATTAATTGTAAAATTCATTGTTCTAACACGAGAACCAGTTATAAGAAGCGTTCAATTATGATAATGATGGCCATTTTTTTAATACAGTCCGAATCGTTTTCGGATCAACATCAAAATCCTTGGCTAAATGAGTGGACGACTGTAGAGAATTATTTTCCACACTTAAAATATCTCTTTCTTCTCTTTCGGGTTGGATTTGACGATTTGGTGTACACGGTCCATGTTTTGTGGGAGTGACACATCCATGTTCTTAAAAAAATTTTATAACCGTTCTCACTTGTTTCTTACTAATTGGTTGGGTATTTTAGAATGCTACAATAAACAAATTTTCTGCTATTTCTCGATATGAATCACCCTGGTAATACCATTTTACAATTTGCACTTTTTGGTGAATCTGTATACTCATTTTATAAGATTTACAAAGATCGCTCAACAATGGAAAACAAACAGGTAGTGACGTACAGTTAAACGTCTGAACTATAGCCGGTAAGAAGTACCGCCCCGAGAGGCGCACGCGCGATTCGTATATTTTAGTATCCTTATTTTAACTGTAATAATCTACGCTGACTTTAGATTGCCTCTCTCTAACAAACTAGCAATGCCATCTGCCTCTTACATTTTCCCGTTGACTATGTGGCGATTATTGTTTTACATTAGACTTAAATGAGGAATTATTTCTGTTGTTCTTGAAAAGGAATATTGTATGGGCACTTATACGTTCAACGTGTAGATTGAAAATGAAGTGAGAGTATAGATAAAAATAGAAGAATTACGGTTGTAGACGAAATCGTTTTATCAGGAGCGTAGGAATTATAGTATTGAATTATTGAGCTACAATAATAAATAATTTCAAAAAGTAGTCTATTCAATGTCAATATTATCGTTTTATTGTTTTTCATATTATAACCATTAAAATTATTAAATTCTCAACCTACTTTTAGAATCTTTATAATGGTTGGAGGGATATTTGGAAAACAATTGAACAGTTTATGCAACGATACTTCTTTGGCATGTTATGATACCTTGATAAAGAAAATAGGTGATACACTCAATATACTTGCTTCTTTCTAACACATTGTCGCTTATGTTACCAAAGAATATTTCTAGCACTGTATATATATATATATATATATATATATATATATATATTAATATATATATATATATATATATATATATATATATATATATAGGGTATCCCAAGTAAAATTGGCTCCCCCAAATATTACGACTTTTGTTCAGATTTGAAAAAAATGTCGAAACTGGTCTATTTTAATCTAGATGAGGGGATCAATTGCTTTCATCATCTATGCAACACCGTTCTTTATTTTCATTTCGAAACGACTCTTTTTTGAGGAAACTGCTTAGATTATTGTGAAAGAAAACAACAGTAGTTCTAAAACAACAATTTAATTTTAACGACTTTACTGTTCATAGTGTCCACCTCCAACTTCTATACAATGGTACATCCTGTTCTCAAATGCTTATCTAACTTTTCGCAACATTTCTGGTGTAATTAAACGGTACACTGTCGCGATTCTTTGTCGAAGGTCTTGAAGAGATTCAGGTTTGTAGTATGAACTTTGGACATTAAGTAGCCCCATGAAAAATACATAAGAGTTAAATCGGGCGACCTAGCTAGCCATTCGATACAACCTCTACCATTGTCTATTGTCTGGAAAATTGGGTATCTAAACAGTTGCGAACTCCTACATCATAGTGTGGTGGCGCTTCATCCTATTGAAAGAAGTTGGTTTTTGTGGAGATTTAAAGAAAGAAAACTCCTAACTAACTCCTATATATATATATATATATATATATATATATATATATATTTAATAAGTTATGTACTATCCTAGCTACTACTCCCTTCGAAACTATCATCAGCCTCTTCATGTCCATAACTAGATATAGGCTCCATCACTTGTCTTTATTGCCTACGCCCATGCTTTTGTACTGTCTAACCAAACGTTAGTAAATTTTTCAACATCATCTCCCCAAGTTATTTTATTCGCAATTCTCTATCTACTCATTAACAAATCAGCTATGCATGATCTTACTCTTGACGTGTGTTTAATAATAATTCCCAGAAGTCATCTACTTACAGTAAAATGATAAATTTTCGGCAACTGAAGGAGTATGTCTACTTGATATGATAATTACCGTTTTTCAAAATATCTGATGAATAAAATTTGTTCCAAAACGTATGATTGTGATGCAGTTTCTGAAAATACTGAAAGTAACGTAATACATAGAAAACTGTTATATGTTATAACAGAATAATAATACCGTGTTGCCCATGGTCTATAATGATACACTATCTATTGAAATGTTAGCCTCCTAAATCAATGACTGAAGGAGGTTCTAATGTGGGCTAGGTGGACGTTGAAAAATACATCTAAATGTATCTATTGCCTATGTCAAGCAAACGGACACAAAAGTTATAATTTAGAAAAAACAGTTTACATAAAAACAATATCTAGCATTAGTTTCACTGACAAAGTTGTAAATTGCTTAATACATGTGAAGAATTTGTGTAACATTTTGGTAATATAGAGTTAACAAAGTAAGTATGAAACAAGAATGAAGATCAATAATTGGAAATCACAAAGTGGAGGTTTAAAAAAAACGTGTTGAAGCATCAGGAAAGCTGCCTGAACAGTGAATACAAATTGAATATTTCTTACATTAAAAAATCTGAAAAAAGACATATCTCAAAGATAAGGACATATAGAAGTCGATACAAGTTACTTAGGGAAAGAGGGGCAGACTATTCAAATAATTAAGAGTGGTCAATTAGAGGTAGAATTAGAATATTAATTTAAAAAAAGAGATAGACTAGTCTGAGAGTTGACATAAGTGGACTTAGAATGCCGATAGTAAAGAAGTGAAAAAGTTTCATACGACGAT
The DNA here is from genome assembly GCA_963921935.1 of Galeruca laticollis. Lineage (NCBI taxonomy): Eukaryota > Metazoa > Arthropoda > Insecta > Coleoptera > Chrysomelidae > Galeruca > Galeruca laticollis. Next base: position 172,372,343 of record OY998180.1, read on the forward strand.
CACTCAACAAAATGGAGAGCATTGAAAGTTCCAGAAATAATATTGAATAAAAAATTAGTAAAATCGCCAACAATGAAAAAACAAGAAGTAAATTTAAACCAACTACGCCTGTTGACTCGAAATAATTTCCTCAGAATTTACATTAACAAATATTGTCGTTGACTATACACCGTTGTTGTGAAGATTCTAGATGAAGTATGTATGTCGGTGGTTCTGACGATCAAAGCAAGTGAGAATTAATTTTTAGCATAGGTACCTGCAGTGTTGAAAATCTATTCATCAAATGTTTAAGGTTACTGTAGGATAAATGTAAATTGATCAGTAGCTGGAGATATGGAAAGTTGGCGTATATAGAGAGCTAAAATGAGGATGTCCAAATAATGGCACATGTTTGACGTCTTAGAAGAATACGGTGGATACTATATGTAACCACTATTATACGATTTGGTGATTTAGCTCGTCGGCTGTGTGGACATCAAATCATGATAAGCGAGCGGGCCGAGACGACTAAAATCAGAGCTATACTCATTAATTTTTGTAGGTTTATTATGACAGTATCACCTATATAATACAAATAGAGCAAATGTTTTTTATGTCCTGAATTGGTTGAAATTATAACAGTTATATCTCCAAAGAATACACTAATTGGGTTGAAGAGGTATACAAGTTTTATGCAAGGGACCTCATACCTCATTATGAACAGATCAGAACGTATTTGTACAAACCATTCATTGTACTCGAAAGGAGGACAGAAAAGGAAAGAGTATTTACTACACTGGCTTTTGAACATGCCAAATTTATCAACTAGGTAGTTATGTTTAGACACGTTTGAGCAAGTTAAGATAGTGTCACTGAGCGGAGCAGTGATGGTGCTTCTTCTGATTTTTTGAAAATAATTTCGCACTGCCATTATAACTGAATAGGAAGCCGTTTAGTTTTTGAAACTCTATCGTGAATACGAGAGTGTTTGGGATACATTTAAGTAAAGTAACAGGTGTGGAGAGTGGAGAGGAAGGGGAGTACAACAGGGCTGTGTTCTCTCGCCTCTTTTATTTAACATTTACTTCGAGTACATATTTCAGCAAGCGTTAGAGGACTGTGAAATTGGCATAAAGGTGAACGGTAAAATACTTAACAATATACGCTACGCAGATGACAGTGTCATCTTCGCAGACACTCCAGACGGCTTACAGGAACTAGTAGACAAGATTGTGAAATCAGGTGACCAACACGGCCTGAAAATAAATACAGCAAAAACCAAAACGATGGTCGTCAGCAGAAATCAAAATCCACAAGCCAATATACGAATATATGGTACTCCAATAGAAGAGGTGAGAAAATTCAAGTATCTCGGGTGCTGGGTTACCCAAAACCTGGAACCAGAGACCGAAATTCGAGCTCGAATTGAAAACGCAAGAGCCACGTTCGTGAGAATGAAGACATTTCTAACGAATGCCACCCTGTCACTCGATACTCGATACCGTTTCGTGAAGTCTTACATTTATTCTGTCCTCTTATATGGCTCGGAATCCTGGACAATGGGAAAGAGGATAATGCAGCGACTGGAAGCATTTGAAATATGGATCTTCCGCAGACTTTTGAAGATACCATGGACCCGAAGAATGACAAATGAAAATATTATAAGAATGATGGGAACAGACAGGGAACTTTTACAACATGTGAAACAGCGCAAAACTGGTTATCTGGGACATGTATACAGAGGAGAAAAATATCAACTTTTGAGACTGCTTATGGAGGGAAAGATAGAGGGTCGAAGAGGACCCGGAAGACAAAAATGCTCATGGCTTAAGAATATAAGAGAGTGGACAGGATTAGACACATGCACCCTATTGAGAGCAGCAAGAAATAGAGAGGAATTTGCTGGTATTGTCGCCAACCTTCAGTAGTGAAGAGGGCACTTCAAGAAGAAGAACAGGAGTGGATGGATTTATTGTCTGTCGACACTAGGTAAAAGAGAACAAGTTTGAGAAATACTTATATGTGAAAATTACAATTATAATGAATAACTATTGGAAAAAAGGATTCTCAGTCACAAGTACAATTAGTAAAATATATACTAGAATTGCGAGGGACAAAGTGGGAGAAGAGTAGCAGCTGTTTATATAATAAAATCAATGTCAACTGTGCTATATCTAATTGATTTGCATTAGACCTTTATTTATATTACTTCTTAAATCGTTTTGTTCTGTACTCATGTGTTGACATAATGTGAAAAATATGTGGATATAGCTTTGCCATTTACGGAATCCGTCGCTATGTCGAGCTATGTAGTATTATAAACCTATGAAAACCAGAAGGTATTGAAAAAAACACTAATAAAAAATGTGTCCGTTGCTATCATGATTTCTATAACATTCTACCAAATCTGGTGCTCCAATACAAAAAGGGATGTGCCAAATTTAATGATAATTTAATTTTATTTACCTAAAGTTTAAACTTGTTAATTTTCCTCCGTTAAGTTTACATACAATATAAATTTGTATTAGTTTTTGTTTGATACAACATTAAAATTTTAATGAGTGCATTACAAGGCAATAGAACTAGTTTGAGCAAATTGCGATGGTGTGGATATATCGTGTGGGACGTTTAAATTTTGGTGAAAACATTAAATAATTACCTCCATGATCACTCGCACCGCTTTGTCTACCAGCTGCTTGTTCTATGATGTCGTTTAAAACCATAACATCTACAAGAATAAACAGTTGAATAAAATTTCTGCAACAATTTATATTGTTTCGAATATAGTCAACATGCTCGTTTGGGAAGAGTTTTGTATATAAGTTACTTAATTGTCAGTGGTTCTGTAAATAAACTCATTAGACTGTTTTATTTAGTTTTACTTTTATTCAGCTAGTTGATAAAATAATATAGTTTGGTTACTAACAGAGAGGTTAGATAGGAAGGCGAATTGAGTTTTTATAGTGACCACTACTCAAATATAAAAGAGCAAGACTCGAAGTACCAAAATATTGAAAATAAAATAGGAATGTATGGAGTAACACTTGAATGTGTAGATACTATCGAAGAACGGTAATTGCTAATACTTTAAGTATGTCAGAAATATTATACAGGTCAATTTAATTACATAAGAGGTAGAAAGAGAAACATTATATACCGTCTTGGTTCGATGATATCTGGTACTGTTGCAGATAACACGCAAGATTGAGAAGTGTGCAATGAATAAATGATAAATATTCATAAATTGTGGAACTAATGCGCACTTCCCAAACTTCATTTTGTTTCCACGCTGGGTAATAACTGGTGGATCAGTTGTTAATATTACAGTACATATAACTTAATTCCAAGTATGTTACCTTACCTTTCATATCTACCACAGTTTGTCTTTGATTACTATCAATAAATGGATTGTCTAAATGCTTTATCTTTCCCTCCATTTGGCTTGTTGGTCCATCCTGTTAAACAACAATAAATCTATAAAGTAGCCCACCTTTTTGAATATTTTAATCTTACATAATCTCCTCGATGAGCTCTATGATTATACTCGGTGTAGTTGTTGGGTGTTGTTGTGGCTGTTGCCGCAGGAGGCGGTCCAGTCCTGAGTGATCTATTCCTGAGTTGGCTTTCTTTTGTTATTACTTTACCAGCACCACCCAAACCACATAAGAGATCTCCATGAGACGTGTAAGATATTCGTGAAGCGTGCGAAGTGTATGATGAATGACGCGAACCTAACCAACATTTTTAGTTTTAACAAACAAAAGGGACCAAACTTAAAAAGTTGTTTGGTTTAACAAATACTAGAAATATATAGAACAACAAAATTTGTGATAAGCTGATTTCATTACAAACATAGATACAAATTACATCGTAATTTAATATAGTCATCAAGAACTATTTCGTTTTAATTTCTACAAGGATATTTCTACAGACGCTTTTGTTTGGGAGCGAAATTTAACTTTTCAATACTCTAAAGTGATATATTGGAATTACGTTCGTAGTTAAAAAAAAATTAAACATATGAGTGGAGCAGAGAAGCATTGTGGACTTAGGCAGATAAATAAATTGATACTACGTAAGGTTAAAACTGATTAACGAGTTATAATAAGAAAAATGGAAGTTTCCATTATATGACAGTAGCAATTATTTCCATTTAGCTCAAGTTCAGATGCTCTAATATGATTGTAAATGGAGTATTCGATAGATGATGGTGCATGGTTCCAAAAAGCCAAGTACTTACCCAAATTAGCATAATAAATAGGAACAACCATAGCTCCGTTCTCTTCGCTCATTGGTGTAACAGCATTAGAATCATCGGCGTAAGGTAAATGTTCTTGAGCATCTAAATAAGTGGATAAAACCAAAGGCTTACGATCACCAGGAGGTGGTATCATACGACGATTACTACGCATAGTGAACTGGTGGCTTCCTCTAGAGCCTCGACGAGGATTGAAAGGCGATCCAGGTAAGCTGAGACTGGCCTGAATATGAGAATTAGTCTATACATGAATCTTACGTATAACAATGTCTGACCAAATAATGACATGAGTTTCGGTAAATATGTCTTATTAAACTGCAAAAGTCAAGAACATACGATTCTTCTTGTTCAAACAAACAACTTTCGAAGTTTTGTCATTTCAAATGAGCAATAAGTTACTGTGTCCCAATTTAAAGCCACAGACTAATAATTCTGATTTGTAGCGAATAGAAATATTAGTTATTTTTCAAACTGTAAAGATACTCCGTTACAAATTTAATTAAAACTTAAATGTTTTCTATACTTTGTACTGGCTGATTGTTTTTCATTATCGGAGGAAACTGGAGCGTAATTTTTTTGCATTTCTAATAATGTGGTCAGAAATATAAAATATAACTTTTTTATTATTAATTACATTCTATTATAGGATTGTGATTTGTTGCAGTTTAATTTACGTACTTGCCGAACTCGTTAAAACCACAGTTGGTGGAAACACAAAAAAAAAAGAAAACAAAAACTGCAGGGACAAAACGTTCTAAAGAATTGTGACAACTAAAAGTAAAGTGCAGAACATTTGTTTAACACTGATCGTATCAATCAATATTTAACAAATGAAGGCTTAACACTATAATTGTCATGATCTTTATATTTCTTTGATTTAATACAAATTTGAATTTGAATAAGCAATATTTACCATTTCAAATCATCAAAACAGGTGACTAGTTAACATTTTGATGTCAATATCTAGTGAATTTTCAATAATTAAGAAAATAAAATGTGATCCAAAAGCAATACAAAACTAGAGGAATTAATGACAAAATAAACGGTTTTAAAGATTAAAACTAACTTTTTCGCATCTATGAGGTGCCCTAAACAATATTCATTCATAAAATTGTCACTTCTATACACTTTGGGGGATGTATCGTGCTAACAAACCGAAATTTCTCCAAAAATAACCAAAAATGTAGTATATCTGGATTTATAGGACCCGCTGTACTCGCTCTAATCAGCTGAAAATCAATAGGGTACATCTGTGATACACCTTGAAAAATATCCAATTATAAAATTGGTCACTTGTATATACACTCCGGAGGCTGTATCGTGCTAACAACCCGAAATTTTTCCAAAAACAATCCAACATGTGGCACTTCAGGTACCATAGCACCCGTTGTACTAGCTCTCGTGAGCTAAAAATCAGTAAGGTTCATCTATAAGATGCCCTGAACAATATTCTATTATAAAATTTGTCACTTGTATACACTCTGGAGGCTGTATCGTACGAAGAAACTGAACATTTTCCACTGGCTTTCTTTAGTGAGCTGAATATAACTGGGGTTCATCTTTGAGACGCCCTGAGTAATATCCAATCATAAAATTGGTCACTTTTTTGGGTAAACCAATACTTTTCTCGCATATTAGATAGGTTGGGCGGAAAAGTAATATGTTATGTAAGGATGTTTTAGAATTGGGATTGAAGGTCACTATGATGTATAATATGCTACATGATTTGCATGATAACTAAATAACAAATAGTGGATATACCCTACAGTTAATTTCAACTTCAGTTGTTGCTAGATGATACACAGGCGAAACTAAGCAAACCTATAAAACCAAATTCATTAAAACACACTCTAGGTTATTGAGAATTGATGTATTTGATATGTGGAGGTGAACGCTATCAAAAATATGCTGACGAATTTTAAAATATGTTGATTCAACTTTACTAGTAGTAGACAAATTACTAGTGAAATTTTTTCCCGTCACATTTTTTCTCATTAATTGAAGTGACTGGAAGAACATTTTGAAAAATGTTCATCCATCAAATTGAAATAGCTGATATTATCGCACATTGATCCTTCAACACGAGCTTGGCTAACTAGTTTTCTTGATTGATTATATTAGGACGATTCCAATATTTCGCGTTTCTCACATTTTGTATCTTATGTTAATTGATTTATTAACTTTTCTTTTTATCATTATAATAGACAAAATAGAGAAATTTAAAAATCAGATTTCTTCATGTTTGAATGATATTTTGATTTCGAGGAAAATCTAATTCCGATAAATCTCTTGGATCGTTATTGAAAGCACGTTCTCAGGAAATTGAAAAGATTAGACAGGATTTTTTGAATCAACATGGCGCTCTCATTTCTTTAATATTTAACAAACTATTTGAACATATCGAATTTGGCAATAATGCAAAGGTAAAATCTAGAATCTACGTATCATTTGTTTCCGTGATGATTAGGGGTTTCCAGACTTTCGCTACATTCTGTTTAACCTATGGATGAGTAGTTATGGAACTAAACTTTTCAAAATGTGTATTGTGTGCAGAAAAAAATGTGTATTATGTACCGTCAGAACACGTTAGTTAATCGTTAAATTTATTCTAAATCAATAATTTGTCGATACGAAAAGTGTGCTTGTGTAGCCACCTGCAATGATGGTTGCCAATTTGAAACAAGGTTCAAAAGTATCAAGACACTTACAGCGCTAACTTTCCGCATCTTGGTGGGATTAGTAGGTATTCTTCTCTGCTCACTCACTGAATCTAATCCTTCCGATCGAATGCTCATCTTCTCCTTATTGTTGTCATCGTGGCCCTTCGCTTGTCCCACAAATAGCTCATAACTGTGGCAGGAAAAATCGGATGGGGACTTTACAATTTCTGGACAGTTTTCAGCAGCTAAATGGGCTTCTCGTGCTTCTCGGGCTTCTTCTGCTGCCGCTGCGCGCGCATCCGCTCTGTCCTGTTTCGCTTGTGCGGCTTTCTCGGCTTCCTACAAAACAATCACATCAATATTACCACAATGATTATATTAAGAACAAAGAAAGATATGATTCATTAACAAACGTTTGCCTATTGGATTTACCTAATATACATATAAACTTCGCACTTTCACTCTAATTTCTATTTATTCTTGTGCAATGTAATCTTGAACAAAGAAAGTTTCAACACTATTATGTACGTTCTGTTTGCTCACAAATGAACATAGCTAGTTAAAGCTACAAGATCAAAATAACGATAGTACAGAATTGAGGTTACTTAGAAACATGAGCTGCATCCTTAGTAGAGATACCGAGAAAAGAGAAAAAAGTTGAACAAAGCTTTCCAGTCCAAATATTGTTTTTTCTGGATACTACAACTCATTTAAGGGAAGATTTTGAATTGAACTTGAGTAATAAAAAATAGCTCACTCTGATGGCTTCTTCTTCGGCAGCTTCCTCTTCTTCGGCTTTCTTCTGTAATTCGTCATAAGACATCGCAACAATAGCTAATATCAAATTAACTAAATAAAACGATCCCAAAAATATAATCACAATAAAAAATAGCATGTGCCATGGACCTGCGGACCGCAATACCTGCAATAAATATACTTGATTATTGGTTGTAAAATTTTAGATAATAACAGTAATTGTTTAAAACCTTCAGAACCTTTGGAATTTGAGCAAAAAAATCTTTTGTGTCAGTTTATTTTCTACGATTATAACAAGAAGGATAACGAGTATTATAGATCAACTTAGCGCCATGCAGAATTTCTTACTTCTTAGACTGCATGTATTTCGTAAACATAACACAAATTCATATATGCATTTTCAACTACAAACCACACATGACAACAAAATTACACATGATTTTAATACATTTCCGTCCCATATCTGTTTCATAATTTTTGTATGTTATAGAAAATTTCATAGATATTACTATGTAATTTTAATATGGTCACGCTAAATCTAAGAGCGTAATTCTAGAAATGTTTCATGTCTCAATGCTGTAACGTGTGGCAAGCATGTTACTAAATCTACTTATTCTATATTATATCCTAATAATGCTTTCCAAATTGTCTCTCCTCACCATATATTGAAAAAATTAAACAAGCGACTGCATAAAATGATTGTTTTTACCATATTTAATGTGCAAATTATCTATTTAATTATAGTTTTGGCTACAAAAGATATTCTTACCAATTGGTAAAGGTTTTCCCAGTAGTCTTGTGTCATTAATCTAAAGGCGGAAAGAAAGGCCCAACCGAAAGTATCAAAACTAGTGTAACCATAATTTGGATTTTCTCCGTAACCTTGTAGGCACGTATAACCTGGCTTGCAAGTGCCAGCTCCTGAGGAATTACCACATAGTGGAAAGTCTCCGTTGTCATCTACATACCAATTTGCTAAAACAGAATGCTATCATTAAGATAATGATTCATCTGTATAAACGAACAAGGGTTACTAATAATAAAGCAAGTCTAAATCAAAAATATTATAAAACAATATCACGAACAAATCACGTTTATATGAGTACTTTTCTCCAATATTTGAAATATTTGCGCCATCCTGTTATATATGATAAATCATTAGTTCCACTTGTCAAATATACTATTTTAGATATCCCAAACAATCTGGAAAAATCCCCATCGTAATCCAATTCATGGAGTATACCAACCATAATGTATGTTTTACTGAACAATGGGAACATTGAAGACGTTCTGCTCCTGATTGATGCTTGAAACATTGAAATCGTAGTTATCCAGTTCAAGCGTTGTTTTGCTTGACACCTTACTCTCAATGTTATGGTCGAATAACTTCACTATTTCTAAAACTATTAAGTTTAATAAAAAATGCTTTAAGCGTGTTTGTAGCTAATATTTGATGAATGAATTGAACGCAGTTTGTAATATCTCACTTTTACAGCCCTCATCCCGTTATATTATATTATGAGACGATTAAGCATGAGATTTTCTCAGCTGATTCAAAAATTACCAATAGAATGAGCCAAAATGAAAAGTAGGGGAGACTGGGGAGGGTTGAGCCACTTTTTTTCATCAACCTGGTTTTCTGTCGTGTTTTAGTAATCGCATAAAGTTTTTTACATATTAATTAACTATTGGTTTTAATTTTTTAGCACAGTACCAAGATTATTTTAAAAATTGTTATTTAAGCAATAAATAATGGATTAAAGTACCACTGAACTTGTCTCAAACCTCCTTTATGAGGGGAGGCTTGAGACAAGTAAAGGGAGGTTTGAGGCAAGCATAGGGAGGCTTGAGACAAGATTAGTACGATAAAGTCTCGAGTTAAAATCAAATTTATTAAAGACAGTTAACAATTGTTTAACCCTTTAACCCTGCAATAATAATAATTAACAAAAAAATACACATACGTACTTGAAAAAATAAAAGAATACAGCAGTCATAAAAATATTTGCCGAAAAACCTAGAATATATTTTCATATTTGGAAAAATCGACTGGAAAAGAAAGGGTCCTATGTGTTCTTGCTGTTCCTCCAGTAAAGGAGGGGTTTGGTAACTTAACCAGATCGTCCCTAGGTGCACAACATTCATCGGCAACATCGGGAAAAATAAATTTGTATCCCGGAGGCTTTAGTCTCATGCATAATAAGTCGTATTCGTTGCCATTAATATTTGTGACCTTAGCAACGTAATGTCGGAAAGTCTTTTTGGTGGGAAATCGTACAAGAACATAGTCATCCTTACGAACTTCTTGATTCATAAAGCTTTCTTCAGCATTTTCTTTTTCAATTTGTTCCTCAATATCGGTTAACTCATCAGAACTCGAAAAATTGAAAGAATCGTTAGATTGTTCAGATTCCTCCATGACTATCTCAATCTTCTTTTGTTTAACGGGCACCTGTTTTTCATCTTCTATCAACAATTTTTTTTTAATCTTTCCACCCTTTCTTCCTTTTTTTTATTTTGCTCTTCCTTTTTCTTTGCTCTTTCCTCAAATTCTTTTTCTATTAGGTCTTTTTCGGGAGTGTCCGTTAAAATCCGTGTTTTTCCACATTTCCTTCCAGCTTTCTTTTTACGTGGAAGAGCTTTCGGAAATGGCCTTATAACTTCAGGGCTTACAAATGCATTTGGATTATTTTGGGAAGTACTAGGGACAGCTAAAAGTAAATTTTCTGTGGGATGTAAAGCTTCAGATGGATCTGGGCGGTCTGTAATTTCCGAACTGGTAAAATCACTATCTGAGAATACAGCTGGATTGTATGGACAAATACCAGTATGTGAAAATCCACCTACTATATTGGCCGGCGTGAAAGCGCGAACGTAAGCACTTGCCACAAGTTCAGGTATTTCTTTTAAGGATATCAGCTGTGCAGGATTGTTGACCATCCAGTTATCTGCAGCTTCATTATAAAACCTTTTAAAAGGCCCGAAAACATTGGTGTCCAAGGGCTGTAACTTATGGCTAGTATGAGGTGGAATGGTCAGTAGCATTACTCCATTTTCTTTACAAATGTTCAGCCCCTTTGGGGAAATATGGCTATCATGGTTGTCTAGTATCAGCAGACACTTGTGATCCTTGTTGACTCGGGAATAGTTGACGAAGTGCTGTAAATATTTTTCAAAATTCTCGTGGGTCATCCAACCTGATGGATTAACAGCAGCATCGGCACCAATGGGAAGTCCTCTTGTCATATAATCCTGGATCCTAGCCCTCGGAAAAATTAAAAAGGGAGGAATAGTGTTACCAGACGCACTTATAGTGCATAAAACTGTTACCAGTGATCCTCTTTCACACGATGTTGCCTTTGACACCTGCTTCTGCCCTTTCTTCGCAATTATTTTTTGCGGCTTATGTGCTGTTGTAACTCCCGTTTCATCTGCATTTTATATGCAATCAGGAGTAATCTGTTCCCTTGTCATGATGGTTTTTAAATTGTCAAAAAATAGCTGCACGGTATATTTATTAAATGCAGTGGCACGTCCTACACTCGTGGCTTCTGGTGTCCTAAGTGATAAGTTACCATGTCTTGACATAAAACCTCTTAGCCAATCACGCGTTGCTGCTCTATTTTTCTCCCAAGCTGCTGAAATTTTTTTGTTATTTTCAGTTGCAAAGATGTAAGCAAACTTTCTTACTGCGATTGGAGTAAGTCCATAATGTAAGTCAGCGCATTTGAGCAGATATTGAACTAGCAAATATTCTTCTTGATTATTAAAAATTTGCGAAGAATTAAAGTTTGCTACAAACGATACGATTTCGTTTGATTTAAATTTATGCACGTATCTAGATAGTGTCGTTCTATCAATATTATATTTTTTGGCGACTGTGCGGATTTTACCATTAGTACTACATATTTCCCGTACTGCAGTTTCCAAAATTTCAGGATCAGTAGGCACTCGGCCTTTCGATTTCCACTTAAAAGGCATCTGCAAAAAAATTATTATTGTAGATGATGCAGTGAAGATTTTAGCAGAAGAAACTAAAGACTAAACTACGTTGACCTATATTTTTTCACTTGAAAAAGAAAGAAAAAAAACTGGAAACGAAGTACAGGTATTTTCAAACCATGATGGGAGGTTTGATCCGTGTCTCAAACCTCCCACATGAAACCTGTTCATCCCTCCCCTCGTACCAGTAGCCACAACAAATTACGATTTTCAAGTTAAAACATAACCTAACAAATAATTTAATACTTTAAAGTATGTTAAATTATTATGTAATTCGTGTAATTCATTCATATATTTCCAAATATAATAATGTGAATAAAGAATCCTTATACATTTTGTTAAAAAACTTACATTGTTTAGCCTCAAAAACAACTTTTCACTATATCTTTCGTAAACGACTTGGATTTGTTGTTAAACTTAGATAACGTGAAAGAAGCACTGTCTAAGCATCCACTAAACGGAAAAGTAAATTTATTTAAGGATACGTTACCAATGAAACATTTATGTCTCAAACCTCCCTCTGGCTCAACCCTCCCCAGTCTCCCCTACATTGAGCTGATTGTATCCAATTGTTGCAGAAAGTTTTCATTTATTGCAAGGTTCAGAAATTAAAGCAATTACCATACAAATAACATAGCATAGCAACAGAGAGCTTAAAGTAATACGGAATGTACTTACTCTCATTATCCATAAACCTTTCCCAGTTATCATCTGTAAGATTTCCCCAGGAACCGTCGTTTGGGAAGTTTTTGATGCATTTTTGTGTAAGAACTCCCATATAAATTTGTAAACCCATTAGTGCAAATACAGAAAGAGAAAACATTGTTAAAATTATCACATCTCGTAGATTTTTTACTGATTCGATTACAGCTCCGACGATGGTTTTCAAACCTGAAATAAGAGTTGGGGCGTGTTATTATATGAATTATTTCATTGAAAACTGCGTTAGTAAGAAAAAAGGTACAATAATTGAAGAAGCGTAAACGATCGCTTTATTGATGAATGTGAAAACTGATTAATCAACTTTCCTAGTTATAATATAATTTGATAAAAAGTCGGTGTTTGTCTTATCAAATAATGATGTTGAGTAGGTACCTAATTATTTCGTATTTCCACTAATTTCATCCTCTTTCTGCTGTATGTATAACGTGTATCTGTATATCATCACTGATTTAATCAAATATAAAAGTCTCATGTTGCTTTATAAAATATGCTCTATGTTTTTCATAAATATATTTTATATAAAACCTTCTCTCGATTTCGACTGATAGAATTTGAGAAGAATCTCATTTTAATTATAACGTACATGCTTCTTTTAAAAATGTTTATTTCCCCTTTAAGAAAATATTGATAAACAAAGAAAAAATGAGGTTTAAAAATGATTACTGGTAAGTTTATATCCGAAATATTGGTATGGTAAATCCACCAGATTTAAATTAATAAAAAAAGTTCGTAATCGGAATTTTCTTCAAGGAACAGGAGCCGTTCTAAAATTTCTCTGCTTATCTATCCTTAAGTATCCTCTATCCGTCGACAGATGCATCAGAGGACGTCGGCAGATGCGTCAGCGGACTATGCAATTCGTACGAGACGTTTAAAAAAAAAGATATTGAGATTGTAGCTGCCGCTGCTAATTATTTAATTTAAATTTTTACTCGTTTGTCATATTAGCCATTTTAACGAACAAGAAAAATTTCATGAAGAACGCATGCACTCTCGTTCGTAGCAGCGCCAACGCTGATGCGTCGGCAGACATGTGGTCGTACCACGGACTTAGGATCCATGGACTTCTAATAGTATATGTTTCCCATATATCCGAAATTACTCCTCATTTTGCCTACACATGGCCGCCATGTTGTGCTAATTTTAAGTTGGTATTAAGAAGCTACAGTTCATATGCGTTTTCTTGATATTGAGGATTGAACGTTGGTTGGTTGCGGGAGATAATTGACAGCATAATAGAATTGATTAACCAATTAGAATTTAGCTGGATGAACTGACGCGACATTTTCGTACTGCCAATTTCTGTTTCCTTTGTCCCGTTGTTGCAATGTGTTTTGACTGATTTGTGACAGCGTCAGGAGTGGCATCAGGTCACATTTCGCAATTTTCGCATTGTATTTTAGTTTATTGAGTTAAGCGCAAGTTTGATATTTCTGTAATAACTTTTGGATTATATTTTATATTCGTGTTTTTTACATATTAATAGTGGTTAATTACATTTCATAAGTAGTGTTATTTTAGTAAGGTAGTTAATAGTATAGTGTTATTTGTAAGATCTAGAACTCTAGGAGACTAGGTACAAAACTGTTCTAAAATGCCTTCCTATTTTGTACGAGGTTGCTCTAACGCTACTTACGTTTCTCGTTTGAAAGACGGTGTAACATTTCATAAGTAAGTTATATGATTTTTTTTGTATGTAAGTTCATTTACATTTGCGTTTTTCTCCAATTTGTAGATTTCTCAGTGACAATACGCTTAAAAGGTCCTGGTTGGTAGCACTTGGAAAAGATCCAGCTTATAATATTGCCTATGAAAGAGTGTGCTCCGAACATTTTGGACAAACCAATTTTGAAGTGGCAGGCGAACGGAAACGTTTAAGAATAGGGACAATTCCAACCCTAAAACTACCTCACAATGTTTTCAAGTAGATCACCTGGAGAAAAGTTATTTACCTAGCTCACCTCCACCTACATGATATCTTAATTTTAACTTAGTACTCACAAAGAATCAAAAAATCTTTTTTTAATTGTAGCAGCAAGCTGGAAAGTGTTGATTCACCTCAAAGTAGTTCACCAAAATCTCCGATAAAACCTTCTCCAACAAAACGGAGTGATTCAGATTCGTCTGCATCTGCTCATTCTTCTAATATAGTACGGATGGTACAATTAATTATTTCATCCGTATAGGTAAGTTTAATATCAAATTTTCTTTAAAATCAAAATGTAATTTGTAGTTTATTTATATAAATTTTGATACCATTCATATAATGCCTTAGTACCAAAGTTTAACTAGTCTAAAGAAATGTACTATTTTCAGCAAACCTTCCACTGAAGATACCAATATAAAATTGAGAGAGAAGATTCACTTTTTGAAGAGGTAAATAAGAGTATGCAGAAACAAACTAAAAATTTGCAGGAAATCAAGCGTGAGGCGAAAATTAAAAATAAAATCCTTGAACAGATTATTAACCGAACTAAAACATAAATTTTCTTCATATACTGAAAATTGTGTTACAGATAATGTTAAGTTTTTTGGAAGTTTGTAAACAGTAGGAGGGTGAATAACACTACACCTTCTGAAATGACTCTTGGGGACCTTACTGCAGATAACGAGAATGATATTGCAAATCTATTTGCTAAACATTTCTCATCAGTTTATTCAAATCAACCTCTGGCTGTGCGGGGTGTTCAGGTTTCTTCAATGGCAAATGTATCCACTTATCATATTGAAATTTCGAACATCTATGCAAAGTTATCTAAACTTGATGTTAAAAAACGCCCCGGTCCTGATGGAATACCTTCCATTCTTAGGGAATTTAGCTTCCTTTCATCTCGTCCGCTCTTTCATATATTTAATAAGTCTCTTGTTATAGGCGAATTTCCAGATCATTGGAAAACTTCATACGTCCTTCCAGTGTATAAATTGGGTAGAAAATCAGGCATCTCAAACTATCCTCCTATATCAATCCTTAGCATAATTCCGAAATTCTTTGAGAGTATTATTTGGAGGAGGTACAGAAAATTGAAATAGATAAAAGCATGAAAAATTGGGGGAGATGCCGAAAAAAAGATAAGTGGTCTGCCTTAGTGAAAAGAGTGTAACAAAGTGCTGTCACCAAATATTCCATTATTTTGGTATGTTTAAACCTAAAATTAATTACTGAAAAACACACAGAGCAACACACAAGTATTAATTACATCAATAAGAATAATGTACGATATATAATAGTAGGATTTGAACAGCATACATTACTAAGCAGTGGAGATCATAGCCCAGCTGAGAAACAAAAACAAAAACAATAAAAATTAAACACCTAAAGCTATCCATAGACGAACTTTCATCAAGCTATGGAATCGGATTCGATAAATGCGATTAGAAGTTTGAAAGAGGAAGTAATAAAGAACAGAAGGGAAATTAAATCTGCGGTTGAAGCTACCGAAACAAGACTTTTAGTGAAAGTAGAGGAACTCAAACAAAAAGTGTATTATCTTGAAAAAGAAAATCACACATTGAAAAATAAAGTAGAGACTTTGGAAAGACATTCAAGGAAGAACAATATTATAATATTTGGAAAACAAAGAGAACACAGCTAATACTATAAGTGAAAAACTAAATACACTACTGGAAGTTGATGTTAGAATAGCTGATTTCAATAATATATACCACCTCATCAATACAGAAAAACCTCCTGTGAAAGTCGAATTCCTGTCATATTTGAAGAAAGTCGAGATACTGAAGCAGTGCAAAAAATTGGAAAGCACGGGCGTTGCTATCTCACACGATCTTACATTTGAACAAAGACGTGAAAATAGAATATTGAGAACCTTCTTGAATAAAGCCAGAGAAGATCCTATCGATAGATCTTATATAAAAGGAAATAAACTCTACGTCAGCCTATACTGTGAAAGAATTAAAAGAAATAAATCGCTCAGAGGAACGCACCGCGAATAGTGCTCCTCCAACGCCGAATTTACGAAATTTTGAAAAGGAATTCGAATTTCTAGAGGAAGTATCCGTCCCCACAACACAGGAGGATTTCAAAGAAGTAGAACACAAGAAACCTATTATTGATGCCAACACACCCAAAAACATCGAAAACAGGAAGAACATTAAACCAATAGCTGGTGGACCTGCCTGGAAAGAGAGAACACGAAGCCAACGTTCAAATGAATAGATACAAATTAACACTTTGTGCTCCACTCATTTATGCATGTTTTTTTCTTTTTGTTTCTATAGATTAGCATATAATAATTTCAACCACTTTGTTAACGTTAATGCATTTATTAACCCTTACGCTGAAGCCTTCAATTTCGTCTATTACTTTGTTTTTTGGGTTTATTGCTTACTAATATAATATGGACGCTTGCATTAGAGATTTTGAGGAAAATGTAGCCGATACTTATGTATACGAATCATATGAGATTGTAGAAACAAACTCAAATCCATAAACGGATTCTCGGTATACAACCAAAATATTTGTAGTATCTCGAAGCACTTTGAAGATGTTCAGATTGACTTACAGAAAATAGAGGAGGATTTTGATTGCATAATCTTAAAAGAAACCAGAATCATTGAAAATGCCCATTTATATCGGCTGAAGGGATATGATCTGATATATAGCGAAGGAAAACTCAATCAAAATGATGGAGTAGTAATTTTCATAAAGAGATGTAACTATAGTACTCAAAATATCAAAATACACGAATCCACGGCAATAAAACTAACAGTAAAATTGGTGAAAAGTAATATAGTTATTGTAGGGGTATATAGGTAACCATCAACAGATATACCAGCGTTCAATCAGTGTCTTAAAAATTTCATTGGAGATCACTTGAGGGACAACAATAATCAGGTTATTCTTGGAGGAGATATAAACATAAATATACTTTCTGAAACGGATGATTCGAATGATTACCTTAACATTCTGAATGAAAACAATTTAATCTCACAAATAAATACATACACCAGAATTCAAGGAAACTCACGCTCATGCTTGGACCATTTATTCACTAGGAATATAGTTAACAAAGTTATACCAATCGCGTTTAAAAGCTCTATTAGCGACCATTTCACTACAGTGCTTAAAATTGAAAATATAACTGAAAAATCAGATCATAGCTCGATGAACCCACATACGATAAATTATAAAAGACTGAAAACACTCATCACTGGGGAATCCTGGAACGACTTCCTCCCGAACGAAGATAATTTAACAGAGAAAATCCAAATGTATGTACAGAAGTCCATGGTCAAAATAAAACAAATAAAAAAAATTTTTGATCACTAGTGGTTTAATAACATCCATCAAAAACGGAATAAATCGAATAAAGAGAGGCACAAAGATTGGGAAAATGTTGAACTCCAAACTAGATATAGAACTTATAGAAATAGTCTCAATCTTCGCATAAAGAAACCAAAAGCAAACTTTTTCAAGAACAAAATTAGAAAAAATAAAAAAAATTCAAAAAAATTATGGAACACTCAGGGAGTCTACAAACCAAAATAATAAAAAAAACTGAAATAAGAGAAATTCGTCTGCAAAATAATGCGATTTCAAATAATCCGCTGGAAATAGCCAACAATTTTGTTGATACATACACCAGCTTAGGAGAACATCTGGCACAGCAAATTATAGAACCAAAAAATTTCAATGAAACGAAAAAACGCATATCCAACACTATATATCTAGAAGAATGTACTGAAGCTGAAATAATACAAATAATTCACAAACTCAAAACGAACAAGGCACCAGGGTTGGACTCAATAAGCAGAGATACCTTGAAAATCATATGTAAAATTCAACCGATTTATAAGAAAGGCGACAAATTGGAATGTCTGAATTAGAGGCCTATATCTTTAATCTCCTGCCTTGCAAATCACGTTTGTGCAAATTCCTAGAAAAATATGAGATCCTCTCTCCGCTGCAGTTCGGTTTCAGAGAGACTATGTCCACTCAAGATGCAATAGCCTCTCTTACTTCAAAAATATATAAATCCCTTGAGGAGGGAAAACCGTCACTTTGTATCTTCGTGGACCTGGCTAAAGCTTTCGATACCGTAAGCCATGAGAATTTGATTGAAACGCTGGAGGAACTTGGAATGAGAGGACCATGCCTGGAGTTGTTGAGGAGCTATTTGTCTGAAAGAAGCCAATGTGTAGATATTCAGGGGATTTTGAGTGAGTTCAAAACCATCAAGTATGGTGTGCCACAGGGCACTGTGCTAGGTCCCTGTCTTTTCAGTATTTACCTGAATAACCTGTTCTCCCTTGATACCGAAGGCCAAATTATAAGCTTCGCAGATGATACTGCAGTTTTCTATAATGCAAATGATTGGACAAACTTACTCAATAAGGCACAAGAAGACTTTTTAAAAATAAAAGAAGGGTTTGACTCTAGGAAATTAACCATCAACTTTGATAAAATACATTATGTGCCCTTCAGTATACAGAAAATCAATTTAGAAAACTTCCCCCCCTCTCGCGAACATCCCCAACAATAACTTTCTTAATACTACCGACCACTATAACTAACTACTTGGGTCTGATCATCGACCACCATATTAAGAAACTAACTGGAAAATTACGTAGTTTGCTTCACTTATTTAGGCACTACAACAGTTGAAGTCTATATATTACGCCTTAGTTGAATCACAACTCAGGTATGGTTTAATTGTATGGGGAGGTGCATATAATCACCATATATCCCCAATCATAATCCTACAAAAATGGATCTTAAAAATAATTTATGGTAAAGACAAAAAATTTCCCACAGTAGAACTTTTTGACTTATCGCAAGTCCTTGATATCAAACAACTTTATTTTCAGTGTGTAATAAATGAAGAAAAATGAACTAAAACCAAAAACTCTACAAAGAATAAGTACTCGACCACAAATCAACCTCTTGCTGTATACATTCTAAAAGTGAACAAAACTCTTACCTTGAGAAGTCATGTATTTCTTTTGAAAATTATTCAAGAACCCCTATTGCAAGATTTGTGTATTTGGTGAAAACGCATATACTACATTTCCAGGAAACGAGTATTCAAACGAATTCGAAACATGTTTTTACAAAACCTTCCTACCATATGTGCCGCGCTAAGGGCATTTTCCTAATCCAATATTTAATCAATTTAAATCAATTGAGATTTATAATTATTTTAAATATTTTCAGATTTAAGGTTATACTTCAAAATTTCTGTCATTCATTCGAAATAAAACTTTTACCCAATCTTTAATAGATCTATTTTTATGTTCAAAGAAGTAGCAGAAGATGAAATTCTTTTTACCAAAGATCTTCGTTTGGTGGCCCTCCCATATAATGGCGTTGGGATACGATTCCGTAAATATCACAATTTATTAGCATGAAATAACATTATTGATCTGTTACGTGAGTAATTGGATGTTAATAACCTTGGGCAACGTAGTTCATCTATGAGCGCCCTGAACAACATCCATTCATAAAATTGGTCACTTGTATACACTGCGGAAGCTGCATCGTGCTAACAAACCGAAATTTCTCCAAAAATTGTACTATATTTGGATTTATAGGATCCATTGTACTGGCGTTCATGAGCTGAAAATCCATACGGTTCATCTGTGAGATACCCTGAACAATATACAATCATAAAATTGGTCACTTGTATACACTCCGGAGGCTGCATGGTGCTAACAAACCGAAATTTCTCCAAAAATGACCAAAAATTGTACTATATTTGGATTTATAGGATCTATTGTACTGGCGTTGATGAGCTGAAAATCAAAAGGGTTCATCTGTGAGATACTCTGAAGAATATTCAATCATAGAATTGGTCCCTCGTATACACTCCGAAGGCTGTATCGTGCTAACAAACCGAAATTTCTCCAAAAATTACCAAACATGTGGTACTTTATCTACCATAGCCCCCGTTGTACTGGCTTTGGTGAGCTGAAAAGCAATGGGGTTCACCTGTGATATGCCCTGATCAATAATCAATCAAAAAATTGGTGACTTTATGCACTCCGGAGGCTGTATCGTGCTAACGAAACATGTTACAAAAAGTGGCCGACGCCGACATACACAGGATTTTTTTTTTAAAAAACTGTTTCTCGTAATTTTCTCACTGAAAAACGTGAAAATAACTGAAGAAAAAATCAAAAATGCAACTTTTTTGGGGTAAACCAATACTTTTCTCACATCGTAGACACGGTTGGCGGAAAAGTAATAGGATTGAACAATACATGATTTTGAATCGATAGCGTTGTCTGTTATGGTCAAATTCAATCAGGATTAAAACCTTCTTAATGGACTCTAAGTTAGTTCTTATTTCATCTCAAATTTTAATTTGACTACTTTTGTATACAACAATAATCGTTCCATCAATTCAAGTTTCAAAAACAGTTAGACTATAACAATAATACGGTATAGGGCCAATTTTTTCAATTAGAAATGATCTTAATGTGTATATTGATAATAACGTTATCAGATACTTTTACGTTGCACATTTGTGAAATCGAATTAAATGCGTGCTAATTGATTCTGAAATAGATAGGTACAGAGAAGGTATTTTATTTTCTAGTATGAACGGAATTGTGTCCATACCAGAGATGAAAAAGTATCATCAATAATGACAAGAATAAAGGAGGGTGACTTCAACTTTGATTCTCCAAATTGGCCGGGCATCAGTAAAGAAACTACGGTAGTCGTTGAAGGCCTTCTAACTAAAGACTTATCACAAAGACTCAGAATGATAGATCTCCAGCACAACCCCTGGATTCAAGGCAGCCAAAATTTCTCTCAAACGCCTTTAATGACACCAGACATTCTTGGATCGACATCTAAAAGGACGCTCCAAACCACATTTAACGCTTTTCACCAAGCACAACGCGAAGGTTTCCGGCTACAGGACGTACTCAACGTAGAAGATTGAAGAAGAGTTCATCAGACAACAACCGCTCTAATTCATCATTTACTAGTGAGAGCTCTCCCAAGAGCGGACCTGTGATCCCTGCACGCTCTAATCTCTCATTTGAACTAATAAATACTGCATAAATTAGTGAACAAACACCTCCGGAACCAAACAGTGTTACCAAAATAGAGAGTCAAATGTAGAATATATTAGTACTTACAAATAGAATTTTCAAGATCTTTCAAGAACATTGCGTCCTTTGGAATGATCTATTTCGATGTTATGAATGAGTGACCGAAGGTAATAATATTAAAAAAAAACAGAATATTAATATAAAATATAGTAGACTATCATTAATTTTGTATATTTCGATGAAACTTTAGGAAAGAAATAAAATATTACTTTCTATGAAATATTTTGTTTAGAATATTTAAACATTATTTCAAAAACTTTTTTTAAATATGAGAATATTTCTCGTGCTACATATTTTTTTTATACTCAAAACAATTGAGTTACTATGGAAAATTAATTTTGGTGTTATTTTAAATAATGTAAGACCTAAGAAGGTACTACGTAGGAGTTTCCTAAGGAGAAATAATTTTTTAGAAGAAATGGATCTATAAAATGAAAGTAAAATCAACATTTTCGACAGATAAACCGCTTCGTGTCGAGGCTACACGATAAAGCCTACTTGTGGTAGTACTTGCTTTGATCCCCTTAAAACGATCTTTCTCATCTAGATATAACGATTGGAATAGCCATTAGTTCTATAAAGAAATATTGTCTATTTTGATAATGGAAAGGCATATATGCTAAACAATGACAATCAATCATATGACCCAGGAAAGCAACTGCCAAGCTAAAAACCAATTTCTTAAGAAAATGTCTTCTCTGCCAGATTAAGTATAGAAATAATCATTAGGCACGTATAGTTTAAAATTCTGTAACTGAAATTACGACGCATTTCATCTTTATGAATATGTTGATGCAGTAGAAATATGATAGATCTTGATAAAAATGAAGTTATCAAAATTTTATAGACCATTAGGTGCATGTGGTAGATTTTGTTAAAGTCGAAATCATAAACTGTGAGAAAATTGGGAAGTGATTAAAATAAAAATGCTTCTGTATTTATGTTATTTTTAAATACAATCCAGTATACCAGATCAATATCCAACCTCCAAACAATTCAATTGGAGAAACTTTTTTTCAAATTTTGCAACCAATTTTTGACTAATTCTGCCACTTAAATAATGTCTTAAAGATGCCCTTGTCTAATATGTTTCAGAATTACTGTACACACTGGGTATATTTAACAGATACCTGTTACCGTCTCAGCAATACATTTATTTTAAAAATATTTCTAAGTTTCAAGTTCAGTTTTATGTTGATTTGTATGTAATGAAGAAAACACAACTCCTGGAAATATGAATATTTCGACAATATGTGATAATGAAAAAATAGTTACTCACCTGGTACAATGGCGACGGTTTTGAGGGCTCGCAGTACCCTGAACGTTCGTAAGGCAGCTAGATTTCCGAGATCTATACCCATTGTAACATAACTGAAAACATGAAACATTTTAGCATGTTATTACATTACGTCGTTTGCTAACTATGAGTTCGCACTAAAAAGCTGCCGATTAGTTAAAAACAGGACATTTTACATAAAACAACACATCTTACGTTCATAATGCATATAAAAATTTTTGAAAATAGTTTAAATTATTAAACTAACAGGAACTACGTCAGGTTCTAACAAATAATCATTTCTAGATCAGAGGTAAGTAACAGTAATACTAAACTATTTACTAATGTTTTTGGTT
This sequence comes from Galeruca laticollis, assembly GCA_963921935.1. Taxonomy (NCBI): domain Eukaryota; kingdom Metazoa; phylum Arthropoda; class Insecta; order Coleoptera; family Chrysomelidae; genus Galeruca; species Galeruca laticollis. The sequence goes on from OY998180.1 coordinate 172,395,431, forward strand.
GACTAAATGTCTTACACACTTACCATGTCATCCATCATAACTTACATCATCCTAATAGCTTTGATGTGTTTTTAAATAATGGGTACTGTAGACGGTTTATATAGAGGACATACATACTTTGTTGATGCTTTATCTCAACTAGACTACAAAACTTCTAATATTAATAATTAATTGAATGGTTTTTCATGCCTTTTCTTGACAAAAGAAACATGACAAAGCATGGCTGCTTGAGCGAGTCCTATGGAGGTCTTACTGAGACCTTGTTTTTCAGCTGCTTTTCAGGGAAAACTCAGGCGAAAGTTTCTAGGAACCACAAACTCATACCAGGGATGAAGTTATGTGAATAATCACACTGAATAGATAATGCTGAACAAGCAAGGAGCCATATCACCACCGCAGATGCTCACAATATTCTGAAGAATAGCCAGAACGGTCCACATTTGTATCATGTAATTCTTCCTAGAATATTCTAAACAGGGAACCAATAATTTAAATAAAGAATATTTTCATATATGAAAGTCTGGCAGTAATTTATTCATCTCACACAAGCTTTCTTATGGAAATATTGTCACACTATACCGTATAAAAGGATTATGTCCAATTGTATTAATTGAATCGTAGCAGTGGAGTAATAGTAATTATTCTGGTTACGGAGAGAATTTTTCCACCAATATCCTCTATTCTTAGTTTAGTTATAGTTATAGCAATTTTAGAATTCAACAGAACCCGAGAAGTTCCTCTCAATTCACTGCCATTATATCTTGTCCCTTCGAATATTCCTAATGAATATGGCATACTAAATAAACTTGTTTAATCAAGTCTTTGGTTTCAGCAAAATAAAAAACATACATTTGAATAAATTTGTTTTTATTCTGGAATTTATTTATTTGTATACAGATCCACTGGCATTCATTGGGAACCTTATAAACATAGGTTTTATACGAACAGTAATCCAAAATACAGCTATCAGATATAATTTTTTTTCAGCCGTATTTGTTTCCTTTATTTTTTACATCATCGACCAGAATTGGTAGGTATATAACTACATCCACTTATCATGGATATTGAGATTTGTTTATTCTTTACAAATTTATTTCAGTCTTTATACTTTCACAAAACTTGCCATATCTGGAGCATAATATAGCTCTTTTAACTCCTTATTTCTTTTTTTTCTGTTATGTCCTCTTTGTTTACCCTTCCGTACACGCTCTTAAAATTCTGCGTTTCCGTCTTTGTATCCGTATTATTATTATATATCTCGGGTCTCACTTTTGATTATTGGTTCAAATGGGAAACACACTTAGCAAATTTACAGCGATCATGTCAACCAAAAATAAATTTACTAAAAATTCTATCAAACAGTACTTGGGGTTCAGACACTGTAAGCTTACTCAATCTATACAAATAATTGATAAGGCGGAATTTGGACTATGGAGTTATCTTTTTTCGAAATAGCTAACAAAACTTCGCTGAAAAAATTAAACTCCATCCAATCCAATGCCATACCAGCATTACTAGGTGCTTTCAGAACTAACCCTGTATGCAGTCTCCTAGCATTAGCAAATGTGCAACCACTGCACCTACGCAGGTAACTGTTTTTCCTTAACTACGCTGCTAGAATATTAGCAAACAACTCCAAATTAGCATATTCCTCCACATTTAAAAATACCACCATAAACTTTGCTAGAAAAAAACCTCAAAGGATCAGAAATTTGAGTTACGATAATGAACAGTTTAAACATTCTCTGAATAAAAATTCAATATCCCTCCATGGATCATTCAAATACCACATATAGAAATATCCGTAACATTCTATAAGAAAGAGACCACCATTCCCTCTCAGATACAAAATTCCTATAATGAATTAGCATCGAAACATTTCAAATTCTCTTCCATTTACATGGATGCATCCAAAACAATTACAGGAAATGCTGGAGCCTACATATGTAAAGATGAAACCTCTGCTCTCACCCGGTCCACCAACTCATTAAGAAGAAACTTGATTACTTACGACATAAAAACATCTCGTTTCTATGGGTACCATCGCACATGGGAATAAGAGGCAATAAGGAAGTCGACTCACTAGCCCTAAAATGAACTTCCAATGATAATTTACCCCTTCTTACAAAATATCCCCACGGCATAACCCAACAAAAGAAACCGCACCTTTATGTCAAACATGTCAGACTCAACTCACAGTGAAGCATCTGTTACTCGAATGTCCAGAAAAAGAAGAACAAAGAAGACGCCACAATGTAGAAAACAAGTTGAAATCAATTCTGTTTTTAACTGGTAACGAAGTGCTATATTTTCTTACTATCTAAAATTCAACTTCTGTTATTATAAATGTACAACACTACATTGTAAATGTCTCCCCTACTAATAACTCTTAGTAGTTGATGTGGGGTTATGTATGTTTAAATGAAAAAACATATCGTGCTTTCATTTTCCTTTATTAAAATTTTTACCTCATCAACGTTCTCAACATTCTGTATGTTCTTGTTACCTTTTGCTATTCTAGCTTGAATATCCTGCTTCTCGTAACACTTTAAGTTCATTTCTTCTGAAAATGTAGACCTAGCTATAGCCACCATTATCAGTCGTTTCAACTTTGTTGGCTCTTGCTATTATAGACTTGCTAAAAGCTTTGGTGATTATTATTAATTGTGGTCCATGTTGTCATTATCCCTACTTCTCACTATTTCCTCCAACACAAATCTAGAGATAACTCTATTCAAGTTCATTTTTGGTCTTAAATTCTTTTGACTTTCATCCTTTCAAAGGTAAAGTACTTTTTGTGATTATATATGTTACTGGATTGTTTTAAGTCTAGAAAGTGTATAGATTTAAACTTTGAATAACTTCTATTGTCCAAAAGAAAACCGCTTCAGATAACACTGATCTTTCCAATGTCGTACTACTCAAAATTTCTATTAAACCTTTCACGGGGACGGCCTCTGAATGTGCCCCTTTTTTTTCATTTGTTCACTGCCGTTGTGTTAAATAATTCAAAACTAAAGTCGGACGGGGAAAATTTTTATTATTTAAAAAAGTTATTAAGACAGTTATTAGGATTGATAGATTCTTTGAGCTTAACCAATCAGAATCTTAAAGTTGCTCTTAAAATTCTCCAAGAAACTTACGATGATAAATACAAGTTACTAAATAGTCTTTTTCAAAATCTCGTTTCATGTAAGTCTATAGCAAAAGGAACAACGGCGGACTTGAAAGATTTTTATATTTCGTCACAAAAAACATTTTATTTGATAAATAACCTAGAATTAAGTAGTAAAGAGAACTTTGAAGCACGTATTGTATTTTTATTAGAGCAGAAGCTTGATTTTCAATCACGAAAAGCTTTTGAAAGCGATAGGGAGTTAGGAAGAATTCCTACTGCTGAAACAGTTTTCGAATTCTTGAAAGAGCGACAATTTAAACTTATTTGAACCTAATATTTCAAAACCCCCGACGAAGGAAAAATTTAATAGAAATAATAAGGTAACTTTTTTGTCAACTAACAATAGTCTTCCCGCATTGGTTTAAATAAACAAAATTGTGTTTGTTGTTCTGGAAAAGGTCATACCACATACGAATGCCCTAAATTCATTTCCTCAACTCCTAGAGAAAGGTATTGATTTGTTAAAGGTAAACAGTTGTGTCTAAACAGTCTTAGTCAAAGCCATAGTATTTCTCAGTGCAAATCACTGAAGAGGTGTACCTCTTGTAATAAGTCTCACCATTCTTATTTACACTACCATAATCAGGCTAAATCAGGAAATTTTCCTTCTAATAAGAAAGTTCCTGCTCCCGGCCAATTCAAATCTAATTTCCCTGTAAATAATGTCCTAAATGGAAACAACCCCAGCACATCCGCCTTTGCAAATACCAACTCTGATAATGTTAATGCTCACGACAATGCTGCGAATTCTGGGCAGAAATTGTCTTCCCCCACTACTCTAGGTACTCTGTCAAATGCAATTAAATTTGTCCTCTTACCAACTGCCTTGGTAAACATTGAGTGTCACAATGGACAATGGTCCGCTCGAGTACTACTCGAATCCGCTAGTCAAATGAGTCTAGTGACCCGACAGTTTGCACAACAATTCAAGTTGCCTCGCAACCGGCAATTGCTAAATATTTCGAGACTAGGTAATAGTACCCATAGTACCGAAGTTATGAACATTCGTTTCAAATCGCTTGTTTCTCCTAATAAGATCTTCACGGTCTCTTGTTCTCTAATTGAAAAGATTACTAATAATCTTCCACAATTCTCTATCTCTTCTGAGGATTTTAAATTCCCGAATAACGTAAAACTTAATTTAGCTGATCCTTTCTTTTTCAAGAGTGACTCTATTGATTTGATTATTGGAGTCGACCTATATTTCAGTCTTATTGAACCCACCGTCATAACGGCTGGACTAACTTCGTCCGTTGATATAAAATTGGGCTATGTGGTGGCCGGCCCTGTATCTCGAAACCTTATACACCCGCATTCGCCTTCTAATAATTTCGTCGCTACTTTCTTAGCTGTGAATATTTAGCAGGCTGAACCTTTCTCAGATTTACATAATTATATGGAAAAACTTTGGGAGATGGAAGAAATTCCGAACTTTGAAAAGACTTGCTCAGACAAGCAATTCGTTGAACAAAAATTCAAGGATACAACCGTTGTCCTTCCATCTGGGAGGTATCAAGTCGAGATGCCTTTGCTGGAAAACGGTAAAAAATTAGGCCAATCATTTTGTATGGCACGCCAAAGGTTTGGCACACTTGAGAAAAAATTTAATTCTAATATTAAGTTTTTTTGATGACTACAAGGACGTAATTGATGAATACCTTGCCCTGAATCATGCCAAGGTTGTTACATTTTCATTATATAACTATCAATTTAATAAATTCAATTATTTTATCCCTCATAGAGCCGTACTACGCGAAAATGCTCACGGTATCAAAACTCGTGTTGTAATGGATTTCATCGCAATTAATTGCCGCTAAATCAAAGGTAAAGCCCTTGAAAAGCAAAATCACTGTTCCAAAATTGGAAATCTGTTCAATGGAGCTTCTAGCAAGACTTTCATTTCGAATCTCTCAAATCTTAAGAAAAACTATTTGCTTTGACTCTTTAAATTTATGGTCTGATTCTCTAATTTCACTTAACTGGGTGAAACGTAGAGCTGATGAATTTTTCGCATTTGTTGCTAAGCGTGGAGGCATATACAATCCAATTTAAATCCCGCCGATATGTTATCCCGGGGTAACTTCTCTGCTGGCATTCACCTATTTTGGTTTACTGGTCCCGAGTTTTTATGCGAAGGATCAGATTTTGACTCCCTTGATACTTTCGACGTTGTTGAGACAATTTAACTGAGTGTAATAAAGTAGCTCTAACGGTAACTTCTTCCGAACCCAACATTTGGGAAGTATATTTCTCTAGATTTTTTAATTTTAGAACACTACAAGGCTCTATGGCTTTCTTGCTTAGATTTTGTAATAAGTTGCTTAAAAAATCTTCCGCTAATTCCCCCTCTCTCACGGTAGCCGATCTTCGCAATCCCCACGACTTTATCATTAAACGAATTCAGTTCAATCACTTTAGTAAAGAAATCAGTTTGCTTAAACAAAAGAAAACAATCCTGGATAAAACCTTAATCCCTTTAAATACCTTCCTGGACAATGCTGGGTTAATTCGAATCAGTAGCCGATTAGAGCTTTCAAACATAGGCTATGCTCAAAAATTCCCTGTCTTACTCCCGCAAAATAATCATGTAATTGATTTGCTCATATTACAAGAGCATAAAAGTCTTGGACACGCTGGTGCTCAAAACGTATTGGGCAACCTCCGCCGAAAATATTGGCCCCTTAACGGTGTCAGAAAAGTGAAACAATTAATAAAAAAATGCACTATTTATTTTCGCTTTAACGGGCAATTCGCTACCCAGATAATGGCCCCCTTACCACTTGATAGTGTTCAGGAATGTCGCCCGTTTTCAAAAACGGGTGTCGACTTTGCCGAACCAGTATGGATCCGATCTTCTCGTTTGTGAAGGGCCTTAAAGCGTACATATATATTTTCATTTGTATGGTTACTAAAGCCATTCACACCGAGCTAGTCTCAAACTTAACTACAGATGCTTTTATTGCTGCCCTACGGAGATTTGCAAGAAGACGGGGAAATCCCCAAGTTATCTTCTCTGACAATGGGTCAAATTTTGTAGGTGCCTGATATCGGTTGAGGGACCTCTCTAATTTCTTCAAAGCTAGTGAAAATTTTCAAAAAATTGGAAATTTCCTAAATTCCACTGAAATAGAGTGGAAATGTATTCCCCCTCGATCCCCACATTGGGGCGGAATTTGGGAGGCGGCCGTAAAAAGTACCAAATCTCACCTCGTCACAGTGATTGACCAAACTTGTCTAACTTTCGAGGACCTAACCACTGTATTGACACAAATTGAAGCGATTTTGAATAGTCGCCCCTTATTTCCTCTTTCAGGCGACCCTAACGATTTGCTGCCATTTACTCCGGGACACTTTTTGATTGGAGGACCACTTTCGGTTTACCCTGATCGAGAGGTGGTTTCGACCCCCATAAATCGACTCTCGTTCTGGAATCATTATTCGAAACTCCAGCAGGAGTTCTGACGGAGGTGGTCAGTGGATTACCTACTTGAGCTTCAGAACCGTCCTAAGTGGCAACGTCCCTCTAAAAATCTTGTTGTTAATCAACTTGTACTTTTTCGAACTGATGATTCCCCTCCGTTAAACTGGCCCTTAGGCACGATAACGAAACTTATAGTAGGCAAAGACAGCAAAATCCGAGCTGCCAATGTCAGAACATCAGATGGTGAATATATTCGCCTGATAGTAAAACTAGCACCTATTCCAATATCAGATTATTATGTTTTTTTTCTTTATTTTTTGCTGGATTAGGCCTCCGCCCCCCCCCCAGTATGTACGAATTTCTCATTAAATTTGTACAATAGTCGCTCCGCCCCTGGTATAATACTTTGAGTGCAAACGTTAGCCAGTTGTTGGACTAGCTTCACTTTACCGCTAAAAATTCACTTGTTCAGATATAATGTCATAGAACGGACGTCTGTTCCTTGTACTTCTGCAAAATGCAGTGTTTTTCCTCTATAAAATGGGGATAGTACCGCTCAATTATTAATAGTTGATAAGTATAGTGTAATCTATTATTGGAACTGATTGTAAGTACTTTTATCATTATTAAAATGATAAAATATCCAGTTTTATCTCCGCCGACTTCTTAAAGTCGAAAATCATTCACCTTGCATGGTTGCCGCGCGTTTAATAATTCCGGAGAACTTTTGGTAGCTAATTTCAAGATCTATTGTATTTTTGATACCGTATTGTTAACTACCGATTTATGCACGTTTTATCGATTTATTACGTTACTATTTTATGTAAATTGTTGAACTTATATTCACATAGAACTATTACGTGATTGATTAAAGCTAAGTGCGGGTTTATCTTTAACTGTAAATATTGTAAATTTGTATAGGTTAGTGTATAATTTTCAGACTTTTCAACCGGCCATTGACTATATTCGTAATGGCGGTGATCTTAATAGTAAAACGTTGTTTCATACATTAATGTTGTATATATAGCAGCGTGTCTATTCATATCTAGCAGCATGTTTATTCACATTTAACAGAGTGTTTTTTATCCAATCTCTGGATTTTTCACTCTTTAGTTATCTCTGTAAATAATCTCATTTGTTACATACTAAAGTAAAGAATCTATTGAAATACTTGACTTTCATTTATTTGCATGTATATCTATATATAGGTTATCCCTCTGCCTCTGGTACGGCTAACAAGCTCCTGCAGTGCAATGCAGGTGGTCCCTCGTTATTTCTCGAAGCTGCTAAAAGCTATTATGTGATGAGCATTTTTACATTGTTTTGTTTCCGAAACCTGCGACCTGATATTCTATTTTCTCTTCTGCTCAAACATGTATGTAGTTCAACTTTATATTGTATCGTGATAAGTAGTAGTGATAAGACAATATTTGTATATCAATGCTTGTGCGGTTAGTCTAATTTTATCAATAGGTACAAATTAATATACTTTGTAAACCATACAAAAAAATGGGGGAGAATGAATCGAAACGACTCGGTCACCTCCCAGCTCTTTTATAGTTGCGGTAAAAGGCACCTTCTTTCTCTAATACCTTGTAGAAAATACTCATATTTTTCTCAAAGCAAAAATTTCATTTCAGTATTATTTTATAAAATGGACGCATGCATGTTATGCACATATCCAAAATTACCGACGTTCTAATCACTGAATAGTTAGTTTTTGATCTGTATTCACTGATAGGTTGGTAATGAACTATACCTTTGGTGCAAACCAGTCTATCCATGGAACCTATCTTTGAACTGCACTAAAGATACAGGACTTGATTTTGCATTGACTATAAACCGTTGGTAAACTTTTAGAAGTCTTCAATTTTATCCATATCAAACTTCACTAATTTATATAGGTAATAACTTGTTATTTAAAGACACATTTCTCATTAGGAATTTGATGCAGTTTTAATGGATCACTTGGTATAATGTTCTAATAGGATAACGTAACTACTAAATTATTCTACCTTCGATTTTTAAAACAACTGTTTAGCAGACACAACTCACTTGATTCTTTAAAAACTTTCATATTTTTAACAAAATATAAGTATTTTTTGTACCTCAAATCTGTGAAAATAAACTCCAATATTAAATGATTAATTGCGTGAAACATTTTTTATGATTTCTGCACTCATTTCGTGATGTTCAATGATCATTCAAAACATATAGGTAAGTAGATCGAACTAACTTCAATGGTTTCAACATTTCGCTGAATATCCATTCGATAAAATGTAATTAGTAATATCCAAAGATATATATTTGCCAAAAATATCGTATATCACTCGCTTACGTAGAGTCCCTAGAATCGTAGAGCACAATTTATTACACTAAAGTCAACTTACAGAGACGGCCGGATAAACGCGTGATTGCCGCGTGGTCAAACCGATTAAAGCTATTCTCGGCTCCCATTATTTGAAATTCCCCTTTGTAAGTTCACACAAATATTAGTATATTAGTGTTTCCGTAATTGAGATTCCACAACTAAGAGAAAAGCTTAGTAGATAATAGCGAAAAATATGGGAAACATCGGAGTGAATAGGTATTTCATCTTGATATCACAATATAAGAATAAAACAGTAAATGAAGCTTTGAGATAAAAAAATTGCTAAGGTAAACCAAATAGTGAGAGGAATTTTCGATTTAAAATTAATTAATATCAAAAGGTGAAAATTATGTAAGTGTTCATTTAATAATTTTACGGAAGTATCAGCCTATTACAAAAAAAATATTACTTGTGAAGCGATCGTAAAATACATATCCGTTGAAGAAGATCCTGATGTATTATATATATATATATATATATATATATATATATATATATATATATGTATATATATATATATGTATATATATATATATATATATATATATATATATATATATATATATATATATAGGGTAAATTTTTTATTGGGGAATGCGGCAATGTGATAAAGAAAACTCTGTTCAGTTAATCCTAAGCTTTCGATAATAAGAGTATAGTAAATATTTTATTATATACTATACTGATGTCATCATCATCACGTATCGCTACAACCCTGGGTGGGTCTTGGCTGACTGTACAACTTTTTTTCCAATTTGTTCGGTCTTCCATCAACCTAGGGTCAAATGGAATGTTCATTTTCCGGAGATCTGCTTGGATGTTATCTCTCCATCGCATTCTGGGACGTCCGAGTGGTCTTTTGCCTGTGGGAATCTCCTCCCATACCAGTTTTACAAGTCTTTCGTTATTCAGTCTGTGCACGTGGCCTGCCCATCTTAGTCGCTGTGATTTAATTTCTTGGACAATATCGGCGTCGTTGTAGAGTGCTTTTAATTCGATATTGGTTCTGATCTTATACTGGTTTGTGGTGATGTCATGGTGAGGTCCGATGATGTACTGAATATATATATAAAAAAATGTTTTCTATGACAACATCAACTTGTCACAAATTGTCATCAATTTGATAACATGCCAATTTAAATATTTTAACGATTAAATTGTACAATGATGTTTCTTCATATAAATAGATATTATATTATTGTGAAAAACCTCAATTAGTGTAAGTAAAAAATATTTTTACTTTAAAAAATATTTTAAATTTATATAATATTTATTTTGTAGATTCTTTGATAATGATAATAATAAATTATCGAAAGCTTAGGATTAACTAAACAGAGTTTTCTTTATCACATTGCCGCATTCCCCAATAAAAAAGTTACCCTAACTAGTTTTGGCAACGAAATACTTTCGTCTATATATATATATATATATATATATATATATATATATATATATATATATATATATATTACAGTACTACATGCCTCAAAGGCCCAAGCCTAAAAAGGAAATACAGTTCAATTAAAAAAATTTTCTTCCTCTATATGTTTTACTAGTAGTCTCCATTTTTGTCTGTAATCCGCTATCTCCCTCCATCTTTCCACTTCCTTTTTCTTCAGATCCGTCGTGACTGCCTCTAACCATTTCTTCTTCGGTCTACCCTTTCGCCGTTTACCCCCTCTCGCTTCGAAAATATCTCTACTGGGATGTCTTTCTCCTGCCATTCTGCTGACATGCCCCAGCCATCTTATTCTCTGTGCCTTTATATGATGAACTATGTCCGGATATCCATTAGTTTCCGCCACTTCTTTATTTGTTAGTCTTCTCCAAGCTCCATCTTCTAGCTTTTTGCCTCCAAATATTTTTCTGAGTATTCTTCTTTCCCATATTCCAATTTTATTTTCATTCTTTTGTGTAACTATCCAGGATTCGCAACCGTATAGTACTGTTGGCCTAATTATCGTTCTGTATATTCTTATCTTCGCTTTTTTGGAGAGTACTTTTGATTTCAATATATTACTGAGGGCTCCTACTGTTCTGCTTCCTTTGGAAAGCCTCTTATCTACTTCATCTGTTTCGTCGTTTTTATTATTAATTGTTACCCCTAGGTAATCAAAACTGTCAACTTTATCGAAGTTATATACCTGGTTGTCTGTTCTGAAGGTTACCTCTTTTATCCCATCAATTGTATGATTTTTCATCGACATATATTTGGTTTTAGCTGTGTTTATTATTAGGCCATACGTCTTCGCTGTATCTACACATTTATTCAGTACTACTTGCAGCTCCCTTTTTGATCTAGTTATCAAAGTCACATCATCGGCATATGCAATTACCTGATGTCTACAATGGTATATCATTCCTTTAGTATTCAGGCCAGCTTTTCTCAAAATATCTTCTAACATCAGGTTGAACAAAACTGTAGATAACGGATCTCCCTGTTTCAGTCCTTGTCTTGAAGTAAAGCTTCTCGATAAAATTCCTTCTACCAAAACTTTCGATGCTGTTCTATGCAGAGTTACTCTTATCAAATTTACCAGTTTTTGTGGAACTCCGAGATTTCCTAAAGATTCATACAATTTTGATCTTATGACGGAGTCATAAGCCTGCTTGAAGTCGATAAAAAGTAAGTGTAGTCCTAAATTTTGTTCATGGGTATTATTTTGTATCATTTTTAGTGTGAATATCTGGTCTGCTGTTCCTCTTCCTTGTCTGAAACCTCCTTGGTATTCTCCAATTTCCTTGTTATATATTTCTGTGAGTCTAGTGCGGATAACTCTCGCTAATACCTTATAAGTCACGTCTAATAAAGATATTCCTCTATAATTCTCACAATACGTTTTCTCTCCCTTTTTGAAAATCGGGCAGATAATTCCATTGTTCCAAGCATTCGGTATCTGTTCATTTCTCCAAATTTTTCTTATTAATTTGCATATCATCTGCTGTAATATAGCTCCACCTGTTTTTAGGACTTCAGCTGTTATTCCATTTTCCCCTCCACTTTTATTATTCTTTTGATTGTTTATTTCTTCCAGTATTTCGTCGTCTGATGGTTCTTCTACTTCTCCGGGGTCACCATACTCTACATTATCATCTTCCAGTTCAGTCTGTACCCTTCCACTATTCAGCAACTCTTCGAAATGTTTAGCCCATCTGTCTAATCGTCCTTGTGGATTTGTTATCATTTGTCCTTGTTCATTTCTACAGAAATCAATAGCTTTATATCATTTTCCTTGCGTTTTCTTTACCTCCTGATAGAAATTTCTGATTTCTTTATTTTTACAATGTTCCTCGATTATCTCTAACTTTTGTTCCATATTCATCCTCTTTTTATGCCGGCACACTTTTTTGGCTTTTCTTCTTGTTTCCTCATATATTTTTCTGTTAAGTTCCGTATTTACTCTCAATACGTTCAACCGTGCTCTGTTTCTGTGATCTAATACCTTTTTACAATCATCATCAAACCAATCCTTGTTATTTCTATGTGTTGGTTGTCCTACGCTACTTTGCAAGGATTTAATGAGATTTTTCTATCTGCTTCCACTCCATCTCTATATCCTCTGACTCTGGCAATCCTGTTAATTCATTTTCCATTTCAATCAGTATTTTTTTTGCACATCATTCTTCTTAAGTTCTTTCACATTAAATCTTTTTATCTTCCTATTATCATAGATTTAAACGTAGGTACGTGTTGTTCTATTTTTAATATAACTAGGGAATGGTCTGAATCCGCGTCAGCTCCACGATAACTTCTTACATTTTTTATGGCCCTTGTATGTATTTTTTCAATTAGTACATGATCAATTTGGTTCTTCGTCTTCTTATCAGGCGCTATTCAGGTTATTTTATGGATATCTTTGTGATCAAAGCTTGTACGCTTTATCACCATATTATTCAATTCTGCGAAGTCAATTAAACACTTTCCATTTTGATTAGTTTTCAGGTGTAAACTTTTTCCCCCTGTCACATGTTTATACTCTCCTTCGCATCCGATTTTCGAGTTCATATCACCTACAACTATTTTTACATCAAACTTTGGTATTTTTCCGACCTGAACGTTCATTTCTTCGTAGAACTCAGTTTTTATAGTTAAGTCCTTATCTTCCGTTGGTGCATGTGCGTTTTTATTATACTAAGTTTTCTATATTCTCCTTGAAGCCTCAAGCTACACAGTCTATCTGTTATTGCCTCAAAATCTACAACATATTGTGTTAGGTCTTTACTAACAATGAACCCTGTTCCAAAATACCTGTTGACATTTCCGCTATTAAAAAAGGTGTAAGATATCGATATTATATCTTCTCATAATTTCCACCAAGTTTTTCAAAGCTCCTTCATGGTAAGTTCTCTCTTACATTCCACGTCCCAATTTTCAAAAGTTTTTTATGAATTTTTCTATTCTGCTGCTTTCTTTTTCTACCTTGTTCCTTGCTCCTTGTCCTGCCTATATTTTTATTTTCAAGATGTATTGCAAAATCATAATCCTTTATGTTTGCCGAGCCATCCATCGTCATTCTTACCGTTGTCGGTTTTTTGGGCCTGGTTTTCTTTTTACCAGCGATTCTGTGTTTTTATCCCATACCCACTCCTCGTCATCTATGTTCAATTTGCCGAATCTAATCTTAACAGTTTTCCCCTTGCTCTCTTCCTCTTTTGCAACTGTTCGTATTTTGCTCTGTACTTCCCTATCCTATTTACTCACGTCGTTATTAATATAGATTCTTGCCTCCCTTACATTCTTCAGCTTCCTTTTATTGGCCATAACCAGTTGCTTATCCGTATTATTATTATTTAATTCTAGCAGACATGTGTTTTCTCCAAGTTTCCTCGCTCCTTTAATTTTTATATCCACCTCAAGTTTGTTTTTCATCAAGGTCTCCATTTCATGTTTTATGGATTGCTCTTCATGGATCGCTATAGGCATTCCTTGCACAATTATATTATTTCTCCTTTTGTCCCTATCCGTTTCTTCCACTTTCTGTTCTAACTGTAACAATCTTTTCTTATTTGCTTCATTTTCAGTATGTAGTAACTTGTTCTCTTCTTTAATTTTCTCTAGTTCCTCTCTATACATCATTTGCTCTTCTCTAATCTCTTTCAAATCTCTTTTAACATCTTTTTGGTAGTCCTGTATCATTTCTATTATTTTGTTAAGTTCCTCATCCGTTTTTTCCCTTTTAACTGGCGTTCTAAGCGTTTTTGACGATCCCTTTTGTATTTTTCTTTTTTTTGCCATCATCGGTGGTATGTTCATCGCCACTACTGTCTTCCATACTTTCACCGCGCAAAAAAGCCGGTACAGGTCAACCCTTCGGATACCAAACATTTTATCGGAGATATATGTGCAACCACAATCCGGACACTAAATTTAGAAATAAAGACACGAGATACAGTTTTTAGATATTTCCCTATTTTTCTTGATTCTAATTTGAATCGGCAACACTTTAATGCAAAACGAAAGTACTTGTTGCTAATTACTTGTAATTTAGTTCTTATCGTTTCGTGTTTTTGCCAGATTTTATTTGTTATGAATCGAAATGAATATTTTTATAACTTGATATTTTACTTACTGCTCGTAATGAAGGTATTTGTTTGTCCGGTTATCTGAACCAACACTTTTCTGACACACACTTAGTATTTTTAACAATTTTATTTTGATTGCAACTCCCAAAATTTGGGCTATTTTGCACATCAAATTTTGAAGGTTGTCACTAATAAAATGCCACGTTGCGGACATGATGTATTATACAGAAGTAACTAATCAATCAATTACCAAAGCCGAAATCAATATGGTAGAAGCTAAATAATGAGAAATCAAAATAGATACTGGTCAAAAGGAGAGTGTAGGGGCAAAGACTACAGAATAATAAATAAGACCCATCACTCGACCGGTTTTGCCGATCAAAAGAGCAAAGCTGCTGGCGGGTGCTGGTAGGTAACTGACAGCGAATCGTATACAGTGTGTCGGTGACAGTCTTTAGCGTGAGTTGTTTGTCGAGCTATACCCATATCTAATAATTATTATATTGATTCAGATACTAGATTATGTGCAAATTTTCTCGGTAAAATGAATATACTTATTGATTTGTTAAACTCAAGTAATTTTAAGAATAGTTGGGCTTTCATAGGAACCAAAAAACAGTTGCTAATTATTGAAGGGGCTCTCGTGATATTGGATAATCTTAAAGTTGTTCATTTAGCAGGTAAAAACAAAACCAGTACTATGAAAATTATCATCAGTTGGAAGATAATGTTTAACGCATTTAATGAATTGTGGCAAATACTGAGAATAAAATAATATAAATATTTATTTTCTCTTAATATTAATCAGGACTACCATGAACATTTTTTGGTCAGATAAAGCTCGGGGAACGCAAAAAATCCTACACAAATTCAGTTCTGTAGATCAGTCAAAAAACTGTTTTCTTTAAAACATCTTGATAATGTTGAAGGAGCAAACTAATATATTTTTTGCATCTTTACCATACTTTAGAGAGCTTACACCTAGAATTTCCAAAATTTTAAAAGAAGTAACTAACATAAAACTTGCAAATAAAAATGGTCTGTCAATTAATTGTGTTTATAGTGAATTGAAAGAAATTTATCCTTATACTGATCGTTCAAATGTTATAGATTAAGATTCTCTACATGTAAATCTGCATGTGTGGGTCAGACTTCCCAAAAAATTACTAAGCGTTTAGCTTTACATAAGAGTGATTCACGATTATACCCAGAATGGTCAGCATTAGCTGAACATGTTTTCTCTACAAAACATGTAATAGATCATAAAAACTTTAAAATTCTATGTAAAGAAGACAACTACTCTAAAACGATTTTCCTGGAAATGGCATTCATTGCTCAAGAGGATAATTGTTTAAATAAAAGAACTGACATTCAGAATCTAGATTCAATTTACAGTTATTTATTATCATTCGACAAAAAAGATGAAAATGTAAATCAAGGCCTTACGGAGGAGAATTCTTTTTATTGATTTTCTATCATAATAAAAGTCTAATAAACATTTAATTTTAATATCACTTACAAATAAACTAAATATAAAAAAAGTCTTCCACGAAATAGTCATAAATTGTCATAAAATGCAATGTCAATTTAAATCTTTATTACTTTTTAAAATAAAACAATAATTTTTCTCCATTTGAATAACATTTAAACTCGTATGATTGTTAAATATTCTTTTCTTCAGCTGGCACTTAATGTTAATGAAATTTGTTTTTGAATCATTTATAATACGCTTGCTATAGTCCAGTAACAAAATGTTTTAAACCATAATTTTGGAAATGAAGGTGCAAAGTATAAAAACCAATGCTTGAACACGCCAGTATTAAGATTTGATACCAAATTTGATCATAGGGATAGGGGATTTCGAGAAAAAACATAACTAAGGGTTGAAAAATGTGTTTTTCACAAATATCTTGAGAACGGTGATTAATAGAAGAAAAAAGATCGAAATAAAAGTTGTAGATAATAAAATTCTACATAAAAAATATTGTTTAGATTTTTTTTTATCTTCAATAGTTTAGCGGTAAAAAAGGAAAATAAGTTTTAAAATTTTTAAACCCGTTCAAGCGCCTATTCTTACTACGGCACTGACGCACACTCCACAGCAGCAAATACGTCATCGCATACAAGCGTGTTTTTACGTGTAGATTGTACAGCTGGTCAGCTTGCGATGTGGTACATTACTGCTAGTAGTTTATATTCAGTAATTTCTGTGTTTTTGGAATTATAATAGTGATATTATTTATTATTATTTATATTATATATTTTTGCATACCCTATGAAAACCCGGTTTCATTTGCTTATTCTGTTTTAAAAACCGGTAAAGGTGCACTTTAGGTTGCCCAAAAATGACAAAATAGTTTATGGTTAAGTTTTGTATTGTTGTGTTATGAAAGTTCTAGTAGAACACGTCATCAGTAGCAAAAACTGAAAATCTAAAAAAAGAACTATCATTTGCAGCACTTCCACCAACTGCATCGGCATTGCGCCAACACGCATATCGTGTTTTTTATAAAGTCCAACAATCGTTGGGGAACGACTTAAATCCTAAAGAATGGGGATGGAAAAAAACCAACACAATGATGTTGCAAACACTGATGATCCAGCTCCCAAAGATCTATTAAAACTGGTAATTATCAATTTTTTAAGTTGATTGATACCTGTATTTATACAATTATTAGTATAATAATACACCTTACAATTATTTTATTTTCAGATCAGCTGTGGGTGTACAGCCAACTGCGCAACTGCTAGATGCACATGCCAAAGAGCTGGCTTGTTGTGCACTCAATTGTGTGAAAATTGTAACGACTCAAGTTGTCACAATATTTCTGGAGAAGTGATACAGGAAAATATATTGATGATGATGACGATGATAATAGTTTCAGCGGGGATGATAATGAGGCAACATTCCACGATGAATCGGATACCAACAGTGCCGACGAAATGGTTCAATTAATCGAATATGAAGAATTTAATTTTGTAGATTTTTAGATTAAATTGATTTAATTTAACTTTTAAAAATGTTTATATATAATGTAAGAGAAAAAAACGGATATATTATGAAAATATTTTTTACAATACTTGAAAAATAATATATTTTTTTGTAAATATAAAAAAGTGTCAAAATTATTGTTGCAACAAAAAAAAGTTGAGCGACTGATCCTCCAAACAAGGCCAAAAATCCTCTACTGAAATTGCTATTAACTATTTCATTTTATCGATTTGTTGTGTAGACTTATAACACTTGTTACAAATTATGATAAAACGCGAAAAAATATTTGTGTTATTCATTGTAACCAGAAAAATATTTTGTTTAATCCGAAAATTTCAATATGAAAAGAATATCATAATTTGTTATTTTAAAATTAATTCAAAATTTGCCTTAAAACTCTATTTAATCGTTTTTCTATTTTTTGGATTAATTTCAGTAGATTTTGATGTAAAAAATCAATTTCAAAGTTGAAAATAGATTTCAAATTTATATTTGGCACCCCTCACTTAAAGAGAAGAAAAAGAACATTATACTGCCTGTAGAGGGAAATGTATCGATAGCCGTTTGTTAAACGTAGACAGTGATAGACAATTTAAGTATGTCTACAACAGAACGTTACTTTTCACGATGTACTTTGGTTCTTTCAGTCACTTCATTATTAACAAATCGTGAGGTAGAGGAGGAAAAAAGTACACACAAATTAAGCGGTAAAATCGTTTCAAATATAAGTGCAATTTTGAATTTATGATAAATCGAATATTAAGCATTTATTGAAATAAACTTTACATGTAACTTCGATATTTGTAAGTTTTCTTCAGAAATAAATAAAAAAACGTCTACTTTTTCTAAACCGGATGGGGCCATTCTAAAATAACAAGACCTTCGTTATCGCTTGTTTTGTATATTGCATGCGATGACGTATCTGTGGAATGTGCGTCAGTGCCGTGTTAAGAATAAGGCGCTTGAACGAGTTTAAACATTTTAAAACTTATTTTCCTTTTTTACCGCTAAACTATTGCAGATAAAAGAATGGATAAAATCTTTTTTATGTAGAATTTTATGATCTACAACTTTCATCTCGACCTTTTTTCTTCTACTAATATTTTTTTCTCGAAAACCCCTATCCCTATGATCAAATTTAGTATCAAATCTTAATACTGGCGTGTTTAAGCATTGCTTTTGATACTTTGCACCTTCGTTTCCAAAATCATGGTTTAAAACATTTTTTTACTGGACTATTAGTATTATCAATCTTTCATGTTTATAATGTAAGATAAGATTTTTCGCTTGCGCCTCACAGAATACGTGTCTCAGCTACTACAATAATGTATTCATTGTGAATATAAATGTTTTATCCGAACTTATTTTATTAGACTAATCTCATTTACCTATTATGAATGGAACAACACCGGTATGCTTAGCACAGTGCCTCTACAAAATCGAGTGCAAATCCGTGCCTCGTATAAGCGTATTGGCAGCTGTATCGTCCGACAGCGTCGGCATGTTTTTGAGGTGTGATTTCTTTATAAATTCCGCGAGTAACGCGTTTTAT
The DNA here is from genome assembly GCA_963921935.1 of Galeruca laticollis. Taxonomy (NCBI): domain Eukaryota; kingdom Metazoa; phylum Arthropoda; class Insecta; order Coleoptera; family Chrysomelidae; genus Galeruca; species Galeruca laticollis. The sequence continues at coordinate 172,414,468 of OY998180.1, forward strand.
ATTTTATTCTGTAGTCTTTGGTAGGGGTGTATCTTTCTAAGGGGACAATTTGTTAAAATTTCTCTTGTGAATACTCGGTAATTTTCTTCGAGAAGAGTCTTATTTTGGTTTTCCAATGATCCATATATGATTAACCACATATATGGAAAAAAATGGAAAAAAAAGGAGGAAGAAGTTAGATGAATCAACTCGTGAACATAGAAACTTCACAAACATTCTTGGGAGTACCCACACTGTGCTCACCACTAAACACATTTCTCGTAAAGTTTTTTATAATTAGATCGTATATGTTGTTTAAAAACTCTTATAGAATTTAATACGCCCTAATTCGATAATTTAACAGTCTTTAAGTACACAATGTCAAAAGTTATGTTAAGGAACGGTAAACAGTCATTCAAAACGACTGCGGCACATATTGGCGAAGTTATCTACTAGTTCATAATATTAGGCTAGTTGACCAGATAAAAGGAAGTTGCCGACTTTTGTAACATTAACAAATGACATAATAGAAACTATTGGCTGTATGTAAAAATCTAATTTTTCGAAAGTTCAGATCGCACAAAGAAATTTCATGCAAATAAAACTTATATCGGAAATTGAAGGAGAGAAAAGATGAATTCTAGAGAAAAGACTTAAAGAACTTGTTAATTCATTTTCGAAATCTCAAAAATATCACCCATGTACAGTTGCGGCCAAAAAATGGGACAGTTGTTGTTGCTTAGTATGACTGTGACTTTTCCGTTTCCGGGAAAAATTGGATAGTTTTGTCGTATGTTTAAATGATAATAACACTAAAGTGTAAATAATATTGTTTTTCATTATTAAATATCAAAGGCTATTAAATAATTTTTAAATTTCTATAAAAAACAACAATTGATATTTAGTAATCCCGCCATTATGATATATGACTTCTCCTAATCTACTGGTCATCGATCTATATAATGTGTAACAATATTCTTCAGTTATTTCCTCCCAAGCATTATTTATAACTTCCAACAAACCTTCATGCTCTAAAGCAAACCCCATTCTTGCTTCTTTGTTACTATTGTTTAATAATAGTTTCCTTGCTGCAGCTTGCCATTTCAATTCAGACTGTGCTACTCTGCGACGGCCCGTACGACAGGATGCTGGAAAATTTGTTGCTGGAGCAGCTTGAACTACCGTTTCAAATGGATTTGCTCTTAAATGGTTAATCAAAGCAGCATCCTGTTCAGCAGTTGACTTTCTCGTACGTCGTGAGTCTGGAGTTTTATCAAATCTTCCCTCATATCGCCATCCTCTTACAATACTTGAAACTGAGTTCTTGCTTACATTGTAAAATGCTGCAGTTTGCCTCACTGAACACCCATCGTCTATTTTTGCGATTATTCCACCTTTCGTCACTGAATTTATATGCGCCATCATTACTTTCGAATTTGGAATTGTCTGACAGATGTCAAATATTCAATGTTGACATATGACATATTCATAAGACCAATTCAAGCAGCTCGAATTAGACAAAAATCTGCTATAAGAGTTGTCCTTAGAGTAATAATATACAATAGAGAGGGCTATTCATTAATAAACACGTTTATTTTTGCCGCCAACAATCCTAAACGCGAGTGATGAAATAATGAATGAATTGCAAAATGATGATGGTATTGTAGACACAAGGTCTTGGTAATTTCGGCTGTTTTTCTGACAAACTTGGCATCGACGAATCATGATAATCCATAAACATTAAATTAATTAACTTAAAAGTTTATTTTGTCACTGAAAGTCTTGAAAAACACATCAAAACGAAAGAATTAAATGTTTATTCTCTAGGCGTAATGGCGCTCGTATAAACAAACCACGTTTGACATTACAATACTACAGCGTTTTCTAAATAATCGTCGAGCACACTTCGACGATATTTGCATCTCTCTTTATATGGTAATTAAACAAGAAGAAACCTACTAAATAGGTTACCTTTGACACATAAAACAGGTACTGATATTATGAGCAATGTTGCCACTTTTAGTTATAACCATAAAGGTATCTAAGGTTACAACAAATACTTGTTTAAAATTTAGATAAGAATGTGCCTTTATTAAATAAAATTCAAGTATTATCAATTACTTTTAAAAGCAGCGACTCAAATGTATAAATTAGTATGACTTTTTTTTATTTGCATAACTTTTTAACAAATTTTCAATGAAACGTCTAATTTCATTTTTCCTGCAACAAAAGAGACTTTGTAAATATGGCAAATCAGTGGAAGTGTCCGCAAGTGAGCTTAGAATGTGACTCGATGTTTGGGGCAAGAAAAAATCAAAACAAACATATCTGTTTTATTTGTTAATCTGAGGAGTTGTCCCATGTTTTATTGGCCGCCACGGTACATGAAAATAACACAATGAACGTAGTAGTACCACCTTTATCAGATACTTTATTATAACTTACATAAATATTTCTGTAGAAATTTTCAATGAAAATGCTTGACAATTTCAAATCCATTGGTCTATTTTAAAATTAAAATTAATATTTATACACGTTTTTAACAGTTCATATCGTAGAAACATTCATTGTATTTTAGCCTTATGATAAAAAATATTAGGTAAGTACACATAAATCAAAAATGAAACAAAGGTACCAAATAAATTTGATATGAACATAAAATACTATAACATACAGTCATAAATTTCTTAATGAAAAACAGAGTTCCAATTACCTGTTACATATAATAACGATTGTTTTTGAGAGTCACTTGCTTATGCAAGTAATTTGGCAGTTGGAGTAATGACCTCATTGTCAACGTCTTACACTGCGGTAGATCCAATTTTGAAATAGGATTCAATTTGTATATGATTACACTGGAAACTGAATAGCTACGTCTTTCTTGTGACAATTGAATATTGTTGTAGTTGGCCAGCGCGGAGTCACGGAAAACAGAAAAAAACAATATTCGCTTACAATATATAATCCCAACGGCCGATTAGCAGTCATCATCACTATACTACAAGATATCACAAAGGAATGGGACATCACCAACGGAGAAGGAGGTACCGAGCACGAGTCAGTCATCTTCACGCTAGGAGAACGCGAGAGAACAATTAGCGTAAAGAAGACCGACTGGAAGAAGTTCAAGTGCAAAGCCGGACAGCTGATTGGACCAGTACCGCTCATCACCAATGAATCGGAACTGGAAAATCAACTGAGACAGCTAAAAGAAGCCATCCAACAAGCACTAGAAGACAGCGCGATAACGAGATGGGTGGACAACTACAAAAGGTTCTCCAACATCAGTGACGAACTACGAGAGCTCATCAGAATGAAAAACAAGGCAAGAAGAGAAGCCAATAGGACAAGAAACCCAGAAGATATGAGAGAAGCGAACAGACTCAAAGAAGGGGTCAAGACGCAACTGAAGAACCCAAGAACTGGGAACAGGCTAGAAGAACTGGACCCGGATACGAGGATTCTGGAAGCTCGCCGAAATCCTGAGACAAGACAGAAGAGAGGCCCCAACAATACACGCAGTGAACGGACTAGCCCACACGGATGAGTGAAAATCAGAAGCCTTCAGAAGAACCATGGAACGCCAATTCACCCTAAACGAGCACCCAGACGAGGACATGGACTTCTCAGATCAAGTCGAAGAAGAAGTCCAAAACCATAACGGCAGCCCTGAGGAAGTAGCCTACATCATCCGGACCAGGCACAAGACGAAAGCACCAGGGAAATATGGTAGCAACATCAAGGCACTGAAGCATTTACCAAGAAAAACAGTGGTATTACTGACAGCCATCATCAACGGAATACTGAAGACCAAGCACTTCCCAGACGAATAGAATGAAGCGGAGACCATAATGCTGAGGAAGAGCGAAAAATACATGTTGTTCTCCGGAACTACAAGCCTATCCATCTCCTCTCCACTATGAGCAAGATCGCCATCTTGAAGGAACTTCAAGAGGAAACAGAAGCCATCGGTATCCTGCCTGAAGAATAGTTTGGATTCAGGAAACTAGTAGAATACGCCACCCAAGGATTGAACAGAAATCAAGCAACGGGAGCCATATTCTTGGATAACAGTAAATCCTTCACGAAGATACTGCGCAACTATCTGAAGAACAGAAGATTCCGGATCAAGATCAACAAGACTAAATCCGAACTGGGATGGATAGAAGCAGGAGGACAACAGGGAGCAGTCCTCTTTCAGGTGCTCTACAACATCTAGACGGCGGACATCTCCAAAACAGGTAACACCATGACGGCCCTCTACGCAGACGACACTGCCATCGCAATCAGAAGCACCCAGCCAGCGATGGAAACTAGAAGACTACAAGAAACAACAGAAATAAATCCGAAGACAACGTGAGGACATAACGGGAGAAGAAGTCAGCTGGAGCACCAAAGCGAAGTACCTGGGAGTCATCCTAGATCATGGACTGACGTTCAACGACCACGTCGACTACTTGGTTGAGAAGACGAAAAGGGCAAGAGCACGAATGTGAGAGCCAAGTTGGAACTGAATACCAAGCTCCGACTCATCAGGGCCATTTTCATCCCCATAATGCTCTACGCATGTACAGTATGGGAATACACTGAAGGAACCTCCAAGCTCTGTAGAACATCAGCCTGAGGCAAGCAGTGAACTCCCCTTGGTACATCAGGAACCAGCTGATCTACCGAGAGAAGATCCAGGACACTATGTACGAGGCAGCCAGGAGAAGACTCGAAGAGCTGAAGACACCCCAACATCCAGATCAGTGAGCTGACGAACTATACCAGAGAAGACTACGCCAGGCATCCAGGGCCAAGAAAACAGTTGGACCGGGTTCAGCCATGAATACCAAGAAGCATGGAACAAAGAAAGAAGAGGGATCACCTATTAGAGTGCCTGTCCATTCCCAGAAGGATCAGCAGGATCTCGAGTAGGGTCAGCTTTAGCTAGTGGATTCACTCTTTAAGGTCGTTCATAGACGTAGTAATCCGACTAAATATTTGCCCCTTCTAGAGGCCGCGAAACATACCCACCCAACGCGAACTACGAGAAAAAGAAGCCAAAAAATTAGTAAATTAGTAAACACTTTCACAAAAACCCAGGGAAGTAGAATGGAGGAGTCAAAAACAGCGACGACTGCAATGCTCATTGGTTGAGATGGGCGGTGGTGGAATGCTCTTCCCGGAATGCATCGTTCTTTGAAGGATGCATTCTGGAAGGGGCGGGTTAAGACAGGTGTTTGTATGTGCGTGAGCAGTCAGCACAGTCACTGTAGTGAGGGTCGTCGCATCGTTGAAATAAATATTGTAAATAGTTAATATAAGCATACAATAATGTGTGAGAGTGTGAATGCTTGTGTAAATAAATTGAATGTTAGTTTAAGTGGTTGGAATAGATGTGTGAATCAATTGATTCCGGTCTTTCTTTTAAATGCATTCGTTACCATATAATCAGTCTATTATGTTGAAATACCGAAAAAAGTCGAAGAAAGTCAAATATTCTTCAGGAAAGCTTCTCTATGAGTATAAAATGAAGATAAACATTCCAATAATACTACAAATATATCAGCTCGATTCGACAATTTTTTCTTTATTTTGATATTTATTTGTATTCGGGTGGTACTTCCTGAGATTATGGAATGTAGAGCTGTTATTCACCTATAGTTTTGAATAAGTGATCATATTCAAATCAGCCACACAGTAATTTGTGTGATGTAAATACTTATAACTCGTCTATTTAAGAAAATTATTACGATCTTACAGACCTGAAGTAAATAGATGCGATAGAAAAAGAACTAAAAAACCAATATTCTCAACTGATACTACCAAAATATGTCACTTTTAGTGGTACACCAAGTGGGTATAAATATAACTAGTACCTCTTCACCAATTTTTAAATTTTAATTTGAAGTATTTGTTAGATTGATCTACTTCAATTTAATGTAAATTTCAGTCAGTGATGTTTATGCTTTTACTAACGTATATAGTTGTATGAAGAGAAGGAGTTATATTTTTAACCACAAGATGTAACCCTATCTTTATATATGATTTTGATTGATATCACCAACTCATGATAATGACGAAAGTTACTATACTGTTGATCAGTTCTGCAAAATGTTTGAAGAAAAATTATGAGCTATTCTATGAAAGTACATAGTACTACTAATCTAAGGCTAGTCTACTCACGCTAAAGCTATGACTACGAAGTCGAGCCAGTTCCATGCATCTCTAAGGTAGGTGAACGGTTGAAGTATAAAACCTCTCGCCATCACCTTGACAGCTGATTCAAACGTGTAGATGCCCGTGAATATTACTCTGAAATGGAAAAAAGGAAAAATTAGTATAGGAGAAGCAAACATTATTGACACTTAAGGCTTGGAGAACCTTAAGATACTTACTCGGTTGATTCTACGGTGGGAGTTGTAGGCATTATCATAAGGATACAGTTGACAAGGATGGTTGTAATGATAAACAGTGAAAATAACGGATGAACGAGGATGTAGATGGCCACTCTACGAATTGGATTGAAAGGATCGAGTATCCAAAGAGCATTTGTTGCACTAAACCGAAAAATGTCCTTGCCCTTACTTACGACTACGAAAGTCTGAAACAAAAATTCCTATTTAACAATATAATTGATGTACAGAACAAATAATATACAAGAGTTGTTTTGTATACTAGTGCAGATTCTGAATAATTAGTCTAGTTTCGACTGTGTTAATATACATTTGTTTCTGGTAATAATATCCTTCGGGTTTAATACACTATTTAATATATATAGAAGCCCTTTAAATATAGACAACACTGATGTTAATGGTAAATAATAGATCAGTATTTCTAACCTATTTAAAACAGACAGTTAATTGGTTTGAATTCGAATTCTATATTCCCACTACTTGTATACATAAGAAATGTGTTCCACTTACCATTTGGTTTTGATAGAAGGAGTCGATGTCCTCAAGTGGTGTGCTGGCCAGTTCGGGAGGAAAACTGCCCTGAAGACGTACCGGAATGGGAAGACCCTGCTCCAGAGTCGGGTCGGGCTGAGGCCCTTCATCTTCGTCCTCGTCCTCATACCGAATCTGTGATTCACACAATTAAATGGTAGTTAAAGCATAATGTCTATCTGTTTGCAAAATATTATGCTGTCAAAAATTAACACTGCTCAAACATTATATTTTTTTTATTAATTGATTCATGAGTTGAGTATTGCGTTATACTGTTTGACTGTTGCTGTTTCAGTAATTAGCACAATTTACTTTAGCAATCTAAGTATATAACACATATTGTTTATAATGTAACAAATATATAAAATTCGATCATAGTCTAGTTAGGAGTCAAATTATGCTAATTTTTGTGTCACATATTTTTATATAAATTATGAATAGATTCAACAGAGCTAGGGTTGAAACAATTCCATTTTTCTAAAATTTAAGGAACTAATGCAATAGGTATTCATTGCATGAAAACTAAATAGTTCCGATGAAATACAATACATGAGTTACCACAAAAATTCAATGTTTTTATTTCATGTCGACACAACAGTTATTTGTTCATAAAGTCACCAACTTGATTCTGTAATAGTCTGAAAATTGTCGGAAATAATTCTGTAATTCTATTTTTGTGAATATCTCACCACACGCTCGCTTTATAGTCCAGTCATCTTAGTCAAAATTAGGTAATTATCTCGGAATTTGAAATACCAACTACAAATTCGTAAAAACTGGTATTTTGACACCCTACATATGGTAGGGTGTACAAGACTGTTAAAATCTAAGGTCACAAAAATCGATTGCTTGCACATTTTATGCAAACATCTCGTTTCCTATGTGTTTGTTCCCTATATACAGTATGTCTGAAGAAGTTGACATATGAGAAACTTTTTTATTGTAAGTTTTACGAAAAAAAGTTATTCGTTATGAAAATCTCTGCTTTCGAAAATAATAATATTCGGGTATTTACATTTGACATTATATGTACAGGGTGTCCACAAATTGCAAAAGATTAATAGGAATATTTTGATCACTTCAGTTTCAACTTAAATTTTGCAAATTTTATTTGTGAAATACGTCAACTTTCATCTTATTTAACAAGTCCACACACGTCAAATGTTTATTTGTTGAATTGAAATATTTTAGCAATGAACTTAAACCAGTAATAAATAAGTAATACCCAACAGAATAATGAATTTTCTACATTAAAAAAAAATGAACGAAATAATTTAAAATGTGGGTGGCTCTGACTATGACATTTCTATTACCGAAAGTTAGTCCAGTAAAAGCGTTCGAGAAATAAATAATATATTCCATCTAGTTAGCATGCATTGAAATCGAAATGAAATTGTAACTAATGTAAACAAAATTGAAAACGTCAGTGTGCATTAATTGTACTTCAAGAAGTAGCAAAAATGCCGTTGAAATTGACTCTTGATGAAGAAATGGAAATTGTACTAATTGTCGGAGATAACTACAAAACCTGTAGGGAAGTTGCAGTAATATTCAATAGCAGACATCCCGATAAAAATGTACATTTTGCAACAATTAGTGAAATAATGAAAAAATTCAGGAGAGATGGACATGTCGATAACAAATTCAGACCAAAAACATGAGTCATGGATTGCGACTGAAGATATTCAAAACAAAATAATGCTCTCAGCTGTAGAAAATCCTAAAGATTCAATAAGGAAAAGGTCGGCCACATTTGATGTAAGTAAAGATGTAGATATTAAAATCTAACAAATTTAAACTCTACAAACCCCAGTTCATTCAAACCCTGAAACCCGAAGGTTTTAATAAAAGGTTTGGATTCACTGCTTGGTTCCAATGGGAATTAGAAGATAATCATTATATGGAACGGTGCATACTCTTTTCGGACGAAGCAACGTTTACTTCTAATGGGACAGTTAGCTCACAACATTGCCGCTTGTGGAACGACAATAATCCGCATTTTCTGTCGAATGTCACAACCAATATTGTTTTAAAACAAATGTATGGTGTGGAATATTTAGGGATAGAATAGTTGAACCATTTTTTCAGGAATACTATGAATTCTGAACGTTACTTAGAATTTTTGAATGATAAAATTCCCGATTTTATTGATAACATACCATTAATAGAAAAACAACGCATACGATACCAACATGATGAGGCACCATGTCATAATATCAGAAATCTTCGAGAATATCCACTGCAAACTTTTAATGGACGAGTATTAGGAAGATTTGTGGAATTTGCTGGGCCTGTAAGATCTCCAGACCTGAACCCACTAGACTTCTTTTTGTGGGGATACCTAAAGCAAAAAGTGTACCTTAATAGACCACTCGGCAATATTGATCATTTGGAAAGAACAATTCAGGAAGCATGTGACGATATTACTCCGGCTGTTATTAGAAATGTAATAAAAGCATTTTCTAACAGAACAATTAAATGCTTAGAATGAATCGGTGGACAAGTTGAGATGCATATTTAGTGATGAAAAAGATGAAACGGATTTTTATTGTTCATGCACATAAAGATTGATGTTACGTTTTCGAAAGAAATAATTCTAATTATGTATTTGTCTATTTGAGATAATTCTTAACAGATAAAGTCAAAGTTTATCAATTTTACAATGAGATAATGAGTGAAGTAATCAGTAATTGCACTTAAGCGTAATTTTTAATTCCTTTCGACACTTTAAAATTACATTTAATATTTTGAGAACAATTTGTAAAAATAACATAATTTTTTTTAAATAGTTTGATCTAATTGCATATTAAAACATAGTTTTCTATTTCGAACAACTTTTCGTAATTAAAGTGTTCGATATTGTAAAAAATAAAAGTACTTTACTCTTGTATCAAATTCATATTTTTTGACAAACCTCGTTCACGATTTAAAAAATTGACATCTGACAATTGCGTTTTACAGAACTTTTTAAAAAGAATAACTTCCTTTTCGTAACATTACAAATAAAAAAGTTTCCCATATGTTGCCAACTTTTTCAGACATACTGTATGTTGTAGAGGATGACATTTCCCACAACTCTTGTTTCAAAACTTTTTTTATACTCTGAATTGTTTTCGAGGTAGAGAGCGGAGAGCGCGCGGTTAGAGCATCATTTAAGGTAAACCGGTAGTCCCAGTCAAAAACACGCCATACAAAGTTTAATTATTGGTAAATACATAATTATAAATAATTTTCATTTCTTATTAACTATTACATTAAATTTAATATTTTTTTTACATTTTAAATATCTATCTATTCAATAACAGTTATAACCGATTCCAAAAATTAAATATTGATTTACTTGTCATTTTAATTGGGCGTACACTATCTCATCAACAAGAAATGTTCTTTAAAAAAGTCGGCAAAGTAAATGTAAAAACCAAAATGTACTCTTCCAAAAGTTTTGATACGTATACTCGTTCAAAAAAACACATTTTGTTTTTGCACGCATTAAGTGGCTGTAACACGACTTAAAAACTTTTTTAAAAAGGGGAAAAACGTTTTTAAATGCATATGAGAAACTGCCGAATTTGGACCAAGTTGCAGCGGCATCTGAAGAAGAAACATGACCGATTCAAAGATTATTTGAGAATGGAATTCAAATCTTGTTTGCAGTCTATAATGCTCCAAAATCTGTGGACAGTATCGATCATCTTCGTTGTGCACAATACGTCAAGTCTACAAAACTGAATAAACCCGTGCAGTTATCAAATATTCTACCAACAAGTGCAGTAGTTCACCAACATTTCAATCGTGTTTATTATCAAGTTTAAACTTGGCAAGGGCATGGTTTGGAACCCCAGGATTGGGGTTGGACAATACGTAACGAATTCCTGGAACCTATCACGACAATTTTAGCACCTGCTCCAGGGGAATTGCTCAACAAAATCAACACAATATTCTGCAACTGCAAGACTGGTTGTGGTTCGCGATGTGGATGCAGGAATCAATGTCAGTGAAGGCAGAACCTGTGACCCCGAAATAATGGAAGACATGGATATAAATGTCCACAATCATAAATGTATGTAATATAACGTTTTTATTTTCCCTATATTTCGCCCTACGAAATCGAATAATTTCTATCCCAGTACGGCCCTGGCGTAACAATATTTTCTTCGAATTGGGTAGGATATCGTTTCATATGACCAATAAACATAAACAAAATTAGGAACAATATATCTCTGGACGCCGAAAAGGTTTGTTACGCCTCAATCTTGATTTTAAATTCACCTAAGTAACAATTGAATGTACAAAAGTTTTAATATCGCCTCTAAAAAAAGGTGCGATGTGCAAAGAATAGTTTTTAGTATCGCCTTCGGACAAAAAGGTACTTTTTACGAAATTCTGGGTAGACTGCGTAATTTGTGCATTTATGGTCTCAATTCGTTTTTATATGGTTCGTTATATGGCTTTTTTAGAACTAATTTTACCAATATTTTTCGGAAAGAATTTCGAAAAAAAGGCTGTCTATCCCCAAAAATCTCGTCACGAGAGGCAGTCTACGAAGAATACTTGAGCGAATCAGTTGTGATTTTCTTAGGGTCTCAACGCTAGTTATCATGTCGTTCTCACTGTTATCGATGATTGAGTCTACGAAGAATACTTGAGCGAATCAGTTGTGATTTTCTTAGTTATGAAGATATCGTATCGTACAAAAGTGCCGATATTACCCGTGCTTAGTCGGCGAATTAAAATTACCGGAGTATCTGTTTATTACCGATATTAAGTTACCGAAGAATACCGAGTGTCTGTGATTTGTTTCATCACGCGGTGAGAGTAGATTACTTATTACAAGTACTGTCCTAAATTTTTAAATCGACCTAATGGAGAAACCACGCCTCCGGCGTTGATGCAAGTGTCTTCACCTGAATAGTATTGTGGTGAGTGGTTGGAGACTGTTGGACTCAGGTATCGTAAAAGATTATTTCGTATATCTCCTACCTGGAGTGAATCGCACTTTTTCTTAGTCGATGGTGCAAAGACTAATATAGTGTTACGCCATTTCTTTAGCGAAAGAACTCTACGGTATCAGAACTATTTTATTATGATAACGAGTTTATTTATTACTAATATTGGCATTGTTTTGAAGAACTTTTATGTTTTATTCTGTTTGATAGAATAACTGTTAAGAAATTCGGTGTGCACATCGAATCTAGATTAAATTATTTTCCGATCACGTAACTTCCACAAAGCCTATGTGTTTTTTTGTTTTCGAGTAATTCAGTAATATAATATACTACATTTTCTTTTTTGAATAAACGGAAAATAATTTCGTTAATGAACTAGTTTTTTAGTTCGCAAACTCTGCGACATTTATCGTTTGTGTATTTATATAATTTTGATTTGTATATTTGTTGTTCCTTGGGGACGATTTATTCCTCGAACAATTACCGTGTAGTGTTGAGTGATAATTTGTTTTATTGTTTTTATGTATATATTATTATTTTTGCGGTATCCGGTTATGCATGTACCCATATTGTAAATTTTTTCACGTTCTGTTCACTGACGCTGGTCAAACATGTTAATAAACTGGTTAACATAATAAACCGCGTTTTAGTGAGTACTTCCCCTAACCTCCACAGACACATTACCGAAAATTCCTCACTTTTTATAATTTCACTCGCTTATCGCAGTTTTTGAAATTTTTCCTGTAAATTAAAATTTTTGGCGCCCTTTAATTACCTTTCCGGTTGATTAACTTTCCTAAAATAAGCCCACGACTCTTAGCTCTCCAACCAAAACAAGAGTGCCGTTCGCATATGTCTGTTTATCGCCCAGTATCGTTTCAAATAATAATTCATCTTGATCCCATCCAAGAAAACTTGGAGAATTTGGTACCGAACAATCAAGACGGTAACAGTAATGATATTTTTTAGTAAGAACATTAATTAAGGATTTCTTTCTTTTATTTATTTAAGAAGTTATTAATATAAATTACATTCGAATTGAAATATAATTTGAGTGTTTTCCTCAACAATTCTGTAACTACACGGGCAGGTAAGTGTTATTAAATAAATTGATACTTTTACTGAAATTTACCGCCTCGACCCTTGCTTCGAGGATTCTACTCATATTACTGTTTTAAATGAAACTAACTGTTTCTAGATAATTCCACAATATATTGAATAAAATGTTAAAAATTCTAAGAAATTGACAATTGTTTCGATCTTAAATACTATCGTCAGATTGGCAGAAATTACATTTAATTTGATGCCTACCTTATGTTTTATAATTATTTAAGGCTAGACCAAAAAGTGACCTACCTTGTGATTGACTTAATATATATTAATAGAAAAAAGAAGAAGATATGATATTACAAATATTAGCTTAGAAATTATTAGCCCTATGGGGATATCCTGGGTATCTTTTTCCCATTTAAAATCAGTATAACTATGCAATGATATAGAAAACCTGGAAAACTGTATCTGCGGATCGTTGCAATCCAGTTCTTGTTTCTTATCACAAATATGTAGTACTTCTAGTTAGGTGTTAGGTGTCAATGAATGTTTGGTGTCAAGTATATCGTTCATCCGGAAGAAGAGAGTTACATCTCAAAAATCATGACATTTCCGCAATTGTGATGGTAACAATCTAAAAATGTGTGTTCTTCAGGGGAGAAAACAATTATATGTGAGTTTCACCTGGGAACCGATAGATGGCAGGATGTAACTGTCTAATATCGACAGAATTTTTGCGCGCATGATCGGAAAGACAGGTACATTTTAGTTTGTCTCCAGCTTTGACGAAGAAAACCTCGCTTGTTAGGTCAAAGAGAGTTACATTTCAAGATATAATAAAATTCGACTTCTTGCTTTGGGACGAAACAGTGATATTTTGTGATGTAACGGTATAGTGAACATCATCGGTAAGTTTTTTTAATGATTTAGTTGTCGAAAAGAGTTACAAATGAGAATGTAACAGAAAAACCATTGCTGATTTTGCTTCAAAAGTGTTATATCTCTAGTTATAACAGTATTTCGTAAAAATTACGTCAAAACTATGTTTTATTTTCAAATGTAGCATTCATCTCAAGTTTAATATTAACTGTTTTTTGCTACATTCTGAAAAGTAACGTTCTTCTCCTGAACGAGAGTTCAAAATAAGGGCCTATTCTCAATCTTCTTTTTTCAGTAATAACAATGAACAATGAACACAAACTTACGCGAACATAGCGTATGCTGGACATGATTAAACATCCATCACTCGGCTATCATCAGGATGCTAATAATATTATGAATGCTAATAATTAACAAAGCATTGAGCCAATCAAAAATGAGCAGACGGCAGATCTTGAGTTGATAGACATTGTGAATCCCGAGGTGTTGAAAGAAACCCAAAAAAATAGTGATAGCCTGTTAAAAAATGAGACATGTACATGGAATGATGTACTTTCTTGCAATGGTGCAGAAAACGTTTCCGGCGAGGCCTCGGAGGAAAATAATGACATCCCGCTAAAAGGTGATCTCCATGCGATAAATATACTCTCGAATATACACTTATCCAGTGGTACCGAAAGCAATACGAACGAAGCGTTAAAAAAGAAGAAAGAACATATATTTACACAGAAAGTAGTCCCGATCGCACCTAATTTAGACGAACATTCAAGTGATTCATCTTCAGATTCCAATTCTTTATCAGATTCCATCTCTTCAGATTCTGATTTATCCGCAAAAAGTGACTCTTCGAAAAATTCCTTACAGGATCCATTTGGATCAGATGACAGCTGCAAAGATCCAACTTATAATGCACCGCCGCCTGATAATCGAGGTAATACATCTTCTGAAAATGAGCAAGATGACGCGCCTTTCAGGACTAAAAAAAGAAATATAAAAGACCCTTGTGAAACCAAAAAAACAGCTAAGAAAAGGAAGAGAAATGTTGATAACTGGAGGAAAAATGTGGCTAAAAGATTGAGAAATAGTGGTGAAAGCTACGTCTCTAAAAGCGTGAGAAAAAATGAAGACGGCACGAAAACGATATCTAAGGCAACTCGTCCGGCAATGTATCTAAAACCTCCATGTAGCATGAAACGTAAACTTAAATGCTCAGAAAAAATTACTTTGGATGAGCGAACCAACGTATTCAATGAATATTGGAAATTTGAAAAATGTTGACAAAGAAAGAGAATGTATATCTTCAAATATACAAACTGTTAATCCAAAGTACAAATACTCCAACAGAGAAGAACCAAGAAATCCCAATAATGCATACTGTTTCTTGATTCAGCAGAAACGAGTTCGCGTGTGCAAATATTTCTTCATGGCTACCTTTGAAGAAACAGAGTGTTTGTGAAAGTAGCAACGTTGTAGAGAGTGACAATCGAGGGGAGCACAGAAACCACAAAAGACTAGACGAAAATATTAAAAATGGTGTCCGAAATCACATCCAATCTATATCCCGTATTGAAAGTCATTACTGCCAATCACATTCTAGTAAAGAGTACATTGAAGGGGACAAAATAATCGCCGATCTGCATAGAGACTACGTAACATTCTGCAAAGAACAGAAATTGACATTTGCTAATTACTTCATGTATAGCAAAATCTTCAATGAGGAATTTAATTTGGCGTTCCATTTACCGAAAAAGGATCAATGTGAACTGTAGCTGCAATATAGAAATTCAGATGATCAACAGAAGCTGGAAATTGAAGAAAAGTACAACAGGCATGTCAAAGAGAAAGACCTAAGCAGGAAACTAAAGCAAGATGACAAGAACAGTGATGATAAAACCAAAGTCATCGTTTTTGATTTGCAGGCGGTGTTACCCTGTCCAACTGGCGAAGCGTCCTCCTTTTATTACGTGTCTAAGTTGAAGGTACTCAATTTTACATTGTACGACCTAAAGACAAAAGAAGGAACATACGTTTTATGGCATGAAGGTGAAGCGCAAAGGGGAGCCAACGAAATCGGTAGTTGTGTTTTGAAATATCTTCGAGAAATGGCTCAGCAGACACAAGGTGATTTTAGCGTGGTGTTCTATTCTGATAACTGTGCTGGCCAAAATAAGAACACATTTTTGATCGCCATGTACATGTACGCATTGTCTTTGGGTATAACATCGATCACCCATAATTTTTTCGTCACAGGACATGGCCAAAGCGAAGGTGATAGCATGCACGCCATGATTGAAAAACAAGTGAAAAAATTCAAGAGATCGAGTCCCATATACGCACCAGACCAATATGACTGTATAATCAGGGCTGCAAAAAAAACGGAAAACCGTATAAAGTGAACGAATTGTGTCATAACGATTTTGTTGACCTGAAAGCTTTAGCTGCAGACTTATTTATCAATATTCCCAGAAACGTGAAGTTAACCGAGATTAGGGCTTTAAATCTGGACAAGGATCACCCAAACGTCATGTTTTATAAAACTTGTATTAAAAGACGCATACAACAGAAAACCTGGCATTACCGATGCTAAGAAGAATGGCCTACTATCTTTAATACAAAAGAAGCGTTGTGTACCAATGTACTATTTGGACTTTTATAAAAATCTGTAGTTTATTTTTATTAAATCCAAGAAGTTTATTCCGCCAGTTTTATGTTTTGTTAGTTTTTTTTTTGTATGAAGTTCATTTGTTATGATTATTGTAAGTGTTCATCGTTCAAAGTAGAATAAAATTGTTGGCTACACTGCACGGATTTTTTTTATTTTTATTTAAAATAATTAACCGAAATTTAGGTTTATAACAATCTTTTTTATATGAAAATTAATTTATTTGCGAGAAAAAAGTTACATCTTTCAAATTCTTCTAAACTATTATTCCAAAAAAATTTGTAATACGGGCCTATTTCTCACCCTACAAAACTTGAAACAGAGCAAAAAAATTGTAGCTGTTTATTATTTTAATTTGAACTGGGATTGATTTGAAAAAATTGCAAAACTTAAAATCGTTCCCATGAACATTCATGATTTTTGAGATGTAACTCTCTTCTTCCGGATGAACGATATGTTTTGCGTAGTAGGATTTATCTGGTTGTTTTAATCTGTATGCTCGTAAGTGTTTACTGTATCTGATTTCAAAATTTCTAAGGGTTTGACCCAAATAGACAGCATTACATTCTTGACATTCAAGTTTATATATACCACAATATCAAGTCTTCAATGAACAGATAAATCTAGGAAGTTCTCCACTTTTAAACTGTCTTCTTAAGTGATAATTGTAAAGATCAGCAGATATATTTTTCCTGGTTTTCTATATCATTGCACAGTTATACTGATCTGAAATGGGAAAAAGATATCCAGGATATCCCTATAGTGCTAATAATATTTGAGCTTTAATATTTGTAATATCATATCACCAGGTATGTCACTTCTTGGTCTAGCCATAAATAATTATTAAACATCAGGTAGGCATCAAATGAAATGTAACTTCTGTCATTCTGACGATTATATCTAATATCGAAACAATTGTCAATTTCTTGGAATTTTAAACATTTTTTTAATAATATTGTGGAAGTATCTAAAAATTGTTAGTTTAATTTAAAACAGTAAATTGATACTTAATTAAAAATAGATACCTACGTAAGAAAAATAATTATTAAATATAATGTAATAGTTAATAAGAAATGGAAATTATTAATAATTATGTATTTATAAATAATTAATAAACTTCATATAGCGTGCTTTTGGCCGGGACTACCGGTTGACCTTAAATGATGCTCTAATTGCGCGCACTCTATCTCGAAAACGATTGAAAGTATAAAGAAATTTTTGAGAAAAAATTGTAGGGAATTCAATCATCTATAATAACGATAATAACTACAAATAGCGAAACACCCATAGGAGATATTTGCAAAAAGCGTGCAAAAAATCGATTGTTGTGAACTTTGACCTTAGATTTTAATAGTCGCGTACACCCTACCATATGTAGGTTCTGACAAATTTTATAGGATGCCAAATACAAGTTTATACGAGTTTATAGGTGGGTATCTCAAATTCCGAGGCAAACTTACTAAGATGACTGGACTATTGAGCAAGTATTAATTACGAATTTTAAGTACAATTAGTATCAGAGCAACAGCGACAATTTTATAAGGAAGCAGCAATTTTCTTCTTTCTCTTTGGATGAGAGCAAAATTCAAATCGTTGAATCTTTCAAATTGGTTGCGAAATTTATATGCAGAATTCCGTTCCGTTCACCGCTCTTTCTTACTCTTTGCGATGTTCTATTGAAATGTGTGTTTGTATATTCCATCTTCCCATCGTCGCTTCACAATGCGGTTACCCTTTTTTTATAGTGTTTGGAAGTGAACACCAGTAATAATATACAAAAAATTACTATAAAGTTTGCATCAGGTGATTAGGTAAAAGTAATATTTTGTATCAGAACTTTCCATTCAGGATTCAGAATAGGAATGAAATATGAGTGTACGCTATGTAAAATGTAAAACAGTGAGAAACAAGATCTAAGCAAGACTTAACGATAGATTATTGCGAAATTAATTTTTCAATAATCGTTAACAGACGATATAATAATGAAAAATTAAATTCTTAATAGAAAGAATTGAGTGAAATACCAGACCTATAGAAATGTATTAGAATTGAAAGCAATTTACTCAAGTTTATGCATGCAAGACATTGTCGGAAACAAGCTTCTTAACATATTTAGTATAAAACCGTGATGTGCTTATCTGACATCAATTAATATTAGCATAAAATTAAATAAAAGAAGCAAGCGCAGAACCAAGTATATTAATAAAATTCAAGAATGTCTTTTTTCACGTACTTGAAGCACTTCTTTACATCAGTGCACAGTTCATAAAGACAGGTTATTAAAAATTCAGCTGAATCCTCTTAGAAAGACAATATCCACAATATGTTAACAACCAAAGATAAATCGAACGTGGACCAGTTTTTGGTAAAATGAAGATGCGTGCTTCAAAAGACGTATTTAAGTAATAACTTGTGAATAACTCTAATAAAAAGCAGGCCGTGTTTGGGAAAAATAAAGGTAAAGTTGAAAATATTGATGCTTACAAAATTTTCCACTTATCAGAAAAAAAGTTTTAGATTCAATATTTTTCAGATAAGATTTTAATAATAGAAGTCTAATAGCTAACGTCACTTACGTCACGTTAATCTTTAGCAAGAGGTTGATCAAATAGGCAATTATATCATTTCCCTATTTATTCTAACTTCATTTCTATCCCGTTTTTACAAAAAACGTTGCTATTCTTGGTTATTGGCACATGTAGTACCTATTTAAATAGTAAGATTTCAAAAAAAATATTATTTATTTATATAGATATTCAATCAAAACTCAGTGTATCAATATAAATTTTTGTGTTGTACCTATGTGTTTAAAAGTTCATATTTTAAAAGCTTAATACCAGAAATTCTACTCAGTGCAAACATGCAAAAAAGTAATAAACTGAGTTACTCCAGGTCTTCTGGAATGTTGGAATGTTCGTGTATGTGTTTTTTTTATTATTGATACTTACTATATTGTGAACTACACAACACGTACAGGTTTCAAAGTAAAAGTATTGTAATTCGTTTTCAACTTATTACAGATTGTAATATATCGTAACGTTCTAGTATTCGTAGTGAAAATAATGAGTTCCGACCAGTTCAAGAAGTATATTGAATGTGTATATGAAGAACGATACTCTGTCAATTCAACTAAAAATCTTATCATTATAAAGTTTTCAAACGACAGGACCGTATATACTACAGAATTGATGATACATAGTATATAACCTATTAAAATAGATCTCAAGTTCATTCTAAGTATACTCGTAGTCCCCAGTTCGATCAACATTCACTATGTTGCTTTTAAAATTGATTTAACTGACTTTTCAGTTTATTTTTTACAAAATTTCATTTTATGTAAATATGAACACCAGCTTTCTGTAACATTCACCCCTATTTAATTGTTAAAAAAATTGAGATACGAAGCTTCTGTTCTTATTATCTGATTATTGGTAAAGTCATTTTTCATTATCACCAATAGGTAGGTATGTTGACTATTTTTGTGAAAGTGTTTTAAACCGTGCATTAGTCTCGAATATAGCCGCAAATGTTTATTATTAGTTTTAAATATGACTAAAAAATCATGTGTTTTAAATAACATTTCAAATTTCGCGCGAAAACGCCAATACTTGTCACGTCACCGCTGTAACATCATTAGTTCCAAAACACCAGTGAGATGTCAATAGAGTTTTTTCGTAATACATAAGGTAAACCCGGGGAAGTGTAATTGTGGGGCAAGTGTGACAACTCGTTATAAAATGTTCTACGATGTAGTAATACTAGTGAAATCTCGTACATAGATGCTAAAACTCTTGAAATAGCTGCCTGTGTGAATTTGAAATTTATCCAATATGGCGAACAACGGTATTTAGGTAGTTTGTTTATGGTGGTGCAATTACACTTATCCATAGAGTGTGTAGACTTTGTTTAGATATTCTGTGAGAACTGATTGATACGAAGTAAGTATTGATTTTACGGTTGGCGGTGTTACATAAAGATGGGAGTATAAGTGTGTGCATGAAGAAATGTTGTTCTCTCAATTGTTATCTAAATTACGACTCAAAAAAACATTGGTGGGACTGAAGTTGGAGAAGAAACCAGAGCAAGTATGGAATATGGACGGAACATCCTGTTCACATGATCCCAAAAAAACAAAAGTCGTTGGGGCCAGGGGTAAGCCATGTTCCAGAACAACATCCGGACCTGGAAGAGAGAACACCACAGTCCTTTTAGCAGTTTCTGCGTCAGGTATAAAGGCGCCACTACTAATCGTATTTAAGGGGAAGATTATCTGGGATTGCTGGCTACCAGATGACAAAAACTCGTTTCCAGGAACTGCATATGCAGCTAGTGTCAATGGATGGATGGAAACTGACATATTTCACAATTATATTCAAAAAACGTTCATTCCTGCATTGGGACCAAATAGACCCGTATTGCTAGTATATCACGGTCATAGTACACATATTAGTATTGCACTGATTGAACTAGCACAGAAAAATGACATCACAATAATAAAACTTCCTCCTCATACCAGCCATCTTTTGCAGCCCTTCGATTTAGCTGTATTTAAGTCTGTAAAAGATACCAACAACTTGTAACTTGGCAGAGACGTAATACGGGCCTAAAAATTCCAAAAAAAGAGTTCTCTCAAATGATAGGAGCTATATGGAATAATGTAAACGTGGAAATTATCAAGAGTGAATTCAAAAAGCTGGTATTTTTCCGTTCAACCGCCATGTCGTACTTAAAGAGAAATAGCATCCTGAGAGTTTGAAGAGATGGAGAGAACAACAGGCTTTAAAAGACCGAACAATAGTTGTAGCTGATAACGGGACCTCAAATATTGATATTATTACCAGTAATGGTGCTCAGTCGATAGATGACAAAACTGTGGAAAACCCGACAAATAACATTGTTGATGCAGGTCCAAGTAGCTCAAAACTGAGTTTTGAGGAGCTTCTATTGAATACCGTAAAACACATCAACAATAGTCTGTCAGTCACAAAACGAAAGAAGGTAGCTGCAGGTGCAGAAGTCGTGACCTCGAAAGAAGTGATGGATAGACTCACAGTTGAGAATAAAGTAAAGGAATCAAAAGCAAAAGAAACACAACAGAGAAAAGAGAAGAGAAATGCGAAAGGAAAAAGAAAGAGACGTAAAATTGCTCCAAAGTTAGAAGAGAGCTTTAGCAGTTCAACTTCAGAAGATATGGTAGTATATGTGGATTCCGAAGACGATCTTGACCCTGAAATATAGGAAGAAGAAGAACTAGTTGTTGAAGAAGAGGAGCAAGTTGTTGAAGAAGAGGAGCAAGTTGTTGAAAAAGAGGAGCAAGTTGTTGAAGGTGGAGAACAGTTAGGGAAGTCTCAAATTGCAGTGGGAAGTTGGGTCGCTGTGGAGTAAATTACCTCACAAAAACACGTGAAATATTTTATCGGAAAAATGTACTGTAAAATTGACAATGAATGGAGAATTCATTTTTTGAGGTATAAGAAGAATAGTAACAACTTCTTCTGGCCTGATATAGAAGACACAGATATGATAGTCGAAGCAGATATTGTAAAAATGTTGCCTGAACCCATGAAAGACACAAGGGACCACTTGTCTTTCAGATCCAATTTTGCAGGACTGAACCTTTAAATTTTCAAAAGTTTGTAACTTCCTTATTAATAAAAATAATAAAATTATGCAAATAGCAAAAAATTTGTCTCTCCTTGTATTTTCCAATAATTCACATTTGCCCTAAACATAAAACAGTTTGACTAAGCTGAACTTCATTGTCACACTTACCCCAAATAAACGGGAAAGTTTGACCATGACCATGTTGGATAACTTCTATATGTGATGTTATAAAAATACCTACATTGGGAAGTATGTAGTCAAGTTCCTAAAGACCATAGGTAACAAATAGCTGGTCTTTAGCAATCTCCAAAATATTATATAATGTATCATAAAAATCAACTCGTTGAAAACTAGGTCACACTTCAACGGGTTTAACTTAGTTGTTGTTATAAGAGATGAATTCAAAGTTTTATAAATAAAACCTGAACAGCTATATATTCAAGACCCATATTCGGAGAATAACAGGAGAATGTGGCTCCAACTTACATGGGGGCCTTTACATTTCTGAATTCAGCAGAACAGAAATTACTATTTGTTGCGAAGAAATTTGCCACTGCATAACAGCAAATTCGAACTCAATAAATCCACTCTCCATTATGTTTATATTAGTTTTCAAAGATGAAACAATCCATTTTCGATTAAATTACTTACAAACTAATAAAGACGTCAGCTAAGCAAGGAAAACCTTTGACAGCGTCAGATGATGTTTTGGAACAGCTGACGTCATAAATTCTGAATGGTGTTCAATGTCACATGACTTGAGACTGATTTATTTAAATTTTATTTATCAAATATTAATTAACTGGCTTAAAAATAAGGAGATCTATTGTGTTTTTTAGTAATTATATGATACAAACTATCACATTGCGTTAGTTAAAGTAATGTTTTTATTTGGATACAGTCAACATCCCTATTCTTAAAAGGTTGAAGGAAAAGTATTTTCGTTGACAGAAAAAACAATCAAATTCTCATATGCGTGAATTGATTTTCATCAACTTAGACTCAAAGAATTTTGAAGATAGATTTCAGAAGCAAAGAACCACAACCTATTTTATCTTTCAACTGGAAACTAGAGGACGTTATTAATTAATTAATACATTTTTTCGGGAAAATTTCAAATAATTTCATAATTTCTACCAGTTCACAAAAATGCAAATAGCATCAATAAGAAGCAAATCAAAACCACTGATATTTCTTGCTGTGCAATTTTGATAAGTAATGAAACTTTTAAAGGAAATTAGTTGGCTTACGTTGTTTTTACAATGGGAAAAATATCGGTACTATAATAAAATCGAAATAACTATTAACAGAAATTTGCAAATGGCGAAAAAATCATTTACTAGCTAATTATTTTGACTATTCATGCGTTTTAGTTGTACAAATTCAGTTTTTTTTGCAGTAATTCCAAATATATTAACAGTTCTCTCATAGTTTTATTTTCATAAGCTGTAATATTACGAGTTTGCTGGCATTCAGTTACTTTAACAGTAATATATTTTTTAGTACCGTTAAATGTGGCAAGTAACTATTTTCTAATGCCTACTTATTAAAATGAACAGGCTTATGATATAAACGTACGTATAGTATTTTTAACGGAGTTATTATCAATTATTTTTTATTTGACATGTGGTATCAGCAAGAAAGTTGCTCAGGTCATTATGCGAAATTATTGATGCTATACTTTCAAATAATTGGATTGGACTGAGGAGTATTTCATGATGGCCAGCTCACCAGACTTTACAGTTTTGTATCTCTACTTATAGGGGAGAATCAAAAACTTCCAATTACACAAACATGAGGATATAAAATGAAAAATTCGGAAAGTATTTGTATATGTAGTTCGAAGTATCTCTCTTGCTGTAATTGAGACGCCTACGCAGGAATCTGCATGGTACTCTGAGAAGAATTGGGACTAATATTAAATAGATTTTCGATGAATATATTTATACATAGCAGATGATGGCAAGCACTTGGATGACATAGTAGATGACTCTTTTGCGATTTGTGAATTTCTGTTAATAGTAATCTTTCTTTCATTATGCTTCATGACAATAGTATTCAAATGATATTTGATATGTGAGTAGTAAAATTTCGCTGAGCCTACACTCAAAATTGGAATTAAGCTGGTTAGATTTATAGAATTCCCAAAAAATTAAGTAGTGCTTCATTCCAGATGAAAAATTTATTATATTTTTTTGTATGAAATCTGCCTCAGTGCTCTCCAGATTGAACAAAAATTTGGGCGAATCAGTCGTATATATGGAAATTACAGTATTTCTTCTGTCAATCAAAGTACACTTCCTTCCATTTAGAAATAGGTAATAGAGAAAAATTACTTGAACAAAAAATATAGAAATGTGGAAAACTACTAATAAAGCATTTTTTAGATAATACAGTAGTATTTTTCCCAAAGTTAAAGAAATACGGTCTTTATCATACTGCCGATAGCCATCCTTAACGAATCCACCCTCCTTGTACATAAACAAATAATGCGATTCATGATTTCTGGTTTTCGTAACATAGTCCAGTCGGATTAGACTGAAAAGGTACTGTTTCAACAAAAAACGTTAGGAGGCATTTTTCCCGCAGAAAGTTCTTGGGGAGGGTACGAGGATATTATATTATATGAATGTGGCCACGAGGTCGGTCTCAGTCATAGTGTAAATAATGAGAGAAAGTACAAAAATCGGTTTTTTTCCATATAACTTTTGAACCGTTCCAGCTACCGAAAATTTACAAGAATATCAACTTATAGATATTCAGAACACCTACATAATAAGCCCAGTTGGATTAAATTTCGTTAATTTGTTTACTTGTAATAAATAAAAAACCGCCAATTTCAGCCATTTTTTGTATGTTACATAATTCAGTTATTTTTGCTTCTAAATAATCGTAGTGCAACTTTTAATGAAGTTCTTTGTGTACTTAATAAGTGGTACAAGTTTTGGCTTGAAATATTAATAACTTTTTGATCAATTCTATTTGTTGTGTAAAAAGCTGTTTTACAAAAATCTAATTTCCCCAGCCTACAGGCGTCGTACAGACTTCTTTAACGTCTCATTTTACTCGTAAAGGGTTGTAGTATAACGAACAATAAAGGAAATTTAGATTTTTCAACTGTAAGTTGTTTAAAAATGACGTTAAGAATGAAGTACTTTAAACAATTAATTTTGAGCAATACATTTTTTTTAAATTGAATACACAAATTGATCAGTTGATTGCTATGATTTTTCTGCAAATTTACAGCCCTTATTTATTGCTCTGTGATGCTCTGAAGCGGAGATATTTTTTATTCGCAACATCATTGCGGCTTTGTTTATTAATATTATGAGCTCAAATTTACAGGTAGTCTACAGTAAGAGTTGAACTACAGTGTCATACATTTGCGCAAATATAAATGTCAATATTTCAGTGAAGTTATTGAAAAAGCGGCAGCGTGGAATTGACACATTAACAAAACAATCAATTGTTTACAATACTCACCATATTTAGAACAGAAATTTTCTCCATTGGAACGTCACAATCGTTAAAAACATTTAAAAACAGCCATTCCCACATTACATTTAAAAACTTTCTAACTTTCTAATTATAGCCGAACAATCATCAAACAATACATTATAATACGTACATACATCAACTGTGATTACCAGTTCGTTGCTAAATTTTTTTTATTCCATATTAATTATTTTTATTTTCATTTTACGAGGGCGTTTCTAAACATTGTTTATATCGTGCTAGGTGTAGACAGAGTATGGTTTGTTGTCTACTGTTATTTAAATTATGTTTACTTGTTCTATTAGTATTATTGTATCAAATTGTAATATATATTACTCAAATTATTTGTATTAGTTTTGGAATTGACAGTGTTATTGTTTTTTTGTAAATAGATCATTTCGAGGAGTTCTCGTTTTTTGTTGTTAGTTTCAGTTTTTAGAATTTTTGTTTGTTCGTAATTAAAGTTATGCTTAGTTCCCATCATATGATTAGTTATTGCTGTTTTATTTTTTTTGTCATACTTATGGCTATTTAGTCTGTTTTTTAAATATTGACTTGTTTGTCCTATATACACCTTATTACAATCCTTATACGGAATTTCATACACAACATGATTCTTTTTATCTTAAGGTGTTTTTGTTTTTAAAGTACTGTATCTCTTGTTGATTAAGTTGTGACCTTTAAAACTAATTTGGATTTTTTCTTGTTTAAAAACATTTTTAATTTTCTCTGTTAAATTACGTATATATGGTAATGTTAAGAAATTAACGTGTTGTTGTTTAGATACCGATTGGTTAGCTGTTGAGTTGTGGAATTTATGAATTCTTTTCTTAAAAATAGAGTTTATCAATTGTTCGGGATAACTGTTTTTACGCAATGCCTGTTAGCCTTTTGCATAGCTTCTTGTCGGTATTCCGGATCATACAATCATGTATACAATCTCCATTTGAAAAATTATCTATGTTACTAAAACATATAATCAGCAATGTAACCTATAAAAATGAACACTACATCAAAGACGTTTGGCAATTTAAAAAAAAAATAAAAAATATTACACTACCTAAAGACTACATTATCATTTCTTTGGACGTAGTTTCACTATATAGAAATGTCACTACAGAACTGGTACTGAAAGTGATTGGAAAACAGTGGAATGAAATTAAAAAAAAATACTTATATACCATATACTGAATTTTTAGATGCAGTAAAACTAATATTGAATTCAACTTACTTTGTGTACCAAGACAAATTTTATGAGCAGTTGAGGGCTGTGAAATGGGGGTATCCCTTTCTATTGTAATTGCACAGTTAGTTATGGAAGACCTAGAAACAACCATAATTAAAAAATTAAAGTTTAACGTACCCTTTTTCTACAGGTACGTCGATGACTGTTTGATCGCAATTCCAAAAAAATAAATGTGACTATGTACTAGAAGAATTCAACAAATATCATCCTAAATTGCAATTTACTATGGAAATACAAAATAACCACCAAATTAACTTCTTAGATGTTACCTTACACATTAAATATGGATATATAAAAACAGCCTGGTTTACAAAACCAACATGGTCAGGTAAATACCTTAATTTTCTTTCTCAACATCCTATGTCTCAAAAAAAATCGGTGATTATTGGTTTAGCTGACACAGCGATCGCTTTGTCTGATCCGGAATACCGACAAGAAGCTAAGAAGTAAGTTGAATTCAATATTAGTTTTACTGCATCTAAAAATTCAGTATATGGTATATAAGTATTTTTTTTTAATTTCATTCCACTGTTTTCCAATCACTTTCAGTACCAGTTCTGTAGTGACATTTCTATATAGTGAAACTACGTCCAAAGAAATGATAATGTAGTCTTTAGGTAGTGTAATATTTTTTATTTTTTTTTTAAATTGCCAAACGTCTTTGATGTAGTGTTCATTTTTATAGGTTACATTGCTGATTATATGTTTTAGTAACATAGATAATTTTTCAAATGGAGATTGTATACATGATTGTATGATCCGGAATACCGACAAGAAGCTATGCAAAAGGCTAACAGGCATTGCGTAAAAACAGTTATCCCGAACAATTGATAAACTCTATTTTTAAGAAAAGAATTCATAAATTCCACAACTCAACAGCTAACCAATCGGTATCTAAACAACAACACGTTAATTTCTTAACATTACCATATATACGTAATTTAACAGAGAAAATTAAAAATGTTTTTAAACAAGAAAAAATCCAAATTAGTTTTAAAGGTCACAACTTAATCAACAAGAGATACAGTACTTTAAAAACAAAAACACCTTAAGATAAAAAGAATCATGTTGTGTATGAAATTCCGTATAAGGATTGTAATAAGGTGTATATAGGACAAACAAGTCAATATTTAAAAAACAGACTAAATAGCCATAAGTATGACAAAAAAAATAAAACAGTATTAACTAATCATATGATGGAAACTAAGCATAATTTTAATTACGAACAAACAAAAATTCTAAAAACTGAAACTAACAACAAAAAACGAGAACTCCTCGAAATGATCTATATACAAAAAAATAATAACACTGTCAATTCCAAAACTGATACAAATAATTTGAGTAAGATATATTACAATTTGATACAATAATACTAATAGAACAAGTAAACATAATTTAAATAACAGTAGACAACAAACCATACTCTGTCCACTCCTAGCACGATATAAACAATGTTTAGAAACGCCCTCGTAAAATGAAAATAAATATGGATTTAAAAAAAATTTAGCAACGAACTGGTAATCACAGTTGATGTATGTACGTATTCTAATGTATTGTTTGATGATTGTTCGGCTATAATTAGAAAGTTTTTAAATGTAATGTGGGAATGGCTGTTTTTAAATGTTTTTAACGATTGTGACGTTCCAATGGAGAACATTTCTGTTCTAAATATGGTTAGTATTGTAAACAATTGATTGTTTTGTTAATGTGAGTGAGGCATAGACTTGAAAATTTTATTCTATTATACACTTTTTGTAGTTTTTGTTAAAGGCTTGGATTGCAGCCGAAACGTTAAAATAAAGTAAAATAAATTAAGTATACACGATGTCTCAGAGTCTATTTTAAATATTACTAAGGACCGAATCCTAAGAAACTGTACCCAAATATATGTATATATATATATATATTTATATATTTATATATATATATATATATATGTACCCAAATATATGTATATATATATATATATTTATATATTTATATATATATATATATATATATATATATATATGTATGACACTGTAGTTCAACTTTTACTGTAGACTACCTGTAAAATTGAGCTCATAATATTAATAAACAAAGCCGCAATGATTTTGCGAAAAAAAATATCTCCGCTTCAGAGCATCGTAGAGCAATAAATAAGGGCTGTAAATTTGCAGAAAAATAATAGCAATCAAATAATCAATTTGTGTATTCAATTTAAAAAAAATATTGCTCAAAATTAATTGTTTAAAGTACTTCATTTTTAACGTCATTTTTAAACAACCTACAGTTGAAAAATCAAAATTAATGTACGTTATACTACAACCCTTTACGAGTAAAATGAGATGTTAAAGAAGTTTGTACGACGCCTGTAGGCTGGGGAAACTAGATTTTTGTAAAACAGCTTTTTACACAACAAATAGAGTTGAACAAAAAGTTATTAATATTTCAAGCCAAAATTTTTAAAACTTATTGAGTACAGGAAGACCTTCATTAAAAGTTGCACTCCGATTATTTAGAAGCAAAAATAACTAGATTATGTAACATACAAAAAATGGCTGAAATATGGTTTTTTTTTTGTTTATTACAAGTAAACAAATTAACGAAATTTAATCCAACCGGGTGTATTATGTAGGTGTTTTGAATACCTATAAGTTGATATTCTTGTAAATTTTCGGTAGCAACAACGGTTCAAAAGTTATATGCAAGTAACCGATTTTTGTACTTTCTCTCATTATTTAAACAAACAATGACTGAGACCGAACTCGTTGCCACATTCATTTAATATAATATCCTCGTACCCTCCCCAAGAACTTTCTGCAGGAAAAATGCCTCTTAACGTTTTTTGTTGTAAAAAGTCTAATTCCACTGGACTCACAATACGAACTTTATCTAGTGCACAAAAAATGGATGGAGAGCTGGAGCCGAAAAATCATCGTCATCAGTAATATGGAGTTTCTCCCGTAAAACACGTACATTTAGTATTGTTAATTACATATCCGAGCAGGCTGACAACCTACTGGATACAGGGGGTAGCAGTAAGGGGTGAAAGTGCAAAATTTTTGGGGAAAAAATCGTCATCGAAAATATGTGAGCCCCTAAGGTGCCCAAATCCGAACGGGCTGACAGGTAGGTGGATACAAAGGGGAGGCGGTTAAGGGTGAACATTTAGGGAAAAAATCGTCATCTATAATATGTCAGCAATATTGACCACTTAAAGTTGAACCCCTAAGGTGCCTAAATCGGAAAGGGCTAACAGGTAGGTGGATACCGAGGGCAGTAAAACGGGGTCAAATTGTCCGAGCGCTTATGCTTTGTATATGTATTTTCTAATGTTTGTAACTTAATTTACATAGCAAACATATATATTCTTGATTTATTCATTTAATTGTTTTAAAATTCTTTGCAAAATAATGTATTTTATTTAAATATAGTTAATAAACCAATTGTTGGGACAACCCAATATCTGGACATATTCCGCCTTATGTATGAAATAATTTTTACATGAAAAATTTCGATGGAGGAACTTCTAAAAACCAATTTTTCGACATTTTGTATTAAATTTTTTAGACATTTTTAGACATTGTGATATCTGAGTGCAAGTGATTTTTAAACAATTGTATTATAAAATAACAGTTTAAAAAAATTAATAAATGAATTTTAAATCAATTAGTATGAAAGTACTTACTCTTGCAAAGTTAATGGCAATATCTTCTGGATTATTTTTTAGTCCTCTGATGTAAAATATTAATGCAACATATTTGTTCTTTTTTTTAATATAAAAGTATTATTATTTTTGATATGTTGATAATTTTTTATATAAAAGACTTGAATTGAATATTATAATTCCAGTTGAACATGAGCGATTTTTTTATACTAATTATGTAAATGCAATGAATACTTTTAATCATTACTTTTTATTACTAAATTCTCAAGATTTTATTTGAATTTAAAAATTAAACTAAATTAATGAAAATTATTGTTTATTTAATCAAAGGATACAATTGGCCACCAGTAAATTATACAAATAAAATTTTGGGAACAAAGGTAGGGCAATAATTTAATAATCACTTAATAATTTTATTACAAAACAATTATAAGAATTATATTATTATATTGAAATACATTTTAATTCATTGAAAAATAAAATATTACAATTAAAATTGAAAAGTTACTTTCATTTTCATCAATATTAGTATCACACTCATTTTCATCAATATTAGATTCACACTCATTTTCATCACTATCGCTATTATCTATATCCTCATCAGTTTGCTCGCACTCCATCTCATCATCTGTTTCATTCTCCAAAACAATATCAAGAACAATCTCTGGCATTTGAGGTCCATTAAACCATTTAAATTTATACATATTATCTGAAAGTTCCCAACCATTTTCTTCAGCAACAAGTTCTGTTGGAATTTTTTTATACTCAATTTACTTAGCAAACATATATATTCTTGATTTATTTATTTATTTGTTTTAAAATTCTTTACAAAATAGTGTAATCTATTTAAATATAGTTAATAAACCAATTGTTGGACAACCCAATATCTGGACATATTCCGCTTTATGTATGAAATAATTTTTAGATAAAAAATTTCGATGAAGGAACTTCTAAATACCAATTTTTCGACATTTTGTATTAAATTTTCTAGACATTATGATATCCGAGTGCAAGTGATTTTTAAACAATTGTATAGAATAATTTTTTATTTTTTTAAATCTCCTTTTTTATATTTTAAAAGTTGTAACATAAATTGTCAATGGAAATGGAAAAGTACAAAAAGATGAAGCTCCAGAGTTTAGTTGCCCTGCTTATGAGGAAGCAGATACTAAAATAATTTACCATGTATGCCAACTACAAAAAGATAGCAACATACTCATGAAATGCTCCGATACGGATGGTTATTATGTTGAGTATGCATCATTTAAGCCGCGAATCAGAACTGTGGATGGAAACCGGAACAGCTGGAAAAACATTACATCGATATTTGCAAAATTTACAAAAACTTTGGAGAATCAGTGTGTAAAACTTTAGCTGGGTTTCATGCAACAACTGGCTGTGATTTAAATCCAAGTTTCCCCAGAAAAGGGAAATAGAGACCATTTCGTATAATGAGATTATTTGATCAGTAACAGGAAGCATTTATGCTCTTGCTGCATTCATTGTGACTGTGAGAACGTTTTTGAAGTTATCGAAACATTCATATGTCATGTATGGCATAGGTATAACACAAAAAATTCTCGAAAGAAACGTTAATGCCATACGTTTAACATTATTTAACTGTAGATATAAATTCAAAGATTTGAGAGAAAATTTTCTGAATTTTTTTTTGATGCCTCTACTTTGGTACCATCGCAGTCTGAATTGCATCAACACTTTTTAAGAGCTCGATACATCGCAAGTATTTGGCTGACTGCAGATAAAAAAATTCCAATAGAACTTGTTGCTGAAGAAAATGGTTGGGAACTTTCAGACAATATGTATAAATTAAAATGGTTCGATGGACCTCAAATGCCAGAGATTGTTCGTGATATTGTTTTGGAGAATGAAACAGATGATGAGATGGAATGCGAGCAAACTGATGATGATATAGATAATAGCGATAGTGATGAAAATGAGTGTGATACTAATATTGATGAAAATGAAAGTAACTTTTTAATCTTAATTGTAATATTTTATTTTCCAATAAATTAAAATGTATTTCAATATAATAATATAATTCTCATAATTGTTTTGTAATAAAATTATTAAGTGATTATTAAATTATTGCCCTACCTTTGTTCCCAAAATTTTATTTGTAGAATTTTCTGGTGGCCAATTGTATCCTTTGATTAAATAAACAATAATTTTCAATAACTTAGTTTAATTTTTAAATTAATATAAAATTTTGAGAATTTAGTACTAAAAAGTAATTATTAAAAATATTCATTGCATTTACATAATTAGTATAAAGTCATCGCTGATGTTCAACTGGAATTATAAAATTATAATATTCAATTCAAGTATTTTATATGAAAAAATTATCAACATATCAAAAATATTAATACTTTTATATTAAAAAAAAAACCAACAAATATGTTCCAGAAGATATTGCCTTTAATTCTGCAAGAGTAAGTACTCTCATACTAATTGACTTAAAATTCATTTATTAATTTGTTTAAACTGTTATTTTATAATACAATTGTTTAACAATCACTTGCACTCAGAGATCACAATCTCCAAAAATTTCTTAAAAATGTAATACAAAATGTCGAAAAATTGGTTTTTAGAAGTTCCTCCATCGAAATTTAATATTGGATTGTCCAACAATTGGTTTATTAACTATATTTAAATAAATTACACTATTTTACAAAGAATTTTAAAACAATTAAATAAATAAATCAAGAATATATATGTTTGCTATGTAAATTAAGTTACAAACATTACAAAATACATATACAAAGCATAAGCGCTCGGACAATTTGACCCCGTTTTACTGTCCTCGGTATCCCTCTACCTGTCAGTCCTTTGCGATTTAGGCCCCTTAGAGGTTCAACTTTAAGTGGTCTAAATGGCTGACATATTATCGATGACGATTTTTTCTATAAATCTTCACCCTCTTTACCCTTAACCGCCACCCCTTTGTATCCACCTACCTATCAGCCCGTTAGGATTTGGGCACCTTAGGGGTTCAACTTTAAGTGGTCAAAATGGCTGACATATTTTCGATGACGATTTTTTCCCCAAAAAGTTTGCACTTTCATCCTCTAATTGCTACCCTCTGTATCCAGTAGGTTGTCAGTCTGCTCGAATATGTAATTAACAATACTGAATGAACATGTTTTACAAGAGAAACTACATATTACAGATGACGATGATTTTTCGGCTCCAGTTCTTAGACTAAAAGGAGTGATCGACGACTAAAAATTAAAAAGAAATGCTGTAAACTACACTGACGCGACCTGACAAATATTTGACAGACCAGAAGGCACCCATCAGAAAGAAAAAGTCACTGTTTTGGGACAGTTGATTTATGTTAATGTAAGAAATATCCAGACTAAATTTTATTCGTGAATTAAAAATTATACATATTCTTATTTCTATTATACTTATGTTAATTTTCAAGAAGATATAGTACTGAATATTCGTTTGTAGTATTTTGTAATGCTCTTGAGAGTTAGACAATTTCTAGTAGTATATTCATCGAAAAAGGAAAAATATGATTCTACAATGAACGTATTGTGTAATTCCAAATATTTCATAAATTTAATATTTGCTACTTTCATATTCCTTAAAACGGTTTTATCATGCATATGTCGAATTGTAAAAGTATTTTCAAGTGTCTCAAGTGTATATTTTTGTTGTAATATGCTTCATAAAATAGCAAATTATTTTTGTACTTAGCTGCAGGTAATACTTATTTAGTGATTCAAAATATGTTATATAAATTATCCTATGATATAATCAAGCAATCGATTAATTAAAATCTATCTATCCTAAATAACCGATATATCTTTCAACAAGGGATGCCTAAAACACGTTATCAAGCATATGAGTAGTTATGCATATTATATTAAGTATAATGTGCTCGAAAGAAAATCATTTGAAAGTGTAAGTGCCTATTCTATATTAACAATGTTTACTTCTCAGACAAATGATTTTAAGTGAATCAAATCGCGTGATATACTTTTTATAGTGCAAATATACAGTGAGCACGTAAAGTTTGGATCAAATTCGTTAATAGCTTGATTTAGATGGGGTAAAAAGCTTAGACACATTTTATTTTTAGATGCGAATTTTTGGGTGTACTCACATTTTTGTCAAAACTGTTCGAGTTATGACGTAATTATTCTTTTTAAATGGAAATAGTCCATTTTGATAGTCTCATCAAAAAGAACGCATTTTTCTGTGTACGAATGTCATATTTTTTATGTTACATAACCCTATGTTAAAGAAATAAAAGATATTTCATTCATAATAATGTTATTTATAATAATGTAAATAGGACTAGATAAACCTACGCCTCTTGACAATATGGAAGGTGATATTGAAACTCTTGCAAAACATTATTAAGGGTATCAGCGTTAATTGAATTAATTTCGGTCCAATCCAATCCAATCTCTTTTAGTTCTTCAGTATTATTAGGCTTGTTAACGTCAACTTTTGACTCAAGGTAATCCCACCAAAAATCGAGCAGTAATAGATCAGGAGATCTAGCTGGCAACTCTAAAAATCCTAGTATACTAATTCGTCTTTTATGGTACCAGCAAGATGTAGCGTCACCCAATTACGCACGACATGTAGGTGAATAACTAAATAATATTTTTCCCAATAGATAGATTGGTGGATGATGATTTTTAGAGTGGGCAGCTAGATTTCCTGATCTACCCCCATTAGATTTTTTCTGGGATACCTTAAGTGAAAAATTAATAGAACTAATGCTGATACCCTTATCTGTATCAGTAATAATTTGAAGGGTGGGTGACCCCACAGCACTTAGGCCACAATTAACCCATTGTGCATCCTTCTGAGGTTCAGACTTTCTTCTAGCTCGTCATCCAGCCTACTCCTTTGTAGCCGATAACGTCGCCTGAAATAAGCTCCCTCATACTAGAGTGTGTTAGCCTGTGTTCGCCGAATACAGAAAATCTAAATAGAGAGAGTGTCGGACATTTGCTTAGAATGTGTTTGACAGTTTAATCTTCTTGTTCACATCCTCTACAAAGTGGAGTGTCAGACAGAGCCAGTCTGTAGAGGTGTTTTCGTAGGCGGCAGTGACCTGTCAGAATACCCGTGGTTGTTCGTAGGTTCTGCCTGTTTATAGTCACGTATTTTATGGCTACTTTGCTATCCGGATACTGTAGCAGTTCCTTGGCAAGCCTGCAGCCTTCTGCGTCGTCCCATCTACCCTTAAACTTATCCAGGGAGTGTTCCTTTAATAGGTCCGCCGTCGCTGACGTCGATATAATAATGAAATTGCCAGGTCCCAAGAGTTTTTAGTAAGCTGCTTTCCTGGCTAGCGAGTCTGCAATACGGTTTCCTTTCGATTTCCCATGGCCCTTGATCCAGTCTAAAGTATGTTTATTCTTAATCAAAAAAATTACAATAAAAAAATACAGGTTATATAGAGACAAAAAGAACGAATGATAAGAATAGTATACTCGATAAGTGAGTGAACACTTGTTTCGAGTGGAAATATCAGAATATTAAAATTTATATTATAAAAATCAAATAATGTGCTATACATTAGCAAACAAAAAAGAAAAAATAACTAATATCTAACATCTTACATGTAACCTCTAACTTTTGACATTTTACAATATATAATTACGAGAGAAAAGAATTTAGGTTTATTTGTTGAGTTTGTCTACACCACATTCATTTTTCTATACAATTATGTACCTCATGTCTGGATCTCTCCAAAATATACAACTTTAATTTATTTTTGAATCAATGTTCGCTGTTTAATACTTTTAATGATTCCGGTAACGTGTTGTATAATTTTGGAGCCAGGTAAGTATAAGATTGTTGGGTGATTGTTTTTGTCATATGGGGTACAGGTTGGTGTGTTTTCTGGCGGGTATCATAGGAATGTATAGTTGTTGGGAATGAGTCCTTTGTCATGCGAAATTTAGTAATTGTACAATAATAGAATAATTGCCTTATATCCATCACTTTTGCGTCTATATACAACTGATCAGATGAATATTGGTATGGTTTATTCAGAATCACCTTTAAAAAACGTTTCTGTGTTATCTCCAATAAGTGTATGTGGGTTTTTGATGCAGCTCCCCATCCCACTATTCCGAAGCGAAGATGACTTTGGACGAGAGTATAAAAGTTTTAAGGAATGCGCAGGAAGTAGTTTTTTAAATACTTTATTTTATATAATATCACTTGTAACTTTTTTACAGTTAACTTTATATGTTCATCCCACCTAAGATGTGAGTCGATTGTAACACCTAAATACTTAACATTATTCACAGCTTGGATGCGGTAATTACTATCATCTGCATTGATAGTTATATGGTTAAAAGTGGGTAGGCCAGATTTATTGCAGCTAAATGGGATATAATTTGTTTTATCTAAATTTAGTGTGAGTAGTTTATGAGACAGCCATTTTTTAATATGTTTAAAATCATTTTCTGATTTTTCCTTAAGCTCATCCCAGGCGTTAGCGGTATAAAAAATAGCTCTATCATCAGCGAAACCAATAACATGACCGGCGCTACCTAAAGAGAACATATCATTCAGATAAATGTTAAATAAAAGTGGTCCTAGTACTGTGCCTTGCGGTACCCCAAACTGAACTTTCCTGGACTCGCTATAGACCTCATCTATCTTAACGCTTTGTTGCCTGCCAAGTAGATACTCTTTAAATAATTTCAAGCAGTTACCCCTAATACCTATGTCCTCTAGTGAGTTGATATTTTTGAGATATTAGGTAATAAAGAAATTGGACGGTAATTTGAAATCGTACTTTTGTTACCTTTTTATACACTGGGATTATTACTGATTTTTTAAAAGTTGAGGGCTATACGCCCTGTTAGAAGCACTCATTAATTAAAAATTTCAATGGTTCAACTATGTATTCCGCAACTGATTTGATTGTTTCCGCTCTAATATTATCAGCTCCAACTGCTTTTTTACTTTTTAAATCATGGATAATAGTGAGCAACTCATTGGAATCAAGCGGTGTTATAACAAACGAATTACAGATGCTTTTCCTAGTTGGTACGTAATTTATATCTTTATTTATATTATTAGCTAAAGTTGTACCTATTGTGGCAAATATTTTATTAAATTCATTAGCGATACTTTTTTTATCTGTAATTAATTGGTCGCTATCATTGTAAACAGAATTTATAGTGTGTTTGGTTTTTTTCTTTTTACTTATATTATTAACTATGTCCCACAATTTGTTTGGATTATTATGGTTTTTATTGAGCTCCGTGGTGTAATAGTCGTATTTTCTTTTTGCTATCAAAGAATTAAGTTTATTTTTATAAGTTCGGTATTGCGTTTTAAGTAGTAGATTATTGGGATTTTTTTGTAGCTTTTTAAACATTTTATTTTTTGTATTGACAGATTTTAGCAATGCGTTGGTGAGCCAGGGTGCAATTTTTGTGTGTTTTCTTTTATTAGTCGCTTTTCAGTACAATTACCAATAGTGTTGTTAAGTATAGTCACAAATTTATTGGTTGCAGTATCTAAATTGGTTGTACTATAAATTGAATCCCACGTTGTATTCTTTAGGACATTATTTAATTTATTTATGTTAATACTTCCAGCATAATGTTTTTTATTTATACATGATGCGTTCTTTGAGTTTAGCCTTACTTGCAAGATAGTAGTTACATGGTCAGTTATATTTGTCTGGATTACTATAGGCACAATTTGATCTATAATATGTTGTTTTGATTTTATGAATATATGATCCAGACATGATTTTTCTCGTGTGGCAATATTAATTGCCTCATTAAGGGTATTATTATATTCAGTTGAAATACTATTGATTTCTAATATATTTATGTTCAAATCCCCAACGAAAAGGTACATATCTTCATCATTATCAACACTTGCTTCAGAATAATTTTGCAAACATGTTACAAATGCGGCCACGTTAGTATCGGGTGACCTGTATGCTGCAGATATAACTACGCTATTACTTTTATTAAGTTGGATTTTAACCTGTAGAACGTTAATATTTGGGTAGGTCTCTATTATTTTATAAGTATAGTTATAATTACTCTTAATGTACATAACAACACCATCATTTTGGTTGTATTTACTTTCATTATAAATGATATCATAACCTTCAATATGGTGTAGACTTGTATCCAATATATTCCATGTTTCAGTGAATACAATGCAGTCTATATCAGAATTTAATGTTGTGAGGAAAATTTTGAATTCATTTAGATTTTTGTTGATACTGCGAATATTATTAAGTACTATTTTAAAATTTGAATTCAATTGGTTAATGGACAAAACCTCTGTACACTGTTCAATAGTTTCTAATTTATATGTCTTTGTATTCGGTACTTCGAAATCTCGTATATATTGTTTCATGTCAAAGATACACACTAATTAAACAAGAATTATAGATAAAAACAATCACGAACTCAGACAAGGAAATTTAACTACATATATTAATATACAGATAAAATTTGCAATTAAAAAGCAGAAAGACGTGATAATAAAGAATAAAATTTAAACTATTTAGAGTTGATTAATAAAACTAAAATTTATTATAAAGATCTAGGTAGTATAGTTCCTTTCCATTATTTAGTCTGTGATGCTGAGCGAGTTTTCGGCTTCTTAGTGTCAGCGTTGACTATCAGTGGTAGTTGTGGATTTACCTCACTTGTTTTTTGGTCTTCAGACAAATTAGGAGTATTGGGTGGGCTGATGGTTTCTGTTATCCAAAACCAGCTTATTATTTTTAATAAAACATTTAGAGTATTCCCCTGTTTTACGAAAATGTATGAGGTACGACTTTAAATTTTTGTAAGTTTCTCTCTCTTTTGGTGTTAGGTCATTGGAAATTGAGAGTCCCGAACCCTCGAGAGTTTTAATATTTGTAAAAATGGACTTTTTCTTTAAATATGACACAAATTCTACTTTAACTGGAGCAGACTTTGATTTTCCCAGCGGATAGAAATTATTTATGTCACTTTCATTTATATTAGCATTTAAATTCTCATTTATTTCAGTGCAGATATCTTCTATTTCAATGTTTGGAATTGGTTTGCTTAAACCGAATATAACAATATTGTTGAGTCGTTTTTTCCTATCTATCTGTTCTTTTATAATTTCGACCTCCTCTTCTACACGTCTGATCATTGTGTTATGTTC
This sequence comes from Galeruca laticollis, assembly GCA_963921935.1. Classification (NCBI taxonomy): domain Eukaryota; kingdom Metazoa; phylum Arthropoda; class Insecta; order Coleoptera; family Chrysomelidae; genus Galeruca; species Galeruca laticollis. The sequence continues at coordinate 172,454,087 of OY998180.1, forward strand.
TTCAATGTTTAACAAAAGTTTTTTCTCTGTTTCATCAATGGCACATTTCAATTCAGTTTTTGTATTTTGTAGCTCTTCTAGTATTTTTTCGGTTGCTTCTTTTAATATTATTTTAATAGTCAATTCATTCATTGTGTAGATTGAAAATTCGATAGTGTGTGGTTTGCTTCAGTTTATTATTGTAAATAATACTACTTGTAGATAAAAACTTAATGAGTTATTTCCAGTTCTGAACGTAGAAATTTCGTGAGGTCTAGATGTTCCCAGCCACAGATATTCATTTCGAGAACTAAATACTATTTTATAAATCTCCGTTTTATATTATATCTGGGGTAGGATGATTCTTGAGCAACTTAGTGTAATCGGATAAGTTAGAATAAAAGAGTTACTCACAGTTTTCTTCAGTTTAACAGAGGCGATGTAAAGAACGTTGTTATCACCTTGAACTACGAACTACTGTGACCATGTGACCATGTTGTTGCTACAGGATTCGATTAGGGCCATGTGATATTCCAATACTAGGCCTGATGTAATAGGTGTCTGCTCAGGGCTAGTAGTATTTGTGTACTATCCGTGATGACGTAAATATTATTACCACCACGATTTTCGGCTATGTCATCAATAACAAACTTTTTAAATTGTAGCTTGTGATCTGAAGCAACCTTTAAAAGTTCTTTTTTCAACATATCATCTTCAAATGGTATATCTTTTACGATTAACCAGTTTCTAATATCAGCTTTTCTCCAAGAGGTAGATGTTAATCGCGAATGCTAAATGGCATTGTCCATAACGATTACAGCATTATTTGGAATTAATTCGACCATTTGTGTAAAATACTCTTCAAAAACATCTGCAGTCATTTCTTCATGATAGTCTTTGGTTGATGTTGACTGAAACTCCAGTAAATCACCTTCAAAGAACCCTTGATTGCATCCAATATGCGTTATTATTAGTCGGCGACCTTTACCGATAGGAGTTTTCAGTCCAGTAGATAAACCTTCTATGAAAGCTTGACGACTGGTTTGAATACTTTTGTCCTGCCATATTTTTTTTCACTGAATGTCCTTCATTGAGCCATATCATTGTGTTATGTTCTTCAATGTTTAACAAAAGTTTTTTCTCTGTTTCATCAATGGCACATTTCAATTCAGTTTTTGTATTTTGTAGCTCTTCTAGTATTTTTTCGGTTGCTTCTTTTAATATTTTTTTAATAGTCAATTCATTCATTGTGTAGATTAAAAATTCAATAGTGTGTGGTTTGCTTTAGTTTATTATTGTAAATAATACTACTTGTAGATTAAAACTTAATGAGTTATTTCCAGTTCTGAACGTAGAAATTTCGTGAGGTCTAGATGTTCCCAGCCACAGATATTCATTTCGAGAACTAAATACTATTTTATAAATCTCCGTTTTATATTATATCTGAGCAACTTAGTGTAATCGGATAAGTTAGAATAAAAGAGTTACTCACAGTTTTCTTCAGTTTAACAGAGGCGATGTAAAGAACGTTGTTATCACCTTGAACTACGAACTACTGTGACCATGTGACCATGTTGTTGCTACAGGATTCGATTAGGGCCATGTGATATTCCAATACTAGGCCTGATGTAATAGGTGTCTGCTCAGGGCTAGTAGTATTTGTGTACTATCCGTGATGACGTAAATATTATTACCTGTGGTGTTCCTTTTGGTAATCTCTTTTGCAACGATGCAGATAGCAGTGAGCTCTGTTTGAGCAACACTTGCATTGCAGCCAATTTTATGTTTAGATTCAGGGTTTTGGAAAAAATTCCACATCCTGAGCCTAAATTTGGTTTTAGACCCATCTGTGAAGATGCGGATTGCGCCTTCGTCTAATGGGTCTTGTGCGTTATTTTTAATGATTACTTTGCAGTGCCAGTGAAAGGCATATCGCGGTGAAATAGAGTCCGTATTGGCCTGAAGCAGTGGGACCTCTCTGATGATCTCACGCCACAAGTTATGTTTCAATTTACCGGATCCTACATCAGGTTGTATACCGGTAGAGCGTAGACAATTTATGGTCATCAAAACAACCTCCTTGATGTGTATGTCAAAGAAATGAGACCAAGGATCACCTATATACCTCTAGTTGGTGTAGTTTTCATGCCTCCTGTTATGTTGAGGCATGCTGTTCTCTGGATTTGATCCAATTTTCGGACGACTGTCAGCTGGTTCGCTTTAACTCCCTAGACAATGGCTCTGTACGTTAGCATAGGACTAATGATGGCAGTGTAGATCCAGGCAGTGACCCTATGCGACATTCCTCAGGTACGGCCGATGGTTCTGCGACACTGTTCATAAGAAATGCTTTTTCTACTCTACTTTCTAAGTGAGAGTTCCACGTTAACTTACTGTCGAAGGGGACCCCTAAATATTTCACCACTGAAGAGAAATTGAGTTTGGTATCTAGGAGCTTTGGTGCTAGATGTTTTACAAGCTTCCTTTTTACGTGAAAAGAACCATCTCCGTCTTTTTTGGATTTATTGACAGTGAATGGTCTTTGCACCATTGTTCTATGATATTGAGGGCCTCTTGCATTTAAGCGCAGAGTGTCTCCTCGAATCTTCCTGTTAGCAGAATCACTAGGTCACCTGCATATGCTATTGTGTAGAAGTTGCTATCGTTGAGGCGGCTGACCAAGGAGTCTAAGATCATGTTTCACAGTAGTGGCGAGAGTACCCCTCCCTGTGGACAACCTTTTACAACCAAGCCTCTGATGGTTACGTCATCTACACTGATTTTTATGGCTCTTTTGAGAGCGTGTTATATATCCAGCCATTTATGGTTTGGGGGATATTCTTGTTGGAAAGTGCATTTGTTATTTTAGGAAAAGTGGTTCTATCGAATGCACCTTCTATGTCTATAAATACACCCGGGGTGGACTCCTTTTTTTCTAACGATCTCTCGATGCGGCCCGCCACGAGATGAAGAGCCGAATCGGTGGATTTCCCTGGAGAGTATGTATGTTGATTTGAATGCAGTGTATTTTGTGTTATCACTATATCCAGCCTCTCCAAGGTCTTCATTGAAAACGATGTGAGGCTAATGGGTCTATATGCTTTTGGTATAGAATGGTCCATTCTTTCCGGTTTTGCTATTGCCACAACTTTAATTTCTCTCCAACCTTCTGGAATATACCTCAGTACCAATCAGGATCTGAGGATTCCTACCAGGTGGGGCATTAAAGCATCCAGGCCCCACTGAAGTAGAACTGGATAAATGCCCTTAATAATGTTTTGCAAGAGTTTCAACGTTGCCTTGCATATTCTCAAGAAACAAATGTCCTGTTTACATTTTTATAAATTACATTATTATGAATGATATACTGACTGTTTTTAAGAGCTTATATCTTCGAAACGGTTCTAGATAATAGGATACGGTTTTCACAGTTAGATTTAAAATTTCCGTAAGTTTTGGTGTGATACATTTATATAAATGACCTACTTCCGGTTTACCCGCTAGAAAAGTGACGTATTTTCAGAATACAGTAGATGTTATTTTTTAAATAAGTCACCCTGTATATTTTGCAATATCTTAAAAGACGCATATTTTTTCTTTATAACAGTACTTTGAAGTTTGAAATCGGTGCACAGAAAGCGAAATTAGATAACTTTAACTGGGATACTGTAATGGTTCAGATATAAAGTTGGAATTGTCATAAACAAAAACTTTATTAGCTAGTAACTAAAAGTGAACAGTAAAAAACAAATAAGAACATGTTTTAGGAGACTCTAAAACAAATGTTCGATGTGTCTTTCTTCTTCGTCTATACATTTGTGGAATAGAACCATTAAGTTGTCAAATGCTGCTGTCAGCATTTCAAGAGGAATATTTTCCATTACCTGCCGTATGTTATTTTTTAATTCCTCAATAGTAGCAGGCATCGGGTTGTAGACTCTATCTTTCACATATCCCCATACAAAAAAATCTGGAACAGTCAGGTCTGGAGAATTTAGAGCCCATTCTATTGGACCACTCCTACCAATCCAATTATTTCCAAATTGTTGGTTAACAGATTCTCTTGCTATGTTGGAATAATGGGGTGGAGCCCCGTCTTGTTGAAAGTAAACATTTTGGTTTAAAATACCATCTTGTTCTAACTGGGGATAGAAAAAGTTTTCCAACATATCGGTATAATTATTACCATGAACTGTATTTTCTGCATATAATTTTTCACAAGACACTGCACACCAAACATTAACTTTAGAGAATCTTTTTTACGTTGATGAAATTCTCTTGGATTTTCTAATCCCTAAATTCTACAGTTATGTTTATTAACTCGTCCATTTATATGGAACGCAGCCTCATCAGACATGATAATTCTAAAATTTGGATATGTTCTGTACAAATATGTTAAAGTTTCACACATAAACACTCTTTTAGCATGGTCCCGATCGTTAATTTTTTGTAAAACTTGAATTTTGTAAGGTTTAAATTTGAGAACTTTCTAAAAAGTTTAGTTTTGTTCATTTCCAAATTTGATGCTATTTTTCTAATTGAAATTTTCGGATTTCTCTGTACAAGCTCATAAACAGATAACATTTCTTCTAAATTTCCATTTACAGTTCTCCTTTTCCTAGATATAAAAGCAGTATTCCTAAATTTGGTTAACCATGTTTTAATAGGATTGAGTTTGGGTATACAGAAATATTGTTTGAGATTTTTCTTGTGCTGTATACTGCATTTTGAGAGATTAAACACTTCAATTTTATTGAATATAAAACACAATGTGACGTTATGTCAATGATCGCAATATCTTTGTGATGTGACAAATTAACGCCTCCTTGATTATTATTTATTATAGTCTATTTCTTAATGTTTGACAGCACAGTAGCCTCATTAAATATTCAAATAGAAAATTATCCCTTACAGAGTGATCCTAAGAATTTTACAAGTAAATACTAAAATTCTAATGCAAAACAAGTAGGTGTCTGTATTGGTTATCTGTACATCCCTGTTTTTTAGCTCAAAATACAATATGGTAATAAAACTGAACAATGCCAGCATAAGGATAAACAGTGCGGCAGTGGCGGAGATTACGATATTAGTTCATTTTGCTTATTTAATTAGATTCGGTCAACATTACAGTTGAAATAAAATTCATTCGTTTAGGCCTATTAACAAGTGACTTTATCATTTTTATTAAACTAAATTAATTGAAGAAAATATAATTTAATTTTCATAATTCAAATGAATTTATTGACAATGAATTAATGTATATTAAATAAAGTAAACATACCATTTATAGGAAATATAAAATTTAATCTATAGTATCACCCTCTTCGCTGGCCATACAAGAATCATCCGAAGACTCGTCGAGAGAGATTACTATCGGTTCTATAGTTTGTTCTATGAGGTTATCTAAAACACACATTTTCTCTTCCTCTTTAATTACATGATTCACAGCATCTCTCCAGTTCTCTTCAGTTGTCAATGAGTACTGCATGAGTTCACGAACATCTTTCATTTTAAATGTTTTATTATGTCTAGCTACATAACCCTTCATTTGGGCCCATATTAACTCTAATTCAATTCACAATGGTATGGCGGAAAACGAAGCACTGTTATCCCACGATTTTTGGCTATTTCATCAATAACAAACTTTTTAAATTGTAGCTTGTGATCTGAAGCAACCTTTAAAAGTTCTTTTTTCAACATATCATCTTCAAATGGTATATCTTTTACGATTAACCAGTTTCTAATATCAGCTTTTCTCCAACAGGTAGATGTTAATCGCGAATGCTAAATGGCATTGTCCATAACGATTACAGCATTATTTGGAATTAATTCGACCATTTGTGTAAAATACTCTTCAAAAACATCTGCAGTCATTTCTTCATGATAGTCTTTGGTTGATGTTGACTGAAACTCCAGTAAATCACCTTCAAAGAACCCTTGATTGCATCCAATATGCGTTATTATTAGTCGGCGACCTTTACCGATAGGAGTTTTCAGTCCAGTAGATAAACCTTCTATGAAAGCTTGACGACTGGTTTGAATACTTTTGTCCTGCCATATTTTTTTTCACTGAATGTCCTTCATTGAGCCATATCATTGTGTTATGTTCTTCAATGTTTAACAAAAGTTTTTTCTCTGTTTCATCAATGGCACATTTCAATTCAGTTTTTGTATTTTGTAGCTCTTCTAGTATTTTTTCGGTTGCTTCTTTTAATATTTTTTTAATAGTCAATTCATTCATTGTGTAGATTAAAAATTCAATAGTGTGTGGTTTGCTTTAGTTTATTATTGTAAATAATACTACTTGTAGATTAAAACTTAATGAGTTATTTCCAGTTCTGAACGTAGAAATTTCGTGAGGTCTAGATGTTCCCAGCCACAGATATTCATTTCGAGAACTAAATACTATTTTATAAATCTCCGTTTTATATTATATCTGAGCAACTTAGTGTAATCGGATAAGTTAGAATAAAAGAGTTACTCACAGTTTTCTTCAGTTTAACAGAGGCGATGTAAAGAACGTTGTTATCACCTTGAACTACGAACTACTGTGACCATGTGACCATGTTGTTGCTACAGGATTCGATTAGGGCCATGTGATATTCCAATACTAGGCCTGATGTAATAGGTGTCTGCTCAGGGCTAGTAGTATTTGTGTACTATCCGTGATGACGTAAATATTATTACCTGTGGTGTTCCTTTTGGTAATCTCTTTTGCAACGATGCAGATAGCAGTGAGCTCTGTTTGAGCAACACTTGCATTGCAGCCAATTTTATGTTTAGATTCAGGGTTTTGGAAAAAATTCCACATCCTGAGCCTAAATTTGACTGAAACTCCAGTAAATCACCTTCAATGAACCCTTGATTGCATCCAATATGCGTTATTATTAGTCGGCGACCTTTACCGATAGGAGTTTTCAGTCCAGTAGATAAACCTCCTATGAAAGCTTGACGACTGGTTTGAATACTTTTGTCCAGCCATATTTTTTTTCACTGAATGTCCTTCATTGAGCCATATCTTATCTAGATAATAGATTTGTCTTCCCTCCTGGCTGTATTTTCGGATATCTCGTAAATACTGGCGTCTCCAACATATTATTTCTTCGTTGTCGATTAGCACTGATTTGCGACTTTGCTTCTCCCAAGTAAAATTTAATTTGTGTAATATTTTCCACAAAGTTTTTCGCCATATGTTAGGCAAATTCTCGTCCTCCTTCACCATTCTTAGAATTCTGTCAAGGGTTGGGATCTCTTTTTTAAAATATAATTCATGTAGTTTTCGTCTTATTGTATTTTGCATATGATCATCAAGGTCAAATGGTTTTCATCCAGTTCACTTTTTAGGTGGAGATATATTCCCATTTTTTCTCTCTCTTAGAAGCCTGTAAATAGTAGATTCACTAACTCCTGTCATATTGGAACATGTCGAAACTATATTTCTAACAGTAGCAGCCGGCATTTGATGTACAACAGCATCATGCACATTTAACACTACAGTCTTCGTTTGTAAGCTAATCACGGTCTTACACTTTACTGGGGTAAAACATGAAGACATTTTTCCCACCACAGTTAACACTTATGGAACATAAGCGACTCTAAGCAAAATAAATTAAACAAATTTGGGCGAGACCAAGTTTCACCGTATATACCTGCAAAATTTCTAAGTAGTCATTGGGACAATCCCTTGTAGGACCCTATTGTAATGTTTCTTGGAAACGTTATTATCAACATTTCGAAAATCAGAAAGTAATTATCTGGAGAATGAATTGATAAATGGTTTGTTAATATGTCTCCCAAGAATTGACCTGCTCCAAATTCTCAATATAATTAATGAAATATTCAGTCAGAATAGATGCGTTACAAGATTATTTCAAAAGTAGTTTATTGTTTTAACTGTATGTACTCTACAAATGTATGAAGGTCAGTTAGTTGTTTTAACTAACCGAATTTACATTTATATTACCTTTATATATCAGATCGGGTATAAAATTAAATAGTAAATAAATTCCTTAGATGAACTGTCACGCTTATGCTTTACTACCTGACTAGCATCTGTGACCTTTTCGTGTGCTGTCAGTCAATAAGAAAAAGACTATAATAAGATATCTGAATCATTACAGTATCCCAGTTAAAGTTATGTAACTTCGCTTTCTGTGCACCGATTTTAAACTTTAAGCTACCGTTATAAATAAAAATATGCGTCTTTTAAGAAATTGCTAAATATACAGGGTGTCCCATTTAAGAAATTACATCTACTGTATTCTGAAAATACGCCACTTTTCTAGCGGGTAAACCGGAAGTAGGCCATTTAAATAAATATGTCACAACAAAACTTACGGTAATTTCAAACCAAACTGTGAAAACCGCATCTTATTACCTAGAACCGTTTCGAAGATACAAGCTCTTAAAAACAGTCAAAATATAATGAGACACCCAGTATATTTCATTTCTCTAACATACGGTTATGTAACATAAAGAATATTAACACAGGAAAAATTGTTCTTTTTGATGGTACTATCCAAATAGGATATTCTCATTTAAAAAAATATTATAAGGACGTCATAACTCGAACAGTGATGACGTCATCAAAAATATATGAGTACACCAAAAAATGCGCTATTGAAAAATAAAATCGACGTGTCTCAGCTTTTTTCCCCATTACCCCAATGGTCAAATCAAGCTTATAATGAATTTGTTCCAACCTTTACGTGCTCTCTGTATATTACGTATCAGTGTATTAACAAAAATTTCCTTGAAGCTTAAAACCTTATATCTACAACGTGCAACTGATTAAGTAGGAGTATAGTATTAATTATAATAATGTGAGGAATGTATACAAACCATATAATCGAATATAAAAAACAATTCTCAGAAATTTATGAGACACCAACAAAAATAAAAGATGCATGAATATCTTTATTGGTATAGGTGTTCAGAAATGTTTAGAAGTAACGTCCAAAGGATTTTTCAAGCAAGTACGTCTTCAAATATATATAAGTCTTTCTCAATTAAGATAGATCAATACCCATAAAATGGTAAATCATTTAAAACTATATCAAATTTGCATTTTGGCAAGATCTGAATGTCTATATAATACAGAACTTTTTCATTTTTCATTAAATTATTTATTGGGTTGATCGAGATATAAACATTTACAACGCTCCCAAGTCAAAATTTAATATAGCTTCGAATAATAACCAATAGAATAGTTGATTGTTAATGATATATAAGAAGTTAGAAATCGGAGTAAATTTATCATAAAATAGTAAAGATTTCCCCTTTTAGCTCTTCAACATTGAATCGATGGTCTGTTTATTAGAAGGTGACAATTGTAAAAATCAATATAAAGAGAAACTATTTTTAACTCCAGGTAAGCTTTGTGCAGCGAGTTAAATCCATAACTTGTTTTATACAGAATGTACACCAACTTGTAAATGGAAAACTTTCTTGCGCGAAACAAAGATATTATATCTTAACTGATATACGCTGCAAGTATCTTTTTATTATCAGATTCAGAAAATTGTGTGGTATTACATAGGAAGATTCCATAAAAGTTGGGTTTTGAAGGACAAAATGACACATTGCTTTTATATTGTGGTATAAAAATATATCAATGTCTTGGTACTTACTGTTGGTTATTTTATAACAAGCTTCAACGATTAGGTCATACAAGCAGCCAAATATGACTATACAGCTGGTAAATAAATTTGTTAATGCCACATTTTGTATTTTACAGATCTCAAATGGAGATAAAAAAATATTCGTTGATTTTTTATGGTTATTTCTATAAATACGCGAGAGTTAAACTAAATAATAATAATATTTATTTACCAAGTATCACTAATTTACGAAGTTTGACAACACATCGACATACCAAATATTTAAGAGAATCAAATAAGCAGATATCAAGAGAAGAAATATTAGGTGAATTTTAGCAAAGTTGTTACAGGTAAAACCATGAAATCTAATAAAACCACACATTTTCCGGTTGATCACATTTAAATTGATAAACATATTATTGTATTAATTAAAAATAGATTGAATTCGCGAGGAAAAGTGTTTGCAAGAATAATAGTGAATGGGTTGAAAAACCACATAGAAAATGCACGAGAATATATGCAGAGTGGATCTACAAATACGAAATAAGCACAGAAGACTATTTACACTCAGGCAGACCAGCTAAAAAATGTTAAAAGTTGGTAGTGACATACATGCGTGCTACAAATTCCTAAGCATTTAATTGTATATGAAGAGAAAACATTCCTAGAATACTGATGAAAAGGGGAAAAGATAAATATATGATGGAACTATTTAAAGCTGTGAACAAAGACCACAGGAGTATTGTTGCTACAAATAAGGAAGAGTCAAGAGAATTTATCATAATAGTAGGGATACAATAAGAGTATGGTAAGTTCAATGCATTTTCAATGGTATTGGATCAAACCATAGAAAAAAAGACGAGGGACAACTTGAGAATAGTGTACCTATGGCATTGAAAAAAACAAAAGATTCAATTGAGTAGTGTTTTTTGATAATGACATGATATATACAGTGACCATATATATCATGTAAGGATGACATATAAGCAAAATCAGAAAACAACGTACAATACAGGATAGTATAATTAAAGCAAGCATTAGAAAAGATGAATTTCAAAATAAACATTGAGAAAACCAAAAACAATGTTGATAAATAGGGGAAACTAAAAATAGGGTAATAGAAGGTAAGGTAGTAGTTGCAGTATACAGTTTGTATTATACTTACAATGTACGCGCCTAACTATAAGGTATTTTTGGGGTTGATACAAATAAGCTATGGGAAATGATGAGAAAACGTGACATATCACAAGAACAAACTAACACAATTATCAATCAAAACCAGACGCTGACAGAGAACAAAGATACCGCGAAAGCGTAGAGAGATCAACTTGGAGGTAATTCCAATGATTATATTTCTGATATTAACATTGATCAAAAATTCGAGGTGTTAACATTCTTCTCTAAACAATGAATAAAGTCTAACGTTTGTTAATGACATATACGAAATACAAGTAAATTGAAAATTACAACGCCACCAGGTAGGGATGGCATACAGAGTATCTTGATCGATAATTTCTCACCAAAGTTTATATGGATAATACTGTTGTGATTTCAATAAAACACCCCTGAGTCTGCATCGACAATAGTACATACATTCGCCACAAATCTGAACAGAATGAATAGTCTTTTACTGAAACGTTCACTTGACTACACAAAACTGTCACAATTGTATCTCAGTTTTACCAATTTGGGTTAGAATACGCATATTCAGTTATACTAGATATAACAATGTCTCGAGCAATTATCGTATTCACAACAAGCCTAGAATGGAATAGCAATTTTATAAAACTTGTCTGTTTTTTCATGCTTAAGCATACTGAGACGTTTCACACCAACCCACCATGAAGATTGCGCTTATTATAGTGTTTAGATTGGAGAATTTTATTGCATATTATCAGCCATCAAATTTGTAGAGGTTATAAGAAGATTTTTTATTATCCATGATCTCGATAACTAATATATCTTTTCAGTATTTTACAGCTAATTGACTTTATATTGCCCTCTCTGTATATGGCATTTTGGAAAGGAAGCAGCAGAAAATGTCCTGAAAACTGCCTAATGGAGGATTTGAAAATCTGCCAAGATATTTAATTAAGGTGATGGATTTAAACGTAAGAGAGGAAGGATACAATTTGAAGTTACTTAACTAATCAACATATCGCTGATGTCATATCAAATTTCGCAGCAGTGGTGAACTTTTAAAATAACATTGATTTGTAGGAAATGCATCACGAAGGAAAATTTCAAAATTTACTGTGGGTGGTACATTCTGTTTAATTTCCTAAAAAATGTGTGGATAATCTATTTTCCGAGCATTGCAGTCTACTTGTGTATGAAGTAAGTAGTGTTTTTGTTATTTGAGTATAAAGCAATGCTTTGAGATCAATCAAAATGCAGGTCTAGTCAAGCAAGAACAAAGGAAAAGCGTATAAACTTTTAAAGATGCTACTGACGATATAGAAATAGAGAAAGGTGAAACAGTAAATGCAAGAAATCTTGTATTTTGTCATTGCGACACGTATTGTGACGTTTTTGTATACGTTTTTCACAATTGTTGTTTTTTAATCGTCAGGGGCATTAAATGTGATCTAAAAAGCAACTCTTGATTGAGCAGTTTTATTGGAGAAATCTTACTTCTTTTTTCTTTTTCCTGCGTCCAAAACCCGGCTGCAATAAAGTTTACATATTTTAACATTGTAAAGCACACATATTGCTGCAAGTTAGCTACTCTTTGTCACATAATTTGAACATATTTTGTCACAATAAAACATTTTAGCTATAAAGTGTTTGAGTGGGTGTGTGTGAAAAGGAAATTATAAAAGTTACAATATTTGATACGATTGATAATTAGATTACTAACCTTTATATACAGGGTGGGACAAAAATATTCTGGATATTTAGGGCTTTGAAATAATTCAACCTTACTTACCTTCATGTAGAATTAGATAGAAACAGACAGTTTTTGTTATAAATTCAAATGAATTGTTTAATACTTAATGTAACTTTCTAATTATTCATATAATTTTAGTTATAATTGGATCAATCAAATATTCTGTTCAATTTATCTTAATTTCATGACGAGCTTCCACCCTATAACCATTAAACTTTTTACAATGCAGATAATAACGAAAATTCACTGTGACCAAACTTCTTTTTACCTTTATAGCTATCGCTTTCAAATAATTACGTTTGAACTCAATATCTTCGCAAATCTTTTCATTTGGGATCGTAAACCTAAAATCTTTCTTAGTATCCCAATATATTTTCATTATTTGAATTCAACGGTTGATGTACATTATTTCAAAGTGTTTTTGAAAGAATAATAATAAAAGTATACTGAATAGTTCAACGTATTGTGATAACGCATCTGACAATATGTATCAGTTTACCAACATGGTATTACTCTTCTATTTATAAAGCTGCCAATGTGATACCGGTAATTGGGTGTCAGACAACTATCAAATTTAATAGCTCTGTAGCAGAGCCATATGAAGTAGAAGCAAATATAACGCTGAGTTCTATTATTTCTACAAGTATGTAGTGACTTCCTTATAAGAAGACAAGATGTGCTAAGGGATCTTTCTATAACTTGAATGTGAGTCGATACGTAACCAGATCAACAGAGCCAAGAAAGCTACATACACACACCTATATATATATATATATATATATATATTAAGATGTACGAATAGTGCCTGACATATGAACAATAAGCAACAATGAGGTTAGTGGGGACGGCTAATGAAACAGAAACATGCATGTCTGCGGTTACCACTCTTTTCAGTAGCCCCTTTTTCTATTTGCGTGCGATACCCACTAATCTCATTGTTGCTTATATATATATATATATATATATATATATATATATATATATAATTTTAAATTAATTATTTGCCAACTTAATAATCAGGATTATTTTTATTGGGTTTGTGGCAATGACACCAAGTGCACTCTTTCAAATATTTATTTTACGAGCTTTCGAATACAATCGTATTCATTTTCAAGTACTAAAAATTATAAAATATGGTCAAAAATTAAAATAAAAGGTATATAAAAATACTTAACATTATTTAGCGAGATTGTAGGTGAAGTTGTAAAATATATGTATAATAAATCATTTCAAATATTATCCAAAAATTATTATAAAACTTCAAAAAACAATATATGTATTAAATAATGTTGCCAAGTCAATATGAATTTTGTCGATTTGTATTACTTTGATGTTAAAAATAATTTTATTATAGGTTTCTTATATGATTTGTACTTAAATTTTTAAATGTTGTTTTTCAAATTCTAATAAATATTATTCCGGTCTATTTTTTTATTTATACAATCAACATCTTGATTGATGTATGCTGTTTCTAAAAACAGACGTTTTTTATTAATCCTTTCTGTAGTTAACACCTTAGCGGATTGATAGTTCATACTATGGCCTTCATAAAACACATGTTCAGCAAGTGCACATCTGTCAGGATACAACTTGCTGTCACTCCTGTGAGAGGTAATTCGGTTGGAAAGTGACCTCTTAGATTGACCATAGTACTTATTATTACAAGTATCACAAGGAATTTCATAGACTATATTAGCCAGTTTATTGGTAGGTGTTTTTTCTTTTATTTGACTGAAGATTGACCTAATAGTAAGATGTTGCTTGTTAGCATCTTTTATATTATGATTTTTGAATATTGCGAGTGAAGTTTGCGCAATGAACCGTGAAGCAGTGAGTTACGCAAATCACGAGTACTACAGAAAGTCATTGTAACACTTGTTTCACATAATATTTTTTATAATTCGCATTTATTTAATTGTTTAAATAAAATAGAATTACATATAATCCATGTTTTTAAACTAGGAGGAGTGGTTTGAATTAAAGTTGGCAATTCTGTAGATTCGTGATTGGTCAGATCACACATGGTTTTATCCATCACTTTTGACATATTATGATCGAATAGTTGTGTAAATTGTAAACAAACTTTTATTTGAGCAAACAGAAGATGATTATTTATTTAAAAAAGAGGTTCTCTCGATCTATTTATATTATATCATGAACAGAATTATTTCTATAATACATCTTCACATAGATATCTGGTAATTTATCCCAAAAATCGAACGTTATGTATACCTATATATTGATCTTATACAATATAAAAATAAACAATTGGCAAGTCATTGATGAAAGAACGTTAGCGTACTTTATTTATTGATATTTTTTATATATAATTTATTCAAATTTACCTTTACATCATTCAATACAATAATTTGCTAGCTAGAACAACGCTAGACTATTTCAATGTTATAGTCAAATGTCAAATAAAAATATATACTACGTACAATAACCAACTATATGGCACTAAAAAAGTGTTTAAAGAGACTTCATTGTGACACTGTAAACAATGTTATGATGAAGTCTCTTTTATACGCGAATTATAAAAAATATTTAAATCACTACTTACAGAATTAGTGTTAATTGATTAGAACAGAAATAAAAACAACATTGCCCGCTCATAAATTTTTAGACAGTAGTTACTTTAAAAATTAAACAGGTTGTTAAAATTAAAAATAGTTTTTTGTTATAAAAAGTGTAGACTCGAAATATAGGGAGATAAAATTGATATCTTCACTTAAAAATAAATATCTCCCGTTCGAAAAAACTGGTATTTCATTTGTATATATATATATATATATATATATATATATATATATATATATATATATACAGTAGGGCCCCGGTTATCCGAGCCCCGACTTACCGAGTTCCGGTTTAACCGAGGCGCAAAAAAAAAATTAAAAAAAAATATTCAAGACGACGCCATGGATGCAAAAAAAAATTAAAAAAAAAATATTTAAGACGGCGCAATGGATGCCGGGCGCCCGGCGACAGTGTTTGTACTCTGTACAGTACCGTAGCGAGCGAACGGTGGAGTGGGGTGACCGCTGCTACTGTGCCAAGGTCATTGCCACCCCCCTCGCTCTCCCACCACACTGCACGTAGTCTAAAGCGCTTTGGCTGAGTCAGTGTCTTCTCACAGTCTTGGTTGGTGTTAGTCCCGCTGTTACTCGAACGGTATTCTGACATTTTGTGCTGTGTTACTGTGGTGTTTTCATTATGAGCTCTTCACGTAAAAGAACTGTTGTGAGTTTAGAGACTAAACTAAAGACTATTAAAAGACTAGACAAAGGGGAAACGATAAAAAGAGTGGCTGCAGATTTAGGTGTTGGTGAGGTAACGGTTGGTGATTGGAGAAGAAAACGGGCTGATATTTAAAAGTGGTGTTCGCAAAAGGACAACGAAAATGACAGCAAACGAAAAACAATGAAAACTGGTGAGTTTGAAAAACCATCAAGTGCCCTTTTTATGTGGTTTACCCAATTACGGAGCAAAGGAAGTCCCGTCAGTGGGCCTTTGTTACAAGAAAAAGCTATTGAATTCCACAACAAGTTTAAAGATGGAGAAGAGGAGTTTACTGCAAGCAGAGGATGGATGCATCGCTGGAAAACCAGGTATGGAATTAGAGAGCTTAATATTTCAGGCGAAAAACTATCATCCGATCATGAAATTGTTGTATCGTTCAAGGACCGGTTCAAAGCTTTGATTGACCAGGAAAATTTGTCGCTTCAGCAGATTTTTAATTGTGATGAAACGGGATTAAATTACCGTATGCTTCCAACAAAAACACTTGCCTCCAAACAAGAAGCTTCTGCTCCGGGGTTCAAGAAATCAAAAGACACAGTTACACTTTTGGCTTGTTCAAATGCTACCGGAGACTGCAAACTAAAGTTATTGCTCATAGGGAAATCTGCTAAGCCTAGAGCGTTTAAAAACATTACCATTTCTAGCCTCCCCGTTTTGTACAAAAACCAAAAAAGTGCTTGGATGGATTCCAAAATTTTCAAAGAGTGGTTTTTTGATAGCTTTGTGCCTCAAGTCGAAAAATATTTGGCAGAAAACAATCTCCCTCGCAAAGCTCTTATGCTTATGGACAATTGTCCTGCTCATCCCGACACGGAAAAAATGGTTTCTGGCGAAATCAAGACAATGTTTTTGCCCCCTAACGTAACCCCACTTCTCCAGCCCATGGACCAAGGGGTGTTGGAAAACCTTAAGAGAAATTATGAAAGAAGACGTTTAAAACTGCTCATAAAGGAAATTGATGAAGGAAACGAAGTTTTGCATACTCTAAAAGCCATCACAATGAAAGATGTTGTATACATGACAGCCGAGTCCTGGGAGGAAGTTAAGAGCTCTACCCTTGAAAGATCCTGGAGAAAGCTGTATAGTGTTGATGTTCAAGAAGCCGCAACCTCGGAAAATGAAAATGCTGATGACTCTATCGTAAGCCTGGTGCAAAGAATCCCATCTGACAAGGCTATTACTACAGACGACGTGGAAGAATGGATTAATGAGGACGAACAATATGAAGTCACAGATGACATGATTGTCGACACAGTCAATGATGAGGCACAAAACGCCGAAGAGGTGAGTGATGAAGATGAGCCGATGGAACAGACTGAAAATAAAATAAGTCACGCCGAGGGCTTCAAAGCCATACAAAGTGCTATAGACTATTTGGAGCAACAGGCAGAAACAACTTCGATATATCTTCTGCTGCTTCGTCGACTTCGAGAAACAGCTGCAAAGAAGCGGGCCAGTTCAGTAAAGCAGAAAACTCTGATGAACTTTTTCAAGAAGTAGGCTTAGTTTTAAAGTTAAATTTTTATTGATAAAGTACTGTACAGTACCAGTACAAAACTGTTTTTAATACTGTTATTAAGTGTGTTATTCTTAAGTGTATATTTTCATACATATTTACCATTGACCTTGTTTTATATTTACATATAGGCTGGATTTTATTAACTAAAACTGTATTTTTAGTGGGTTTCATAATAAAGTGAACTTTAATTTAATTTTACGTCTTTATTTATTACTGTATCAACCCCAAAATGTCTTTGTAACGCCCGTAACACAGACCAGCGGCCAAAAACGCACACGCTATCATTGATTTCAATGGCGGCACGGGACGCTCTCGTTCGCCGCTCTGTCTGCCCGTGTTATCCGAGTTTCTGGTTATCCGAGGGTCCTCTGGTCCACATTAGCACGGATAATCGGGGCTCTACTGTATATATAAAGGTTTCCGCAGTAGAGGTATGAAGAAATTAACTAGGTTTACGGGTTGAATCGCGCTGGAAATTTGTGATTTCTCCACGTTTCGCCTTCCTCTTTGAAGCCATTATTCAAGAGGGGGGTTAGATTATAAAATATACTATTTTATTATTTCCTTTTTCGGTGAATTTCCAAGAAGTATGCAGATTAAAACCTTGGAATTAGCCGAAATGGGTGATTCGTTGCGTAGAGTAAGCAGATAGATACTACGGAATCGCATCACTTCCTAGATTAATGAACGAATAACCTAACCCCCTTTTTGATAACGCCTTCAAAGTGGAAGCCTATATATATATATATATATATATATATATATATATATATATACAAAATATGTTCATCAAGAACTGGGTGTAGCAGTCAACAGTGGGGCTGGTGAGAAATCAAACAATTTTATTATTCATCAAGCTTTCAACCCTTGTTTGGGGTCTTCCTCAGGATGACTACAAATATTATATATTTAAAAACAATACGTTACAAAACATAGTCGTACTTACTAAAATGGATTGTCAGATCGACTATACCATAAAAGTTGGAAACAATAAAAACTCAATAAACAATATATACATTTAAAAAACATTTAAAAATAACACAAAAAACCGTTACAAACAATAACATTGTACTGATTTGGATATTTTTATCGGACCAACCACACAATGAATATTACATTTTAAGATGTTAGAAATTACTGACAAAACTCCAAATGAAAACAAATGATAACAAATGGTAAAAGTGACAATTAGCATGGAACAACACGGTGAGCACGGAACAACACAAAATGGCCTTTAACTAAAATGCAAACCAGCGAACACTACATTAACGAAGATGTTATGCATTGTTAGTGTGCTGTGTTAGGGGAAATATTTTAGGAATTTTGTTCTTATTATTCTCATACTCCAAAATGTAATTATAGATGAGACTCAGACTCATTTTGGAGTATGAGAATAATAAGAACAAAATTCCTAAAATATTTCCCCTAACACAGCACACTAACAATGCATAACATCTTCGTTAATGTAGTGTTCGCTGGTTTGCATTTTAGTTAAAGGCCATTTTGTGTTGTTCCGTGCTCACCGTGTTGTTCCATGCTAATTGTCACTTTTACCATTTGTTATCATTTGTTTTCATTTGGAGTTTTGTCAGTAATTTCTAACATCTTAAAATGTAATATTCATTGTGTGGTTGGTCCGATAAAAATATCCAAATCAGTACAATGTTATTGTTTGTAACGGTTTTTTGTGTTATTTTTAAATGTTTTATAAATGTATATATTGTTTATTGAGTTTTTATTGTTTCCAACTTTTATGGTATAGTCGATCTGACAATCCATTTTAGTAAGTACGACTATGTTTTGTAACGTATTGTTTTTAAATATATAATATTTGTAGTCATCCTGAGGAAGACCCCAAACAAGGGTTGAAAGCTTGATGAATAATAAAATTGTTTGATTTCTCACCAGCCCCACTGTTGACTGCTACACCCAGTTCTTGATGAACATATTTTGTTAATATTCATCAGTCAAACGTACCAATACTTTTGTTTATATATATATATATATATATATATATATATATATATATATATATATATAGTTTCCAAAGAATCTTTTACAGGCTGTTACTCAGGAATTAACGAGGTATACAGGGTATCTGTGACGTCATCATAGAAGCAGGGACGTCATCGCTATGAAAAAAATTCAATGGAAGGGGGGGATTAAACTTAGCTCAAATGAAAGGGATTTTTATTTCAAATTCAACGGTGTATCACAGTGAGGGTGCTCAAGTTGATAATTTTACTAAATTTTCAATTTATTGTTGATTTGTATCAATAACCAGTAATCGTTTAAATGCCGCAATTATCATGTACGGATTCACTTAAGATAGGCCTGTTTCAACTTTTTATCTAGTTTTCATAAAAGCTAAAGAAAACAGTTGGCGTTGGAATTCTACCTTAATCGCTTTTTGATTGATGTTAGTAAAATCTACACATTGATTGTTGTCACTTTGAAAATACTCATACCTATTACCGTTTTAAATCAAAACATAGTGTGAAAACTCCGAAGTTAAAATGCCATTCCTATTCACACCGAATGAATATGTAGATATGTTGCTAATCTATGGTGAGTGTAGGATGAATTCTCGAAATGCTCAGGCCTTATACCGGGAGCGTTTTCCCGAAAGAAGAACACCTTCTCACATGACTTTTGCTATGGTTGAAGAGAAGATGCGACAAGGTTCATTTCCAAACTCAAAGTATAGTAATCATAACAATCCAATGCAGACCGAACAGAATGTGGTGAATGTTTTAGCATACGTAACGGTTAATCCCCATGTGCCCATCCGAACCATTGCTGCAGAAATTTGTGTTTCCTCAAGTTCAGTTCATAGCATTTTCAAAACCAACCATTACCATCCATTTAAATTGCATTTGACTCATGAGTTGCGACCCACCGTACTGGATCGGAGATTAACCTTTATCACCATCGTACAAGTTATGATGCAAGATACTCCCAATGTGTTGAGTAACATTTTGTGGAGTGATGAAGCGCGTTTCTATATTAATGGCGTCGTGAATCACCATAACTCTCATTTTTGGTCAGTGGAAAATTCGCGGTGGGTGAGGGAAACTCGCTTTCAAACCAGATTGGGAGTTAATGTTTGGTGTGGATTATTCAACGGTCGGTTAGTAGGCCCATATTTTTTTGAAGGCTATCTCAATGGTCAGAGATAATTAAATTTTCTATAAAAAGACCTACCTGCGTTACTGGAGAATATTTCTTTGAATGAAAGAAGAGATATGATATGGCAGCAAGATGGCGCACCCCCACATAATAGCGGTATTATAGTAAATTATATTAATGCTACATTACCAAACAAATGGATTGGAATTCATGGACCTTTTCAATGGCCTCCACGATCGCCGGTGCTGTCACCCCTAGATTTTTTTGTATGGGGATACTTGAAAGAGCTTGTTTATAATGGAAACCTGTAGACACGAACGATTCAAAAAATAAAATTAGACAAGCTTGTAATAACCTTACGCAAGAGATGATACATGCGGCATGTACACGTGAACTACTTAGACGGTTCGATGCTTGTGTTGTTGCAGACTTGTGTACAAAGCTCTTTCATTTGAGCCAAGTTTGATCCCCCCCCCACTTCCAATGAATTTTTACTTTTCCGCGAGAAAAGTATCGGTTTACCCCAAAAAAGTTGGAATTTTGGAAAAAAATTTTGAGTTATTTTCACGATTTCTATCAACAACAACACGAAAAAATAGTTTTTAGAAAAAAAATCCTGTGTGTATGTCGTCGTTGTCGTCGTTGTTGTCGGCCACCTTTCGTTACATGTCTTGTTAGCACTATACAGCCTCCGGAGTGCAACAAGTCACCAATTTTATGATTTAATATTGTGAAGGACATGTCACAGATGAACCCTATTGATTTTCAGCTCATCAGAGCCAGTACAACAGGTGCTGTAGTACTTTATGTACGACATTTTTGTCATTTTTGGAGAAATTTCAGTATATTAGCACGATACAGCCTCCGGAGTTCAAGAAGTCACCAATTTTATGATTGAATATTATTCAGAACATCTCACAGATGAACCTTATTGACTTTCAGCTCACCAGAGCCAGTACAACAGGTGCTATAGTACTTTATGTACGATATTTTTGGAGACGTTTCAGTTTGTTAACACGATACAGCCTCCGGAGTATATATAGGTGTTCAATTTTATGATTGGATATTATTTAGAGTGTCTCAAGGATGAACCATATCAATGTTCAGCTCACTAAAGCCAGTACAACGGGAGCTATGGTAATTGAAGTACCAACTTTTTGTCATTTTTAAAGAATTTTCAGTTTATTAGCACGATATAGCATCCAGAGTGTATACAAGTGACCAATTTTATGATTCAATATTGTTCAAGGTGTCTCACAGATATACCCTATTGTTTTCAGCTGACGAGAGCGAGTACAGCGGGTCCTATAAATCCAAATATACTAACTACATTTTTGGTTATTTTTGGAGAAATTTCGGTTTGTTATCAGAATACATCCTCCGAAGTGTATACAAGTGACAATAATTTTATGATAGAAGATTGTTCAGAGCCACAGATGCGGAAAAGTTAGTTTTAATCTTTAAAACGGTTTATTTTCATTGCGATGACGTTCTGGTTTCTATGATGATCTCAAAGATACCCTGTATACCTCGGATAAAATTACTGTAGGTCCCAAAAGCATCACCCAATTTTCAAATAAACCTATTTCTGAGTTGCAGCCTGTAAAAAAAATCTAGGGACACCCTGTATATAGGGAACGTTTTTAATCTGACAACGATAACTACGTTATTGACAAAAATTGTGGAAAATATGCCGACATCAACAGGCTCATCGCTGCGTGATAAAGCACACACGTTTTTTTAAATTGCAACACTCTGTATATTTCCTCATATTTAGCTTTCTCCTATAATCGTCGTTCTTAAAATATACAGTTTTACCAAATTATATAGGCTATTTAAAAAGATTTGACCATTTCTCTATCTAAATCATTACGAAATAAACACTGCATGTGAAGAACTAGTAAATAAATGATAATTAATTTCCGTAGTAAGTTGACGAATATTGTCTAATTGTAACAGAAATCATCGACGAACATCTGTATACAGGGTGAGCTGAGAAGTAAGCTTATGATTTTCCTAATTTTTTTAAATTGTTCCGTCTATATTTAATTCGTTTTAAATTGCGTTTGATATATTCTTTCATTTTTGTGATACATTCGGTATACCTAAATAGATTACTTTCCGAAATATTTTTAAGTTTCTTCAAATTTTATTATTATTTCGATAATATAGACCAATATTATTATTTAATAAACATAAACCATAACAATATTCAATGAAAATCATTCTAAGGTAAATGTTCGAAGTGTCCACCTACAACGACTCCGCAAGTTTGTATTCGCTTTTCAAATGAATATGCTACATTTCTCAACATTTGTAAGTCAATACTACTAAAAGCTTCTCTTATCCCACCTTTCATTTTATTATATACAGGGTGTCACATCTAAAAAAAAACGTATTTTTGCTTTGTGATGCAGCTATGAGCCACCTGTAGATATCGGCATATTTTTCAGGTAAGGTACATGTAGTTCCATACAATTTTTGTTAAGAAATTTCTTGAAAAATTTTCATAATAACGGAGTTATCGACTGTTGTCACACTAAAAACTCACCCTATATATATATATATATATATATATATATATATTGGTTACTTTCTTGGATTAAAGGTCAAATATACTTAAAAAACATTTAATAACGACGTACGTTCCCACTTATGATGAAGTCATCTTCTGGTTAATAAAATTATGTCAATATTTATAAAATCAAATTACACGAAAACAATATAAATTATTACCTTTCTTTCATTATTTCAAATAACACATGAAAGACATAAAACATTTTCTGAACAGGTACATATTTATCACTCATTGCTTGGACATTGAACTTAATACAAATTGGTTTCTCTATAGATTAGTTGTTATTTTTTTATCATAATTAATATTTTTCCTTTTTACACTTTATCGTTAGTACGGACAAATTATTATTTTAATGTTGTTAAATTTCAATTCTAATCAACAAATAAATCAACAAGAGATATACATGTCATTACCATACGTTCATGGACTATCAGAAAAAATTAATAAATGTGTAAAAAAACAACAATTTTCAGTGTCTCATAAACTAAAAAACACAAACCAACAATTCTTTTCAAAAATGAAACCAAAAATTCCCATAAACAAGCAAACGCACACAGTCTATCACATTCCATGCAATGACTGCAATTGCACCTATGTTGGTCAAAGTAAACAATACCTTCAAAAAAGAATTCAAGCACACAAATATGCAAAAACCGATGTCACAGCATTATCAAATCATTGTAAAAATACTGGACATAGTTTTAACTTTAACGGTGTGAAAATATTGGCCAGAGAAAAAAATGAAGAAGTTAGAACGTTTTTAGAAATGATTAACATTAAAAAAGATCCTAATAGCATAAATAATAGAAGCGATATTAGTAATTTAAACATCATCTATGATGGTATTTTGAGAGAATGATATTAGCTCTCTTGCACTTTGCTATAAAATTTAACAACAATAAAATAATAATTTGTCCGTACTAACGATAAAGTATAAAAAGGAAAAATATTAATTATGATAAAAAAATAACAACTTATCTATAGAGAAACCAATGTCCAAGCAATGAGTGATAAATATGTACCTGTTCAGAAAATGTTTTATGTCTTTCATGTGATATCTGAAATAATGAAAGAAAGGTAATAATTTATATTGTTTTCGTGTAATTTGATTTTATAAATATTGACATAATTTTAACTTATACATGTAATAATTTTAGATTATTTTATTAACCAGAAGATGACTTCATAAGTCGAAACGCACGTCGTTATTAAATGTTTTTTAAGTATATTTGTCCTTTAATTCCAAGAAAGTAACCAAAATATAACTTAAGTGGTCAAGAAAGTGAATAATTTAAATATATATATATATATATATATATATATATATATATATATATATATATATATTGATTCGTCGAAATATCTACATTGTTACTGTAATCAATGACTTGGAGAACATAATCAAGCTAATTTCTGGTAGTTTCTCTAGGAATTCATCAAGATTCATCGATACTTCGTTCCTTCATCTCAACAAGATTTGCTTGTTTAGTTTTATAAGCTATACATTCTAAGACCATTCAATACTATCTCACCTGCCAATCCATCTTCCGGGAAATGTCACGTCTGAATAAAGGCGAACATTTACACCAAAATAAGCGGGAGATTTCACTGACATCAAATCTGACTGAAAATCGCTTTACATAGGTCTCCAATTACATGTACAATTTGATCGGTTGTCAATAGATTTATTCAAACCTTTCTCGCTACAAGTAATCTTAGTGGTCGAACTGATATTTAGACAGATATTCTGATAATGACCTACAGCGTAATGTATTTAACAATGTGAAACAACATAATCAAATCGTTAAATATTGAAATCTTGCAACTATTTTACCTACGTATTATCCCTGATTTCTTTTAGTTCGGACTTCTCGTTTGCATATTTTTGTTTCACTCTGTATTTCTCACCAAAAAATTACTTTAGATTTTTTGTTTCAATTTTCACAATCATAGTTGCACTAATTTTAGACGAAGTATCATTTGAACAAAACACTGTTTGTCTCTTTGATACATTCCCTCTTTTGCTACAAAATAATATCCTATTGTTCACTAGAGAATATTGAAATACACAATACACTGAATGAAAGATGGGAGCAGAAATGATCTCAATATATCGAATGGAAGAAAATCTATATTTGATATACAACTACTACTAGATAGTATGTATTTGTTGTTGTAAAATATCTTATTGTGACAAAATTTATCTGTATAGAAGGCACCAGAATTTTTATTAAATCCTAAAAAGTAACAAATAGTTCCTTACAAAAGTAGGCATCGTGTAAGACAGATAAGCAACAATCAAGTAAATAAACCTGTACGCGTTCATTATAATAAAAAAAAGCATGCACTGGGAAATAAATTATGCATAGATATAGTTGAATATCTCTCTAATACCTTGGAAACCAAAACATATGATCTATAACCGTTTGCTGAATTATAATACTCTCAAACTGTAAATGCAGAACGCTATTTAACAAGAATTTTCATTGGAAATGAACTCAATAATGTTGGAATTAACAAATAATCAAAATAAAAAATCGACTGGAATAGCTTATATAATCGGTCAAGTGAACAATACAGCACCAAGAATTTTCCAAGTATTGTGTGGTATTGATTATATGGAAAAATGGCTCAATTACTCGATTTTTGTAAATACCATACCACACTATGGTTTTAAATGAATACTAGTCACAACTTTCTATCACAAAGTTTGGATTATTGTTAGACCACTAGCGACAATTTTGTAATAAAACATTTCCATTAAAAGAAAATGTTGCTTCATCGGAAAAAAATATACTTCTTGTAAAAAAATATCTTCAAACTATTCTTAGATAAAAAAGTGGAATTTCACTCGCCTACAATGTGTACGACACACTTTGTAAGGATAATGTTTACTTGGATCAGTTTTCGGCTTTTTCATTACAATTATTGTGAATAAATATTATCACTCTTAAATTTACAGAGAATCCTAGATTACGGGAAATTATAATTGTTATTATGGAGTAAGTTAAAAAGTAATGAAAATCTTGCAGTACATTTCAATTTTATTTCATAACAATATTTCGGGGCTTTTCTCTAATGCAAAATTTAATGTTATGACGAACCTCTTATCGGAAAGGAGACATTTTGGTGTCTCATGATTGTATTCTGGCCTTTGAGATTTTCATCTGAGAAAAAAATACGTGGTGCAGTATTATTCACTCGGAAAATTACTTCATAATAAACGCATTCCTATAGTTTGAAATATTAATTCCAATTCGGTGCAAGTGACTATTTTCCTGAGAAAATAGAGTGCGCTGGAATAAGTGTTAACACCTCCCCCCCCCGCTATTAATTTCTTTATTTTTTTATAATTCACGAAACGCTCGGACAGGTCGATCCTTGACACATTTGCGTTTTTTCCAAAAAAAAATCAAATATAGAGGAATATATATGACGTCATCGACAATTTCAAATGAAATCCCCAATTTTCCTCAAGGATTCTAAAAACGCTCATTTTTTACATATAAGTAATTGATAATTATAAAGGGTGTCCCAAATCCCGAATTAAATTAAAACAGTTTGGGAATAAGGACCTGGTAAAATTTATGGATTCTGATTTATTTGAATTACAAAATCTTGCTAATTGATTTAGCCAGACTCCAACTCACGAAGCATAACAATTGTAAATTATGGAAACCGAATTAAATGATTTAAGAAAGTTGATTTACACCTAACTGCTACGGATGTATTGAAACATGAAAAATTAACGGAGAAGATGTTCAAAATGTTCCCCATTTACTTCTTGGCAGTAATACTACCTACTTTTTGTTTCGTCTTTAACTTTTTGTAAGCTTTCTTGATCAATACCTTGGCATTCGACGATAATTCTTTCGCGAAGTTGATTAATTGTTATAGGTTGAGTTTTGTACACCTTGGATATTAAGTAGCCCCATAGAAAAAATCGAATGGGGTTGTCATGTGATATAGGAGGCCACTCTATGTCCTCGTTGGCCCACGCATCTTGCCGGGAAAACGTTTTTTCAATAATGTCGCACTCTGGCAGCATAATGAGGCGGGGCTCCGTCTTGCTGAGAAATATTACTTGTTGTGGAAATTCTTAAGGGTTATTTAAAATAATATCATTTATCGCTACCGTTATCTGTGTCTCCAGTATATTTAAGTAAGTTTCACCATTTAAATTCAGTTCGGTAAAGTAATTCACAACGTAGACTTGTATACGGAAGCCGGGCATATCGAGTGTTTAAACTTTTGTAGGTAGAGGATGAGCAATGTCAACAACGGAAAAATATGACCTGATAGAGGAAAAAATAAATATGTGAAAGTTAGCATGAGGACGGAATCAACCGCAAAAAGAAATAGGAAAAATGAGGAAGATAATAAAATGACAAAAAAAGTAAAATTACCAGACAATATAATTGCGGAAACCAATTGATTGTAAAAAAATATGTGTTCTAAATTTGATCAGGGTAGTCATTATATGACGGTAATCGGATTAAATAAAATTAAAGTAGAATTGAACTCATTTGACAGGGCAAATAAATTAATGAAATCAATAATCTTAGTGGGAAAAAATACGAAGCGTATAGTCCAGTATTTTACACACAGAAAAAAGGCGTTATTATACATATAGATTTAGGTTTAACGAATGAAGAATTAACAAATCAACCCTATGCTGTAACAACGTTATAAACCCCAAAAATTGTTTTGTTGCGAAATGGAAAAAAACAAAAAAATATCGATTGCTTTATCAAATAAAGTGAATATATGCCTAGTATGAATAACAGAAAAGAACTTAACCATATGATAGGCGTTGCAGACTTGACCACATAATGAGTTGTGATTAATGAGCCTATTTTCTTTATTTCAATGAAACAACGTTGTATATCCAGATCGATTACAATGTTGTTTTACAGAACTAAGGCGGTTACAACGGTGCTTCAAGATTAAAAACAAAAAACAAGTAAAAATTAAAAGCGTATTTTTATGAATTAAATGAACCAAAAATAAAATGCAGTAGGCAGTGCTCTTAATATTTTGATAGAAATGAACATATTTCAGTGTTATATAATCGCACATATGTAACGAGTTGGTAAGTTTTTCTTTCTTGATTTGAAGAGGTCCTTCATACGCTTTCTTTAGGTCGTCTAGGGATTTTAGTGAATAAGATGTCCATGCTTGAATTTTGGTGTGGGATTTTCTTTTCCGGATACTGTTCGGGTCGTTCGATGTTATTTGAATCCACACTCCCTGTATTATTTTGTATTTAGTATCCTTCCATATTGGATTTTCTGCATAAGTGAAATCTTAAAAAAAAACGTTTGATGCATATAAATAACTGCGAAGTGTTAACTTTTGATTTTGGGATTACACCTGTCCACTGAAATGGTACGTAAACTGAAGAACGATTTTGCTCCTTTATATTAAAGAGAAGTCCCTGTCACAGGGTAAGAAGCTGTGTCCAATAACCAAAAACTTCTGCTCCACTTGGGTAAAGTATTTTTCTTTCAGTAACAGTCGAAGCAGCGTGATGATTTTCCAGTTGTTATTTTGTCCCACACATCTGTCCGACCAAACAACAAGTTCCCTCCCCTGCCCTCGAACAAGACGTTGGAAATTTTGAGTGACATAAAATAGTAATGCCAATGCGATCTCAGTAGAGCCTCGATGTGCCATTACTTCGTGCCGTAACATCATTGTCGCTATACCATTTCCCATGTTATGAACACAATAATCATAGGTAGAAAATTGCCTCTAATAGACGAATGAGTTAAATTTGGGCAAAAAAGTGCTTGCTGTAAATCTGTGGAAAGTACCACATAATTACAATTTATCCTAGCAATTTCGGTATCTTGACTCAATGCTTCGTAGCCTGCTTATGCTCCCAATTGATGGATTTCACTTTCATTTTCCATTTTCCTACTTTTGCGTTCGTTGTTGGCCGAGAAAAGTTTCATGAACAGTTTGTCACAGTACGAGCAGGTGTATGATCTGAGAAGTCCATGAAACACTGTTAATAAGACTTGATTGTGTGGGTATTTTTTCAAAAACAATCTGTACATGTTTGAGATACAAATATAACAAACACGACTAATCGGAATGACACCAGAACCACCATAAAAATTTCCTATGCCCCCAGCAAGACGCCTGCGGATTATTTAGGCCACATTCAACGTTGTTCCACGGAAATTCCGTATTAACACATATTGGCGGTTACAACGTTGTTCCAGCATAGGGCTCAAATATCATTAAACCTAGGTATGGAAATACATTAGAGGTCATTAATGTCAGAAGAATGATCCTTAAGAAAACTGGAGAGATTGCTTCTACATCAACTATTGTAGTCAGCTTTAAGAGTCAGATGACACCTAGCCAAGTAGTCTTATAAAATCTTGTTAACGATGGCGAATTGTATGTTCCAAAAGTAGTAAAATGTTTAAAATGTATGAAAAACGGACATTCAAGTACTCAATGTAGAGGGAAAACAAGTTGTAGATATTGTGGGGACGAGGATGACCCAGAAAACTAGTGAGCCTTTTTGTGTTCTATGCGGGGGTGATCATGTAGCCACGGATATAAAAATATGCACGGAGTTTGATAAACAAAAAACTATTAAACACATTATGGTAACTGAAAACATATCATATATCGAAGCAAAAAACGAACAAGAAAACAGATATGCCAATGTATTTAAAAATAATAATAATAATTGAAGCACAAGTGATTATTATACAGCTTATATTAAAAACAATCCGATAACGGTCATAGTTTTAGCTCTCAGGCGTCGACGTCCGGTTATTCAGACGAACATAGGGTTGCACTAGAAATGCCAAAGATCGGATCTCAACCAGTTTATAGGAAATTTTGAAATTCGCCAAATTATCAATTACCCGATAGAGGCAATAGAGGCAATAAAATTATGCGATACCATAGTAAATGCTACGAAAAAATTGTTAGATAATCATACAGTCAATAAAAGGTAAGAAATTGAGAGGAAAATTATTAAAAAAATTAAATGAATTCTTTGATGAACAATAAATTCAATTTCAAGATTACAGTACAATATAAGATAAATTATACATAACAAAGTGGCATTTGACATATTTTTATTTGACAACAATATTCATATGAGTTTGATGCGTGAAACCTGGTTAAAGACAAATAAAAAAATATCTTTTAGTGGGTACCATGTATTTAGGCTAGATAGAGAAGACGAATATGGAGGAGCGGGTATACTTCTTAAAAAAAATCTTCCCATTTTATTAGACTAAACCATTTTATAATTTGAGAGGTGATGTGTACGCCCTTAAGTGTTAAAATAAATGAATCAATGAAAATAAACTTTAATTCATTATATGCAAAACCAAGATTGAATATATCTGAGAGAGAATCGGCACAATTTTTTGATAGTTTGGAAAAACCATTTGTAGAGAAACTAAATAAAGAAGGTATTAAGGTATTGTACTATCATAAATATATGTAAATGTATATATATATATATATATATATATATATATATATATATATATATATATATATATATATGACAACAAAGAGATTCATGGGTAATTCACGCAAAAAGAAAAAGGGCTACTGAAACAGAGTGGTAACCGCGGACATGCATGCTTCTGGGTCATTTGCTCTCCTCAGCATGGTATAATCAAATAAGGACGTGAAATTTGGGAGCAAAGATGTTAATCGAAATATGGGAAAACACAAAACAATGGATTTAAACAGGGAAACCAAACGCTCATTTGTGCCTTCAATTGGAAGATCCCGAGTTTTCGGAACAACAACCAAGATCGACACGGAGGCGCATATAGCCCCCCTGCCTGAACCTTCCGACACATAGTTAACAACAAAGAAGATGTAGACATATCGCGTGATATGTTAACAGCAACAACAAAGAGATTCATGGGTAATTCACGCAAAAAGAAAAAGGGCTACTGAAACAGAGTGGTAACCGCGGACATGCATGTTTCTGGCTCATGCAACCAACAATCCAGACAGTCAGGTGGACAAAGGATGATACCGCAGGAAACGAAAGCTTGTGTTAGTGTTGAATCACTGGCGACCACCCACCCCCTTAACATCGGCACCGCTGGTCGCACTGTAAACAAAAAAAAACCATACCGACCGACGAAGAGGATCTATCCCCCCAAAAATACTTCACAACGAAAGTGATTTAAAAACAAACGTGTTGCATCGTAAAGAACATGAATACATAACATACTAGGTTAGTCGTCTCACTACTAATTGCTATGACCGCTTGACGAGGGAATGATACAACCCAGGACATGATTAGTTAGATTAAATTCATGTAATACTCCCCCATAGCCTGAAAATCACTGTCATTAGTTTGCAGGGGGGGGGGGGTAGGTATGTGTTTAAACCACGAGTTATGAGGATGATTGTTATCAAACTGTGATGAGTGAGCTACCCGCCAAACACCACAAATGGTCAACCCTTTCGCCCTTAACCACCATCGCGTCCGACAACCATCCCACAAATCAAAGGATCTGGTCAATAATGTTCAGCTCTCGTGCCCGTCACCACAAATCTGTCACTATTTACTGGGACAGGCAAGAAAGTCGCGGTTAGGTTCGTTGTTTTTTAAATTTTTGTTTAAATCAAAATTAAGGATGTTTGAATAGATAATACTAAGATTTTTTATGTCTGAACGTTTGTTCATGGCCAAAGGTACATTGTTAATGTATACCATTTCTAAGAAATTTCTTTTAAAACAATTATTTTCAAAAGTTAAAACTTTGGTCATGTCAAATTTGAAACTGTGTCCTGTATCAAGGTGATGAGTAGCTAGAGCACAAGATTTCATGTCACTTTTGTGGGATACTGTTCGATCTTTAAGTGATCTTCAACTTTGACAAATATAAACTTCTCTAATCTCTATGTACTCTGTCCTCAGTTTTACTGAAAATTTGGCCTGTTTTAATGGTTTTATTAGCTATTACTAGATCTTTTTCATTTTTCAGTATTTTCGTAATATTAGTTGTAATTTATTTAATGTAAGGGATGCCAATATACCTTATTCTTTCTAGGGGCTGTGGATTGTTTTCCACAATAGGAGCAATGTCACCCCGATCACGATAATCCAAAGTTGTAAAAATTATTTTTTTCAGAAATTGATGTGGATATGAATTATCTAATAATAGATTGTAGATTTTTCTCATACTGTCATTTCTAAGGGAGGAGTGGCAAATTTTGAATATACGATGTTTAAGGGCTAAAATTAGGTGAATTTTCATTTTATAGGGATGGTAAGAATAAAAATTCATGTATCTACCTGAACTCTAGGGTTCCGTGTACCAATTCAATACTATTTTGATTTCACTATTTCTAATGACTATCGTGTCAAGGAAGGGGACACTATGGTCCAAACCTTCTTCTTAGATGGTGAAACTCAAGTACTGATTGTAGGTATTGAAAACAACTAGTGGTTCATTGCAGCCATTGAGAGGTTTGATACATATAATGTAACTTTTGATTTTGGGATTACACCTGTCCACTGAAATGGTACGTAAACTGAAGAACGATTTTGCTCCTTTATATTAAAGAGAAGTCCCTGTCACAGGGTAAGAAGCTGTGTCCAATAACCAAAAACTTCTGCTCCACTTGGGTAAAGTATTTTTCTTTCAGTAACAGTCGAAGCAGCGTGATGATTTTCCAGTTGTTATTTTGTCCCACACATCTGTCCGACCAAACAACAAGTTCCCTCCCCTGCCCTCGAACAAGACGTTGGAAATTTTGAGTGACATAAAATAGTAATGCCAATGCGATCTCAGTAGAGCCTCGATGTGCCATTACTTCGTGCCGTAACATCATTGTCGCTATACCATTTCCCATGTTATGAACACAATAATCATAGGTAGAAAATTGCCTCTAATAGACGAATGAGTTAAATTTGGGCAAAAAAGTGCTTGCTGTAAATCTGTGGAAAGTACCACATAATTACAATTTATCCTAGCAATTTCGGTATCTTGACTCAATGCTTCGTAGCCTGCTTATGCTCCCAATTGATGGATTTCACTTTCATTTTCCATTTTCCTACTTTTGCGTTCGTTGTTGGCCGAGAAAAGTTTCATGAACAGTTTGTCACAGTACGAGCAGGTGTATGATCTGAGAAGTCCATGAAACACTGTTAATAAGACTTGATTGTGTGGGTATTTTTTCAAAAACAATCTGTACATGTTTGAGATACAAATATAACAAACACGACTAATCGGAATGACACCAGAACCACCATAAAAATTTCCTATGCCCCCAGCAAGACGCCTGCGGATTATTTAGGCCACATTCAACGTTGTTCCACGGAAATTCCGTATTAACACATATTGGCGGTTACAACGTTGTTCCAGCATAGGGCTCAAATATCATTAAACCTAGGTATGGAAATACATTAGAGGTCATTAATGTCAGAAGAATGATCCTTAAGAAAACTGGAGAGATTGCTTCTACATCAACTATTGTAGTCAGCTTTAAGAGTCAGATGACACCTAGCCAAGTAGTCTTATAAAATCTTGTTAACGATGGCGAATTGTATGTTCCAAAAGTAGTAAAATGTTTAAAATGTATGAAAAACGGACATTCAAGTACTCAATGTAGAGGGAAAACAAGTTGTAGATATTGTGGGGACGAGGATGACCCAGAAAACTAGTGAGCCTTTTTGTGTTCTATGCGGGGGTGATCATGTAGCCACGGATATAAAAATATGCACGGAGTTTGATAAACAAAAAACTATTAAACACATTATGGTAACTGAAAACATATCATATATCGAAGCAAAAAACGAACAAGAAAACAGATATGCCAATGTATTTAAAAATAATAATAATAATTGAAGCACAAGTGATTATTATACAGCTTATATTAAAAACAATCCGATAACGGTCATAGTTTTAGCTCTCAGGCGTCGACGTCCGGTTATTCAGACGAACATAGGGTTGCACTAGAAATGCCAAAGATCGGATCTCAACCAGTTTATAGGAAATTTTGAAATTCGCCAAATTATCAATTACCCGATAGAGGCAATAGAGGCAATAAAATTATGCGATACCATAGTAAATGCTACGAAAAAATTGTTAGATAATCATACAGTCAATAAAAGGTAAGAAATTGAGAGGAAAATTATTAAAAAAATTAAATGAATTCTTTGATGAACAATAAATTCAATTTCAAGATTACAGTACAATATAAGATAAATTATACATAACAAAGTGGCATTTGACATATTTTTATTTGACAACAATATTCATATGAGTTTGATGCGTGAAACCTGGTTAAAGACAAATAAAAAAATATCTTTTAGTGGGTACCATGTATTTAGGCTAGATAGAGAAGACGAATATGGAGGAGCGGGTATACTTCTTAAAAAAAATCTTCCCATTTTATTAGACTAAACCATTTTATAATTTGAGAGGTGATGTGTACGCCCTTAAGTGTTAAAATAAATGAATCAATGAAAATAAACTTTAATTCATTATATGCAAAACCAAGATTGAATATATCTGAGAGAGAATCGGCACAATTTTTTGATAGTTTGGAAAAACCATTTGTAGAGAAACTAAATAAAGAAGGTATTAAGGTATTGTACTATCATAAATATATGTAAATGTATATATATATATATATATATATATATATATATATATATATATATATATATATATATATATGACAACAAAGAGATTCATGGGTAATTCACGCAAAAAGAAAAAGGGCTACTGAAACAGAGTGGTAACCGCGGACATGCATGCTTCTGGGTCATTTGCTCTCCTCAGCATGGTATAATCAAATAAGGACGTGAAATTTGGGAGCAAAGATGTTAATCGAAATATGGGAAAACACAAAACAATGGATTTAAACAGGGAAACCAAACGCTCATTTGTGCCTTCAATTGGAAGATCCCGAGTTTTCGGAACAACAACCAAGATCGACACGGAGGCGCATATAGCCCCCCTGCCTGAACCTTCCGACACATAGTTAACAACAAAGAAGATGTAGACATATCGCGTGATATGTTAACAGCAACAACAAAGAGATTCATGGGTAATTCACGCAAAAAGAAAAAGGGCTACTGAAACAGAGTGGTAACCGCGGACATGCATGTTTCTGGCTCATGCAACCAACAATCCAGACAGTCAGGTGGACAAAGGATGATACCGCAGGAAACGAAAGCTTGTGTTAGTGTTGAATCACTGGCGACCACCCACCCCCTTAACATCGGCACCGCTGGTCGCACTGTAAACAAAAAAAAACCATACCGACCGACGAAGAGGATCTATCCCCCCAAAAATACTTCACAACGAAAGTGATTTAAAAACAAACGTGTTGCATCGTAAAGAACATGAATACATAACATACTAGGTTAGTCGTCTCACTACTAATTGCTATGACCGCTTGACGAGGGAATGATACAACCCAGGACATGATTAGTTAGATTAAATTCATGTAATACTCCCCCATAGCCTGAAAATCACTGTCATTAGTTTGCAGGGGGGGGGGGGTAGGTATGTGTTTAAACCACGAGTTATGAGGATGATTGTTATCAAACTGTGATGAGTGAGCTACCCGCCAAACACCACAAATGGTCAACCCTTTCGCCCTTAACCACCATCGCGTCCGACAACCATCCCACAAATCAAAGGATCTGGTCAATAATGTTCAGCTCTCGTGCCCGTCACCACAAATCTGTCACTATTTACTGGGACAGGCAAGAAAGTCGCGGTTAGGTTCGTTGTTTTTTAAATTTTTGTTTAAATCAAAATTAAGGATGTTTGAATAGATAATACTAAGATTTTTTATGTCTGAACGTTTGTTCATGGCCAAAGGTACATTGTTAATGTATACCATTTCTAAGAAATTTCTTTTAAAACAATTATTTTCAAAAGTTAAAACTTTGGTCATGTCAAATTTGAAACTGTGTCCTGTATCAAGGTGATGAGTAGCTAGAGCACAAGATTTCATGTCACTTTTGTGGGATACTGTTCGATCTTTAAGTGATCTTCAACTTTGACAAATATAAACTTCTCTAATCTCTATGTACTCTGTCCTCAGTTTTACTGAAAATTTGGCCTGTTTTAATGGTTTTATTAGCTATTACTAGATCTTTTTCATTTTTCAGTATTTTCGTAATATTAGTTGTAATTTATTTAATGTAAGGGATGCCAATATACCTTATTCTTTCTAGGGGCTGTGGATTGTTTTCCACAATAGGAGCAATGTCACCCCGATCACGATAATCCAAAGTTGTAAAAATTATTTTTTTCAGAAATTGATGTGGATATGAATTATCTAATAATAGATTGTAGATTTTTCTCATACTGTCATTTCTAAGGGAGGAGTGGCAAATTTTGAATATACGATGTTTAAGGGCTAAAATTAGGTGAATTTTCATTTTATAGGGATGGTAAGAATAAAAATTCATGTATCTACCTGAACTCTAGGGTTCCGTGTACCAATTCAATACTATTTTGATTTCACTATTTCTAATGACTATCGTGTCAAGGAAGGGGACACTATGGTCCAAACCTTCTTCTTAGATGGTGAAACTCAAGTACTGATTGTAGGTATTGAAAACAACTAGTGGTTCATTGCAGCCATTGAGAGGTTTGATACATATAATGTCATCAACATATTTTTTTTAGAAATGGGATGGAAAATGACAGTTTAGGCAAACATCCATCTAATAGATCGTCCATTATGTATTGTGCCATGATCGGAGATAACACCGATCCCATTGGGCAACCATGAACATATCTGTAAAAATGTTCATTGAATGAAAAGTAGGCATTATTGAAAACAAATTCTATTAATGTTAAAATATTGTTCTTTGGTATGCCAATGTTTCTCAATACTATTTTCTACTAAAAACAAATGGATCTAAGTAAACAAAGATTGGACATCCAAGCTAATGATTTTATAGCCTTAAGGTATTTGATAATTATTAAATTTACTAGAAAATTCAAAAGATTATGTTAGTACATGCATATTCTAAGATTGAAATACTATTGTCAAACCTAAAAACCAACGTAAAAAATGAATAAGAAATTTTTATCATACGGAGTTTTTGTGTAAATTTAACAACGATCCTGCGTTTACGAATACTGAAATGGCTAATATGCACTTTTTGTATGGATCAGAGAATGATAATGCCTTAGAGGCTAGACATATGTATGCCCAGCGTTATCCAAATAATCGTTTACCATGTTCTGATACGTTTACTAAGATACATATTAGTTTACAAGACAAGAACTTTTGCTAAATCAAAGAATATTGTAGGAGAAGGTGTAGGGTAGGATCGCTGGTTTTATGAAAGTAATGTGTTGTCTAATTATCATCTCTCTACATTTGGTAGCGACTAGAAGTATCTAGTGAGAACTCTTAAAATAAGTTATTGAATGTGTAATGAAAGCTTCGAAGGACCAGTGACTCATGTCACGAAACTGTGGAGAAAGATACAAATTATGAAAGAACCTTTCCTTTAGAAATACTTTAATTTAATTGAACACGTGGAGCAGGCGGGAATTGCAACTATAAACTACCGGTACAAACACATGTAATCTGAAACGTTCACATACAGTGGTTCTTGGACAACAATGTAAATATATATACACAATATACGTTTAGCTAAATAATTACAAATAGGTAAATTAAATTCAAACTTATGGTAGAACAAATAAAACCGGCAACCCTGCAATTAATGGGGCTGATGGTGATATTAAAGTTGAATTCAGCACGTGGATGTAGAAATATCTCCCCAGTTAATCTAACTTCGGAGATGGTTGAATTTTTATACAATAAATAATGTACTCAAAGTTTAAATAGCACTGAATTTAGGATGGTTACTTTTCACGAAATTGTTAGTTTGCAAAATACCCATTTTATCGGGTGTAAATTTGAAAGAATTGTACACTAAACCTTTTTCGTCTGTTCAGGTCGGTGATTGTTGAGGAATGGGAATGAGATGAGCGCGAACTGCCCTTAAATGAGGCATAGCAGGCTTACGAGAATGAACGAAGATCGACGATTGGACAGGGTTGATATTCGAACTATTGTAGGAATTTTGTGAATTTCTACAACTATACAAAAATGTGAGAACTTCACAATTGAAGAACCAGATTCTTCAAATTTTTGACCACCTTCCAGAAAAATTACTGATGGAGTAAATGTTAGTAATAGAACTGTTTGGAATATTCTAAAAGAAAATTTATTGTATCCATATCGCGTTCAACGTGTTCAACTTTTGCTACCTACTGACTATCCGCTCCGTATACAATATTGATTTTAAATAAAATCGCAAACAATTCCAATTTTGTTGCGATTATTCTGTTTACGGATGAAACCAACTTTTCAATACATGGCATTATGAATTTTCATAATGACCATATATGGGTAGATGTAAATCCACATGCAACAGTTGTAGCACGGTTCCAACAATCCTTTTCGGTCAATCTTTGGCTTGGCATTATCGAAGATTATTCAATAGGGCCATTTTACCTTCCTGCACGGTTGACCAGTAAGACATATCTTCATTTTCTTGAAAGTGGAAGATGTGTGCATGTGGTTCATGCATGACGGTGCTCCTCCACATTTTGCAGTGATTGTACGCGAGTTTTTAAATAACGTTTTTCCAGACCATTGGATCGGACGGGGATCTCCACACCCGTGGCCCCCTAGGTCACCTGAGCACAATCCGCTGGATTTTTGTATGTGTGGATATCTAAAATCTATCTAAAATCACATACACACATACACCATTTAAATTTCTTTCAATGAATATTGGGCCGACAGTGTTGTTACCAACTATAGATGTCCAAATGTCGACTTTTTTCGGGAATTGTGTATGACCTTCCCGAAATAGAGTTTTCATCGGAACAGTATCTGACATTCTGCCGATGAACGTAACCATTTAAAAAACATGTTGCTTGATCACTAAAACAAATATGTCGAAGATAGTCAGGATTCTGTGCAAAATTATTTGTTATTAGCTCACAATATTCTATGCGTCTATCTGGGTCATCTTGTGTGAGTTCATGTACCATTATTATTTTATAAGGATGGAATTTATTTTTCTTTAGTATATTTAAAACTGTCTTCTGATCTACATCACAATTTTGAGCTACAGTTCTAGTTGAAGAAGATGGATTCGACGAACCCACTTAAAACAGAAATCTGCTTATCTTCGGATTGAGGGATTCTGCCAGTCCGTTACTTATTTTGAGCACCGCCCGTTTAAAAAAATTTACCAATAATACTTTTAAAACAATGTCTATCTGGTGGACGATCGGAAAAGCGATTAACAAAAATTCTTAACGCCTCATAATAGTTGCGGCCGACTTCACGATAAATAACAATAGTTTCGCATTTTTCTACTAAATCGGGAAGTTGTACCATTTTTAAAATTCACAAGAAGCAAATTTATTTCAAAATACTTGATTTCTATTGCATATGACATCTGATAATTAAAAATAACGAATAAACACAAAGTTTATTTTGAAGTTGAGAATGAGTTTGAAAATAAAAACATTATATTCCGTTATGTCAGCAGTATTATTACTGTCTTCAAGAAAATTAAAAACGTTGTTTTTGTTTGTTTTACCAGGTTTTGTATGAGTCGTGAAAAGAGTATTTTTTTATTTGTCAGTGGTAAATTATGCATCTCTTCGAAATCCAAAGAAAATTCAAATTCAAACAAAAAGCATGCAAGGTCTTAATGAAGAGCTCTTTTTATCACTTCTTAACTAGCCCTGATTGACTATGAAATTTTATTTCACATAAATCAGATTCCATAAATTTTGCCATGTCCTAAGTCCCAAACTGTTTTATTTTAATTCAGGATTTAGTACACCCTGTATAATTATCAATTACTTAATCGTTCGTGAAAAATTTGCTCGTCCAGATTTCCTAATCCAAATTTTAGGTTGCTATTTAACAAAAATGGCGAGAACGTCATATCTATATATTTAAATTTTATTGAAAAAAATGCACGAATGTTAACCAAAATCGACCTGTCCGAGCATATCGCTAATTATTTAAAAATAAAGAAATGGGTGGGATAACACTTATTCCAGCGGACTGTATGATTAAAAAGATAAACAAACTCAAAAAAATATTCTATCTTTGTGCTCACTCTTTTTTGGGCAACGATTTAGCAACAATCGATGGATAATTTTATTCAATACACTAATTACTTGATCGAAATTACTTTTTGGAATAAATATAAACGTTTCCAGTTCCCGAATATTTAATTGATATCCTCTTTGTTTTTCAGCTAGCTACCTCCTTACATATACAGTTTGATATTCATTTCGATCAATAATGACTTTTGTGTTTGTCTTTTTTGAAGAATACGAGTTAATTAGATACTTGATTTATAACGTACTGCTTTTATATTTGAGATAACGTATTAAGCATTAAACATTTTTCTATTACTTTGGCTTCAAATCTAATTTTGGTTTCCATTTCATAACATTCATCATACATACAATTTTTACAATGTATCAGAAAACCATAAGAGGAAAATTCACGCAATGCCTTTTATAAGAAACTCTCGTACCTTCTAGAAATATACAAAAAAACATTAGTGTCTAATTACTATTTATTATACCATAATAATTATGGATAACTTTGTTTCATATGTGACTGAAGCACTAATTTGTTTTCTTCATAGGTCGCTAATCGTTGGTGAAAGATGCATATTTATATATATGTTTAGTGTGATAACATTGATGATTTTATGAAAAGTAGATGGCCAGGTACAAAGACATGCAGTTTTGCGATATTTCAAGCAAACACAGAGACGACTTTTGTTCAGACGATGGTACTTTGAAAGGCTTGAAATGTTTCCTTAATGATAATGTTTTATAATATAATATAAAATGTATACTATAGTTAGTATGGAATTGATTATCTCACAAAAATGGCTTTTATGGGGGCATTGAAAAAGTAGATACATTTTATTTTAGAACTGATAATTAATTGGTTTCTATCCATGAATATGATTCACTCAGCATTCAATAATTTTTGAAATTGAGAAATTGTCGTCACACGGGATCAAATGTTAATAGTAACTTTACTATTTGAGGAAAAATTTCCTCCTTACCGTCCAGAGCATATACAAGGTGTTCCGGGACTTGATGCAAAAAATTCGGGAGTGAGTACTGTTCCAATGTATGATTTAAAAAATATACTTAAATATAAGATCTGATTTCGCAACTTTGAAGGTCTATAACCCAGAAACAAGGGGTCGTATGAGAACATTTTTTTATGTCCCAGCATTATTTTCACGTCATCTACTAACTCCCGAATTTTTTGCAACAAGTCCCGGTACACCTTGTATATTTATAACTTTTAGGTGTGTTGTGTATGTCTGAATAATTCTTTATATCCTGGGTGTCCAATTAAGATGAGTTTCAGTTAGAATATGTGGTAAGAACAGTTGCAAAAAGATATTACTACAATTAGTTTTCTCTAGGAAGTCTAATTTCTACTAAAACATTGAAAATGATAACTTTTTCATATCGGACATTTTTTTTAGTCACGAGGGGGTTAGGGTTCAGGTGCCCTAATGGTTGCCGCTCAGCCATTAATTGGCTTATTGTGCACCAAGTCGGACATTTTACTCTCTTTTATCATAAAAGTAAGAGATGACGAGAAAGTTTTGAAAAATAAAATGAATTACTTGGCTTTCCCTAAGCTTAAACATACATAGCCTCACATCAACTACTAAGAGTTATTAGTAGGGGAGACATTTACAACATAGTGTGGTACATTTATAATAACAAAAATTAAATTTTTAAGTAGTAAGTTTATGTCTTTGAACAACTGGAATATCCTCGTTTCGAATGAAATACTTAAGACAGGGACGGACTTAAAAATTTCTAATATTGAGGTGAGGAAATTTAAAGAGAAAGAAATGAGTGATAATGTATATGGCAAAACGAGGAAAAGCGACAGAGAGGAAGACTATGATACGGATGACGACATTTCCAAAAGAAGTAAGAAAATAGAGAGATCGCCAACAAAAATAGGAAGTGATAAAGAAAAAATGATGAATATGATGGAAAAATTAGGAGTGAAAATGGAGTACAGAGAACAAATGGAACAACTGAGGGAAGCAAATGAAAAACTGTTGACAGAAAATGAAAAAATGAGGGAAAAAATAACCAATATGGACCACAGATTGGAACGACTGGAAAGCGAAAAAAACAATATAGTGGTTCAGGGAGTAGGAATAGAGACAAATAATCCAGAGGAACAACGAAATGCAATGGAAAACTTCCTAGAAAAATAATTACAAATAAAGACAGCGGTAGAAAGCTCAGTAAAGTTAGGAGAAAGAACATGCTTAGTAAGACTTCAATAAACAAAAACGGAGATTTAAAACTGAAGAGAGATTGTTCATCCAGGATGACTTATCGAAAAAGGATAGAGAAATTCAAAAAAAGATCAGAATGAGAGCAAGCGAAGAAAGGGATAAAGGAAAACGAGTAAAAATTGGGCTCGGAAAAATGTACATAGAAACAGAGGAATGGAGATGGAACACGGAGGAAGAGAAGTTGGAAAAAATAAAACAAAACGTATTGACAAAAAACCAGTAGCGACAAGCATAAGCTCAGGGACAAAAGAAAAAAAAGTAGACCAGGCAATGGAAATGGACAAGGGAATGCAAAAGATAAAGAATAGTACAAAACAAATTATTACAGAAAAGCAACAACTCAAGGTAAACTCTGGCATCAAACGAGAACAAAACGAAAAACAATATGGAATGAGAATAGGAACATGGAATGCGAAAATACAAATTAGATGTTTTAGCAATACAAGAAACTAAACAAAAAGAGAAAGTAATTACAGAGATAGACGATTATATGTTCTTTAATAGTGGAGTAGATAATAGAATGCTGGGTACAGAGTTTATAGTAAGCAGTCAACTTGAAGCAAATATTATAGATTTTGAGGGAGTATCAGATAGACTATGTAGAACAAGAATCAAAGGAAAACACAGGAAAACGACATTAGTTAATGCGCATGCCCCTTCTGAGGACAAAGAAGAAGACACGAAAGCAAAGTTCTATGAAGAACTGGAACAAGCAGTCAATAAAATACCGAAATTTGATGTTAAATGTGTAATAGGGGATATGAATGCAAAGGTCGGACAAGAGGAAGAGTATATGAAAGTAACGGGAGGAAAAAGTAGACACGCACTCAGTAATGATAATGGCAAGCGACTCATAGAATTTGCTTTAGAAAATAAAATGAAAATCGTAAGTACGTCATTTGACCATAAGAACATTCACAAGGAAACTTGGTTATCACCAAATGGCAAAACAAAAAACCAAATAGATCACGTCTTAATAGAAATGAAGCACTTAAAAAGGGTAACAGATGTACGAAGTTATAGAGGAGCTGATGCGGATAGTGACCACTTTTTAGTAATTACAAAACTGAATAAAGATAAGCCACCTAGAATTGAACAAGATAAAAAAACAGAAAAAATACGATTTAGAAAAATTGAAGGACGAGACCAAAGTAAATCACTTCCAACAAGGAATTAATAGAGAATTAAATTTAAGACCTTGCGTCAAGCAACTAGAAGAAGAATGGTCACAGATAGAAACTGTAATGAGAGACATAGGATACTAGGGAGCCCCAAGGGAAGCAAAAAAGATAAGTGGTTTGATGAACAATGTAAACAGGCGTTGGAAAAAAGAAATAAAATCAGACAAAGACTATTAAAAGAAATCAGTGAAGAAAATAGACTAGAGTATAAAAAAGCAAGGAAAGAAGTTAAACAAATATGCAGAAAGAACAAAAAAAAATTACTTTGAAAGGGAATTAATAAAAACTGAAGAAGCTTATAAAAATAAAGAAGTGAGAAATTTTTATCATGAAATAAGAGAAGGGAAAGGCCACAACCGGAAAGCACCTAATTTTTTGAAAAGCAAAGAGGGATATCTAATAGGGGATAGGGAAGAA
The DNA here is from genome assembly GCA_963921935.1 of Galeruca laticollis. NCBI lineage: Eukaryota > Metazoa > Arthropoda > Insecta > Coleoptera > Chrysomelidae > Galeruca > Galeruca laticollis. Next base: position 172,498,078 of record OY998180.1, read on the forward strand.
AAAAAAAATAGATTTGCACAGTATTTTGAGGAATTACTAAATGATGGTGAGGAAGAACTAGGCGAAAACGATAATGAAATGGAGGAAGAAAATTGTGATGAAGAAGATCTAGCCATAACGGCCCCAAAAAAACTGGAGGTAACAGAATGCTTAAAACATATGAAGAATAATAAGAGTGCAGGAGAGAACAATATTCCAATAGAAATTTTAAAATATGGAGGCGAACAATTAACGGAGAGAATACGGCAGTTGTTGAAACAAGTATGGCGAGAACAAAAAATCCCTAAAAATTGGAACGAGGCATTAATAATTCCAATCCACAAAAAAGGTCCCAAGGAAGAATGCGATAACTACCGCGGAATAGCACTTTTAGATGTAACATACAAAGTTCTGGCAAAAATACTTAAAAATCGATTAGACAAATACCACAATGAAAATGTAGGAGAATACCAAGGAGGTTTTAAAGCAGGTAGATCGACAATAGACCAAATTTTCATTATGAAACAACTTCAGGAGAATGCTTACGAACAAAATCTAAGTCTGCATATGCTATTCATCGATTACAGACAGGCGTATGATACTATTAAAAGAAAAAAAATGTATGAGGCAATAAGAAAGTTAAAAATACCAGGTAAATTGAGAAGACTAGTGGAAATGACCATACGAAAAACCGAGAGCAAAGTCATTTTGGAGGGCAGTACTTCAAACGAATTCAAGATAAAGAAAGTTCTGAGACAAGGAGACCCATTACCCACAACCCTCTTTAACCTAGTTCAGGAAATTATACTAAGAGAAAGTGGTATAAAAACCCGAGGTTTAATTTATGGGAATAAACATCAGTGTCTAGCATATGCGGATGACATAGTACTTATGGCAAGATCCAGGAAAGAACTGCTAAGCGTATTTAAGCTACTAGAAGAGAAGGCAAGAGAATATGGACTAGTGATCAACGAGAAAAAAACAAAATACATGGTAATGAAAAAACCGATATTATTATAAATTGTAATGGAAACAAAAGCTACAAAATAGAAAAAGTGGAACAAATCGAATATTTAGGAGTCACTATCACAAATAAAGGAGACGAAGAAAGGGAAATAGAAAAAAAGGTTAACAAAAGGCAGTAAAGCAGCAGGAATGGTATCACAGATGTTTAACTCAAAAGACATATCACGAACGCCAAAATTAAAAATGTACCAAACAATAATAAGACCGTCAGTTACCTACGCGTTACCTACGCTTGTGAAACCTGGACAATGAACAAAAAAGAGCAGAATAAACTAGAGATATGGGAACGTAAAATGCTCAGAAAGATTTATGGTGGAATAAAAGAAAATGGAATATACAGAAGAAGAACAAACAGAGAATTATCAGATTTGTATAATCACCCAAGTATAACCCATATAATTCAAGCACAGAGAGTGAGATGGTTAGGACATATAGGTAGAATGGCAGAAGATAGATGGGTAAAACAAGTGCTGAAAGGGGGAGAAGGTGGTAAAAAGAGTTTTCATTTCATTTTCATTTACTTAATTGGCATGTACGAGGGTTTGGATATTACTTTATATTTCGTTTTGATATTTTGTCCCCAGTATGTGGTTTTTATTTCCCAGGTTTGGTAAGGAAGGCTTGTTGGAGGTTCTTTTTCTAGTAAAGATATTTTAATGGGAATATGATCGCTATCATGCAAATACTTTATGGCTTTCCATATCAACCAGGATGTTATTGAGACAGAACAAAAGCAAATGTCTATAACTGAGAAGATGCTATTGAATGAATTGAATCTTGTGGGTATGTTAAGTTTGAAGCAGAATATTTCAATTTTTATCGGTTTTATTACTGCCCCATACCAAATTATGGCAATTCATGTCACCAACAATAATTTTAGGAGGTGGAATCTGATTTATTAGATTATTTAATTCAACTAGGTCGGTCTGATTGGGGTGGGGCAAGTATACATTACATATATTTATCCTTTTTGTGTGAGTAACTGATACATCAATCGGTTCTAAGTTTGTATTTATTACAATTTTGTTTGATTTGATGTCGTTTCTGACAAATATCGCTACTTCGCCACTAGCAAAAACAGCGATTCTGTTTTTTTTGGTAGGTCGTATAATATTTTAGGCAAATCTTTTTCTGATTTTTTACATGGGTGTCTTTAAGGCAAATTATTATAGGGGATAATTCATTTAGGAGTAATTTTAATTGTTCGTGGTGACACAAAAATTCGTTTAAATTCCATTGAAGAATAAAAGAATCCATCACAGAAGTTTATTAATTAATTTATTTTAATTTTGCATTTAATGTTGAGATAATGTGTCACCGTTAATTAAATCTGTAGTTGAGATGCTGGAAGCAAATAGTTTTTTTCCCGCCCCGTAGTATTATTTTTTGAGATTTTATTTTTATATTTTTATAGATGAAATTGAGAATTTTGAGTAATTCAAATGGTCCATTCGAATAATCTGGTGCAATTTTTTCAGTGTTTGTAGCACTAATAGTGTTCTGAAATCCAAAACAAAAGGTGGGCTTCGACTTTCAATTTGATTTTTAATTATCTTTAGTAGGGAGGGGAGATCTTCACTAGTTGACTTATATTTTTTTCTATTTGGATGGCTCAATAGGTTGAGCGAAAGTAATAGTATTATATAGTAATGCAAAGTATTCAGAACAAACATTTTTTTTGGAGAAGTAACTTTTTAATTTAGAGAAATTCAAGTACAACAATGGAAAAATTCAGTTGCACAGGTTCAATTTCCAATTCCTAGACTAAATTTGAAAATTTGATCACAAAATGAAACGAATAAAAAATATATATGTGACTGGGCACCCACGTGACATGTTAAATAGCGTAAAATGTTAACGCTAACTGATGAAATAATAATAATAATAGTACCTCTTTTATAATCCAGCCTTCAATCACATGAGATTTGAATTATTAACATTTAATTAAAATGGGGCAGATGATTATTTAATTCCTTTTATGCAGAATTTTAAAAAAGTTGAAATTTACTGGAAAATAAATTTGTTATTTGATATTTTTTTCCAATAAAATATTCGACTCTAGCCTTTGTACATTCATTTATTTCATTCACATTATTGGCGACTAAGAAAACATTTCAACCTTTACCAGAAGACGCTACAATTTCTGGCCTAAGTGCTAGTAATGTAAGTAAGCATTGTCTATAGCCAAGGTATATTTATTTTTCACGTATTTTTATGTTTCGAAATTTTTTAAAAAGAAAATACCTACTTCTTAAAATTTCCTCACAAGCGTTGATTTTAAGAAGTCTGTTTTTGAATATAACATGTTATTTGCCAATAATAAAATTAGGATAAATATACAAACTGTTTAAACAAAAAAAATAATTGCTAATGTTTTGTATATGAATGTGTTTGGTCAACATCATCGTCTTTCTAAATTTTTCCTTTTAAACTTGATAATAAAATAGTGCTAACATTATTTTCAATAAGAAAAAAATATTTTTAAAAAGGGAATATGTTTTCATCAGTTACTGTTATAGTCTATATAGAAAGGACAAGGAGTAATAAATCATTCATTTAAGTAGATTTCATAGACGTACCAAAATATATTTTAAGAGGGTATACTGTAAGGTACATTTTGTATTGAACGAATGAGTTGCAGCTATGCTAAAGAATATACGATTTAGGTCAGAGGTAACGGGATGTACTAATTTTAATAAAAAAAAGTGATAGAGGTACATAAATTTCAGTAAGTTTGATAAAGAAAGGCAACACAGTTTATTCCGGAGTATCCGAACTCTGCCACAAAATGCAGGTAGTCATTACGGGTTGTTCGAACTCTGCCAGTGTTTAAAATTTTGGAGATTAACTACCAAACCAGAAGGGGTCTAATAGCCTAATCCGATTTAACAATTTACTACCTTGAACTTTAGGTACTCAAATTCAATATAAGAAAATAACATACATATATTTTCAACGTATATTTGCCACTTCTAAAAAATTACATCTACATTACATCTACATTACAATAAAATATATTCAATATACATAAACATATAAAAAAAAAACAAAAAATTAAACGGGGAAGATTTTTACATGCAACCGTTTTCACAAACATAAAGCGAGAAATAACATTTTTCCTATATTGATCCAAATGATCATTAATGAAATTAATTTTAACATTAATAGTTTTTTTGGTTTTTTTCTGGCTTTGGTTTGCCGAACGAATTTTCGCGTATACCTCCGTTTGTAAATCCAATAACACACTAGTAAATTGAACAATGTTTGGATGTGCTTTGTAAAAAGAAGCACCGAAATGCGAAGGAAAACTCTCACAAGAATTCGGTGTTCTCTTAAAAAAGCATGCATTATTTGCCCAAATAAGTGGTGGAAATATCGAATTTTGCGTTATATATGTTTTATTGACATAATTTCGGAATTCTATAACTCTTTCGTCATTTGGAAGCAAAAAATGTAGTTCATTATAAAAAAATTCTACAACTTCCTCAGGACTAAGATACATAATACCGAAATGTACTTTTAAGTATTCGCCAATTACAGAACCTTTCTGTCTGTACTCTTGTACCAAATGAAACTCCTGAATCTTACGAAACCAAGCTTGACAGAGATGAAATTTACAACCAAAAAGAATTTGATCTCTGCCAAAACATTCATATATAGCGTTATGAATGCTTAGTTCAAAATCTACTACGACTTCTTTAGGTTGAAAATTTAAGCCTACTTCTTTACATTTTTGTCTTAAAATTAAAAACAAATTTGAATATGTTTGACTTGATTTGTCCGGCAGCAAACAAAAAACAAGAGGTACGTAATAGCCGTTTTTAAAACCATGAATGGTAAACATTTGGTAAAAAAAAGTTGAACAGTATTTAAAAGTCCCATCCATCAAAATACAATCCGAATTACATAAAAAATTAAGGTTGGAAAAACAGGAGAACACAATAATTTTAAATACCTGGTCTGCTGTTAATAGAAATTCCTCTTCTCGGTTCGTTCGTAATTGCAATTCACGAACACTATTAAATACTTCTTCCTGATTTTTAGGCAATAGTGTAAGTGCATCAACATCCTTCCCCTAATCCCCTAAATATCGATCAAAACAATCAAGATTTCTTCAAAATATTTAATTCAAGAAATCTTTGAAACCTTTCAGAAATATACATAATTCTATGGGCCTCCGATTTTATCTATTATAAACCCTAATGACTCTAATAGGATTAAACTAAATGGTTGCGGCACAGTTCGAACATTTCAGTAATCCTCAAATCGATACAAGTCAGGTAAAATTTTATTTTGTGGCAGAGTTCGGATGTGCCCGTTTATTCATAATATTTTTTATTTGTATTACTCCTATATGTAGTGTTTGGGGAATTTTTCTCAGAAATTTTAAATGGCAAGTGGCCTACTGTAATCGGCTTAATACGATTACACCTATTTACAGATTATTCGATTATTGAGAGGGATTTTCCAAACAACCCAGTTTTCTTAGAAACACTATCGGGAATATTATTTTAAAAGAAAGTAGGTACATTAAATCAGTACTTAGTATTAGTTCTTTGAGTAAAGTTGTATGGTTGTCATAATATTATAAACAGTTGGAATATATTTAAAACATTTGTTGAATGTTAATTGTGCAGGTACCAAACAATGTTGATAAGCCAAGGACCATCTAAACGACCAAAAACAGGTCCATTATCTTTAAATGAAAAAACTCTGATATTGAATTGTTATATATCATTGAAAAACAAGGATCCAAGTGCAAGTGTTGATGATATTGTGGAATTAACGGCTGCTATGTTGTGTGTTGCTAAATCAACAATTTATAGATTACTAAAAGAAAGCAAGAATGGAACTCTTCAACCCCCTAAAACTCCTTCAGGCCGAAAACCAATTGAGATCGATGAGTCAGTAAAACAAAGACTAAGGCGTAAAGTCCATGGATTTTACTTTCGAAAGGAAATTCCAACACTTGACAAAATTATGACATCAGTGCAAGAAGATATGGACTATCCAAAATTCTCCAGAATGACATTATGCAAACTTTTGAAAGATGGGTTTCAGATATACAAAACATAATAGAAAATCTCTCTTGATAGATAAACCGGAAATAGTTTTTTGGAGAAGAGACTATTTAAGAAGCATTCGACATGCCAGAGACCAAAATTTGAAAATCTTCTACTTAGACGAAACATGGATAAATGCTGGATATACAGTTTCCAAATCTTGGCAAGATGAAAACATTAAAAGCGGAAGGCAGGCATTCGTGGAAGGTTTGTCGTTAGGTTTGCAGCCACCATCTGGAAAAGGAAGTTCTGAAGGTTTTGTTGATGGTGGATTATTAACTTTTATTTCAAAACGCACGGGGGACTATCACGAAGATATGAATGGGGATGTCTTCGAGGAATGGTTTGTTCAAATGTTGGATCTGACTCCAAAAGGGGCTGTTATTGTTATGGACAACGCAAGTTACCATTCACGGTTACGAGAAGCATTGCCCACAAGTCGTTGGCGTAAAGCAGAGCTTTTGGAGTGGCTTATTTCGAAAAATATTAAGTTTCCAAAAGATCCACTAAGGAAATAACTTTACAGAATTGCAAAAATGGACAAGAATAAATACAAAACCTACATTGTAGAAGAAATGGCTTCTTCTCGTGGTATATCAGTTCTTCGACTTCCCCCTTATCATTGTGAACTTAATCCCATAGAATTAATATGGGCTCAGGTAAAGGGGGAAGTTGGAAAAAAAATACTACTTTTAAAATAAACGATGTTGTGAAATTGTTTGAGAGTGCTGTAAGTCATGTGAGTAAGGAAAATTGGACATGTTATCAAAGTAGAGGCAAATATGTGGAAAATTGACAATATTTGTGATGATTTAATCGACCCTATTATTATTAATGTCAACAACGATTCTTCCTCTTCCGAGTCGGATATAGAATAAAATGTAAGTAATAAATGTATTCCAATAATTATTTCTTTTCATTTTTTATTATATTATAATTTAAAACGTATTTTTTTCCCAAAATACACACCACTGCATTGCGTTATTGCTTATCTGCTAATCCTTTAACAATGAATAAACCCTAAACTTTGCTACAATTGAAACAAAAACGGGGTCGATCTACCTGGTTTTTAGATTTACGGAAGAAATGTAATTTAAAGTAAGAGATTTATCAAAAATTTCATGGTGCTCTCTGTAAAGGTTTTGCATACTTAATTAGGGTTTATTACTCCTCGTACTTTTTGTACATACTATAACTTTGGACATTCTGTATTTTTTGTGAATAACATAAGTTTTCCCCTGGAATTTAGACGCCCCTAAATTTTTCTATTCTCCTTATACCGTTTCCTTTGACCTGAATCTGTTATTTCATGCGTCATTGGAAGGCGAGGTAATATATATTTTTAAAATTGAAATTGCTTGAGGGAACTTAAAAATTTCAGTTAACTAATAACATAGAAATAGATCAATTTTGGTAATCATTTAGAAGACTACCAATGGAATGAAAACATCTATATGTTATTAGCAAAATATTTAAATATAATATAACGCCAAAGACGATGGTGTTTACAAGTTTAATTATGAACTGTAGAAAATGAATAATGAAAATACATGTGAAACTAATTTAGAAGATGGTTTAGATCGTTATAAAACAATTTTCTCCAATTGGTTTTGTTTGGCGATGGATAAGTGCAAACAAAATGTCTATGTAAGATGTGAATTTATTTTTCTTGGCAACTAATAAAACGTACCTCTCCCTCAGCTCTTTTCTTTTCGAGTTCCTTCTGTTTGGCATATTCTTCTGCAATTCTAGCCTCAATAATCGCAAGGGACTCGCGTGTGAATGGACGGAATAAGCTGCGCTCCTCCTCAGAGAATGAGTCAGAGGCGACGGACATGTCTCCTCACGCCTAGGCCCCCACGATACCCTGAAAAAATTAAGTGTACTACAGATTCTGGATTCATTGGTTCAGTATTAAGTTTCAACGATGCATCTTTGTTTTTTTAGTTGTATCAAACTAATTTTATCAACAGCAGAATATATTATTTGTTGTTAGTCTATTCACAAATATCATAAATCATTGAATTACTGGAACAATAATTGAATCACACACTTTTTGATATAAATTTTAGAGGTTTTGAAGACGTTAACGTTCATGTCTATCGTAGAAAAGGTAGGAAGGCGCACATTATGTAGTTAACAATTTAATGGGCAGAGACATAGTGAACATTCAGATGCATACTTTTCTCATACGAGGTGGATGGTAGGGCGGATGTAATTTCGGCCGGAAAAAGGGCAGGTACTAAAAGCCGGTAGGTAAATTCGGCCGGAGGTTTTAAGTTGCTTCCTTATCTCATAGGTATTTTCGGCCGCAAATCAAATAAAATAACAGAATGCTTTATATTAAAATATTTCTTTATTTCAATAAAATTATTACATCAACTTATTTCTATAACTTACGTAAACTATAAATTTTTAAAAAACGTTTTGATGTGATACAGATTTAACGAAATTAATTCTAGAAATATTGTCAGATCGAAGCATATTTACCATGTTTTCGATAAATTTTAGTTTGTTTTTTACTTGTTTGTCTTTAATTTTTGCTGGAATATTTAAATTTTTTATTTTTAAATATGCATCGATCTGACAATCTTTTAATTTTTCTATAAAAATAAATATAGAAGGGTGACTTGAATAAAAACTAGAATTAAAGTGCGAATGGAATGATTCGCAGGCATTTGTGGTTCTTTTAATTGGTGGGTTTTCATATGCCCATATATTTGGTGGAAAATGAGATTCTGGCGCTATGTAGTTTTCTAATAAATAGTCTGCGTATTTATCTATAAGTTTATGGTCCGGTTTGTATGACATGAGATCAAATATGAAACAATCTTCAACTTCAGAGGGGTCTAAATAAGTGAGCCCAAAAGTATGAGTAAGCCATTTGCTTTCCTCGCAGTTTTTATCTTTATACATTTGGGTTAACCCTAATGATTGTATTTTCCTATACCACGCCTGGTGCAAGTGGAATCTACAACCATTTAGTTTGGTTTTGGGAAAGACAACTTTTAATGCGTTATGAATTGCGATTTCAAAATCCACAAATACCTCCTTCGGTTCAAAAACAATATTATAAAGTTCAAAAATTTTAGATTTTACCAACAGAAAAAGTCTCATATATGTGTCACTGGTCTTATTGGGCAACCGACAATACAAAAGAGGAACATAATGCCCATTTTCCAGTCCATGGATGGTAAATAACTGATAAAAATATTTTGTACAATAAGAAAATGTGCCATCCATGTAAAAATCTTTCATTTTACTTAAACTTATTATATTTGTATGGCAAGAAAAAACAATGATATTATCAGCTGTGCTGTTAATAAACAAAAAATTTTCACCTGTTGTGGTTTTCGGTCCATAACTATCGAGTACAGAATGTACATCGTGAATATCCTTAGGCAGGGCTGGTAAGAGCTTACGGCGGCTGTTGTACAAATTTCTTCTTATTAGACTGACATCTATCGATGACAAATTCTCTGGCAAATGATTTGAAAGAACGCTTTTAATATTTTTTGAAGGTTTCTCCGATATGTCTTCCTCAGCTTTGCGCTTGCATGAAGTCGTCACTATTTTTCTCTCCAACGTAGTTTCATCGGACTCGTGGTTGTGGATTAATTCACTTCTAGTAACTGTGTATTCCGCACCAACAGTGTACAGTTTGGCTAAACATCTTAAATTTTTCTTTATACACCTCCAACGTACTTCACCACTTTTTAATACGTCCTGTTTACAAAACTGAAACTTTTCTACAACTAGTAAGTCACAACCGCGTGAACTCTTAATTACTGAAACTGATGCCATCGTATACAAATAATATATTTTATGCTTTCTATCGACTAGTAGCTTAAAGATAAGTTATAATACTGACTAGCTATAATAATTTTATACCTGTTATTTGTGAATTTTATACATTTAAAGGAAACTATTAAGCGTAATTACCAATATTTTAATCTCATCGTAAACATCAACCCCTCGGCCGAAATTACCCCTGTCATAAATGGTACCCTTTGATTTATGCAGGTAGGCCAAGGGATTACCGGCCGAAATTACGCCCGCCGGGATGGTATAGGTTAAATGATGTGGCGAGGAGCAGGGGCGGCTTTAGCTCACCTGCCGCCGGGGTGCAAACTCTTGTGTGCCGCCCCTTCTGGGCGATAAGTTGAAGGAGGTTACAGCCTAGAAAATAAGACTTATTTCCTATATACCGTGAAGAAGGTGAACGACATAAGGGAAGCTAGATAGGTAGAGAACTATTCTTAAAATAATCCAAACAATTTTATTTATTTAGTTATATCACAATTTAATAACATCAGATATATATTTAATTAAATGAAAAGTAAGTCACATATGTATATACATATTATGTACAAGATGTAAAAACAAATTATAAAAAATTACGTACTTATACCTATATCCGAATACATACTTATGATAATAATACACATCTTGAAATAGGTAGGTATTATCTAATGTTTGACCATATTTTTCAAAAGCTAAAATCAATTTTTCTAGATTTTCGGATAGCAAATTCTTTTATAATGTCATTAATATCTATGTCAACATCATTTTCAATGCTTATTATAGCTAGATTTGAAAGCCTTTCTTGTGTCATACTAGACCTTGAATAGTTTTTTATAATCTTTAATTTGGAAAATGATCTTTCACCCTCAGCAACAGTAACCGGTAATGTTAAATAAATACGTAAAGCAATCGACAAATTTGGAAATGTGCTAATCAAGTTATTTTTAAATAAATATCCTAAAACATCAATTGCAGAGGAGGTAGATTTTAAATAGGTCGGTAAAATTTCAATTTCATTCAGCAAATCGACTGCATTTATATCAGAATGCTTAGTTTGAAAATCTGTCAATTTATTTTGCAAATCCGCGCAATACTTTAATTTATCATTTGAATTTAAAATTTTAAAAGCATCAAGGTTGTGTAAAAACGAAAAACAGTTGTTGTGATCACTTAACAATTCGAACCTTTCATCTAATTTAGTTATGGCAGTGTCTAATAAAAAAAAGTAAAAATTTACTTTAAAGTGTAACTCTGGATTTTGTATAGCGTCATCTCTTCCTTCATAATTAAACATAGGTCTTCGTTTTCTAGGTCGTACAGTGCCAACTGCTGGAAAACTAATTTCGCAGTCTAATTCTTCAGCAATAATTTTTGATTCATTAAGCATTTCTTTATAAGCTAAGTCTGTACGACATTCAGTTAAATATTTTTTTACTTCTTCTAACATTTTAGCAGCCTCTGGAAGTATCACAGTAGATTTCTGCATAATTTTGCTTACAGTATTAATTTTTAATAAAATATTATATCAAGTTACCAAGGAACAAACAAATTTGTACGACTTTATTTTTGAAATCAAAGAATATGCCAAATTTTTTGTGTCGTTATCTTTATTTGAATCACTATAAATAAAGAACAAAGCATCATAAATTTTTTCTAAATTAAAACGAAGGGCTTTCACAGCATCAATGCGGCTTTCCCATCGTGTATCGGAAAGTGATTTTAGAGTTAAAGTAGGCAGTTCTTTTTTTAAGACTTGCCAGCGCGATGTTGATGCCGAAAAAAATACATATAATTCTTGGACAATGGCAAAGAAATTTGTAACTTCCAAAGAACATTTTGCAGCATCATTTACAACTAAATTAAGACTATGCGCTGCACATGGTACATAAAATGCTCTAGGATTTATATCCAAAATTTTTTTTTGTAAGCCAATTTTTTTGCCTTTCATATTGGCACCATTGTCGTAGCCTTGGCCGCGCATGTCATTAATATCAATATTTAAGCCTCCCAAAAAATTCAATAAAAACGTCATTAATCCTTGTCCAGTTGTGTCAGTAACAGAGCAAAATCCAAGAAAATGCTCTCTTATCTCAACATTTTTTGTTAAGGGGTTAAGATAAACAAATCTAAAAATTATTGTAATTTGCTCTTCATAACTTATGTCAGGTGTACAATCTAAAATTATAGAATAATATTTACAATGTTTCAGTGTGTTAACAATGGTGTTTTTGATATTTTCTCCTATTACAGTTATCAGTTCATTTTGAATGTTATGACCAAGATAATGAGGCATATTGCGGTGTTCAGCTTTTTCAATGCGATTAATGTGCTCTGCTAAAACATTGTCAAATTTTGAAACACTTTCTATTAGTTTTAAAAAGTTTCCATTATCATTTTGAATTATATTTTCTGTATGCCCTCTAAAAGCCAAATTTTGTCTAGCCAAAAACTGAATAATGTATATAATTCTTTCAATAACTGCCATCCACCTTTTTTTTTCACGGTCCATTTGGGCCTGATTAATCGAATCTACAGTTCTTCCTTTCATTATATTTTGTTTTAAATCAACATATTGTCTCACACTTTGAAAATGTGCTACACTTTTTTCATGTCGTTCTATATTTCTCGATAAATGACGCCAATCTTTGTAACCTATTTTATCATTAAAAGCATTTATTGCACCGCTGAATAGTTTACAGTAAAAACAAAACACAGAATCACTAGATTTAGAATAAACGAGCCAGTCCCGTATAACCGTTTCATTATTTCCTAGTTTCTTAAGAAAATACGTAGTTGAAAATGATCGATTAGAATCATCTAATGGAAATGTAAAATTTTTTATTTGTACCGGACCTATTTCAAGTAGTGAGAGCTTGACATTATCTGAAATACTTTGTGGCCAAAGGGCAGGATCTGTCAATGAATCGATGATATTCGCATTCATTACTGAACTCGAATTATTACTGATATGATCAGAAAATGCAGTAGTTGTTACCGAGGCTGCTGCGGTCGGTGTTAATGTTGCTTCCGATGCTGACGATGCTGAAATTTCTTCCATCGGAGTATCAGTAGAAGTTTCAGTAACACCCATCATTGTATCTTCAACAGTTTTCTCGAAAACTGGATTCATATCTGAACTTGTTGATGGTCCTGGTTGAACTTTCTGAAGAAACTTGCTTATAGAACTCGTGCATTTTTTCACTTTTTCTTCTTTTTCCAGTTTCCGTTTCCGATATTGGAAACCAGAAAGTTTTTTCCTTCCATCAGCCATCTGCAATAATTTAAAAAAATAAATAAAAATACTACAACCCTCTAGCCAGACGTGAGTTTCATTAATGTACAAAAAGAATTGTTTTACAGTCCTCGTTTAATAGGTAGTAACTTTAATAACATTCTTACCTTGAGTTTGACGATGCTGTATCTCTATGGGCACTTCTGCGGTTTTTCAAAACTCACGACACTGTACTATTTAATCAAGTAAAGTTAAAATAACGTAAAGCAGGAACTCAAGAAGTCATTGGTTTAAATTCAAATTTCAGATAGAAACTAAAATTTTTTTAAGAAAACCGATTTTTATAAACTTTTAAAGGCGGTCCTTTCCCCATTAAACCAATGGGACTCCTATTTCTTTAATTGTTAAAATGTCTCCTCCCATCTAAAGGGTTCCTAATTTTCGTAGAGAGAAAATATATCAACGTCATCTATTCTACGTAAATAGATATTTAATACAAAAGATTTTTTACCATTTTTCAAAAGTTTACCGAGAAGGATTGACCTTTTTTTGGTAACAACTTCCGCTCGAACACATTTAAGATTTATTTTTTTATGAACAACTCATATCCTAAATCCTAATAACAATAAATTTAATTGCTCCAGTCATAAACCCATCTTTTCATCTTAAGCCATTATTCGGAAATTTTAACTACAATACAATGCAGCGGACAATGCAAGGGTCCAAAAATCGCCCGGGTAAATTTATTTTATTGTGGGCTACTACTTTGACCCACATCGAACTTGAAGTTCTACGAATCTGTCAAACAAAACTACCCTTCGCTTGCAAGTGCAAGTTTCTTTAATAACAAAAATGTCCTTTTGTTACATTATTGAAACTTTTGCGATCAGGGTTACTCAACGTATACCTACTTAAATTGTTTTAATAGCCTTAATAAATACAAATACCAAAATACCAGCATATCATAAATAATGCAATTGATCTTTTATTTTACCGTCGATTAATAGATACCTAGTACAATAATAGTCCTTGAAATATGTACTACTATAATATACCTACCTACCTCTCCAAACATTCTTAAATATTTGTTTTGGTCAAACGTATCTCGTATCTCACACGCAAGAAACAGTCGTGTGATGCTATTCTGCATTCGACATTATTCACATCTGGTTCACATTCACAGACGCCCCCCTGTTGATTCAGTTCTAAGAAGCTTCCTTAATTGAGTATTTTCTAAAAACTTTCAGATTTGTTCACGCCGAGACAGTGGCGTACACTTTAAAGTAGGCTATATAATATACAGCATATTATGTGTAGGTAGGTACATCTTAGTAAAAAAGCGTTTGTGCATATGCGTATGTAAACATGGAACTTGTCATTCGTTATGATCCAGCTGCCGCCCCCTATAACCTGCCGCCCGGGTGCCGTGCACCCCTTGCACCCCCGCTTAAGACGCCACTGGCGAGGAGACACATTACGGCTGCAATGGTGGAATGAAACAATACATAGAATTTAATCAACAGATTGTACGTTTTGTGATGGACACTAAAAAGAAGGGGTCGGAGAGCCAAAGGGGAATGTATGAAGCAAAAATAAGCAACGGATAAGTGAATCAAATATATCAATGTAAGATGGATGATTCATTTAGCGGGATATTGCTACATATTAGTTGTGATAACTTCTCCAATGCTTTTAATTCCTTGCTGTAAAGTGAATATGAATATAGGATATGATAGGCTTTCAATAGGATCTACAGAGCAAATTCGGAGTAGCTACTATTGTCCATCATGTTTTAACACCCATGACTCTCAATCAAACGTTAGGCTTTGAATATTTCCATTTTCGTATGTTTAATTGCTTCTTTCTTATTCAAAAAATATTCACTTAATATATACGATATTCGATTATATACTGTTTTGGTAAGGTCCATTTTATTACTTCATGGTGCTGCACAAAGACCAACTTCACCTCCACGTGGCGTGCGTTGGAAACAGATCGAGTGGCGTAATTGCGGACCAAGGCCCTCAAGCGGGTCGCTCGAGGCTGGCAAACGAAGCTCTGGCGTACGCAAATACTGGGAACATCAGCGTGGAGAGGGATCGCTGTGGGTGGATAAGTGTGGGGCAACCGGACCAATGGCCCGGGGTCCTGCATGCATCAGGAAATAGCGCAAACTCGTGGAAGCCTGCCCAGTATATCTCGTATCAGTAAGTCGGTGGTTGATGAGGACGTGCTTATTGATGTGAGGGCTTTCCTTAATCGGCTGGCCAAGGGGATGGGGCCCACCATAAAAATTCCCCTCAAGTCAGTGGTGGAACAGCATAAGCCGAAGACTTGGCGTGGCGTAGAGAATACGCTGCGGGGCTAAAGGGTTGCTTAATCGCTATTATCCAAGCTCCGGGTACCAAGCGACACCCAGGTTTCAATAGCCTTCTTCCGGTATGCGGGGCTCTGCCGGAAGCGACCAACCATTCCCTAGCTACTCGTGGGAAAAAAATGGACCAACTAAAAAAAGACAACAAAAACCCAGAGGATAAAGATAGCCTCACTCATCCAGAGGGAATGGAACTGGATCATGTTCCAGACCCAAAAACCGAGGATGAGCTCCTAAAAAGCGGCGAAGAGGACCAAATGGAGCCTCAACAAAAAACCAAAAAGGCTCGAGTAAACCTTAGCGGCGCTGCTCGAAAAAGATTTAAGTACCTGTTGAAGCACGGCCTCAGTCATGAAGAGGCACGACAACAGGCACTGAAACCTATCACAAAGGAGAAGGAGGATGCACCCAAGAGTAAGGGCTCCAAAAGAGTCCGATCTGAGGAAAGCACCCCTGAATATTCGAGGAAGAAGGGAGCTCTCATAGTAGGTAAAACTACCGATGAGGGAAACAAACCATCCTACGGACAAATGCTATCAGCAATAAGGGTAGGAATAGTGCCCTCCAATTATCCAGAGTTATCTCTTTCAGTGGAACAGTTAGCAGCCATAAAAGAGAAAATTTTGGACAAAATCTTACTGCTGGATCCAAAGGCAATTACCAGGCCTATATTCAGCAACTTGCAATTCAGAACTGGCTGGATGCTACTGTCCTGTGCTGACGCAGCCACAGTTGAGTGGCTTAAAAGCATAGTTCAGGAGCTGCAGCCACAGGAGGGTGTGTCATTGAGACTCGCAGAGAAAGGTAACATTCCTCACTCAGAGATCTTTGTGACGTACCTTCCTGACAGTCTGAAATATCAAAACGAACAAATACTTCGATTTTTAGAGGTCCAAAACGAAGACCTCAACACACAAAATTGGAGGATTGTAAGAAGGGCCGAAAAAGGCCCCACAGTAGAATTCACCCTATCGGTGGACCCTATATCCGCAGAAAGGGTAAAAAAGAATGGCTATATGGCCAATTATGAATTTGGTCAGGTAAGAATATTACCACGAAAAAGCCATGCTGGGCAACATAGTGGTCCAGTTGCAGCCTCAATCAGTCGAGGTTGCTAAAAAGAACACAAAAAGGGACCCACAAAAACGGGTCTCCCAAAGGGCAATAAGGGATCTAATAAAGATCCCAAGAAACAGTAAAATGGGTTCCTCCAAATCCGTTAGGTTTCTGCAACTAAACCTCCATCATGCAAAAGCTGCAACCAGCGTGCTAAGCAGGAGTTTTAGCAGAAACCTATCTGACATCGGGCTCATTCAAGAACCCTGGGCTCACGAAGGACTTATCAAAGGCCTATCTATCAATTCATATAAGTTGATATATTCACAAATACATGACAAACCAAGAGCGGCATTATTCATCTCAAAAAAACTTAACTTTATTTCTGTTCCAGAGTTTATCACCAGAGACCTTGCAACAGCTGAAGTGGAGTTCCTCGCCGAAAGGGGTAAGAGGCACATTATAATTGCTTCTGCTTACTTTCCGGGAGAGGAAGACAAACCTCCACCAGAGGAAGTCAAAAGCCTCATCAGATGGTGCAATAAAAAGAACAGACATCTTATTCTTGAATGTGATGCAAACTCCAACAACATAGTATGGGGCAGCATGGACACGAACAAACGAGGTGAGTATCTCTTAGAGTATTTGGCTAAATCTAATATAGACATTATTAACAGAGGTAACACACCCACTTTTATCACTGCAACTAGAAAATAGGTGCTTGATATCACCCTAGCTAGTTGCTGTACAACAAATTTAATACAAAACTGGCATGTTTCCTATGTGGTTACGATGTCAGATCACAGGATGATACGATTCGAGGTCGGGGCTACGCGGCGACAGACCCAATGTTGTCGAATAGCTCAACAAACGGACTGGGGTTCATATAAGGACAAATTAAAGTCGGATGTTGAAGGCGCATTATATAATATTGAAACTGTGGAGGAACTTGAAGTAGCCTCTCAATGGTTGAATCGCAGGATAATTAATTGCTACAAGGAATCTTGTCCCATCAAAACAAAGGCTGTCAATAGGGATGTGCCTTGGTGGAACAATGAACTCAGCAAACTAAAGGTCTTAGCACGCAAAGCATTCAACAGAGCCAAGAGGACAGGAAACTGGGAAGACTACAAAAAGGCTATAACTGAATATAACAAAGAACTCAGAAGGTCCAAGAGGAAAACTTGGAGGCAATTCTGCGAAGGGATTTCTAACGTAGCCCCAGCAGTGCGCCTTCAAAAAGTCATCGCTAAGGACCACTCTTACAGTATTGGACTCCTTAAAAAGCCAAACGGAGAGTTCGCCGAAACCATAGAGGAAAGCATGAGATGTTTATTAGACGCTCGTTTTCCTGGTGCTGCAATTATTGAAGATAACACAGAGGCAAATCTTGATAAAACCTTCATCAAAATTTCTAGATCAGCAAAAAGCCTAGCGGGTGAAATCTTCACCAAGAATAGAATTGAATGGGCAATCAACAGCTTCAAGCCATACAAATCACCTGGAGAGGATGGCATCTTTCCAGCACTTCTACAACAGGGATCCGATATCTTAATTCCCCACTTATGTAAGATATTCAAGATGACCCTCATCTTGGGATACATTCCAAAAGGGTGGAGAGAGGTCAGGGTCTGCTTTATTCCTAAGAGTGGCAAACGTCCTCCAGAGGAACCAAAGTCATATAGACCTATAAGCCTTACCTCCTTTTACTCAAAAGTATGGAAAAATACTCGCCACATACATGAGAAGTGAATATTTATCAAGTGCACCGCTTCACGAGGAACAATTTGCCTACCAACCTGGCAAATCTACGTTAGATGCCTTACATTGTCTCGTAAGAGACCTAGAAAAGGCCATAGCTGCGAAAGAAGTATCGCTATGTGTATTCGTAGATATAGAGGGAGCTTTTGATAACACCTCATATGAATCAATTAGCGCTGCTGCAAATGCAAAGGGTATTCCACCTTCCATAATCAAATGGATTCAGTCCATGTTAAATACTAGGAAAATAATCACCTACCTCGGAAACCAGTCGACTACTATAAAAGCGGTGAAAAGTTGTCCTCAAGGAGGAGTGCTATCACCTCTACTGTGGTCACTAGTGGTTGACGACCTCCTAACCAAGCTAAAAAGAGAAGGATTTCGTGTACTTGGCTATGCCGACGATTTAGTTATAGTGGTCAGAGGTAAGCACGACGGCATCATTGCCGATCGCATGCAATGTGCCTTGAACCTCATAACTACCTGGTGTTCGAAGGAAGGACTTTCAGTCAATCCTAATAAAACGACACTTGTTCCATTCACTAACAGGAGAAAGTTAAGTGTACGGACTCCAAGCTTGAATGGTACAACCCTGTTTTTTTCGGAAGAGGTTAAGTATCTTGGAGTCATCCTTGATAGGAAACTTACGTGGAACTCACACCTCGCACACATTACCTCAAAAGCAACAAGGGCTCTTTGTACTTGTCGTAGGCTCTTTGGGAAAACTTGGGGTTTAAAACCAAAAATGATCTACTGGTCATATATAACGGTTGTCAGACCTATCATCACCTATGCTGCACTTGCATGGTGGAAGAAAACAACGCAACAAAGGGCTACAATAGAGTTGCAAAGACACGCATGTTTAGGAATAACGGGTGTAATGGGATCATGCCCTGGCGCGGCCTTGGAGGTAATGCTAGATCTCCCTCCATTACACTTACATGTAAGGAGGATTGCTCTGCAAAATGCCTATAGGTTAACACAGGCTAAATCTCTAAAACCCGGTGATTTGGCAGGACATCTCGAGATACTAAGGGTTGGATCAACAACCCAATCTCTGATGATGCCTAGGGACATAATGCCTGCTAAACAAGATTTCGAAGTTACTCTAGATGTTATTATTAACGATCGTGAGTTAACACAAAACGAAATCTCAGAAATAACTAGGGGTGCCCTCACATTTTATACTAATGGGTCAAAAACAAACGAAGGAGTAGGAATAGGGGCTACAGGACCTAATCTTAGGTTATCATTAGCCCTAGGTAACACTCCCACAATATTCCAAGCGGAAATACTAGCGATAGACTTATGTGCTCATGATAGCCTCAAAAAGCGCCTCAACGCAGCCAGAATATTTATTGCCTCTGACAGCCAGGCTGCTTTGAAAGCTCTAAGGTCTATAACTTATGAGTCCAAAACAGTCTGCAGCTGCAAACAATCTCTTAAGCAACTGGCTAGATATAACAAACTATCTTTGTTATGGGTGCCCGGGCACAAGGGAATTGCTGGGAATGAGACTGCCGATGGTCTTGCAAAGGAAGGAGCTAGCACTCCTTTCATCGGACTCGACCGTTTTGTGGCATTACTAAAAGCCACATTGTGGAAGAAGTCCGGAAATGGGAGAAGGAACTTAGGGCAGCCTACTGGAAAATGTTCCAGGCCAAAGACAAGCAAAAAGGTTGCTACAACCTTCTGCTCGCTATGCTAAATCGCTCTTAGAGCTTCAGAAGTCTGATCTCAGAGCAATCACAGGACTCTTTACGGGACACTGCCCACTCAGATATCACCTCTGCAAGATGGGAAAAGTGGACAGAGGAACATGTAGATTCTGCGACAGTGCAGATGAAACGGCTGAACATATATTATGCCAATACGGAGTACTTGTTCGCCAACGCCATAGGTACCTGGAACGGTTGTTCTTGAGACCTGACCAGGTAACAAAAATAGCTCCCAATCGAATAATAGGCTTCCTTAGAAGCCTTGATCTCTGGGACCAGAAATAGACGAAGGGTATACACAAAAGATCTTTTCAGGTCGCAGTGTGGAAAGGCCAGCTATAGGCCATTCGACCCCTTTGTAATCTACAACTACAATCTATTACTTCCTGGTACTTCTAGGCTTTTTCCTAAGTATTCAATATCTTTGACATGCTCTATTGCTTCATGTCCTATCCCAAATCAAGGTTAAGTTTTATTTTCAATTAATTGAATTTCGTTTTATTCGTCCATACATTCATATTTCTTATATAATTGCCACATCATATACAAATATGCACCATTTAATACCAACTCGTCCTAGGTTCCTATACCTAATATACAATGTTTTGTCGTTTGTTTTCTTTCTTCCATTGAATTATCTATGAAAATAATACAAAGAATAGGACTTTCCACCTGCGCGCACTTCCTGTTTAACAGCACTCATTCCTGATATCATGTTTTTATTTATAACACCACTTCTGGTTTTTTCTTGACTAAAAATGGGGTTAGTCCAATTTCCCAATCTTGCGATATTCTTTTTCTTCCCATACTTAATTAAAAATTCCTAATAAAAATTTTACTCAATTTCCACCCATGCTCTCCACTGTTCCATGTATCATTCTTCTCCCTCTAAATTCCTTTGTATTTATTCCA
The DNA here is from genome assembly GCA_963921935.1 of Galeruca laticollis. NCBI lineage: Eukaryota > Metazoa > Arthropoda > Insecta > Coleoptera > Chrysomelidae > Galeruca > Galeruca laticollis. Next base: position 172,519,003 of record OY998180.1, read on the forward strand.
TAACTAGTCTTTCCTTTTAATTTTCAAGTTTTCCTATTTGGTATTATTTCTGATATTTTTAATGCTTGGAAGAATAGTTTTGATTGCCTACACACTCTCTTTCTAATTTGTCCCTGCATTATTTCCATTTTTCTTGTTTTGACTCTTAAATTCTCTGTAAAACATTCTGCTTTTAAAAAGGTTTGCCATTTGATTTTCTCCCGATCACCATACTGTTTAATTTGTTAATGCCACCTACAAATCGGAGTGTTTTAATTTGGGTAGATCTAAATACTTCCCATTTCTATAATAAATAGGTTAATCTACACATTAGTTTGATAACAATGCAATTATGTCGTTCTGATAATGAGTATTTTATTTGCTATTTCCTTTTTATTGAGCTTCCTGATATGCTTTTGTACTCGATTTTTCTTGGTTTCTCATATCCTCTCTAGATAACCATATCTCAGACGTATCCTCTATTTGCTTTTGGTATCAGTTGAGAATTCTTGTCTACTTGGTTGAACTCTAGTCTACCTGAGTCTGTTTTTTGTTGGTAAAAATTGTTCATCATGATTAGTTTATAAACTGCGCAGAAATCCAGTAGCATTTCCCATTGTTACTTCTTGTATCTCCAAGTTGTTATATCTATGTTCTATATGTCTTATCCTTTCTACTGAACCTTGCGTCAAAGGTCTCCTGCTATACAATTTTTCATTTTGCTGTGGTCACCGCTCAACTTAGTTCTTTCCAAAATGTATTCACACTTTCTACAGTTACTATCATCTTGCCTACAAAGATTTTTTGATATTTTTAGTGAGTATGCATCCTATTTCGATCCTGGCTCTTTCTTGTACCTTTACTCCACACTATGTTAATAAATGCTCATTTCCTATGTCAATAACACTAACCCTTTATTTTAATTTCTGCTATAAACAGAATCTATAGTTTCGCTTACTGGAATGTATTAAATGATTGATTTGTCTGTTATTCAAATTCTTATGTTCCAAGAACCAAACTGTCTACTACTTTTTATTGTTTTTCCATTCGTATTTTCATCTTTTACTATCCTGTTTGTGTTAGTGTTATAATTCTTATGAGTTACAGTCATATGGTATCCTCACTAATTTCTATTACAGTGATTATTTTCCTTCCCAAACAGATTTTATTGTTATTCCCTTCAAACTATTTCTATTCTAATAACTGGAGATAGAATTTTTTTCTCATCCACTGGACTCAAGTTTACGGAATTCATATTTACTCCCTCTTCCTTATTTGTCTTTATATATTTTTCTTGTTTTTCGACTACCTTTGCATTTCTTTTGTTAGAATAATTTTCTATTCCCTGGTTCATCATCAATTCTCTATTATTACCCTTCCACTATTTTTAAGTTTTTAAAACCGTTGTTTTTCGCTCCTGTATGATCAATTCTAATTCCAGTTCCAAATACTTCCATCTATAAGTAGTTTATTATAGCCTGTCTTAACAATTTTTCCATTGCAACTTTCCTATTTTTGGCCAACTTCTAATTGCTTCATTTCCTCTTATTCTGATCTTGTTCCATCAGTATTTATACAAACTTGCTTCTCCTTCAGTTTTTGATTGGTTTTTGTTTTTTATGACTGTATTCTTCTGTTGTTCGCTTTGTAATTCAATAAGGCAGGTCCTTTCACCTAGCTTCTAGACCGCTTTGATTCCGACTTTGATCCAACCGTTCTTGAATCAGTTTCGAAACCGCTCATTCTAGGATATTTTTGTCTTCCGTATTGATTGTTAGCCCTTGCATAATTACATTTTTTCAGTCAGTTGTATGTCGATCCATTCCAGCTCGCTTATCAGGTTTTCTACATGTTCTTCAATGTTTCTAATTTAAAATTAGTTATTTGCTTTCTTATGGAGTATTACTTTTTTCTCCATTATTTTTAATGTTTGTTCATGGTTACCTTGTTGTTCCGGTTGCAAGTGCTTAAGATCATTTTCTAGTTATTGTATTTTATTTTTGATGATGTTCTTCCTATTTTTTTCGAATATGTTCTCGTATTGCCTCCTCTTCATTCCCGTATCTAATAAATAGTTAAGAATTATGGACTCCAGAAAAAAATCGCAATAATACCCATACCAGTAAACTTTCTTATTTATTAGCTAATAATAATTCACTTTCTTATTCTCCCAAACCAATCTCCCTATTTTCCTGTAATCAGCCAATTCCTGTTGTCGAATGAGAATTTATTTTCATCATATTATCTGTTTGTGTTTTTGTCTAATTTGAATTTATATCAGTTCGAATAACTTTATTATTACGCTTACTAGTAGTTTGCACAATAAATTCTCAAGTCGCACTGGCACTTTTAAGAACTTTTCACAAACTTTCCATCCATGTGGAGAACGTGAGTTCAGGTAATTCCGAACATCCAATAAGAAATGGGTTGAATCTCTATGTTTCATAAACCAGAAGTAATGATGTCATTTGGAGGAATATCGTATAAAATTCACTCCATTCGGTTTTGAGAAAAATAAAGGTATTTTATGTTATTTCATCTTGGAGAAAGCTCATGCGGCCAAGTTTGTAGATCTCGATAGCATCCTCACCCAACGTAACTCGCGCATAGTAAAATCAAAATCCTTTTGAACCGAAGAACGACTATCTCCAATAGCCTCAGATATTCCGCTTTTCGTCATATACTACAATCAATATTGGTAGTTCTGTATCAAGAAAAGACATTTGAGAAGTGTGTGTATATTCAGACGAACTACTAAATATTGCTTATCAGTAGCCCTACCATTAACACGTTGCAGTAAATAAAGAATGCTAATGTAAAATTCGTTTGGACGTGGCATTTAACAATAACAATAATGTACCAGCTAGAATATATAGTTCAACTGGCACGTCAATATTTAATTTGAATACAAGTCAATTATATACAATTATCATCAGTTAATAAGGAATTGACAGAAAAGATCATAGTGAAAAAACTTGAATATATTATAGTATCCATGTGAATATCTAGCACTCTTAATTATAATTTCGCAGTTGTGTACAATGGTTAATAATGAATGGAAACGAAAATACATATTCACTACGCAACAAATTAATTACTAGCATAACAAATACCAGAAAGTTTAAGATCAAAATCAAAATTTGGTTATGGACCTAACATTTCAAATGGGTAGAGTTTCAATATTCCTGCCATACTGACATTCCAAATAATCCAAGAGACGACCGTCGGTGGGCCCTCGTGATCGCGAAATGGATGAAAATTGCTCGTATAATAGTTTCTAAGGTGCCCAACAATCTGCCCGATATGATTTATCGGGGAATTTCGGTCGCTGTTTTCATGAAACGGTCATGTTATACCAAAATTGGTGATTTTGATTTTAAATCATAGTTTATATTTAAAAAAGTTTATAAAGAAGTCGGGTAGTCACCTATGAGCCGGCCCCAATGCCCGGCAGACCATCGCGAAAAAATTATCTTCCGTTCCGCTAGGCACGGAGGACGCTAACTTTCGTCATTGCGAAGTGTATAATATTTATAATAAACTTTAGTTTATTATAAATAATAAAATTTATGTTAATATAAGGATATCTTCGAGCCGTAACCTATGAAAAAATGTTTTAAATAATTTTTACTTACATCGCGAAATGGAAAATGGATAATTTTCTTCGGTTAGGCCCCTAACCTACTATTACTGAATAGCACACTGGTGTAGTCCCTGAATCCGACTCTGTCTAAGCCATGTATCAAAGTTAAAATTTTGGCGACTGCGCAGGGATTCTTCGTACTGTTTATGAAATTATTTTTTGTGACTATTCTTATTTAGACATTTACAGGGAGATGATTGTTTTTGTGTGAGCCGCAATCTAGAATTGTCCAGAAAAAAAGGGCAATTAATATATAAAGAATTCCGACCAGCGGCAGAAGTCAGTTTCTAATTTGATCTCGTGATATAAACAGTGAACAAGTAAATAGTCTAAGAAAATAAACAGTAGTGAAGTGTTTATTTGAATTAGTGAATAGTTTAGTGAATAAATAAATTAAGTGAGTTGACATACCGTGTGTATAAATTTATTCCACCCGTCGTAATAAAAATGTTTAAATAAATAAGAAAAACATTACATTGGTATAAAAATGGCCAAGAGACTAAGTGACCAGAAAGTGACTGAGCTAAAAGCAGAATTGGAAAATCGCGAGTTGGAAACGTCCAGTAATTAGAGTGAGTTAGTAGAAAGACTCAAAGGGACACTGGTAAGTGATGGCTTCGATCCAGAAACATTCTTATTCAAAGACGAAACTTCCACCTTGATCTCGTCAATTTCTGATATGAAGAAGGATATCTCTGCTAATATAGACCAGAAGATTTCAACTATAAAGAGCGATATTTCCACTATGAAGAACGATATTTCTATTAATATGGACGAGAAGATTTCCACCATGAAGAACGATATTTCTACTAATATAGACAAGAAGATTTCCACTACGAAGAATGACATTTTTGCGGATATCTTATCGTTGAAAAATGATATTGCTGCTGACGTCGAGAATAAAATTTCGTCTCTAAATTCGGATATTGAGGATAAGATGACAGCAATGGACAAGAAAATCGAGAATAAGATGACAACGATGAACGACAAAATAAAATCAGACATTGAAAATAAGATGATATCCATAGACGAGAAAATGAAGGAATTAGAGAGAAATATGGCAGATTTAAGAACACAAGACACGCCAGCAGAAGAAAAGAAGGTTGAACATATAAAACCCTGCAAGCCAGAAATAAACTCCAGGATAGAAGAGGCTGGCGAGTCAGTGCCCCAACGTTCGACGTAAAGACGTCATGGACCAAATGGACACAAATCCAATTGGGAATTGGCGCAGAAATGTTCACGTATACGGTAATCGTGGCTGACATCGAAGAAGACGTGATTCTGGGAATGGACGTAATGAATCTACATGGTTTCCAATTGGACTTTAGAAACAGAACAATCAGAGTGGGTTCCGAGGAGGTATTCCTTCATCCATATGAAGACAGCACGGTGTTGGCAGCAGTACAAAAAGATACCGTTCTACCTGCACGAAGCGAAACCATGATAGTGGCGCGGCTACAGGGAATCACGGAGGAAGGTACACCGGTTATGATGGAGCCAAGGAACCACGACAAAGAAGTTGACAAAGGAGTACTAAATGGAAAAGGATTGGTTACGAGATCCCAGTACGATTGATAAACGTGAACGATTACCCAATTACCATCGAGAAGGAAACCCAGATTGGGTCCTGCGTACCAGTGACGTTTATAGTTCGCCAAACAACGGCAACTGACAATTACGATGCCAGATTCGAACAGATGTTATCAGTAGCTGATCAATCCTTTAATCAAGCTGAGAAAAGTGAAATGAGAGGATTTCTCTTGCAGTATCGAGACCTATTTGTACCAAAAGAAGGAAAGACTGATACATCAGTCGTCAAACACAAAATCGATACTGGTAATGCCAAGCCAATTAGGCAATCAGCGCGAAGATTACCACGAGAAAAGAGAGAGGAAGCTGAAAGAATAATTCGAGAGATGGAAGAAGAAAAAGTAATAGAACCATCCACCAGTCCATGGAAGTCTCCAGTAGTGTTCGACAAGAAAAAGGATGGAACTACGAGATTCTGCGTGGAATATCGCCAGCTAAACAACGTGACGAAGAAAGACAGCTATCATCTGCCTCGAATCGACGATACGCTAGATACTTTGACCGACAACAAACTGTTTTCCACCTTGGACCGGAAGTCTGGTAATTGGCAAGACTGCTTTTACCACCGGATCTGAATTATGGCAATTCAACGTCATGCCATTCGGGCTCTGTAATGCGCCCGCGACATTTGAAAGACTCATGGAAAATGTCTTGAGAGGGTTGTCTTGAAAAGACAAGCCTGGTATATTTGGACGATATCGTAGTACTGGGAAAGACATTTCACGAACACCTGAAGAATTTGGAAGACGTATTCAAACGACTCCAAGCGCCCGGCTCATGCTAAGCCCGATTAAATGTCAGCTATTTCAAAACCGAGTGAACTATCCAGGTCGTGTAGTGACCAATGAAGGAGTGGCGGTGGATATAGAGAAAATTGCTTCCATTCAGCAATGGCCGCAACTAACTGAGAAACATCAAATTAGGAGCTTCCTTGGACTTTGCACATACTATAAAAGATTTATCAGGAAGTTTGGAGGTATTGCCAAGCCCCTTACTCGACTCACTGAAAAACAAGAGCTTTTCAATGGGACGAAAACTGTCAAATGGCTTTTGAAACCTTGAAGAGGCATTTAACCACGATTAGGATATCCATTATCAGAGGGAGACTTTATTCTTGACTCTGACGCAAGCAACGTAGGAATTGGAGGAGTGCCCGCACAGATCCAACGAGGGCAAGAAAGAGTGCTGGGATATTTCAGTAACGTCCTCTCCAAACCAGAACGAAACTACTGCGTCACAAGAAGAGAACTTTTGGCATTAGTGAAGTCCGTGGAACACTTTTACGAGTATCTCTATGAAAGGAAGTTCTTAATCCGGACTAATCACACAGCACTCAAGTGGCTAATGCAGTTCAAGAATCCCGAGGGCCAGATCGCTAGATGGATTGAACGACTTCAAGAGTACGATTTCAACATCGAACATCGAGCTGGTGTGAGTCACCGAAATGTAGCCTCCCTGTCCAGACGCCTGTGTCCAACAGACTGCTCCCACTGCAACAAGGCGGAATCTAGGGAAGCTGCAGTTTCAAGAACTACTCTAGTAAACGAAGAATGGTCAGCCACCAGGATCAGAGAAGATCAGGAGAATGATCCTCACCTAAAGAAGATTCAGCAATGGAAGGAGAAAATCGGCGACCTACATGACAAGAAGTGTCAATATTTTCACCGAAACTCAAGGCGTATTGGGCTCAGTGGGACTCCCTTATCCTGGAAGAAGGGCTGTTGAAAAGAGTCCTTGAAAACGATTATGGTTCCGAGATGAGGAGACAGCTAGTTATCCCGAGAACGACAATAGCTGAGGTGTACTGAAGAAGTTACACGACAGTTCATCGGGAGGTCCTCTGGGAATGAAGAAAACCCTTCAGCGAGTCCGTGAAATGTTTTATTGGATGGACAGATCCGACGATATGAAGGACTGGAGAAATAAATGTACGACTTGTGCTACGAGTGATGGACCACATCGTAAGAGAAAGGCACCTATGAAACAATATAATGTTAGAAGCTCTTTCGAAAGGATTGCTTTAGACATCGTTGGAGCATTTCCGACGACAGAAAATGGTGGTAAATATATCCTGATAGTAATGGATTATTTCACAAAGTGGGTGGAAATTTATGCGATCCCGAATCAAGAGGCCACAACTATCGCAGATGTACTGGTGAAAGAATTTATCAGCCGATATGGTGTGCCATTGGAACTCCACAGCGATCAAGGAAGAAATTTCGAGAGCCAGGTATTCCACGAAATTTGTGACAAGCTGGGAATGAAGAAAACCAGGACAACCGCGTTGCATCCACAATCATATGGAATGATCGAAAGAATGAACAGGACCATTGTAAAATACCTGTCCAAAGTAGTTTCCAGTCACCAGAGAGATTGGGACCAGTATATTTCCCTATTTGCGTTGGCTTATCGATCTGCCATTAAGGAGTCAACGGGTGAAACACCTGCGAAAATTCGATTTGGACATGAAATGAGGCTTCCTTGTGACCTGGAGTTTGGCTGTCGGCCTGGCGAAGATCTAGCAGGAGAAGATTACGTAATCCAATTGAGAAGAAGGATGGATGATGTGCACGAATTGGTTCGAATGAATCTTGCCCGCAACAGAATGAAAAAAAATCGGTATGATACGCAGGCCACAGAAGGCAGTTTCAAAGAAGTGGACAAAGTATGGTTGCACAACCCGACAAGGAGTAAAGGATTTTCTCCAAAGTCACAGAAATTATGGGAAGGTCCATACTTAATCAATAAGAGGATCATCGACATCATCTATCGTATAAGCAAGATCCCCAATGGATAACCGAGAGTAGTCCACCAAAACCGACTAGTGCCATTCGAAGGAGACCATGACAAAGTGGAAGGGGTGAACCATCTACAACAAGGGTTTGACCCAGCCTTCGAAGAATTTATGGGCGCATTCGGAGGTACCGGGAAAGCTAGATTCGGAGTCACTACAGAACAAAGACAAGATTTGTTCACGCTCCCGGAAGAGTACTCACTGGCACATAACATATCCGCCATTAACAAACACACACGAGTGTTGGCAACCATCTGTCGAAAAAAGTTTGGACAATTATATAAACTTGAAAATCAGATGCCATCCCCTGGCAAGACACTGAGACTCAAATACAATTCGCGGTACGTCTTCTACCTGGTAACTAGAAACGAATTTCTACATCGATCCACCTACCTGGATGTGTGGGAATCGCTACGAAGCCTTCGAGATCATATGCTGGAATCCCACGTGCAGCAACTAGCAATGCCCAGGATAGAGAGCAACCAGTTGGATTGGCGAGTTATCAGGAACATGATAGAGGTGATCTTCTAAGATACCATTTTATCTCTGTTGACAGGTAACAAAATACAACGTTTCACGAAATTACTTTTTTCCCCCAGAAATAAGTGAGTACTTTTTCCCCGGATATATATACATATAGATAAAGGAAGATATTTGATTTTAGAATATTTTATTGAACATAAGTTACATTTCCTTTATATCAAAAGTACAATTATTAAATGTGCATTCCATGAATGACATGATCCTTGAACTATTCGGTACAACAGACGAAATAATATTTTTCTCTGACATGGACACAACTGCTGTTGATGTACCTGATCGCAAATCGGGTGTTATTTCAGAACTGCCACACGTTCTGAACACTTTATTAGCAATTTCTGTTCTGTGTGCCACCGGTTCATCAACATACCCTTCAGCGACCGTTGATGACTTCCAACCGCCATGTTTCTTTATGTCATCAAGTCTCCCCCAGATTCAACTAAAAGTGTAGCAGACGATCCTCGAAATGAATGACCTGTATATGAGTTAGCATTTTCAAGTGAAGAAAATTAGGTACTGTTTCAGGTACCTTATAAAACTGATTTTTACCCACAACCTGATTGATACATTTTCCATTGCGATATGCATAAAACAGGCGGCGATCCTTTGCTGCTGCTGGACGAAGGGCTATGTACATTCGGTAATATTTGATATATTCTTCAATAACTACAAATCTCCTGTTTACATCATTCTTTGTTTGCTTCAGTTTCACAATTAATAACATTCCGGAATCTTAAATATCATCTAATGTTACCTGGCTGATTTCACAAATTCGACAAGCTCCTGCAATCCCAAATACAACAACAACCTTGGCCATTAAATAAACTTCATCGGGTGCATTATTTAAAAAATCACTAATTTGTGTACTCGTAAAAATCGCAGCTTTTTTGGGCTTGTAACCTTTCCCATTTTGTTTCAGAAATGTAATTAGTTTGAAATATTTTGAAATGTCTACATTATTATTGGATCGTAACATACTTTTAATCATTGAATAATTCGACCACACTGTTGATGGCTTTTGTTGTTGTGCCAGTTCCGAAAAATAAGCCAATAACACTGTCTCCGAGAAAGAACTGCATGTCTTTTTCATTTTCCATTCCTTAAATCTTGAATACGCGGTTTCGTAAATTTTCCGCGATTTAGCTGGCAATAATTTTCGTGACGCCACTTGCGCTGCTTCTATCAACTTCGGTGGAGTCAGAGAAAACTCGGAATCAGACATTTTTCAACTTTATTATATTTTCCAAAATAACTACTAAACAATCACTGAGGTCGCAATTTTTGAATCAAATCACAGAATTAAATTGACATATATTTGATTACTTTGAAGTTTTCCTTAGCAACACAGGTCTAATTGTCGCTATAACTACAACAGCTTACTAGTTTAAAAATTCAAATTTCATATCGATAACATTCTGACTTTAATATATTGTAATAATATGTTCTTTCACTATTGAATCGTCGTTTTTCCTGTCACAGAAAAAAATAAACGGTTTTAAAGATTAAAACTAACTTTTCCGCGTCTGTGGCCCTGAACAATATTCTATCATAAAATTGTTACTTGTATACAGTTCGGGGAATGTATCGTGCTAACAAACCGAAATTTATCCAAAAATAACCAAAAATGTAGTATATCTGGATTTATAGGACCCGCTGTACTCGCTCTAGTCAACTGAAAATCAATAGGGTACATCTGTGAGACACCTTGAACAATATTCAATCATAAAATTGATTAATCGTAGACTCTCTGGAGGCTGTATCGTGCTAACAAACCGAAACTTCTCCAAAATGACAAAAATATCGTACTTAAAATACTGTAGTACCTGTTGTATTCGCGGTGGTGAGCTGAAAATCAATAGGGCTCAGCTGTGAGATGTCCCGAATAATACTCAATCATAAAACTGGTGACTTGTTGGATTCCGGAGGCTGTATCGTGCTAACAAACTGAAATTTCTCAAAAAATGTTGTACTGGCTCTGGTGAACTGAAAATCAATAGGGTTCATCTGTGACATGTCCTTAACAATATTCGATCATAAAATTGATGACTTATTGCACTCTGGAGGCTGTATCGTGCTAACAAGACATGTAAGAAAAAGTGGCCGATGACAACGACGACGACGACGACGACATACACACAGGATTTTTTTCTAGAAACCATTTTTTCGTATTGTTGTTAATGGAAAACGTTAAAATAACTCAAAATTTTTTTTCAAAATTCCAACTTTTTTTGGGGTATTAGATAGGTTGGGCGGAAAAGTAATAGTGTATTATACACGGGAAAAATATTAGATTTTAGCTCTCAGTTTTTTGTCTCCCTCCGCTTCGCGCCGGGAGACAACATAACCACGATCTAAAATCTAATACTTTTTTCGCTTGTATAATAAATAACTATTTATAGTCTACTTGATTTCAAGTTATGAATGTAAATATGAGAACATTTTATAGGTACAGATTTCTTAAATTTTTGTAGATAGAAAATTTTGCTGTTATTTCATTCATCAATACAAAAGATTTCAGAAGGCGTTACAACAAAGCAAAATTTACTTAAATTTCGTATTTCCGTAATAATAAAAAAACACGTATAGAACTATTCATAAATTACCGTTGAAGTTTAAAGAATTACTAAAGTAAGTATACGTTGATAGGTAATGTTTGTATAATTGATGTAATTATTGTATTGTTAAATATACCAATATGCTCGGGCGAACCGAAAACAGCCTTACTTTTGCCTTTTATTAAAATCTATACAAAGATCTGAAGTAAACAATTGATAATTATTTTCAAGTAGGGTATAAAAAGAATATTATTTATCTACAATTCTATACATACATATAATTCAGTATAAAACGACTAAAAACGGAAAGAGCATCATTTTTCGCGATAGGCAAGTGGGACGGGCTCACAGGTGACAACTCGAGGGGAATGAATGACAGACCCCATATCATTAAAAAAATTATCCATTTGGCGATAGTGTAAGTTCACAGCCCCGATAAATTATTTTTGGAATTTTTTTGATAAATTAGGGGCCCGAAGACAACTTTATATTTTCATAAACTTTAAGACATAAAATAAAATGTATTATAAATATTATTCATTTCGCGATGTCGAAAGTTAGCGTGTTCCGTGACTTGCGGAACGGAAGATAGTTTTTTTCGAGATTGTCTGCCAGGCACTTAGGACAGGCTCATAGGTGTCAACCCTTAGGGGATGGACGAGATATTATCCATTTCGCGATAATGTAAATTAACGACCCCCAAAAAGTTGTTTTTATAGGTTAGGGGGGACAACCCGACTTTTTTATAAACTTTTAAATATATACTATGATTTAAAATCAAAATTATCCATTTCGTTATAACGTGACCGTTTCATGAAAATAACGACCGGAAGCCTCATGCGTAGTACCGTTGAGGCCACTTCCAAGATTAATCATATCGGGCACCCTAAAAACTATCATACGAGCAATTTTATCCATTTCGCTATCACGAGCCCTCACGGATGGTCGTCTTTCAATCTAAACCAAAAATTTGAGATTAAGTCAAACTTACCTTGTACCATGGGCGCCCATACAAATGTTTCCCAGGGGGGGCAACGACAACCATGTGTTCTGAAAAAAAAATAAGGAACAGTTTGACATTGTTTGAAATAGTATAGATCGGCATTGAATTCATTAAGTATGCAATTATCATTTTCAAATAACTTCGAAATTAAATCAAATTATAATGGCGGGTTAATCAGTCTATATGCTTGAGAGAACTTTAAGGCAAATTCATACCGGTCAAATATCATCCGAACCAGTATTAAATTTAAAATGAAAGTTTTATACGTTTATAAACTTTCTTTCCTCTTATTTATATTCCACTCGTTCCCTGTTTTGTGTATGTTAATAGAGTCGCTATGATGGGTACCTTAGAATCGTCCAATGCAGAACAATATGAAAAACTTTGAGATAAATTGATGAAGGAAAGGTAGAAATAATTAAGACTATCTAATACATTTATCAACTAAACAGAAATATGAGTACCCTATTTAATTCAATCTATATCTAAACTTCACCACTAGTCAATTCACAAACTATAATGTTTTTTTACAAAATATTTCTGTAACAATTGATAATCAAATGATATTCAAAATTTTCTAACAGACATTTTTGTCTCTTCTCTGAAAACATGTTTATAAATAGACAAACTTCTTTCAACGTCTACAGAAGTATTTGGCGCATTTTTACAATGATTGCTAAATCAAAATTAAAAATTAATATTCTCAACTATTTCCCCTTTTAAGATTTTGTTAATATTTTTTAATTTTAAAAATCTCTATTTTTTTTATATTACCGCTTTAGATTTTTCGTGCTTAGTTTCACCTACTCTAACTTTAACTTTTTTGCAGGACTTCTTCTATAATTACAATTGATTCTTATAAAGGAAACCCTTTTGTTCTCAGTCTGTGAATAGAGTTACAGACGAAGCAATAGTTTGCTCGGGCAAATCCGTACTTTTAACAATATCTTTGCAATTTTTCAAAGCGGCGCTGGAATCACTGATTTCGTGAATTATATCTTTAATACCTGCAAAATTATTGGCATAAAAATTGCTGCGTCTGACAGCGATTTTACAATTCCTATACTGATATGGTCAGGGGGGCGACTGAACTCGTATAGTTTTTGTTTGCAGAATATCAGCTGCATAACCTATTCTATTATGGTTAAAAAATGAACCATATTGGTATAGAATCTGTAAGACAAATTTAAGATCAAATAATGAATAAATGTACACATTGCTTCAGTCATTTGAGTACTTATAATATTGACCCTCCTCTATATCCTTTATTTAGAGTTATTGAATGATGTTTCATACAAAATTACGTTGTTTTTGCAGTTTTTTATAATCTATTGTTAAACAGAACATTTGAACACTGGAACGAAAATATCTGAGGTATTTATTTTTTGAATAGGAAATTCTTTATGCAACTCAATATTTCGAAAAGGCATAAGGATTTTGCTGAGTTAAATAATTTTAAATAATATGTTTACAGCTAATTCAGCCGGTTTTGAAATATCAAGCTCTAAGGATTATAAAATAAATCGCAGTGAATCCACGAATATCCCTGAATATCTGAAATATGGTTCAAATTGTTTTTTTATAGAATTCTTGCATACAAAAATCTAAACACCCATATTTTCATAAAAATGAAACTCAATAAGTAGGAACAAAAATTGTTTATTGTTAACAAAGTCAAAATCCACATATTTGCATAAAACTGAAACCAAATGAGTACATAATAATATAACTAAAAACTTATCTTTTCAGATTTTATTGGACGTTGTCACGCGCTGTTGAGTTAATGTTTTTTGCACTGGATTCGTTTCTTTCTATGTTTAGGCTAATATTGTGAGATTTTCGTTTTTTTTCTTTTCTTCGAGTTTGGATGGCCTTCCAGACTGTATGCGATTATTACCTCTAAGTCCCCTATCTTTTCTCCGGGATACAGCGTTTGGTTGTACATGAATTTTTCGGCTCCTGTTAAATCGAGTTGTGTGGGAAAAAATGGACACAATTGGAGACGTCGTCTGAACTTTTTCCAGTGTAGTCACCATTTTTCCTAATACTGCGATATTGGAAGGGCATTGGTCTTTCTTCAATATCTCTGAAACTCGTGTAAATTCGGCTTGGATTCTATCAATGGCTGCGTTATAGTCTTGACTAATTGTTTCGGTAATTGGCAAATCAAATGAGCTATCAATAGTTTGAGGTTGATCTGACTGAACGGTGTTATTATTTTCTGTGTAACACATTTCACTGGTTTCCTCGAGATCAATTATGTCATCATAGAAAGCAGGTAAATATGTATCCCCTAAGGCAATTTTAGCAAAATCTTGCCGATCAGTTTTATTCAAAAGCAAGGAATTTTTTAAAGAAAGTCCGTACTTTTGTTCAACTGCACAAAAATGCTTACAATATTGTCCTCCTTGGCCTAAATAACAATTACAACACTCAGATTCTATATTTACTTCGAAATAGCCATTTTTGTGTTTAACACGGTAATTAAGATGGCTGATATGTGTTATTACTTCAATATCGCTTATTTTACGAGAAAACTTATCTTAAGCTAGAGTTAATTTACGTCCTCTTGCGTTTGCAAATTTTAGAAGTCTATTTTTGTGATAGTTTTCGAAAATCCCGGTGATGAAGTCGATAAGGGAACATATGTTGAATGCTTTGCATCGCTGCAATATAATGTCCTTGAAAATCCTGATGTAAGCTTCACAGTAGTTGTTAGTATTGTTACCCCTGTGCAAAACGTCACTACGAAAAGGTAAACACCATTTTTCTCGACGGCTCCAGGTATGTTCTAGATATGCCTTGGCATTTTTATAATTGTTCAAAGTTGGGTCGTTGAATAATTGAAACATGAAGTTCTCTGAATCTGAAGTAGTTTTAGCAAACAAAACATGACGAAATAACGTCATTATGGTCTTTCGGTCATCTGTCTGAATCTTGTTGTTCGAATCCCATAGCTAGCGCCAAAAAGCTTGCGTTACATGAAAAATGCAGAGTAGCAAACGAGATTTTGGAAATACTACTTTGAGTGCATTTTTTCTGCAGTGTCATCGTCGGTCATAATAACTTGTGGCTCAAATGATTTATTACAAGTGGCTCCTAAGTATTGCTTAGCCATTTTTAGAGCTATTGGAAATGCTCCAATTTTTGTAGCTGCAAAAAAGTGACAAAGTTATTACTCTGGTCACAAGAACCACTGGTGTCAATAAAAATCATCTCATCTGCATGACCTACTTTGAAAGCTCTTTTCATAACGGCAGTTATCAGAACAATAAGAAATGGATTTTCGTTAAGACACAAAAGGATATCCTGTTTTTGTAAGTCTTCCATTTTAGGCCTTCCTCCATATTTCTCAGACCTCCATTGTTGATAGAAGTAGGTCACTTGTCTTTCTGTTGGATTCACTTGCGCATTTGCTAGAAGCACATTGATGTCCTCATCACAATTTTCAGATAAAAAGAATTCATGATAAGTCTTGGCTGCGAAAGCTGTCATACCAGATTCAAAATATTGGTGAAAAGTTTCTTTTGTATCTTCATTGCATCGTAATAAGCTAAATGCTTGAGCAACCTGTATTCGGTGAGAATGTTCATAGTTTATATTGATAACTACATTCAAACCTTTTTTCAATATGTTAGACCTTCTCAAAGTGACTTCAGTAATTTTTAGGAATTTTATGTTTATACTTGCCAAACACTCGTAATTTCTTGTACAACCTTTTTTCTTGGATATACGTTTATTCTTCTTGGCTAGATGACAGACATAGAATTTGCGAAATTCATAACGAACACAATTATTGTACACTTTGTTTACAATCCATTCAGTGTTTATGCTACGCGAAAAGTCTTTGATGAAGGTTCCACATTTTTCCGTCCAATTTTCTCCTGTTGTTAATTGGCACTGAAATGTAGTCACAAAATGATCTTGATTTTTCTCCTGACATTCAAAATAATGAATGTCACTACCCACGATACTATTTATTACTGTTTTGGCCATTTCAGTGCACTAAAAATCGTTAAGCAAAAGATATTAAAGAAGCACAGTTTTATAACCTCAAATTAAACTATGTGCTGACACACAATAATAAGAAGAGAGAGGGCAATCTTTTACCGCCAAACTGCTTACTGACAACTGAAATGGGCTAGATTTTGTTCCCGCAATAGCTAACAAAATGAACTTAAGAAATTCTGTTCCAGTACGGTCAATTTTAGCACTGTAATAGACTAGAATGTGTAACTATTGTTTTGCAAACAAAAACAACTGGAGTTCAGTCACCATCTTAACTATATCGATATAGATTTTGTAAAATCGCCGTCTGACCACGTACCTCATCTGGTAATTCTACGTTCAGGAGGCAATTTAACTTTCGGAGGTTGTTTCTTATAAAACTGGAATCTCAAAGTGACTTTTAAAAATATCTTTTTGACATTACTAATTAAATAGTTAACAACAGAAAATCGATTCCTAATATCTTCTGCTACATGATAATTTTTTTTTTAATTTTGAACTGCTTTTATCATGTAGGCTGCAGTGTCTGACAACATAAGTAATCTTTTTTCGCAGGGTACGCTTTCAGGTAAAATGAAGTTTGATGAACCTTCTTGTAAAAATCGGGTAAATATTAAATTATTAGTTTTTCAAGTTGTTTCGATGAAATTAAACATGGTTTTCCTAAATGGTCTTCATGAAAACTTCCTATTAAAAAATGGGCAATATAACATAACAATTTTGTCGCCGGATATGCAATACCTCAAATGTAGCAAAAATATAATGTTACAGGAGAAGCAAAAAACTCAATATAGCCAACGAAATAACATATTAACAAACGCGTTTTTGGTTTCAAATTATTAAAATAAACAGGTAGAACTGATAAAGTTTCATGTACGAGATTTTTTTATATACTTATATTTTTAAATACTTTGTCACATTGGAGGTATTGTAAATGTTTAGCATCACATTAGAGTAATTGACTATTAATATCCCTCTGATTATAGCAACAAAATTTTAGGTAAACTAAAAAAAACGGGTTTAGTAATTTAATTTAAAACATTTATTAATTATGGATAAAAAATACAAAAAATAGTACAAGAAGAAAACATTTAATATTTTTAGTGTTTTTCTTCTTATTGGTATGTGGTAACACATCGTAGGACTGGAATCTTTCTCAATCACTTCTTTTAGTTCTTGTAAGTGGTTGTATTTGTCATCAAAAATTGGTAATTGAGTTTTATATAAATGTTTGTATGATTCTAAAGCACGATTTCTCGTTTGTAAAGCAAATCTTGTCAGTTTTCGGAATAATCCAATGTATATAAAACTATACCATCGGGCAGATACTTTAATTATCGTATATCTACAACAAAGGGATCTAGTTTACGTTTTCCTGGACTAATTGATGTAAAATTGAATGGCATATCATACTTCTTAAATAATTTATAATCGAGGAACTTTATATTGTATGGAAACTATCTTCAAGCCATGAGCATTCTCGCAATAGATTCGAAAGGAGAATAAATAGGGGGATAAAAATAATGCTCTAAAGCAGAATGCACCAAATCGGCTTTCATCATCATACCTTTTTCCAATTAACTGATGAACTGTTACCGTATGCTTAACAGCAAAGTCACTAAGAACGCTGGCTAAACACTTATTGCGGTTCTGTAAGTTATACCCGTCTGAAATTAGTATAAAGGTTTTAATCGATCCATTTAGCTTACCTGTTAAATAGTCAATAATACAAGTGGCAAATACAATGAAACTTCTCTATTATTGAGCGTATAAATGGGGAAGTTGTGTAATTTCAGCTTGTAATAGCTTGAAGATGCTAATAATTTTGGACATGTCAAAACACTTTCCAGATCCATTGTAACTACTAGATTTTCATCACAAATATTTTCTTTCAGTTTTGCTTTTGCAGCTCTTCCAGCGTTTTCTTTTCTGATATGATCATTGTACTTTTCCTGAAATATGGTTTTACATTCCATGGAAACAATGCACGTATCACATTGGTCTTTACGAGGTTTGTGTACTTATATTTTCTTTTCTTTAAGAGTTTTTTAAAATAATGTAAGTCTGTTAGTTGTCTTGTCCTTTTCTTTACACCAGGCTTTGTATATATGATCTGCGTCTCAGTAACTATTTGAAATTTAGGATCTGACTTTTGTGGACTATCATTTACATCTTGTACATCAATAACTTCAAAGTCAGTATCAGAAGCTTCAGTCTCGATTTCATTATTCGCATTCAAAATGTTTTCGCCTTGTTCCAGATTATATTCCGTTAGATTATTTGTCATTTACTGCCAACTATTTCAATATATTCACAGAATATAAAATCTTTTCCCAATGCATCCAGAAAACACCTCCCAATATCTAGGTATTGATTTTGGGTGACTGGTTCTCCTGGCGGCTGATTGGCTATCAATGGTTCTTCTGGCTGTTGATTTTGTATTTTTGGTTCCCTTAGAGATTGAATCGTTGTAAATGATGCGGCTTTTAGTTGATTTGTTTTGAATGATTATTCTGCCTGTTGATCCTGTATGATTAGTTCCCTTTACAATTAATTTGCTATAAGTGGTTCTGCAACTCATGCTTTTGTGTAATTGGTTCTCCTGGAAGATGATTTGTTGTGAATAGTCCTTCTAACTTTCGATTTTGGGTCACTGATTATTCTAGAGTTTGATTTGCTGCGAATGGTTCTTGTGGTTGTTGATTTTGTGTGATGACTGCTGTTAGCGTTTGATTTGTCATGAACGGTTCTTCTAGCTGTTGATTTTGTGTGGTTAGTTCTCCTTACTTTTGTCTGATTGATTCTCCTAGCGGCTGGTTTTCTGTAAAAGGTTCTTATAGCTGTTGATTTTGTATGATTGATTCATTTGGTTCTTGATCATGTGTATTACCACGATTTAAATTATTCAGTAGGTCCAGAATTTTCTTTGCTCTTGTTTTGAAAGATATCTGTCAAAAACAGTTAAATTGTTATGATGTTTTAAGGTATTTTTGAAATAAATCTTGATAAAAGCTCCATTAAAAAAGGTCTGAGAGCCATTTCACGCAGAATCATCTGAATCATAGTTTTTATTTTTAACTACCTTGAAATTTATCTTTATCCAATATGTCCTCCTAAGTTGAAGAAAAAAAGTTATTATTCATAAAAAGTTCTGCATTATCTAAAACCTAAAATACAGTTATAGAATTCCAATTTTTTAGTCGTATACGAGGTTTGTCAAAAAATATGAGTTTTACTCAAGAGTGAAGTACCTTTAAATTTGACAATATCGAAAAATGTTACAAAAAAAAGTTGATCAGAATTAAAAATTACTTTTAAATATGCAAGTACATTCATTTAAATTGAAACTTCAGATTATTTTATTTTTTATTAATATTTCTATTTATCTCTTGTGATTACGAAACACATGATAACCTTTTAGTTTTTCGATGTTTTCTAATAATTTTGCATTGAAAACGCGTGATAAGTGCACATTCATTTATTTTGCAAATAATAAAATATATTCAAATACTAAGTTATATAACTAACATCATATTAATATTAGAAACAAACAAATTTAATTTTCACTCATACTAATGCTTCGACGTATCCACCCTCTCGTTCAATACACTTAATAGGTCTATTGGAAAAGTCACGTAATACTTTCCTTATCATTTGTGGAGACATTTCTTGATATGTTAGTAGATATGCAGCACAGATTCGGGATAATTCCCTATGGGAAATAACATGGGAAATCGCTAAGGTTCATTGTGGACTTTTTTGACCAAATAAAGCGACGAGCGTCAGATGAGGGTACGACGAGCGTTGTACTCTCGTCTGACGCTTGTCTGACGCTCGTCGTACCTTCGTCTGACGCTCGTCGTACCTTCGTCTGACGCTCGTCGCTTGGTTTGGTAAAAAAAGTCCAGAATGAACCTTAGCGATTTCCCATAAGAAATTATCCCGAATCAGTTCTGCATATCTACTTATGTTTCTAAAATTATCCTCTCCAAGGGGTAAATATCTTGAAACGGCACTTTCTGGTTAACTCTTTGTTTCAGGTAACCCCATAAAGAGTAATAAAGGGGGTTAGGTCGGGGGATCAGCAGGCCAGAATCAGAATATCTGTGAATAACTTTTCCATGCCCATTACTGCCAATTAAAATGATATCAAATATGTACCCTCTTGTCTTGTCCATATTAGTTGAAACATTATGTCCATCACCGTTTTCAGGTTTCTTGCATGCCGCTTCTTTTGCAAAAAAGTCATTTTTTCTACCATTTTGAGAAATCGTTTAATACACCAATGTGTAAAATTTCCTAAAACAATGACTTGATGATTATCAAGAATGATGACGTAAAAACATTTTTAATTCAACAATCTCATCCCGAAATGTCATGAACACAGACACATTTCGTAATAAGGAAGAAAAACATTTTCATTTTTTCAAGAATAACGACGTTTCTTCATTACGACAATATAAAATCAGTTTTTCTTCGTGAATATTCACTTAAGTAAGATTGGTCATTATAAAACAATCAGTATAATGATAAATGATCCTTAGTTATCCAAGAATACAGGTGCATTAAAAAATCAGACACAAAAACACTTACCTTTTATCGAAAATAACGATGAATTACGAAATAAGTCAATATTCTTGAAACACTTGTTTGCACTTTTGTGGCAGAACACTAAAAGCTCTGTGTTTGCGTAAATCGAGCGTGGGTTTACCTTGACAGTGCAACTGAAATGATCCCTTATTCGTGATACACGTTCGGGTTGTTTGTCTCAAATTTATAATGACGATATCTCTGTCAAGTCCATGTTTGTCCGAAATCGGCGTTGGGTCATTATTCACGATAAAATATCAGTGATTTCTGATCGTCATGTGTACTTATGTTCTCGCAAACCAGCGAATTGTCAAATTTCTTAGTGTTTTTAACATTTTATCAATGTATTGTGGAATTTTCTAGAAACAGTAAGTTTAATTTAAAATAGTAATATGAGTAGATTCCACAAAGTGAGGGAGGAGACAGAAAATTTCAATAATATTTTCATCTCATTACTTCCGTATAAACTTCCCTAATTTCTAAATAACTTTACTGATTTATGGCAGCCATCTTAAAATAGCAGTACTTTTTTACTTGAATTTTAATGAAATGACGAGGAAAGCTGTTACACCGCTAGTTGAACCACTTAATATAGTTCCGGATTAAAGTCTGAAAAGCGTCTGACTTGCAGAAAGCATTTATCGATTAGCTAATACAGGGAAACTTGATATATTTAGAATTTATGAATGAAAGTTGGAGAAAGCTGAAATTAGAATGTAGCACAGAAGATTAAAAATAGGAACCCTGTCTTTTTATATTTGTCCATATGTGCACGGTATGATTACGGTGAGACACGTTCCGTGCACCAACTTTCAGGCATCAATAAGTCTGCGGCACTTTCAAAAAATTATCACAGCATTCGAAAGTGATTGTTCCAGTCAATATTCCATGATTTCACTTCTTATTGAAATGGGCCTATAGTTTATCACCAGCGGATAATTCAAAACTAATATAAGATAGTGGAATAAAACCTTTTTTATAATTCACGTATACAAAATTTACTTTGTGACATCGAAAACAGTGTCACCAAATAACCATTTCAGCATCGTTTTTGGTAACTTTTTATACAGTTGGAGGCACTGTTTAACTTATGGCTCACAAACTGACATTTATAACTGGCCATAAAAAGTATTGTATGTAACTGGCATTGGACGGTGGACACTTGACATGATAAAATTTTCTTAGAATTTTGAACAATTTGAATAATTTAAAGAAAACAATAATATTGAATATAAATAATATATAATTATAAGATACGTCATGATTTGTAATGTAAATCGTATGTATTTCAATTTCTAATTTTTCAGCATTGAAATTTTGTCACGTGCTGAACAAATGACAGAGTTATGAACGTAAATGGAAGCAAATCAAAACATAAATACCATATACATATTTTTGTTTAGATTTTTCAGGTTGTAAATCATTAACTGCATTAACAGTAATATTACGAAATACTGGTGGAGTGCATGATAATTTGCTGTTTAGTTCCATATTCATAAATTCCGAACTATGAATGTGTAACTTAATGAACATTCAAATTTAAAACTTCTGTCAACTGTCACTTGTTTATTCAGGGTTACCAACATAAATAGAGAACCTCAAAAATTCCTAATGTAATTATATTTTCATGAAAAACATTTGAGGAAGTTCATTATAAAAATAGTATGTAAAACTCTTATCACAATGACATTTTGTAGTACTCGTGCTTTGCGTAACTCACCGCTTTGCGGTTCGTTACGCAAACTGCATTCGTACTACAAAATGAGTCATTGTGATACTTGTTTTACAATATACTATTATGGTTCGAATTATTCAGTTTGAGGTACCAGTTCCTTGGCGACATTCTTAATCCAATTTCTTGAGAGTGAACCTCGAAAAAAGTTATGTCTCTATTTTATTGTTTCGTTGAAATTTTCAGTTGGTTCTAACTAATAAGCAGTTTTAAGTTATATTGTTGATTGGTCCCTTTACATAAATGATATAATTAGATATTATTTAATCCAAATTAATACAGCAATAGAAAGCATTCTTCATTATTAGTTTGTTTGAAATTCAGTTCATTAGGGAAGTAACATGTCTGATTAAACCTAAATTACAGTTTCAATTCTAACATTTGTTTGTTAATCTTTCTTATATAATGACATTTGTGGTATACCTTTTTTCGTCTTTCTCTGGGATCCATTACAAGTTTCTATTGGCAATTTTTCATCTGTCATTCTTTTCATTTAACCGTGCCTTCTTTTGTATTGTATTAGTGAGACGTTATTCCAAGTCTATTTTCAAACGTTCTTTCTCATATGGCATATCAGTCCACATCAATAGAATACATGCTCTGAATCCTTCATGTCTTCGTTGTTCGGCTATGACGTTTAAACAAAAATACAAAAACTATCTGTTTGAATTGCAGAAATAAGTATAAAGCTGCTCCTTCTTTGATCCCTTCTTGCTTATATCATCCCCTCTTTCCTCTTTCCTTTACATCTTAAAAATTTCATATTTATATTATTTTAATTACCCCTCATTTAAAATTTGTCGTTTTCTTGTTGACATTTATTGTTTAATTAGTATAAGTTTTATGTATATTGAGTATTTTATATTATTATTACTGGCATTGGTGGAAGAGCAGGAAAGGATTACTCGTCTGATCCTGAACCAATCTAGCCATTTATCCACATTGATTGGAAATATTAAAAAAATTGTATCTATTCTGTAATGTTCATCTTGCACTGTATCGTCCTTCTGTTATATAGTTAATGTGGATAATAAATGTATTATTATTATTATTATTATTACTATTACTTGTCCATATACCCAAAATCCGATTCCGTCTGTAGTAATGTGATATTTTAGGTAACTCAACAGGAACTTCTGTGGAAGCAGTTTTCTTCAACATTTCCTTGCGCCTTTATATTGTTTAACGCCCATCTTTATGAGCCATGCACCGTACGGAATGCGAAATTCAAAGTATCAGATAAATTACCTACGAAGGGGCTTGATTTTCATTAGAAGAGACAATGGAGCTCCCGTACAAAGGATGAGGAATGAGTCATTTAGACAAAAAAATTGAAAAAATAACACCCAAAGTAGCATGGGAGCAGAATATTGAGAACCTATTATGGAAATATGATTGAAAAGATAGAAGTAGTCACAATTGCATTGCCCAAAAATCGGATGAGCAAATTGATATTTAGCTGGTTCTGGTGTACTCGAGTATATTGTACAACAATGATGAGAAATATTCAAAATAGGTAAAAGCATACTAATATGTCATAACGGTACCGAGCAACTAACTCATTTTAATGTCCATACCTATTTATTTGATTCATTTGCATACAGCTTACTCTTTATTAAAATTTCTCAAAATTCTATTCAGAGAAGTATACCACTCCAATGAGGTAAATTTTACTCTGAAGAGCACTCCATAGTACTCCATAACGTCTTTTTTCATACATTTTCTGAATGTAAACAGTTAAAAGCGACGTAGTATGGAAATTTGTTTGTGGTATCAATACTGCCTTCCAAATTTGCTCGAGTATGTATGAATAATTTGGGAAATTTGTTAAATTAAATTGCAAAAGCAGCTTTCTCACAAGAGAGGAGATTTGATTAAATAGAATAAATGCTCACCCTGAAAATTGTGGAATTAACTTTTTGAAAAATCGGGGTATACTAAACAATGATAATTTAACTGATAAAGTAGCCCGAATAATCCATTTATGTATAATTGGAGAAGCGAAACGCGACAAACCATAAAACTTCTGTTCTAACAGGAAAACAATTGATAAACTGGTAATGGATTTTTTTAAATAGAAAGATATAAATATTAAAATAAGCTGCAATATTTAATTGATTGATTTCCAAGAAAAAGATCTTGTTAAGAAGGAATCGCTTTGAAATCTACAGTACCTACTTGTAGCATTTTGGCGAATTCAAAAGCAGGACCTGAATTGGTCCAATGTAGAATTATTAAAACCCAATTCGTTTAGAGATTTACTGTGTTACAAGGAATGTATCTTTCACCAAGACAATGCTAAGCGTCCCAAGTGTTCGACTTTCGATGACAAAATTGCACGAATTACACTTCATCATAAATATTCGCCATATTTTCCACTCTGCGAGTTTTACCTGAGAGTGGAAGAAACAAACCGCCTATCACCTAAGATGCCAACGATAAATCGTTTTTCAAGAAAGGTTGAAGAAGCCCTGCCATGAAGCACTCAAAAGAGACTATTTTGTGCAATGGAATCGAACGTGAAAAAAAATTTTGGTTTTCTTCATTAGCCGTATAAAATATTCTACATTGTAGATCCGTTCTACAGGTATCACAAATGTATGTACTCGTATCAATAAGCAGTTATCCATATAAATGCATGTTTATATGTGTGAAAATATCATATGATACATAATTTCCTCTATAAAAAAAATAATTAGGTCGTTAAAACTTTCTGCGTCACAGGTAATAACCAAACTATGTTTACTGCAGTTTATTACAAAATGAACAATTTTAAATGGAGCATGTCGACATGCATCTCTGTCTACTCCCTTTCAATAGGGATGCTGACTATTTCTGGGAAAGTATTTTAAGCCGGGCGTTAGAACCACTTTATTAATATTAATCGCAGTTTTCCCTCGACGCTCCGAATCCGTACTGACCGCTAAGAGAAAGTTTCCTTAACTATAAATGTCCTTAAGAATGAATCACTCGTAATGAATCAGACAAATACGAGTTATAGAACGAGAAATTTCTAGAAATAAATAAGAATATTATGTTACTGTAAATAAGATAAGAAATGCTGAGCTAGCTTATATTTTAACATATATATATATATATATATATATATATATATATATATATATATAAATATATATATATATATATAAATATATATATTATTACGTAAATATTTTATTAAGGTTTTTGTTTTGTTAGTGAATAAATATAAGTTTTACTGGAATAAATTTGTCTATAACATATATGTTTTTATCTATGATTTGAATCCTAAATTTTTAATGATATAACTGGATATTAATTGTCTAATTGCCCATGTTTTGGATGCCATTTATGACTTTATGATAATGTTTATTTATTATAATGATATATAATTAATTGAGTGTTATAACAATATAATTGATTGAACATTTGAAATTTATGTATGTGTAGAGCATGAGATTCCTTTTGTTATTTGAGTTCTTAAGGTTGTGAATAAATTCAGTTGATAAATAAATAAAGAAACATTTTACTTGGAAACAATGTTTAATTTTATTTATAAAAAATTTTATGCGCCGCCCATGTATGGGTCAAATGAAATTATTGATTTATTCTTTCGTGTGGCGTTTTGTACGCATGCTTGAAAATATGAGGTGACGATGCGCTAGAGTAAACATTTGTTATACGCGTCGGTCTGTTCAGTTTCACAGCGAGCTTGTATGCTGTGTGATAGAACTTACTTCAAATTATATACAAGTTAAAAGAATTTATGTTGGAAATTTATACATACAGAAACACAAATAATATGGTACAAGAAATAGTTATGAAATTTATATACATAGAGTCTAAATATTACATAAAAGAATTGGATGCATCTTTCTTAAGCTTCTTATTTGAAAAATGCGTAAGTATTAAATTTTATTTATTTAAATTGGCCATTAATCATTGAGAAATTATTTAAGAATATAGCTATATTGAGTCTCTAATTTAAATTCTTTTTCAGATCGATCATTATTTAAAAGTCTATTTTACTCATGAGATTTTAAAGAAAACATTTGATTGAAGTTATTGAGTTTTATATAACTCTTGTTGTACAACAATACACTGACCTTGTGTTCAGGAACCAGGATCTTCCTCTCGGGATTCGGGAAAAACAGCTTCCGAAGTTTTAAAGTTAAATAGTTATGTGAAATTATGATTTTCACTCTGGAAAATCAGCTACAATCATTGGGTAAGTACATGTGAATGTTTATCAATGGTTTGATATTTTTTTATCCTCATTATGAGGATAATTTCTTAAAATTTCTGGAGCACTTCCAAAACCCAACCTTCCAGAAACGAAGCCAAGCCACCGACCCTTTTTCTTCAACTTTTTTCAACAATCAACAACTAGTCTTTTGTTTAAATTCAGCTCACTATCTCCATAAAAATGTTTGTTACACTTGTTGTTGTTTGAAAGTTCCTTCTGTCATGTCACATAAACCAATCACCGTTTTTCTTTTTAACGCACTCAAAATTATGATTTCACTTAACATTCTAATATCTTTACCTACATACAAAAATTAATCTCACTAAAATTGTTTATTCAATATTGAAGTTCATCTTGTTAGTATGTGACGAATAGTTTTTCTCAAGCGATATACAATAGTCTTTAATATCAATGTTCAGTTTAATTTCTTATTATAATTATCAATTGTGTTTAGTCATCAACATAAATTCTTTTAAAACATTTATTAATATTCCTTAATCTAATTCTTAATGTTCATTATATTGGATTAAATACATTAATTAATTCCTATTCATGTCATCTATGGAATTACTCTACTTTCAACGTTTGTCGCTGATACATATTGACATCTATATTTTGTCGCTAGCGTGTGTCGCTAGCGTATGTCGCTAAGCGTATTGGTATTACATCGTTAAATATTCTAACCCATATGTTTTTAGTAAACAATGTGTTATAATATTGAACAATATCCTTTTTTATTTCGAATATTTATTAATTCATGTATCTTTTCTAGATTATATGTTCATCATTATTTCTGACATGAGGTATTTAATACGATGGACGATATTTACTCTATGGCTTTTGTTATATGATCAGGTAATGTTTTTTTTGTCAATTCTATGTGATTCTTCTCAAATTATTAATTATATACATAAGTTGTATTACTTTATTTAGTTAATATGAGCACTTTTAATGTCTCATATTTATGATTCTAACAAAATATAGTCTAATGTTTTAATTTCTAATCAGTTTCCAACTAATCTGTTTATACCAGTGTTTCTATCTTTATTTATACGTTATAATATATATATATATATATATATATATATATATATATATATATATATATATATATATCTGGACCTGAGTCTTAAAAAGGCCAATCTCCATTTTCAGTGATCTGAGATATTAATTACGCAAGATTTAAAAGCAATATGACTATAATTTTAAGTGTGTGAATAATTATTTTCAAGTAATAAAAATCTATAAAACACTTCAAAATAATGTATATTTTTTAAAAATTATGTTACTGATGAAAAAAAACATATTTTATGATTTAGATGGAGATTGGCCCTTTTACTAATTATTGTTATGGGAACTAGTACCCACTTTCTTTAGCTTTTTTTATGAAGTGGGGTAAAAGAATAACTAAAAGAAGCACAAAATTGTCACTATTTAATAGGTAAACTTAAATTTATTTGAACCAAATATAAAATTTAGTTGAAAAAATAAACGAAACTTAATTTTATATTATTATAAACCTATATTAATACAAAAAAATCAAGGAACATTTCAGACACTTTAACAATTAACAAAACTTTTAAATTTCATTTTCTGGAGCAGTGAAAACTTCTGGATTCATAGTAGACGAATGTTGAAGGTTTAGAAAAAATGACTTGTTGTAATCACTGACATAAGGCAAAAGTTCTAGTAAATTATTATATTTTAAATCAGCTATGGGTAATGATTGATCGTGCAGAGGTTTTAACTCAAAATCACTGTGGTTTTGTCGAGTTCTTAGCGATCCTCTTCTTAAATCAACTTTTTGAAATTCCCCATCGCTAAAGTCTGTTTTATAAGAAAACTGAAGTTCTTGGTCTTTCTGAAATTTCATCCACTTAATTTTAAGCCATGGGATTGGGTTTCCTTTATCATCTTTTTTTCTATGGACTAGCGAAGATTTAAGGAAAGTCCCATAATTTATAAACTCATTTTGAGACATCTCAATCACGCTCATAGGCTTTTTTCTGTACACAGATGTTTTCATAAAATCAACCCAATCATGTGGAACTTCTATATCCATTGTTGTCTTTTTCTTGGCTCGTTCAATAGCGGCATGAATAGTATCAGCCTCCATGTGAGTGTGGCCTGGTTCCATAAACTTATGGTTTATCTCAGCGATTGTACTGGTTGGTGGAAGCTCCTTTAAAATGTAACAAAACATTATGGCCATGTAAATATTCCTATTTTGGCCTGAACAACAATCGCTGTAAAAATTCAAAGTTTGAATTTTCTTTGAATCCAAGGACAATATGAATTTTCTTATACAGGAAGCGATTTCTTGTCCGCCACGACCCCCTATCATTTCGTTCCACAAAATGCAGGTTGCCATCTGTATCTGTTTTGTATGTTGTTAGATTATAGGCCCATAGCTGTCTTTTGTAAAAGGATACGCCGTTTCTTAGATATGGCGTTGGGAGACACTTTTCCAAATCGAAAGAGATTGTCGACATCCCTCATTCCACACTTATGGTACCCTATGTTTAAAAATGTCATAAATTTCACAAGTGAATATTGTTTTAATAGTTATATTAAATCAAGTAAATTGGAATTTAAAGTTACCGTATCCTCACAATTCATAATAGATCCACACAACAAAAATTTTAAATTTCAATCCATTTCCAACTCATTTCATAGTGTTTATTAACTCATTTCCGGATTATATCCATTAAGACAGTAATACTATATATCGTTTTATATCGGGCTAGTGGCAACAGCGTTGCCCACAGGAATTCAGATCTTGAGAAATGTTAGCGCATGACACTACGGTATTTGTATTATCGATTACAGATCAAGAGAAAGATAGACGACTGACCAATGTAGGTAAGTGAAAATAGAACTTTAACGGAAAACGGGGGGTATCTACCTATTTATGAACTATATTCGTGTCCAACTTGTACGAAACAATTCAGGGTTATGTGTATTACAATTCCAACCGAATCTATTTTTATACTATTGATATAAATGAAACTATTTCTAAATAATTCCCACTAAACAAGAAACATAAGAAGTCTTTTTTGTGATGTTCTTTTCAGAGACTTTACGTTAATAAGATATCTCCTAGATGTCTAAATTTTATAACCAACTTTATTAACATCCATGTCATGTAATTAAAACCTATTTTTGATATACACAATAATACTTGAATTCACAGTTACATACACATACTATGAATTTGTTTAAAGCAACTTCCTATAGGAAACATTCATACA
Source organism: Galeruca laticollis (assembly GCA_963921935.1). NCBI lineage: Eukaryota > Metazoa > Arthropoda > Insecta > Coleoptera > Chrysomelidae > Galeruca > Galeruca laticollis. Next base: position 172,548,916 of record OY998180.1, read on the forward strand.
ATGTTAATTTGTATACTTCTCACTAATGTCACATACAAAACATGACTGTAATATTAACAATTAACATGTTCCTAAGATGATCACATGCTGCAGTTACTTTTCCTGCGATAACGTCTATACAATATTAGTTCATAAAACTGTCAGTAATATCTCGTATTAAGCATCATTGAGACATAATTGGGTGAGCTGTTTGATTGACGTATTCATAGAATTACAAAAAATGAAGAAAACAGAAGAGGAACTGACGAACGAAATAAGCAGTAGTTATATGATCTGTGGAAACAAATGACAAGCATGACATGATCGTGGGTCGTGGCATGTTTTTCAGTATTGTGTTATATTTTATTTGCAGGAAGCACATTTTTTGCAAGAAGTACTTGAATGAAGTGGTCTTCGTTTTCGTTAGTTCCTACTTAGCTACAGTTTCTATACTAGTTATAATTCGTGTTATAATGGACGAATAACAGTTATTATCGGTAAGTACCTATTCTAAAATCATAATTATTAGAACTTAATACTCATTCAATACTTTAATCGGCTATTGTACATTGAAATTCTAGGTAGCGGGATTGTACCCTAAAATGATATAATAGAGTAAGTATACAAAAAAGTGTTGTATCAACTTTTAAAATATTTTAGTAGGTATATTTTAAAAGCGATTCACAATATTTCAAATCCAAGATTTGCATTATACCTACAAAAAACTTATTATTGCAATAGGGTAGATATTATTACTAATAATAAAACATGATCATATGTTGACAGAGATTTGGATCTAGAAGATATTTCAGAAGCTACTTACATAAATAAAATAAAAAACAAGTAGTTGGTAATTATGTACAGAAAGGGGAGTAACTATTTCATATAGTCTGATACAGACATTATATTAAACGTTACAAAAAATATTGAATCTCTAGTTCTAGTTTTTGTAGTAGTAGCAATAGTAGTAGTCATAGCCATCAATATAGTTTTGCAGGTTTAGAAAATTTTAACATTAATACTAACAATTCTTGTGAACAATTAGAGACTTTTCGAGACTTTAAAAACAGAAATTTCTGTTGAAAAGCTCATTTCCATTTGAAAATACACTGTATACAATAAATGGGCTGAAGTGAAAACCCCTAGTTGTCCCTTACAATAGTATATTAATCTAGTTGAAGAATATCTAACTTATGAACTGAATGCTCCAATCAACAAACAGAATTCAATTATTTATTATTGTAGAAACGCAACTATTGGATACTCAATTGGATACAATTAATTATGAACTCATTTAACTTGATAATGTGTTCATATCTCTTCTTCATAAGTAGTTTTTTTTTTGTATACAGTGTATTAATAATGCTTAGTTTTCATTAAGTTGCAATTGCACGATGTTAATATACAATATGCTCCAGGATTAAAATAACAAGATGAGAATACTATATTATTTTATACAGAAGAGAAGTATGAATTTTCATGGCACACCTGAATTTACCTGCCAAACGGAGTGAGGCATGTAATAGAAGGTAAACCATGAAAAGTCACTTCTCGAAATAAAATATGTTATTATTCCATTGAAGAACACCGCATGTTTTTATGGAAAATAGGTCCCAGTCGATTGGCTGAAAACCTAGTTTGGATCGGATCGAAGCTATCCATGGGCACAATGTGATCTAAAGTAATTGTTTTATTAGCTGCTGTTCATAACACCTTTAAAGGTTTCACAGATAAGGATTTTGAAGTGTACGTTATGGAATGGTTGAGACACTCGAAACAGCGAGTCTTTCGTGAGATAAAATAACCGTAAGTAAACGATAGAAGTTTCTTTAATCAGTTGATTTACCATAATGATTCATAAAATCTTTATGGTGTTAAATTTTTATTAGTTTTAGTGTTATTAGAAAACTATTCTAATAAATTTTCTGTAAACTAGCTGTAATGTATCTGTATCCGTTAAACTTTATTAATTCAGTTTCAAATATGTTACGTTATGACAACTATAGATTAATATACCCTTTTTTATTTCTTGCTTTCACTGAATGTGTTCAATAGTTTCCACACTAGTTATGTAATATTCTTACACAATTTTATTTTTTTCAGGTTGGATTCATGGACAAAATATTTTTTTTCTAATTTTGTACCTGTTTCTTTCAAATTTACTGCTACTACTGTTTATTAATAGCGAATAAACTATTTAAATCCTTCATTGCTTTTTTTGCTATTTTATTTTAAATGTACAGGGTGAACAACTAAGAACGGCTGTAGGTCATATCTCAGAAAAGATCATGGTACAACTTAAAAAAAATACTTTTAAGTGATCCTGGAAAATCGCTGGAAAATATTTTGCAGTCTCTAAAATATCGGCTAGGGGTGGAACGAACACTTAATACTGTGAATATTCCCACAAAAATAAACTAAAAATACAATTTTTGAAATTTTAATGAGATTATGAAAGCATTTTATTAAGGAGATTTTTTGCCATTATTCTTCAAATAATGGGTGGGGAAGGTTCAAACTTACGCACAAATGTATAACTTTTACGTTTTTAACCGATATTAATGATTTTAGCTTCATTTAAGACTTTTTTCTGTTTAATAAGATTGATAACAAAATTAGATAATTTTGTATCCGCTCGGAAATTTCAAATGTAAAATGGAGCATTTTTTAAAATTTTTAAATCTAATATAGTAAACCTTATATCTTGGAATAGAATTAAGATTTACACTTGCGGTTTACACTGAATTCCTATTTTTTTAATTGCCCACTTTTTGACATAGCTTCAATTTTGTTATTTTTGTTAAGCATATCTTATTAAAGAGGAAAAACTCTTTTAAATGAGGCCAAAAACACTAATATCGGTTAAAAAGCAAAAAAGTGTTATGGCATTTGTTTTCAACAAGTTTGAACCTTCACCCACCCCTTACTTGAAGAATAAGGACAAAAAGTCCCTAACAACATTTTTTCAAGTATATCAAAAATTGTAATTTTAGGATACCTTCAGTAAGTCTTTTTTGAAGATAATCACAGTATTATGTTTTTAAGTGTTCATTCCACCCCCTAGCAAATATTTTAGGAACTCAAAAGTGTTTTCCAACGATTTTTCAGGCTCATTTTACTGAAGGTATTCATTTAAGGTGTTACCAAGACTATTTTATGAAACATGGCCGGCGTTCTTAGTTGTTCACCCTGTATTTGCTGATTAGGCACAGAAACATCTATAGGATGTCATCTAGAATGTTTGAAGTATATTATTTAGAGGTTTAAGTAATGTCCATACAACATCTAAGAGAATACAGTGTATTGTTTTTGAAATGTTGCATTTAGATCATCATCTACAAGATGTTAAAAGGCATTTCAGAATGTTGTTTTTAGTTCGTTATAAAGACTCCCTTTTAAGGAAGTTCTAGTAACATCACAGTAATGTAAAAAGGCGATGCTTTAATATCGCTGAGAAGTTAAGTTGAACCATCACAAAAGTTAACAGCCACAAGCTGGGCATAAGCGGTTGTATAGATGTGCATGTGATGAAAACAAGAGGAAAAAAAGGAAGAACATTATCACAATGTGATGTTGAATTAACATAACTGTAACATTTATTTGCATATTGAGATAATAAGAAAATCATAAAAATTCTAAAAAAATTGACTTGTTTTGATATGTTAAAATATCATCGTCAAGACGTCTTAGATTTATCTGTTCACCATCATATTGTGGGTTTCTTAAGTGTCTTCTAATTTCTCAAGGAAATATAGTTTTTGTTTCTTATCACAAATATGTACTTCTATTTCTGTGTTTTAAGATATCGGAACAATTGTCAAATTTTTTAGAATTTTTATGACTTTCTTATTATATAGTGGAATTATTTAGAAGCATTTAGTTTCTTTTACTACATAACATGAATAAATTCTACAAAAGTAAGGGTTGAAATAGTAAATTTGATTTTTATTCTATGTAATGGTTTGCTAAGATAATAATCTTACCAGAACGCCTACTTTAGTTTTCACAACCATCTAAATTATTCATGTACTGTTAACAGATATTTATCCTAATTACACTACCCGACATTTGAAAAAAAATGTATAACTGCAGTGGCGACCTAATCTGGGGTAATTAGGATCTGCTGAATCTATAAACGTCAACAGAACTATTGTAGCACGTCTAGGTTCCGAGTTATTACGAATAATACGTGACAACCAATACGCATTAATGGCATTTTTATTAAAATAGTAAAAACAGTATAAAACCAATACTAATTCTATTGAAAAATGTTTTATAAATACAAACCAACGTTAACCCAGGAAGGGCTATAAAGTACCAGTACAATGGAGTTGAAAATAACTTAGAAGACATAAGTAGTTTTACCCGAGTCAGGGCCCCAACGTTCGATGGAAAAATGTCGTGGACCAATTATGTGAAAGAGTTTGAAGCTGCCGTTGGAGTGAATAATTGGTCCGATAAGGGGAAGGCAGTGAACTTAACCATCGCGCTTCGCGGAGATGCCTTAGATGTACTTCAGACGATACCTTTGAAAGAAACGGATGACTTCGAGCAGCTGAAGAAGAGGTTGGACATGCGATATGGTCATGAACATCTAGAACATTTGTACCAATCCCAGCTGAAGAACCGAAGGCAGAAACGTGATGAATCCCTTCAAGAGTATGAAGTGGACATTGCCCGACTAGTTCGATTTGCTTATCCGTCAGCACCAGAGAACATGATGGAATGTCTGGGCATCCAGGCCTTTATTGATTGCTTACGTGACCCCGATATGCAGAGGACGCTTCGTTTAGCCCATCCGAAAACATTAGTCGACGCATTGACAGCTGCTCTTGAATATGAAGCAGCAACGAAGGCTTCGGGATATAACAAAATTAGGACCATCCAAGAAGAAGGTAACGAAAACAGATTTGACCAGTTCGTCAGTTTAATAAAAAGTATGATGGACAAGAAGCCGAGAAAGATCAGATGCTAGAATTGTGGCGAGCGCCCCAAGACTCCTGCAAACCGAGAACCCCAGTCATAGGAAAACTAGAACGGGTCGGCTACGAGGGGGCAGCACCGACCCATGATCGTTCCAAAGACCCTCTCATACTGATAGCTTCGCTCAGATGTCGCAACGACAGTGTATATGTGAATGGAGAAGTGAATGGCAAGAGATATACTCTGCTGGTAGACCCTGGAGCAACTAGAACCATTTTAAGACCAGAAAAAATAAACTTCAAGAAGAATATTTTACCAACGAGACTGCGACTGCGGACCGCCACAGGTGAGAGTGCCAACGTTCACGGTGAGACACAAATCCAATTGGGAATTGGCGTAGAAAAGTTCACGCATACGGTAATCGTAGCTGACATTGAAGAAGACGTGATTCTGGGAATGGACGTAATGAATGTACATGGTTTCCAATTAGACTTTAGAAACACAACCATTAAAGTGGGTTCCGAGGAGGTAATCCTTCATCCATATGAAGGCAGCATGGTGTTAGCAGCTGTACAGGAAGATACCGTTCTACCTGCACGAAGCGAAACTATGATAGTAGCACGGCTACAGGGAATCATGGAAGAAGGTACACCGGTTATGATGGTGCCAAGGAACCACGACGAAGAGGTTGGCAAATGAGTACTAATTGGAAAAGGATTAGACATGTCTAGTCTATTTTGACGACATTGTGGTACTGGGGAAGACATTTGACCAACACCTGAAGAATTTGGAAGACGTATTCAAACGACTCCAAGCTGCCCAGCTCATGCTAAACCCAAAGAAATGTCAGCTGTTCCAAAACCGAGTCAACTATCTAGGTCATATAGTGAGCAATGAAGGAGTGGCGGTGGATCCAGAGAAAATTGCTTCCATTCAGCAATGGCCGCAACCAACCGACAAACATCAAATTAGGAGTTTCCTTGGACTTTGCACATATTATAGAAGATTTATCAGGAAATTTGGAGATATTGCCAAGCCTCTAACTCGACTTACAGAAGAAGCAAGTCCTTTCCAATGGGACGAAGACTATCAAACGGCTTTTGAAACCTTGAAGAGGCATTTAACCACGGTGCCGATATTAGGATACACATTACTTGAGGGAGACTTTATTCTTCACACCGACGCAAGCAACGTAGGAATTGGAAGAGTGCTCTCACAGATCCAAGGAGAGCAAGAAAGGGTGCTGGGATATTTCAGTAAAGTCCTCTCCAAACCAGAACGAAACTATTGCGTCACAAGAAGAGAGCTTTTGGTGGTAGTGAAGTCCGTGGAACACTTTTACCAGTATCTCTATGGTAGGAAGTTTTTAATCCGGAGTGATCATGCAGCACTCAAGTGGTTGATGCAGTTCAAGAATCCCGAGGGCCAGATCGCTAGATGGATTGAACGACTTCAAGAGTACGATTTTAACATCGAACATCGAGCTGGTGTGAGTCACCGAAATGCCGACTCACTGTCCAGACGGCCGTCCCAACAGACTGCTCCCACTGTGATAATGTGGAATGTAGGGAAGCTGCAGTTTCAAGAACTACTGTAGTCAACGATGAATGGTCACCCACCAGGATCAGAAAATGATCCTCACCTGAAGATGATCCGGCAATGGAAGGAAGGAAATCGGTGACCTACCTGGCAATAAGTGTCAAAATTTTCACCGAAACTCAAGGTGTATTGGGCTCAGTGAGAATCCCTTGTCCTGGAAGAAGGGCCGTTGAAAAGAGTCCTTGAAAACGATGATGGTTCCGAGATGAGATAGCTAGTTATCCCGAGAACAAGAGTAGCTGAAGTACTAAAGAAGTTACACGACAGTCCATCGGGAGATCATCTGGGAGTGAAGAAAACCCTCCAGCGAATCCGTGAGAGGTTTTATTGGATGATCAGCTCCGATGATGTGAAGGACTGGTGTAAGAAATGTACGAGTAATGGACTACATTGCAAGAGAAATGCACCCATGAAACAGTATAATGTTGGAAGCCCTTTCGAAAGGGTGACTTTAGATATCGCTGCACCATTTCCGACGACAGAAAATGGTGGCAAATACATACTGGTTGTAATGGATTATTTCACAAAGTGGGTGGAAATTTACGCTATCCCGAACCAAGAGGTCACAACTGTCGCGGATGTTTTGGTGAAAGAATTTATCAGCCGATATGGAGTGCCCTTGGAAGTCCACAGTGCCCAGGGAAGAAATTTTGAAAGCCATCTATTCCAAGAGATTTGCGACAAGATGAGTATGAAGAAGACTAGGACAACAACATTACATCCACAGCCAGATGGAATGGTGGAGAGAATGAACAGGACTATTGGGAAATACCTGTTCAAAGTAGTTTCCAGCCATCAGAGAGATTGGGACCAGTATCTTTCCCTATTCGCATTGGCTTATCGATCTGCCGTCAATGTGTCGTCATGTGAAACACCTGCGAAAATCCTGTTTGGAGGTGAAATGAGGCTTCCTTGTGGCCTGGAACTTGGCCGTCGGCCTGGAGAAGATCTAGCAGGTGAAGACTACGTGATCCAATTGAGAAGAAGGCTGGACGATATTCATGAATTACTTCGAACAAATCTTCAAGTTGCCAGCGACAGAATGAAAAGTCGGTACGATACGCAGGCCATAGAAGGCGGTTTTAAAGAAGGGGACAAAGTATGGTTACACAACCCGACGAGGAGAAAAGGATATTCTCCAAAATTATAAAAATCCTGGGAACGTCCATACTTAATCAAGAAAAGGATCAATCATGTTATATATCGCATAAGCAAGATTCCCAACGGAAAACCAAAAGTAGTTCACCAAAATCGACTAGCGCCATTCGAAGGAGACCATGACCTAGAGAAAGGAGTAAATCATATTCGAGATGTGTCTGACCCTACCTTCGATGAATTTATGGGCGCATATGGAGGTTCCTGGAAAGCTAGATATGGAGTCATTTCGGAACAACAAGATTTTTTCACTCTCCCGGAAGATTATTCACTGGCATACAACATCCCCGCCCGTATCAAGAACGCACGAGGGTTTGGCAACCGTCTTTCGAAAGAAGTTCGGGCAATTAGTAAAACTTGAAGACAAGATTCCAGCCCCTGGCAAGACACTGAAACATAATTTGCGGTACGTCTTCTACGTTGTAACTAAAAATTAATTTCAAAATCGATCTACCCACCCCAACGTGTGGGAAGCACTTCGAAACCTCCGAGAGCATGTGTTAGAATCTAGCGTGAAGAAACTGGCTATACCTAAGATAGCGAGTAATCAGTTGGATTGGCGAGTCATCACAGGAACATGGTAGAGGTTATCTCCTAAGATACCGGTGTCCAGATATTAATTTGCAGCTACAACCCCCGTTATCAGTATCCGATGAAGACGGTGCCCTGTTATTTCCATAAGATCGGAAAGTGTAGAAATGGGGCCAGTTGCCGATTCAAACATCCAGTCTCCGCTACACAAAAGTTCCAGGAGGAACTTCCATTTAAGGAGGGGGTAATGTTACGAAACAGCACACTGGTATAGTCCCTGAATCCGCTCTGCCTAAGCCATGTATGAAAATTAAATTTATGGTGGATGCGCAGGGACTCCTTAGAACTGTTTACGATTGTGACTATCTTATCTAGACATTGTTTTTGTGACCAGTCTTATCTAGAAAATGCCAGAGCCAATTGTTTTTGTGTAAGCCGCAATCTAGAATTATCTAGTAAAAAAGGCACTCATATATAAAGGACCGAGCATGGAGAGTTAGTTTCAGTTTTTAAAGTGATCTCGACAAATAACAAGAATACGCCGAAATAGCGAACAGTAAAGTGTTGATATAAATTAATAATTAAGGTTGTGTGTACATAAATTAAATTTAAGTGTATATAAATTAAGTGTTAGTGAGTAGTTTAGTGTTTAAATAAATTTGTAAGTAGCCATACCGTGTGTTTAAAAATTATCCCACCCGTTTACTGTTTAAATAAATAAGAAATACATTTCAATATATAGTGTGCTTAAAAAATAAGATAGTTCGGCGACAAGTGTAACAGTCACTGTCACCCATTTTTAAAAGAATTCCAATCTTTCGATTATAAAAAGTTGCGAAATACACGCAGTGCAGTGAATTGTCACCTGTTTTATAAAGGTAAACCTTTTTTGTGAATTTAAAGGAGATACGGGATAAAATGGTGAACTGCAGTTCGCCGGGAGGCGACTGCAAACTAGTGATCGAGGCGACCACAAAAGTGGCTCAACCAAGGCAGCCCTAAGTGTTAACTTTGAAATCACTGCATGTGAAGAAATTGTGCTTACCGTCATTTATTCCTAATAAAAATGTCCCTCAATTCTCGGGTCTCCTTCCTACGGACTGAATGTGCTGGAGAAAGCGAACTCAATTTATTACCATTCTATAATAGCCAATCCTTATAGACGTCTTTGAGAAACTTATAATAAATGTTTGTTTGGCGGACAAACTTTGTGATATTTTCACGTTGAATTTGTAGAATAAATCTGCTACAATTTGCTACATTGTGAAAACACATCGATATCGAATAGAAAATGAACACAACTTGAAGATAAGCGAAAATGTATGGTCGAAATAAATTTCAATAATATTCCACATTGAAGGGAGTTTTGAATTGAAGTTGTATTGTGTGTGTTGACCCAGTTTAGCGACTTCTGTTAAGCCAGGTCAGGAGGTTTTGGAGCAAAAAATGGCGTCCTACATTCATGATAAAAGAAAAGCTGTCGTATTCGCTCAGAAAAAATGACAATAAAAATTAATATGCGTGAAGAAACTATTCAGACATTAATTTAGAAATGGTCTATCAATTGCATTTGTCATAACAAAAATATCAACAAAACCAGTGTAATATGGATATGACAAGATACAGAATAGGTATTAAAAATAGATAGCACATGGGTCAATAAGTCCAACATAGACTTCTTCCATAGATGTATGGTTTTCTAAACATTAGTTGTCTTGGTTATAAATCAATTTGTATGTAATGATGCTTCGTATCTGAATGAAAATTTGGAAAGGTTCTAGTGGAAGCTAATAAAAAAATATAATTACTAGTTCCACTCTTTTATTTTTTTGCCAACGTTTCGGTGCAATTTGTTACCTTCTTCAGGGCTACAAAAACAATACCGAAGAATAAAAATATAGTTTTCCAATAAATTGGAAATTACAAATGACAATTAAAATAGAAAACAAAGATAAATTGAACCAATCAATCAATTTATATTTTGCCCCAACATATACTTTGGTTGCGGCTATAACCTAATCATTGGAGGATCATTGGAAATACTCTATCGGTTTTCATCTCAAGGTGTGAGAGTATCGTTTATAGCTAGTCAGTAACCGGCTTAACGAATATCTCGGTTTGTAGGGACTGTAGTTACTATGGCGCGTCAATACCACACCAGAATTATACTATCAGTTGAAGTGATCGTTTACAGCCAGTCAATACCCGGCTCAACGACGCTACCCTACGAAGATACTGTAGAGTTTTCGGTGCGTCAATACCACACCGAAATTCTTCTAACAGTTTGAACAATCGTTCTCGTTTCCGTCAATACCAGAAACCAACGGTCGTTCTAATGAATGATGTATAAAATCGGATCAATACTCCGACTTAGTACAACACTCGGCGGTGGATAGTGTAAAGCGTTTAAGGTTAAAGTCAGTACCTTCGACCTACGCTTCGCACTGGAGGCGGCTGAACTTGGAGGAGCAGGAGTCCGTAATCCAAGTCGCTCTATCGTCTGTCGGTTTGCATTTTATACACATCGTAGAGGTGGTGGTGGAAGTCTCCTTCCCTTCTACTGTCGATTCTTCGTGCGCATCTTGGCGTGGGGGACTTGCTGTTCTGGTGGGGTACCGCGTCATCAGGGTGCTAACTGGTTTCTTGAATCGATATTTATAGTAATGAATTTATATCATTGCAACAGTTCATTTGTTCTTGCAATTTATATATTTTTTGAGCTATTCGTAATATTTGGCCCTTCGAGACGGATGAACTAGTGTATTTTTGGAATTTAATTTTCTTTCAAAGGTCCTTCTATCTAATAACTACTTCAAACTTTGTTATATCTTCATATTGCAAGATAATAATCATTTTAACATAGATATGCAATATACAATTAAATTTTACTTTTAAAAGTAATCTAAACAAACGAAAGAAGTGGACATATCTTATCGCTTGGTTTTTGCGGAGCACTATGGGTTTTAGCTATAAACACGTTTTATTTCACATTGTAGATACACAAATTGAAATTAATTAATTATTTCGCCAGCAAATTAATAGTAACGCAAAAATGTTAGATTCTAGATTTCGATATCCTGTTAATCAGAACGCATTTGTTTTTTGTTTGAATATTTCGATATCCTGTTAATCAGATAGCTTTTGTTTTTTGTTTCTTTCTCTATAAAATATCTGAACAGGCCGCAGTTAATTTGCATTCAGTTATTTTGGATATAAAATTAACACATTCACTTTTAATCGCATTATTTGATGAAAAAAAAATGGATAAACTCACTAAATAATACAAATATTACCGCAACAGTTGCATCAATGATGTACACATATTATGGAATTTAGCTAATCGCGCCAAAGTTGATAGGTCTCTACGAAATTTGCTGAAATGTAGATCTCGCGAACTAGATGAACATAAAACAGAATTTATTGAACAACATAACAGTATCAGAAGTGTATTCTTAAGTTAACCGGAAGAAAATGTGGATGACGAAGAAGTCATTAGAAAAGGTTTTCTTGATGAATATTATCATATCAAATCCACTGTCGAAGAATTGTGTAATGATCATAACACAACGCGTCAATCGTTCGGTGAGGTGCTTGTACCTCTCGGTGTTTGTAATACCCCCAACCCTCGCTTACCCAAAATTATTATTTCAAAATTGGGGATTATAAAGAATTTTCCGCATTTATGGATTTGTATGATGCTAGTATATAACAATTCGACAATGTTGAAAAGTTTAATTATCTCAAAACTTCTTTAGACGGTGCAGCCCTCTCGCTTATTCGACATGTTAAAATGACCAATGATAATTACGTCACCGCGTACGATACAATTGTAAAGAGATACTCAAACAAATGGCTAATGGCAAAGGCTCATTAGGAGGATTCGAACTGCGTAAGTGGTGCTCTTAATCACTCTTCTCTTTTGAACCCATTACCACCTAGTTTTATTAATCCAAATTCTCTCTTTTTTTATTCAGATGCTTGTTCTTCAGCTTTGAAAATCCTAGGTTTGCAGTGGAATCCAATTATCGACTCATTCACATTTTCTGTTCAAACCCAAAGAAATGAAGTCTGCACTAAACGTTCGTTACTATCTGAGCTAACTCGAGTATACAATCCTTTAGGATTTTAACGCTTCTGATATTTCTTACCAAATATTTGATTCAAAAACTTTGAATGTTGGATTTAAATTGAGATGAAGATGTCCCTTCTGATATTGCTCATGTTTGGTCACAATACCGAGAGGATGTACCTCTACTTGAACACCTACATATCCCTCGAAAAGTTCTTTCGGCAGATGTCGTTCAATATGAATTACATAGATTCTGTGATTCCAGTGAAAGCGACTTCGCTGCTGTAAGTTATCTTCGTAGTGTTAGTAGTTATAGTAAAATTAACGTCAATTTTTGTGTGGCAAATCACGGGTTGCCCCTACTAAAAAAATTACCATTCCTCGTTTGGAACTATGCGCTGTAGTTTTGCTGTCAAAATTAATTGCTTATATGATAAAGACACTTCCTCAAATTTTATTACATAACATTTACGCTTGGTATAATTCCCAAGTAACTTTACATTGGGTTCAGAGTTCACCGCTTAAATATAAAACTTTTGTCGCTAAATGGATCGCTTATATTCAATACAAACTTTCTTCAGATTCCTGGCATTATGTTAGTACGCAAGATAATCCAACTGATGTTGCCCTTCCTTCAGAGCTAGTTTAATTAAATTCTTGGTTTCAGGGCCCTTCCTTTCTTTATGAGTTTAACTCTTCTAATGCCGCACCTACGATTGATAATTATATGCTTCCGTCCGAAGAAGAGCGTCACATTACTGTTTTTGCTGTGTATACGGATCACAATTTTTAGATACTTTGCTGAGTCATATTCTCCATTAAGTAAAGACCAACTCTCCATTAAGTAAAATTCAACAGATCCTAGGTTATATTTTAAGATTTATTCACATCTCCCATCCTGCTGATAAACGCTTTGGAATGTTAAGCTCTTCAGAGCGTTCCAATGTCTTATCGTTTATTAAACAATTATCAAGAAAAGACTTTTTTATATTTTGGTACAATGATTTATTTAGCAGAGCGCTTTCAGTTTAATAACAAACCATCCTCAGTGCCCCCTGTAAGAGTGAGAAAATTGATCTTACAATCTCGATATGAAATACAAGGTTTTTAAAGGCATAAAGCCAATTAAATACATTTTACTTACATAGTCAGGGTGTACAACAAATCATCACATTTAGAAGCAACATACACGAATTAAAATACAATGCTTAGCACACAGTCAGCATCCAATAAAACAATAATAATAAAAACAACACCTTCAACCCATTGTCCAATGGATAAATCCCTGAAATAGGGAAGAAATTTTTAACTCAATGAGTCAGCTGTTTGACATACGACAACTGCAAATGATACTGAACAATGTTCGAAGGTGAGAACTAGTAGGTTGACCAACAACAACCGGCGCTTCGGTGACGTCATCAGAACCATAGAAACAGAAGTTGACTAAAGCTTCAAAGATAAACAAATTTCATTAGCAATTTTCGTTCGGATGACCCCCCAGAGAAACAAACATGTGTTGGTCTGAATGACTGGAAATAGTCCAGGGTTTAAACCATATATGTTGGTGATCTGTGATATTATCTTATGATAAAGATATAGTCCCGCAAGAAAAAGAAAAGTAACATTGAAGAAAACGTAACACTATCAGATAAGAGATTGACGCCCGTACACCATCCCACCCCGGAATCCTAATCAGGGAAGCGACCTGAAAGTCTCCGAAGGCAAAACAATTACTCCTCGAGGCATTTACTCCGACAAGCTTCGGATTACAATCCCTCAGCAACAAACCGGACGATCCCCTGGAAGAGGCCCCAAATAGGAGAGGCGCTTGTCGGAGTAAATGCCTCGAGGAGTAATTGTTTTGCCTTCGGAGACTTTCAGGTCGCTTCCCTGATTAGGATTCCGGGGTGGGATGGTGTACGGGCGTCAATCTCTTATCTGATAGTGTTACGTTTTCTTCAATGTTACTTTTCTTTTTCTTGCGGGACTATATCTTTATCATAAGATAATATCACAGATCACCAACATATATGGTTTAAACCCTGGATTATTTCCAGTCATTCAGACCAACACATGTTTGTTTCTCTGGGGGGTCATCCGAACGAAAATTGCTAATGAAATTTGTTTATCTTTGAAGCTTTAGTCAACTTCTGTTTCTATGGTTCTGATGACGTCACCGAAGCGCCGGTTGTTGTTGGTCAACCTACTAGTTCTCACCTTCGAACATTGTTCAGTATCATTTGCAGTTGTCGTATGTCAAACAGCTGACTCATTGAGTTAAAAATTTCTTCCCTATTTCAGGGATTTATCCATTGGACAATGGGTTGAAGGTGTTGTTTTTATTATTATTGTTTTATTGGATGCTGACTGTGTGCTAAGCATTGTATTTTAATTCGTGTATGTTGCTTCTAAATGTGATGATTTGTTGTACACCCTGACTATGTAAGTAAAATGTATTTAATTGGCTTTATGCCTTTAAAAACCTTGTATTTCATATCGAGATTGTAAGATCAATTTTCTCACTCTTACAGGGGGCACTGAGGATGGTTTGTTATTAAACTGAAAGCGCTCTGCTAAATAAATCATTGTACCAAAATATAAAAAAGTCTTTTCTTGATAATTGTTTTTTCTCTGGTACACTCAGCTGACTTCACTCATTTATCGTTTATTGTTAAGAGGACACAAATGATAGCTTTCGAAGACGAACTTCCTCGGAAAAGGTTTTAGAAACCAATCCGAAAATTGAATGTTTTCCTGGATGAGAAAGGCACGATCCGTGTAGGTGGAAGATTAAAATATTCATCTTTGTCTTATGATCATAAGCACCCTTACTTATTACCATGCCGTAGTCGCTTCACCTCATTATTAATTGATTTTTTTCACAAAAGATATTTACACGCTGGTTTCTGTACCACGCAATTTTTAATGTCACAACACTTTTGGATACTGTCTCCAAAACTAGCTATTAACGCTGTCCTGAGTAAATGTCTCGTTTGCTGGAAAACGTCTGCCGCCCCCTTTCAACCTGTTATGGGAAACCTGCCAAAAATTCGGTTATCTACTCCTAAACCCTTTTCCCAAGTCGGAGTTGATTATGGAGGGCCTTTTTTCATACCATCTATTCGACACCGTGATGTCCTCTCACATACAGATTACCTCCGATTTATATTACGGCAACGGCAGGAATTTTGGTTCTGCCAATAAGGAACTATTGAAATATTCACAAGAAGCCACACGTTCTGAAAATATTCGTATCCATTTCAATCCTCCCTCTGGAGCCCATTCCGGTGTTCTCTAGGAAGCAGGATTAAAATATGTCAAAACCCACCATACTCGCGTCGTTGGGGAACAAATTTTAACGTATGAAGAATTTTATACCGTGTTGACATTATTTGAGTCTATTTTGAACTCGCGTCCTATTACTCAATTAAGTACCGATATAGAAGAAGGCAGAGTGACAGATAGTATACGTCTATGGATCTAGCAGAAGATCTCTATGAAGACTGGTCTGACTTTATTTGGTATTCTCCAAGAGAAGAATGGCAAACATATTCCAGAAGAACTTAAGAAAACAGAAGGAAGGCGTATTTACACAAATATTTTTGCATTTTCCGATCCGAAGTCCGAAAACTCCCCAGTTACATTACTTTATTACGTATATTGCGTGAGAAGCCTAGAAAGATACTTTTGTTATTATCAACCCAGCATTCTGATAAT
Source organism: Galeruca laticollis (assembly GCA_963921935.1). Taxonomy (NCBI): domain Eukaryota; kingdom Metazoa; phylum Arthropoda; class Insecta; order Coleoptera; family Chrysomelidae; genus Galeruca; species Galeruca laticollis. The sequence continues at coordinate 172,564,889 of OY998180.1, forward strand.
GTTATTAGGGGTGGATCTAAAAATAAATCTGATATCAACATAGATCAGATGGCTAATAATTTTAAGTGTATATAATTTACAGTTGAATTATTGGATCTTTACCCGTGCGTCATTAATATCTGATAACATAACCGACAAATGTCAAATTATTTGTTCTGTCCTCCACTATTAATAGAAAGAGATGCCACTTAATAATTATAGTTGGTCCGGTGAATATTTTCCCATGCGTCATTATTATCTGATAACATAACCGACAAATGTCAAATTATTTTGGTCTGTTCTTCACTATTGATAGAAAGAGATACGACTTAAAAATTATGTCGGTTATGTTATCAGATACTAATGACGTCAAGGTAAAGGTCCATATCAGGGTAAAGATCAATAATTTTAAGTGTAAAGTATTACTAAGTACTTTAAGACGATAACAATTAGTTGTAGTGTATTTGAGTAATTACAACAATCATCTGTTGAAGAAATAAGCGATCATTTTAATTTCGTGTTTTTATTTTTCAAATCCAAAATTATCAAAACATTTATTCTCACAAATCCATTGAAAATTTTTATAAAAGAATATAGACGATTGTAAATATAATTCAAAGATCTTTTAAAAAGAGGTATCACTCTATCCCCCTTGCAATTTAAGTTTTTAAAAGGGGTGACTGTGTAGGGTAGAGGGGTGATGTTACGTATACAAGTATTGCGGTGAAATGTGTCCTTGAAATCAAGGTCGACGTGTTTCACTCTCTTAGAAAGTTGTTACCTCTGGTCGATTTTTTATTTTTAATCCATTTTGTCAAGTTTTTGGCAATATCACAAATGACATTACTTTCCTCAAAACAAAAGTTCCCCCACCAATGTCCTATTTTACTTAGAAAAAGTAGACAATATTTATTTCGAGATTCGATAGGAATTGTTAACTCGTTGAAGACTCGTCGTGACCTTTTTTGATTTATGTGTTCAGAAGCCGGCCGGAATTGTAGATATTTTTAAGTTCATGTTAAGCGAGTGTTGCAGATCAAACTCCAACCATGAGCTCAACCTATTTTTTTTAATACAATTATTATTAGTCTCATTAAACCTCAAATTACAGTCTGTTATTTCTCTCCTAAATATATCTGAGCAAATGGATCATTTGGTCCTTCGTAGCCGCATGTAGCTTGCATTTTGTTTTTTAATGACTTAATTATTAATTGTATTTTTATGTCATTATTCCTAATTGTGTTTTTTTAAAGCTAAATTTTAATATTCTTTTTGATAGCGCAGTCGCAATATGCATGTCAACTAAATACACATCGCATTCCACATTTTTGCTATTCCTTTCTTTGTGTGTTTCCATTCTCACTGGTGTCACAACTCGAAATTGTCATTCGTTCGTAGCATTTGCCGGCACCATTTGATTATAAACATACAATCGCTCCTTTTCTCCGTATTCTAGGGTAAGACTCGCTAAGATATATTTAGTTGATAAGCTCGACCTATTTTTTTTAATAAAATTATTATTACTCGCATTAAACCCCAAATTACAGTCCACTTTTTCTCTCTTAAATTTATCTGAGCAAATCGATCCTCCTCCCTTTTACTTATTTAATGAAATAAAAAAATAATGTTTCCAGAAGAAAGTACCATTATATACCAGCGTGGGAAATATACAAATTTTTGTGAAATTTAAAAATTTCACTTCACTAACACGGCAGCGGTTACATAATTACTTTAAAATTGGATATTCAATTCACAAGAATTGAAATATGATTTTAGTTTGGTTCTAGCATGTACAATTTTCCCGGAATATGGAAAATAACTACTCAGTTTTACTACTACTACATAGCATTACCTTGAATATATTTTGAAAGTTTGTGGGCGTTTCTCATGGTCATTAGATCTCTTTGTTTCGCAAAAAATTATGGACACCTTTAAAAAATCTAAGCGTCCCATTTACCAGGATACATGTTTCCAATTCAAATTTATCTTTGCTCATCAATTCAATTCCCTTATTTTAAGTCCAACAAATATTCCTCAATTTAATTCAAAATCTAATTAAAAGTTAAATTTAATATCCAAACATTTCGGTAGAGCTTTCACAAACTTTTCAATAGATCCCATTTTATATGAAAAATGGATAGCAGTTTTTAACGAGGAGTGATACTTGTTTTTCCTTGCCCGGATAGAAGTTTGGGGTGATCATTGTATCGTATTCTAATGATTCTATTATTCCATTTACAAAGAGTCCTCGATATCGGATGTATCCAGACGCAATAGCAATAAAATATAATCCCTTCCACCTTGCTTTCAAAATATGGTCCGCAAATTTTCTTTCTATGTTTCTATATAAATTAAATGTGGTATTAGCAGGCGCTAGCACTTTTCCTCCTTGAACGTTCTATGCTACAACACATTTTTTATTGGATTGACATTATCACACAATTTTATGGATTGCCATTTTCGCATCTAACATTAATTGTAGTCAATAATAGATTTATTTAGTAAAAATCACCGCTACAGGCAAATATATCTTGGTTGATTCTTTCCATCGTATCCAACATAAAAGGTCTAGTCTCCATTTTTTAGTCCACCGATTGATTAATTTTCCACTTAATATTGAAAGATACAAGAAAAAGAATTTGATTGAGGATATAGCTATTCTTAAGGGTTATGATTAGAAAATAGTAGATAAATAAGTAGGTTTTCCCGCCGGACTGATTTTCCGCGAGAAGAGTTGCATTGATGCTTAAAATTTAGTAATTTATCTTCGGTCTCTAAAGACGATAACTTGGTTATCCAAACGCGCGTCAGACAGTGTAATTGTGAGTGTTGGTGTAGTGTTATAAATAGTTTATTGTATGAATATCACCAACGGCTCCAGAAATTTGAAATTAGATAATAGACAGTAGAAAATCATATCAGTCAATCACAAATATTGAATGCTACTCTCTAAATAAGTATGAGAAAAATTTGTAAAAGTGTGTCAACCGATAAAGATAAGTATTGCCATGAAAAGACTACTTACAAAAATTTCATGAATATAGACGTTCTAACAAAAATCGTTTGATAAGACTTGGACAACAGGTTTTTAATAATAGATGATTAACTTGAAAGGACTTTCTAGTAAAGAACGATATCTCATTTTGAAGTATGTACATAGAAAGTAGAAATAGGACCTCGCATGTTACTGAATAGTGATTATTACCTCTACACTGATTCTCATACGGCATACAATATCGGCATCGCAGATTGGTTGAAATGTGATGTGATTAAAAGTTCCAATCATCGGCCTAAAGTGAGAAATACTGCCATAAAAGAAATATTGTAGGAGTTATATTAAAGAAGGAACTAGAATCAAAGGAATTATTCTTTTGAATAATATTTGTTCTGATAAAGATAGATAGTTAGATAGATACTATTTTGTATATGAGGGATGACACCTATTTATTAACCTTGGTTAAAAAAGTAATTCTGAAAACGCTTTATGAAAAGCAGATAATATAATGTTAATCCGAAGTTCGTTATTACTGGAAACATTAAACATTTAATTTATTATGTTGATGATACACGCTAGGCTACAAATATTTTTCACATCAATTCCAATAATTAATTGAGACATAAAAGAGACTTATTTTCACATATGCATCAAGAATCTACTGCACACTTTGAAGCAGTATTCCTACATATAAAATAGTTCAATGATTAGGGTGGCCTTATACAAATATCACCCTCAATTGAATTTATCAATACAAATTACACCAGCATATATATATATATATATATATATATATATATATATATATATATATTATAATGGATTGTTAATGTTGTATACTTTGCCGACAATACCACTATAATTGTTATATTATCAATTTAATATATTCAACTCTAGTATAGCTAGCTCAGTAATGAAGTAAAGAAAATTTTTTATGTATTTATATATTTATGTGGGATCTGGAAGTGATTTTAACTCTATATCTACAATATTTTACATATATATGAATCATTCAAATAACTGATATTATATTTTTTATATTATTGGTGCGCCTATGTATAGAAACTTTCAATATAGCAATCGATTTTGTCTCACAATTAATATAGATGGAAATTATCAGTAGAATAATCGATTCCAACTGTCACTCATATCAGCAGTTGAAGTAATATTTATCTGAACATAAACAATAGTTTCAAGAATACCTTTAATACAACAACTATATTATATTGATCAAGAATTATGTATTACAAATTTGAAGTAAGTGATGAACTATCTTAAATACTAATATAATATTGAAATGTCAAACAATAAAATATTTGTTAAATATAAATGGTAAGTACTGAAGTCTATGTTATTACCTTTCTTTTTTTTTATTATAAATGTACATCCCTAACCCGAATGTTGGTACCAACAAAGATAAAAAAAAACACTAACCTCTCAACCACTAATATTCCTTTCTTGAAATTCTGTCTGTTAACAAACCATGTCATGCATACATATGTCGTCCAGATGGAGATGTTTTTTTTACTAGATTTCTTGTTACAGGTAACACGTGTTTGTAATTTCTATTATTCTCCAGCTTCGAATTCCCAATCAATGCTTAATATCTTATTCAGGTACTTTACATTACGATTCCGTACCACATCAACTAATTATTCAATTTGAAATGACTCTTTCATTTGTACCATAGCCTCCAATAACATGTATTTTTTATATATTGTATATATCTTCGTAGAAATTATGATTTTAATATCCTTATACTAGCTATTTCGAATTAATATATGGAATAACTCACTTCTTTGTACAATAACTTAATTCTCTCTTTTTAAATTCTTCAACCATTTAAGTTTTCTAATCTCCGACTTCCATCATTATTCAAAAATCAACAACCCACCCGCCTTTTTTTATTTTTCGTTGCTATCCGAAATCATAAATATCTTGATTTCAGATTCATTTTCTAATTCCTAATATATAATTACAAACCATAAAATTCACATCTTTCTTGACTCAATAAATATAGATTTCTATGGTTCTGCTTCTTTTTCAATTTATAACCTTATTCCAGTCAATTGATAAAATGATTTTATGACATTTCTGACATTATTTGATATATATAACCAAAACTCTCTAAATGTTAAATAATTAAGTTATTACATGTTTATTTATTGTAACTATTATTAATGTTCAATGAATATTTTTAGAATATGGATTACATGTTTCTTTTAATTAAGGAATTTTGATTTATAACTTGTTATTTATTACTTACAATGGATTGTCGATATGCTTCTTAAATGAACTACTGTGTTTAAAGGTAAGTTTTATCCTTTTTATTCAAATTTCTTATTACTATTGCTCATATATTGTATTCCATTATGAATAGATTGCTTCATCAATAAATTCTTTTGGTATCATATTAAAGATATTGAATCAAATGTTCCAAACTTCAATATATTTGTGAGAGTGAGAATTTCAATTATACTTCCATCTAAGTAGTGAAGAACTATCTCTTCTATATATATATATTTTTTTACTTTTATAAGGTAATAGATATTATGTATCCTGATCAAAATAGGTGCTAATAATTCTCTAACACTTAACAGATGATGTATATATGCTCCAGAATATTTTGTACATGTAAGACATATACAGTTTTTTTAAATACTGCATTAAATCTTCTGTATATTGGAAATATTTTCATTAACCGATACTGGTTTATATAATTCTGTGTAGTATGCTGATATGAGTTATATTATTTTAGTTTCTGTGTTCTTGAATTATGTTCAATATATATAAATAAATATATATATATATATATATATATATATATATATTTATATATATATATAAAAGAAGATGTAGGAATATCGCGTGATATGTTAACAACAACAATGAAGAGATTCATGGGTAATTCACGCTAAAAAAGGGCTACTGAAACAGAGTGGTAACCGCGGACATGCATGTTTCTGGCTCATTTGCCTGTTCAGCACGGTATAACCAAATAAGGATGTGAAATTTGGAAGCAAATATGTTAATCGACACATGGGAAAACACAAAACAACGGATTTCAGCAGGGAAACCAAACGCTCATTTGTGCCTTCAATTGGAAGATCCCGAGTTTTCAGGACAACAACCAAGATGGACACGGAGGCGCATATAGTCCCCCGCTATTTGGTTATACCGTACTGAAGAGGCAAATGAGCCAGAAACACTCAGTTTCAGTAGCCCTTTTTTTGCGTGAATTACCCATGAATCTCTTTGTTATTGTTGTTAACATATCACGTGATATTCCTACATCTTCTTTGTTATTTACTATGGGTCGGAAGGTTTATGGCATGTGTTGTTTATAGCACCAAAAACTAATGAAATGAATTGTTGTAAATAAGCATTATTCTTTTTTTTAACTATATATATATATATATATATATATATATATATATATACACGTGACATATGAACAATAAGCAACGAATAGATTAGTGGGTATTGCACTATTCGTACATCTTGTTGTTATTTCATTGATCTGGGTCGGAAGTTTCAGACGGGAGTGTTATATGCACCTCCGTGTCTATGTTGGTTGTTGTCTCGAATATTCGAGATCTTCTAATATTACCTCATGTTTCATTCAACACCTTTGCTCCCATGTTTCACATCTTTTCTTGGTTGTACCGTACCGATGACGGCTAATGAGGCAGAAACATGCATGTCTGCGGTTACCACTCTTTTCAGTAGCCCCTTCTTCTATTTGCGTGCAATACCCACTAATATATTCGTTGCTTATTGTTCATATGTCACGCACTATTCGTACATCTTATATACATGTATATATATATATATATATATATATATATATAAAGGATAAATATTAATTATGATAAAAAACAAGTAATCTATAGCGAAACCAATTCTTATTAAGTTCACTGTCCAAGCAAATATGCGAGAAATAATAAATATGTACCTGTCAAGAAAATTTACTTTTATGTGATGCCTAAAATAATGAGAAAAAGGTAATAATTCATATTGTTTTTATGTAATTTGATTTTGTAAATTTTATCATAATTTTAACTTATACATGTAACAATTTTAGATTATTATATTAACCAGAAGATGACTTCATAAGTCAAAACGTACGTCGTTAATAAATGTTTTTTAAGTATATTTGACCTTTAATCCAATATATAACTTAAGCGGTCAAAAAAACAATTAATTTAGATATAAAAGTTAAAACAAAGTCGTCAAAAGCTTGACACGTCGACTTTATTTTTCAGTTGCACATTTTTTGCTGTACTCATATTTTTTATGACGTCAGCACTGTTCGAGTTATGATGTCATTATCATTTTTTAAATGGGAATACCCTGTTTTGATAATACCATCAAAAAGAAGGCATTTTTCTGTGAAGTAAAAGGTATTTCATTCATAATAATGTAACTTATAAAAATATAAACAGGACTAAATAAACCTACGTGAGTATTAAATTAAATGATAAAATTGCAAATTACTTCCCTCTTGACAATATGCAAGACGATGTTGAGACTTTTGCAAAACATTGTTAAGGTTAACAGCATTACTTAAATTATTTCCGATCCTAATTCTCTCTTCTAGTTTATCAACATTATTAGGTATGTTAACTTTTCACTCAAGGTACCAACTCAAAAAAATCTAATGGGGGTAGATCAGGAGATATAGCTGGCCACTCTACATGAGTCAATCTATCTATTGGGAAAATATTATTTTGTTATTCAAGTACATGTCGTGAGTAATGCTCCATATTGATGGTACCATAGTGATTTGTCCAGTAGCATAATAGACGTATTGGCAGACGAGGATTCTTAGAGTTGCCAGCAAGATCTCCTGATCTATCCTCATCATATTTATTGTGTGGTTACCTTAAGTCAAAAGTTTACCCAGAATATTGTTTTGCAAGAGGTTCAAACATTACCTTGCATATTGTCAAGAGGCAAATAATTTGCAATTCGATCATCTAATTTAATAGTTTCTAGGTTTATTTAGTTCTGTTTACATTTTTATAAATAACGTTATTATGATTGAAATATCTTCTAGTTGTCTAACATACGGTTAGGTAGCATAAAAAAATAAACGGTTTTAAGGATCAAACTAACTTTTCCGCATATATAACACGCCCTGACCAATGAAATTCGTCACTTGTATACACTTCGGAGGCTCTATCGTGCTAACGAACTGAAATTCCTCCAAAAATGAACAAAAATAAACGGTTTTAAAGATTAAAACTAACTTTTCCGCATCTGTGGCTCTGAATAGTATTTTATCATAAAATTGTCACTTGTGTACACTTCGGGGAGTGTATCGGGCTAACAAACCGAAATTTCTCCAAAAATAACCAGAAATATAGTATATCTGGATTTATAGGACCCGCTGTACTCACTCTAGTCAGCTGAAAATCAATATGGTACATCTGTGAGACACCTTGAACAATATTCAATCATAAAATTGGTCACTTGAATACTCTCTGGAGGCCGTATCTTGCTAACAAACTGAAAATTCCCCAAAAATGACAAACATTTGTTACTCGAAGTAGCATAAAACCCGTTGTACCGGCTCTGATGAGCTAAAAATCAATAGAGTTCATCTGTGAGATGGCCTGAATAATATTCAATCATGAAATTGGTGACTTGTTGAACTACGAAGGCTGTATCGTGCTAACAAACTGGAATTTCTCAAAAAATGACTAAAATGTACTTCTAGTACCATAGCACCCGTTGTGCTGGCTCTGGTGGGCTGAAAATCAATAGGGTTCATCTGTGACATGTCCTTAACAATATTCAATCATAAAATTGACGACTTGTTGCACACCGGAGGCTGTATAGTGCTAACAAGACATGTAACGAAAAGTGGCCGACGACAACGACGACGACGACGACGACATACACACAGGATTTTTTTTCTAAAAACCGTTTTTTTTGGTTATTGTTGATGGAAAACGTAAAAATAAATCAAATATTTTTTACACAATTTCAACTTTTTTGTGGGTAAACCAATACTTTTCTCGCATATTAGATAGGTTGGGCGGAAAAGTAATATAAAATATCTGGATTTATAGGACACGTTGTACTGGCTCTGGTAAGCTCAAAATCAATAAAGTTTATCTGTACGACATCCTGAATAATAGCTAATCATAAAATTGTTCACTTGTATACACTCCGGAGGCTGTATCGTGCTAACAAACTGAAATTTCTCCAAAAATGACAAAAATATCGTACTTAAAGTACTATAGCACCTGTTGTACTGGCTCTGGTGAGCTGAAAACTAATAGGATTCATCTGTAAGATGTCCTGAATAATATTCAATCATAAAATTGGTGACTTGTTGAACTCCGGAGGCTGTATCGTGCTAACAAACTGGAATTTCTCAAAAAATTACTAAAATGTCGTACGTTTTGCTGGCTCTGGTGAGCTGAAAATCGATAGGGTTCATCTGTGACATGTCCTTAACAATATTCAATCATAAAATTGGCGACTTGTTGCACAACGGAGGCTGTATCGTGCTAAAAAGACATGTAACGAAAAGTGGCCGACGACAACGACGACGACGACGACGACGACGACGACATACACACAGGATTTTTTTTCGAAAAATTCGTTTTTTTGGGTTGCTGTTGATGGAAAACGTAAAAATAACTCAAACATTTTTTTCAAAATTTTAACTTTTTTGTGGGTAAACCAATACTTTTCTCGCATATTAGATAGGTTGGGCGGAAAAGTAATATAGTATATCTGGATTTATAGGACACGTTGTACTGGCTCTGGTAAGCTCAAAATCAATAAAGTTTATCTGTACGACATCCTGAATAATAGCTAATCATAAAATTGGTCACTTGTGTACACTCCGGAGTCTGTATCGTGCTAACAACCCGAAATTTCTCCAAAAATGACCAAAAATGAGGTACTTCAAGTACCATAGCACCCGTTATATTGGCTCTAGTGAGCTGAAGATAATACGGTTCATCTACTAGACACCCTGAACAATATTCAATTATAAAATTTGTCACTTGTATATACTCCGGAGGCTGTATCGTGCTAACAAAGGGATATTTTCCCAAAAATAACAAAAATGTGGTACTTTAAGTACCATAGCACCCGTTCTACTGGCTTTAGTGAGCTACAAATCAATAGGGATTATCTATTAGATGCCCTGAATAATATACAATCATAAAATTGGTCACTTGTATACACTCCGGAGACTGTATCGTGCTAACAACCCGAAATCTCTCCAAAAATGACCAGAAATGAGGTACTTTAAGTACGATTGCACCCGTTGCACTGGTTCTAGTGAGCTACAAATCAATAGGGATCATCTATTAGATGCCCTGAATGATAAATTAGCATAAAATTAGTCACTTGTATGCTAACAAACCGAAATTTTTCTAAAAATAACAAAAATGTAGTACTGTGAGTACCATAGCACCCGTTGTACTGGCTCTGGTAATCTGAATATCAATAGGGTTCATCTGTGAAAGGTTCTGAACTATATTCAATCATAAAACTTGTGACTTTTTGCACTCCGCGGTGGCTGTATCGTGCTAACAAACATAAATTTCTCCAAAAATAACAGAAATGTCGTACTTCAAGTACCATAGAACCCGTTGTACTGGCTATGATGAGCTGAAAATCAATAAGGTTCATATGTGAAATGTACTGAACAATTGAACAATATTCAATCATAAAATTGGTGACTTATTGCACTCCGGAGGCTGTATCGTGCTAACAAGACCATATTACGAAAAGTGGCTGACGACGACGACATACACACACGATTTTTTTTCTAAAAACCGTTTTTTTGAGTTGTTTTTACTTAACAACGTGAAAATAATCTAAAAATGTTTCCAATATTCCAACTTTTTTTGGGTTAAACCTATACTTTTCTCGCATATTAGATACATTGGGGGGAAAAGTAAAAATATGACATCCGTATACAGAAAAATGCGTTCTTTTTGATGGTACCATGAATATAGGGTATTACCATTTAAAAAAATTATAATGACGTTATAACTTGAATAGTGATCATCAAACATATGAGTACACCAAAAAATGCGCAACTGAATAATAAAATGGATGTCTGAGCTTTTTACTCAATACTCAATGGCCAAATCAAGCTTTTAACGCATCTGTTCCCACTTTTACGTGCTCACTATATATACGGGTGGCCGGACGCAAACGAAACAGAGCCTTCATTATCATACCCAGTTTTTTTAGCTGCTTTTCTGGAAAAACCCGAGCCGAAAGATGTTAGGAGTCAAATCTTCATATTGCGACGATATAGGGGGTCTCAGGTTAAATTAAGTTACCACTCTCTCTTAACAAGAAACTTAACGTATATTTAAGGATCGTAACAAACGATACAATTTCGAATTGACAAAATCTGCCTAAAAAATAGATTGAGCCCCATGGAACACAACTTCAATATATCCCCGACAATATTATATACACTACCAGATTGATAACGCTTGCATAAAACCAATTATTATTAAATTACTAATTTTCCAGCAACTATGGACACACTCGAAACTCGATAATATTAGGCACTGAAAATATAATATAAAATCAACTCATCGATACTTCATAAAAATTATAATGAACCCCGTACTTACACTAACATTCTGCCAGGGCACGTCTTCTCTTCTCAAAGGGGCACTTCATCTTCAATCACGCTGAACACCCCTTAGGTAAGCTTTACTGGATTCACTCGACTATTCGCGGTTTCGTCTCAGGACCAACTCCCCGAAAATATATTTTTCGAACCAAGAAAGTGTTATCTCGAAAAATGCTGCATTTTTCTTTGTTAGTAATTACCAAAACATATTTTAAAACATTGACCTACATTTGCAAAGCCTACCATATACTGGGTGTTATTTCTGAACGTGACAATATTAGGGACAACTTGATACAGCCAGAGACAACATGTGGATAATGGTAGAAGCAAGGAGCAGCAAGGACATACAGGAAAGACAATAGGATTGAAAAATAGCCAGGCCATCGGTACTTTGTATATATGTCGGCGTCAATCAGTGAAATCCGTCATTCCCTGAAATGCCTAGTCATTTCACGTATTGTCGGCAAACAGCGTAACTCAACTTTTGGTACACCGTTTGCCTAATAGTCTCAGGCATTCCCTGAAATGACGGAATTATTTCACTCAAATGCTGTAACTAGCTGAATGATTTAAGCTACCCTGTGTGCCGGGTTTTGTCAATCATTGTAATTAGAACAGTGTTGCCAGTAGTGCATGAAAACTCATTAAATATTAAATTGTAAACATAGACTCATTTATTATCAGTATGTATTATTACGCTACGTTACAACACATCAAATTTTGCATGTCAGAATGATCTCTATCAATTTTGTGTTTTTAAATGAAACTCAAGGTCTCTAGTTAATTCCACAATATAATACAAGTTATTGAAAATTCTAGAAAATTGACAATTGTTTCGATCATATTCCACGAAGTAAGGGTCGAGACAGTCAATTTCTATCAATTTTATCAATAGGTAAAAGAACGCACGAACCTATACATATTGGTGGAAGTTTCATGGCCGCATTCTAAGCATTTTTTCTGCCTATTTCTTTTGGACCCGGCTTGCAACATATCTGTTTTCTTCAATTATTGTTGTATTTTGACATAATATACATTTACCTCCATCTTTGGGGCATGTATTGCATAACGTAATTTCATCTAGACTAAATATTTTCTCTGCATTTTCATTGGTCATCAATGTGTCTATTTTCTCTTGATCTTCAGCACTCGAGTCAACAGTATCCTCGACAACATCCTTGTGACCATCAACCACTTCCTCCATGCCATGTGGTTCTACTATTTCATCAGATTGTGACTCTTCTTGCAGGTTTTCATTTCCAATGTTCTTCTTCTAACATACGCAAGTCATCTTTATTTCCCACTGTATGCAGTAAGTCTCTAGGTAGATTCATAGGAGAAAATCCAGCTTTAGGGTCAACTCTAAATAATGCTTTATATGGTGAACGTCCAATTACTTTGTGGTAGGAACTATTCTTCTGAAAATGTACAAAATAACAGCCCAGTGATCAGTTTTTTGAACTATGGTTGTACATCCATGCTCTAAGCATATTTTCCACATCTTGATTGCTTCTTTCTACGCTTCCCTGCGATTGTGGATGCCTTGGTCGACCATGAAGAATTTTTAAAGATGGCCAAATTTTCACCATTTCCGATATCACATATGCCGTGAATTCTCTACCACAATGTGCATTATTTTATGCCGACCGCTATGACCAACATTAATGTGTGCTTCATAAACAACATCAAATATTTTTTCAAAGGGGACCACGGAAACATACTTTCCTTCTTCATTCTGCCTTTTTTAATTACTATTTTTTCATCTGCCACTTCCAACACGTCATATAAAGATAAAAGGTAATACTGTTTTCTCGTTTTTTTCCCAGAAGATTGTTTAGCCTGCAGAATTTCTGTAGCAACCTCAAATAAAAAAAAATAAAACGTAATACCAGTTTTATAATTAAAATCTACATGCTCAAAAACCAATACAAAAGCACACAATAAAATCACTCTTTCCCCAAGCAGTTGAATATAAAATCGTGTTAAACGTGACAACAGTGTGCAAATTTCAAGTGATTTTGTAGGTTGCCGTAATTTGAGGTTTTGTTTGAAATCCTAAAGAATTTACTTACCTCCGTCAATTCCCAATGTTCCAAGGTTTTTTCTTGTTTCGATTGGAGCAATAGCCATCAAACTTCTTATAAAACAACTCTGAATGCTTCGACATTTCAGTTTTCAAAAAATGAACACAAAACAACAATTAGCAGCGTTCAACTGAACCCGGCAAATAGGGTAGCTTAAATCATTTAGCTAGTTACAGCATTTGACTGAAATTATTCCGTTATTACAGGAAACGCTTGAAACTATTAGGCAAACGGTGTACCAAAAGTTGAGTTACGCTGTTTGCCGGCAATACGTGAAATGACTAGGCGTTTCAAGGAATGACGGATTTCACTGATTGACGCCGACATATATTTTATTTTATTGTATATATAATTATTTTTTAATCCATTGTAAATTGAGTAATAAACTGTAATATAGACCTTTTTAATCTAATCTAATCAGAGCCATTACCAGGAACTGCGTCAACGTTTAGAGACCCGTCGATTTTCACTTTTTGCCAGAATTTTTGACTTCGCTACTTTCACCCCCTGGCGGGGGGTTAAGCATCACCTCAAAATATTTAAATGGAATTTGGGGTTGAGTAAAATATCATTTTAAGGCCCATTCAATTTTCTTTACTTTTAATAAATTACAATTTGTATTATTTATTTGTTTAGTTTTCAATTAGAGTTTTCAAAATTGGCTTGTTTTTAATTTTTGCCAAAATAGAGAAAATGTTATGGTTCGTTGAAGTATGCCAATGGTTTAAATGTCGATTTTCTTGCTTTGCATTGTTTTTGTCATTTTTTATCGCACTTGTAAAACACAAATGTATACGACACGTACCCACAAATGACGTGAAATTAGTGGATTCGTATATATCCAAGCGAAATTTTGTTTAATTATGTTTTTGAAGATTAAATACCATAGTTTATACCATTACTATAGTAAAAAAACGTATCTGGAGGGCCAGCAATATATTTGTTTATTTTCAGGTTATATTAAATGCTAGAACATATTCTGTGACACAAAACACACAAAACAGCGGGGGGAAGGATGTTGAAGTTATGCACGTGAATTATATATAATTCACGCGGCTTCAGAAGCAAAGCAAAATTATAGCTTTGAGACCTCGTGAATTACATTTAATTCACACATAATTTTGGCAACATTGACCTCCCACTATAATGCCACGCTCCCTCGTGCGGTTACAAGCAGTGTTGAGTGTACAGATCTTAGAATTCGTAAGTTTTACTCTTTGCTATCGACAGTGCACGTGTTCTATAATGGCGCGTAATTCATACGAAAAAGAGCAAGAAAATCTTCAGCGGCTCATGGACGAAGCGTTATATATGAGTGATGAAAATGTTCCTGTTCCCTTTGGGGATTGCTCATAGGATGAGTACATACCAAACGAGACGTCATCAGAATCATCATCAGAAATCGCCCAGTAAAATAACTAAACAGGTAATAAGTTACATTGTATACATTTATTTTTTCAATTTTTAGGGTTCTACCCATGAAAATGGTAGCGAGAAACTTGCCGTTCCAGGCACCTCAAGTGTTACCGAAACTATTGAAGAAGTTATTCAAGATTACAAAGAAGATAACGACATAATACCCAATTGCAAGCCAATAACATGGTCTAACGTAACTGGTGAAAACAGAAAATATTTTAATTTTACTGTGCCCAATTTTGGAGTTCCTGACAATGTAGCAGCTGAATTGCGAAATGAATTCTTTAGTATTTTATTGATAATGAAATAATTGAGGTCATGGTAAAAGAAACCAACAGATATGCACAACACATAGTAGAAAACGCCAATATCTCTCGTCATTCTCATTTACGCAAATGGAAAGACGTGTCAGCTAAAGAAATTGAAACATTTCTGGGGATCATTTTTTGGATGGACCTAAACAAAAAGCCCAAAATTACTGATTATTGGTCGAATAAACTTAAAAAAGCTAATATTCCTTCCAGAGACATATGTGTAGATGAGTCTATTGTTCCATTTCGTGAAAAACTTTCATTCAAACAGTACATCAAAAATGAACAAATTCGGCATAAGACTTTACAAATTATGCACAAGTAATGGTTACAGAAACAATCTGAAAGTATACTGCGGGAGAGATGCCCAACCTGGCGTTCCTGTCGCTTCATCAGTTGTTGTAGATTTGGCTAAAGATTTATTAGATTCGGGTATAGTAATTTATACTGATAACTTTTATACAAGTGTCAGTTTGGCATATGAGCTAGCAAAACGATCCACTAATCTAGTAGGTACTCTGAGAACTAATAGAAAATTCAATCCTGTGGATATTACCCGTGCTAAGCTAAAGACATCTAAAACATTTGCTCGTGAGAGCACACAGGGGTGGTAAAGCTAAAATGGAAGGACAAACGCGATGTTCTCGTGTTGAGCACCTTGCATGATGATAGTATGGTTGATATGAAAACGGAAAACGGTAAAGTTGTAAAACAAACCTCAAATAATCCTAGACTATCACAACAGCAAGGGATTTATTGATATCTCGGATCAAATCAAGCATCCGTGTTGTCGTGCGAGTAGCTACTCCCATCTCTCGTAATTCAATAACGAAAATTTTTTCGGTTCTAAATTAAATTTAAATAACAGTTTTCAACAAATCGATTAAGTCTTATAATACTGTATATAATCCATATCAAAATTGTTCTGCCTGGATATATTTCTACAAAGAAAACAGTATTTGAAAAATTGAAGTTAGAATGTCGATCTCCTGCTCGAGTTGCAAGCAGGAAATTTCGGATGATGACAAGGTAATACAATGTGATAGCTGCAAAGTTTGGTTCCACCTTGTAAAAAAATGTAGTGGATTATATGCAAGTGAAATCGGAGCTGTAGTTGTTCAAAAAAGAATTATAATGTTTTTCTGTGAGGTCTGTCGCTCGGCTATTAAAAGAGTGCCATACCTACTAAATAAAATAACTTCATTAGAATCTGAGATCAGTTCCCTAAAAAAAGAGATGGAAACCAAGAAACAAATGAATTCCTCCAACAATATGGATCTCATTCTATCGGAAGTCTACGAACGTTCCCAACGAGCGAATAACATGATGATCTATAATATGGACGAATCAGGTGCACAGGAATTGAACCAACGTATTGAGTATGATAGAAGAAAAGTAGTTAATATCCTGGAGTCCGTGGGTGTTCATGAAAAGGAGCTTGTTCGAGTGATAAGAGTTGGTAAGAAATCCAATAAGACGAGACCCGTCAAAGAAGTCTTATCTAACCCTGATTTTGTTAGTAAAGCCTTGAAATCAGGAAGAGTTTTGTCCTCCTCTAGATATAATATTGGTCCTGACAGAACAAAATCACAACAAGAAGCGTTTAGGACGGTTCACAATGACTTAAAATTACGCAGAGAAAATGGTGAACAAAATTTGATTATTCGATACAGAGCAGGTCATCCGGTTATTGAAACTAAACTCCTAAGAAAAAACTAAGCGAAACCCCTCTACAAAAATTCAAGATTTATTTTCAGAATGTTGGAGGATTGAGAACAAAATTAATTGAATTGCAGAATGCTGTAGCATGCTGCGATTACGATATCATAATCTTAGTTGAGTCTTGGTTGACAGACTCATTTGCTACTTCAGAGCTTGGTTTAAAAAACTACCAAGTATTTCGATGTGATAGAAATGAATCAACAAGTAACCTGAAAAGAGGTGGAGGAGTTTTGATGGCATTTAAGACTGATTTACAAGGTTATCAAATTACTGAAGTGAATATTGATGTTGAACATCTATTCGTACATCTTAAACACAACAAAAGCAGTTTCATTTTTGGTTCAACATACATTCGTCCGGGCTTTGGCAACGTCATCTATGAAAGTCACTGTCAGTCAGTCGAAAATATACTATTCAATTATATGAACTCATCAGTATTTTTATTTGGTGATTATAATTTGCCATTGGCCACTTGGTACCCCCAATATCGGGATGGACTATTACAGCATTGTCCAATTAGATATCCAGCATTGATACTGAATGAACATTTTTCTTTTAGTGGACTAAAACAAATTAATACGATACCTAATAACAATAATGTATTTTTAGACTTGGTTTTCTCCAATTCGCAAGACATTATGTCAGTGAATCTTGCAATTGATCTATTATTGCCCAACAATCCACATCATGTAGCATTATCCTGTGACTTAGTACTACCAGATAATCATGAGAGTATGAAGTTTGATACTTATTACTATGATTTTAACAATTCAGATTTAATTGGTTTAAATAATTATTTTGCTGCTATTGACTGGGATGTGTTCTCGATGTGTGGTAATGTTGAATTAGCGGTTAAGAATTTTTATCAAATTTTCAATAATGCTTTGGCAAATTTTATACCTTTTCGTAGATTCAAGTCCTCAAGTTATCCGGTGTGGTTCAATTCTGAATTGAAGCAACTAATTAGAGAAAAGAAAATAGCTCACAAAAGATTCAAAGAGACGTCTGATACTAATGATTATACTACTTTTTGTAATTTGAAAACTAGGTGCAAAAATTTATCCAAGTTATGTTATAGTGACTACATAGGTATGGTTGATAACAACATCTGAACTAATCCCAAATATTTTTGGAACTATATCAATTCTTTGAAAAAAGATCATGGAATTCCTTATATTATGACATGCAATGATGATGTAGCCAGCTGTGGCACAGATATTGTGAATTTGTTTGCTGAACATTTTGGAAGTGTATATAGCAATATTGAGGTTGCTGATTATGTAAATTTCAATCCAGTTAATACTGTATCGATTTCCTCTTGGAAAATTACCCTTCTGGAGGTTTTTAATGGAATAATGAAACTGAAAGACAATCTGAGTTCTGGACCAGACGGAATTCCTTCGTATATTCTGAAAAGGTGTGTTTATTCTTTAAGTAAACCATTAGAAATTTTATTCAATTTGTCACTCAAAAATCAAATATTTCCTACTACCTGGCGAAATAGTTATGTAACGCCTATTTTCAAAAACGGTTCTAAGGGAGAAATTAGAAACTATAGACCAATAAGCAAACTTTCTACCATACCAAAATTATTGGAACAATTCTTGGTCAGTCATATTTCTTTTTATTGTAAAAATTTAATAATTGAACAACAACACGGTTTTGTAGGTGGTCGATCAACGGTAACTAACTTATTATTATATCAAACCGATATTGTCAGTGCACTAGAACAACATAATCAAATTGACTCGGTCTATACTGACTTCAGTAAAGCTTTTGATAAAGTGAACCACAACTTATTAATCAACAAGTTGTCTGCCGCTGGCTTTCCGTCATGGTTGACAAACTGGTTACATAGCTATCTTTATAATAGACATCAGTTAGTTAAAATTAATAATTTTGTTTCCAATTCTTTCCTTGTCACATCAGGAGTGCCACAGGGATCGCACTTGGGTCCCCTGTTAGGAAATCCTATAATTCAAAATGACTATCATATTGATAATGAGATCATAAAAAGAGTATCGGTTGTTAAGGACCTTGGAGTATTATTTGATGAAAAACTTACATTTGTTCAGCATATAAATTCAACTGTAAGCAGCAGCTCTCGAAAACTAGGTTTTGTTCTTAGAAATACACGGGAATTTTCAATTCTTTCAACAAAAACATTATACATGTCACTCATATATTCTTGTCTCCAATATGCCTCTCCCGTCTGGAGCCCTCATTATCAAGTTCATATCAATCATCTTGAGCGTATACAAAACAGGTTTTTGAGAGGTGTTGCCTATAAAATGGGCTTATACCAGGGTACATACAATTATTCCCAAATATTAGAGCATATATCAATTCATACCTTAGAAACTAGCAGAAATCGATCTGATTTGATTTTATTATACAAATTAATTCATGGCGTAATATCATGCCCAGAATTGTTGGCACAAATCAATTTTAGATTCAATAGAATACCAACACGTAATTCTGAACTTTTCAGCATTCCTTTTCACCATACTAATTATGGCTACAATCGCAGTATATCTCGTATTATGAGACTGGGTAATCTACTTAACACAAACGATGTATGTGTAACTGGTGTGAGCTTGTATACCTTTAAAAATTCACTTAATGAAGTGGCTACTCTGTGATATCTTGTGATGTATATTATTATCTTCTTATATTGTTTTTTGTCTATATATATTGTAAAGAGGGGTTTGCCCGTTTATAAATAAATAAATAAAAAATAAATGAATAAACAAATGAAAGCCTATTCAGCTACACTAAGAAGAGGGGTCAAATGGTACAGAAAATTAGCCATCGAGTTGATTACGGGTACAGCACTTGTCAATGCTTGCATTATTTATTAAAAAATAACAGGAAAAAATATAAATATTACAAAGTTCAAAGAGGAGGTAACAATGGGTCTTTTGGGTGAAGAAATGGGAGGCGATAATACAGCTACAACAAGACAATGCAGTTTGAAAAATATGGGAACACAGAGGGGAAGATGTGTTGTTTGTCATGAAAAGCTAAAAGCTGAACTTGACAGAAAACAAGCTTCTCTAAGAGCCAAACAAACCCCATTCAAGTGCGAAAAATGCGATGCGTGTTATTGTGTTGAATGTTTCTTTCTTACGCATAAATCTACTAGATTGTAAGGTTTTGCTTTTAGTTTTGTGCTATAATTACCATTATCACTTTTAGTCTATTATTCTTTGGACCAAAGTGTCTACATTATATATTTTAGTTTGAGTAATCTTATATTAGAAATAACCATTTATTTTGAGCACGAAAACTGATAAATAATCGTTTAAATAATAAATACTGGCTCAATTATTTATTTTGGGTTATTTTTACCTAAACTTAAAAAGTATGGCCATGGTTTCAAACAGCAAAAAATTTATAGGCCATCCACAGATGTTTGCTCCCCACGCCACACTTTTAATGATTCCATATGCTGGCCACAGTCGCGTGTATTACCTACTATACTATGCACGCGGCCTACAAAGCGAAAATGTTTTGGAATTATACGAGTATGTGATTTGAACGCGGCCCTCTAAGCTCAAGGTTATGTGAATCATATTTAATGCACATGGCGATTAACGCGTTAACTAGGAAATAAGTAAGCAACAAAACATAATTTGAACTTCAAAATGTAATTTATTAAAAAGTATTAGGCCGAATTTTGAAATTTGAAGACGATTGTCGTAAAGAGAATTGAAAGGGCTTTAACATTATACCTTACTCGACCCCTAATGCTATTTAAATATTTTGAGGTAATGCTTACTCCCGCTAGTGGGTGAAAGTAGCGAAGTCAAAAATACCGGAAAAAAATGGGGTCCCTGCGTTTTTTAAAACGTTGACGCAGTTCCTGATAATGGCTCTATTTCGTTTTTGTCCAGCCACCCTGTACAACACATAAAATACTTTTCTCGCGTCGTATACAGGTTTGGCGGAAAGGTAACATTCAATCATAACAGAAAATTTTTAAAGCTTAGCTTTTTGAAAAAAGAAGTAGTATACATTTTTTAGTTGTTTAACTTTAATTCGTTTAATTTGCCTCTCGGATTATGTTTTATTTCTCAGTTTTAAAAACAAGACAATTTTTATTTTAAATAAATTTGATTCAGTATCACAGGAATAAGAAATTTGACAATAAGTATGAAGAAATTGGAGCGGTGTATATTCCAAACATTTATTATAAATTCATGATCCAGTAAAGTTTCAATATGAACAATTTGTTTCTACCCTGAGTTAAGTAGAAACATCATCATAGATTTTAGAGAAGTATTATTGCAATTCCAATAACAAATATATTGTAGCAACTATTTTATTGATTTACATCTGAAAAGCCTACACAAGAAAGTGCATGCACTTTGTTAAGATTGAGTGACTTTGTCGATTCAAAAGACGAATTGTAGGTGTTAGAAAGAAAAGGAAAGGAAAAAGATGGCATAGGTTTATTAGATAAAATAATAGAATAAAAAAACTCCATCAAAGTTTAAAATTTAACACCCTTCCACTTCATGGTGAAAAGCTTCAGCTCAATTGAACTCTGTTATATGATGAATCTAGTCTTCTCAAAGTTTCTCGACATTCAGTATTTGTCGAGATACTAAAGTTTTAACTACTTCCAATGTTTTGGAAGCACTGGATAAATACAAATTATTTGCACTGATTGAACAGTGTTGATGCGTGAAAACGCCGGTATTCAAAGGTGTTGTGAAGGTTGTTGAAGATGTCAGAGGGAAATTAGGCATTATGATATTCGTTTCTCAAGTTATTCGACAGAGCGTTCTTTCACACAAAATTCGATTGCAAAATAACAATTTTTTAATGAAAATTGGATGAATTTTTTTAACTAACATTTGAAAAATTCATTTCAAATTGCACAATTGAATCTACTCGAGAGCATTTGTTTGACGACCAAATACATAAATACTATATATAAATTTAAACATGTCTGGAATGGTATATCATTCGGGTCATTTTTGAATATATAACCTTCCAATAAATTTGATATTTCAACAAAGTTATTTCTAATTTTATATTTCATTTTATTGACATTAATAATTTTCGATTTCACTGTCATATTTCTCACAATTCATATAACTTATTAAATATCAATACTGATTATGGCCCATTCCTTATGTAAAATAATATGGGAAAACGCTAAGGTTCATTCTGGACTTTTTTGACCAAATCAAGATCATTACAGTTGTGATGTCATCAACTCCACTGCTGCTATGCGCATGCGTCGAATGGGGGCGTGCTGTCCTCGGTCATCCGTCACATGTCACGATGGCATAAACGCATTAACATATATATCTATTATTGGAGTGGTACAAACGGCATTATGAAGGAAAGAGGATATGTAGTGTAACGGTTTATTTAAAATACGAACATATTCTTCAAAGTTGAATTTTAACGTATATTCTAAAATCTCTGCATAACGAAAATAATTAGTCGAAGGAGATCTGAAATAAGGATACTTATCTCGATAACATAAACAAACCAATATTTGTGCTGATAAAATTTTGTAAAAGTAGCGTATGGCAACTCATAAATAACTCAAAAATGTTTAACCTTAAACCTCAGGAAATGTCACTTTTTGAAGACATCTGTCACATATCTTGGGTACGAAATTGAACAAGGAACAGTGAAACCTGGACTTGAAAAGATTAGGCAGTCGAACAATTTCCTACACCAAATACGTCAGTTTCTGGGAATCACCGGCTATTTTCGGCATTTCGTTAAAAACTATGCCATTATTGTGAAACCCTTAACAAATTTCACAAGAAAGAATGTGATGTGGATATGGGGAGGAAAACAAGAAAAAGTTTTCCGACAGTTGCAAGAGATTCTAGTGACTCGTCCGGTCTTAAGCCTATTTAATCCCGAAGCAGCCACTGAACTACACACCGACGCAAGCCAAGTTGGATTAGCTGGAATATTGTTCCAAAGGCAAAAAGATGACCGTCTGCACTCTATAGCGTATTAAGTCGTCAAACGTCTGATACGGAGCAAACATATCACTCCTTCGAATTGGAAACTTTGGCGGTTGTCGAAAGCCTTCGGAAGTTTCGTAGCTATCTACTTGGAATTTCTTTGACTGTTGTCACAGATTGTAATTCTGTCAAAACTGCAAGCAAGAAAAATAATCTTTTACCACGAATCGCAAGAATTTACATTTGAAGTCCAATATCACCCTGAACTACGATGGGTCACGTCGACGCATTAAGTCGTAATCCAACTGCCAACGATGTGACTGAAGAAGAGTGTGAAGTAATCTTACATATTCAAGAAGCCGACTGGGTTCTGATAGGACAGTTAACAGACGACAAAATAAAAGAGATACATTAGATAGTCTCAAAACCTCCGGAGACGGACAATGAAAAGAATATTTACAAAAATTACTGTTTGCTAGATGGGAGAGTATATAGGATCACAGCTCGAGGAATACTTTGGGTTGTTCCAAGAGGAATGAGACAGCGTATTTTAAAAGCAGCTCACGGCAATTTTCGTCATTTCGGAGAGAAAAACGCTACGCAGGCTGTATGCGAATTATTGGTTGCCACGTATGAAGAAATATGTAGAACATTATATATCTTGCTGTATACCATGTTTATACGATGAAAGAAATCATGGGAAGAAGGGGGGAGTCTTACATCCAATACCCAAAGGAGATATACCATCAAATATTTTCCATGTGGATCATCTAGGTCCATTTCCAAAATCCAAAAGAAACAACCAATATTTAATTGTTGGAATATATACATTCACCCAATTTGTCTTCTTACGAGCAGCAACAAGCACCCAAACCAAATACGTAATCGACTATTTCAAGGACATCTTCGCTACCTATGGAGCTCCAAAGATATTAGTGTCTGATAAAGGAAGCTCATTCACTTCCAAGAAATGTTTCTGTCGCCAAACTGTCTATAGCAGAAGAAGAATTCCGTACAATTTTCTATCAATAATGTGATAAATAAGAGCACTGGAAAAACGCCTAGTCAACTACTTTTTGGTTTCACTCCAAGAAGTAGCTCACTTAATACCACTCTTGAAGATGAAATTAACACAATTGCTATATTATTTGAAGATCTTATTGGGGAGCGCGAGCAAGCCGCAAATAAAATTAGAGCTGCGCAAGCTGGACAAAAGAAAAAATCTATGTATTTCCTTGGTATCAGTAGTCTATATCATCTCCGTATCAAAATTTCATCAATATATTATAATTAGTTCCAGAGATTACGCTGTCCCAAACGTATAAACATACAAACAAATATTATAGAGATCGATAGATAGATAGATAGATAGCAGAGAGAAAAAAATGGTAGTAGAGTGTGTAGTATAGATAGTTGAAATAAATTTGTACTTACCTAATAAAATGATTCGTCAAAGTGTCAAAAAATAAATACATAATTTTACACTTTTCATATTTCAACTTTTTAGATATACTAATGTCACTTGGTAGTCGGAACCAAGAGTAACGAGCAAGAGCATCGCAACGTAGCGTGGAACGTCTGATTACTGCGTTTGTTTGTTTTAAGAATAATTGGAATAACTGTTTTAAGCGCGCCCACTTATGTAAAGAATGAGCTGAGTGTCTCCTGCTTCGTCAAAACTAACGTCAACTCTTTTTAAATAAAATGTTTAAGAAGTATAGATAATGTGTTTCCCTCTGGTCGGGGATTCCCGGTAAAATGAACTGCATGCAGTGCTCCGATCGAACGGATTGAACACTGCGTTTCATTCTAGTGTTGCCAACATAACAATTCTTTCCCTACATTTAGGAAATTTACCAGTAAGTAGGCCTCGCTCTATGAGCGAGGGGATATAAAAGAGCGCCGCAGGCTGGCTGAGCGGGCTTCCTACCCTAACGCCGCTACTGGTACGTAGCCATACGTGCATTAGCACATTGCCTGGGGGGTACGATACAATCTGACGGAAAGGCAGTATGCGGTAAGTGGCCATAAGGGCTTTAGACAGGAAAAACTTAAAAGGATAATTCTACAAAAAAACAGAAAACTTATAGGGGCAGATTTGTATTTTAGAATTAATTGATCTATTATTTCGAATAATAATAATGAGTAACTAATTAAAAAGAATGTATTGTTTTGCTTAGCAAAGTATACAGATTAGAAACCTCTGTAGGAAATACTGTCAACCTACCTTGTTAAATATGACTACGCCGTCTGTCGTCAAAACTGTCAACCTACATTGTTAAATATGTCTACTCCCTCTGTCGGTAATACTGTTAACGTTACGTTAGATGTCAATACTGCTAAAAAAAGTCCAGAATGAACCTTAGCGTTTTCCTAGGTTATTTTACATAAGGAATGAGCCGGAATCAGTAATGCCTATCTAATATTTTGAGATAAGAAAAATGTGTCCGCTCAACTATTACTGTTTCAATAGTTTTCATGCGGTGATTTTTTCTTCCTTATTTTCATAACCGCTGGCTAAACGTGTACCTATATTTATCAGCATTGGAAAGTTGTCGAAAATGAGAGATTTGAGAAATTCTGTTCTCTATCGAAGTCGATCACTATATGGGAACAACTTCACCGTACATATAAAAGCCTAGTAGCGACACTCTATGCGGAAGCCGATATGCGAACCCGCTTTACCCCGCCTATAGAGTAGCAGGTTTCTAACAGGTGACGTCGGCTTGCTTCGTATACAGGGATTCGCGTTAGATCATACGACACGAAGCTCTGCAGTATACAGTATATATTTCCATAGAAGTAGCACGACAGCAGTCCCTCGTAAATCCGCCGGCCAGTGAACAACTGCCGACTTCTTAGAAC
This sequence comes from Galeruca laticollis, assembly GCA_963921935.1. Classification (NCBI taxonomy): domain Eukaryota; kingdom Metazoa; phylum Arthropoda; class Insecta; order Coleoptera; family Chrysomelidae; genus Galeruca; species Galeruca laticollis. The sequence continues at coordinate 172,590,829 of OY998180.1, forward strand.
ATTGTCGGCGAAATTATCTACAAAGACTTCAAAGGGACGAGTCGAGAGTGTCGCTACTATGCTTTTATATGTACGGTGACAACTTGGTTCACAATTGATTTGTTATTGCATATACAAAAGGATGTATAAATGCCTAGTTTATTAAAATGGTCCTGGAAGCGTCCATGATTCATCTTTGGCTATAATAGCATGTTGGTTTTTGACATAATCTGAGTTCAAGTTTAGTTTAGTAGGAAATTGTGAGATGCAAAAATACTGATACGCTTTTGCGATACCATTTTTCACAACGTAGACGTGTATATTCACTGAATTTAAATAGTCAAGTTATTCCATTTGATTGGACTATCAGAAGTCTTTGTTATTCATAGCATAAAATATCAATAGTGATAGATTAATCGCTTGAAGTTGAGTAAATATTGCAACATCTATGACTAATAACAAATTAGCACCTTTACAGTTCAGAATAAAATAGTGATAGATTTCTAAAGTACGAAGTGAAATTATATATATGTGTTCCCCATTTATATACTCAGTGACATAGAAACCCGAACACCCAGTAAATATTATTTTATTTCCAAAATATTTCTCGTACATATTTATCATAAAAGTCTTGATCGCTATCAGTTCATCATTCCCGTTTTTATTAAATTATTTTTTTGCTGTAAGTACTGTAAGTACATTCGACATCAGAATATATAATTTATTCTAGTATAGTAGTTTCAAACGTTACCTTACAAGAATTCACAAGTGTTTATCGAGCCTAGAGTGCGAAAAATATCAGCACCTAACTGAGTTCAGGAGAGATCGGTAGAAGGTTAAGAAATTTACCGCGTCCTCCTCATACTCAGATTGCTCTTCGACATGGGATGAAGGTGGCATGGAATGAGACACCCCAGCAGGATGCCTAGACGCATAATGGAAATGTGTAAGAAATCGTGGAACTTGGTGACCAGAAACTTAAATTATCCTCACCCCGTTAGAATAAAATTTTAATTATTCACATATTACGAACCTGATATAATAATTTGATTTTTGTTGAATTGATTTGGCGACTGATAATTCAAAATTGGGTTTGTTAAACTCGACAAATTGTTTTTTAATAATTTCTGGAGCTTTATGTTTTATATTAGATAGTCTTATTTTCACAAAAGCAGATAAAGGAAATACGGTAATAGCATTACCTAAAGAAGCGTATATATTAAAAACCAACAATTTTATTCAGGCAAGCAATTTTGAGACCCTTGAAAAAGACCCAACTAATAAATTTCAGAAAGAAATAAAATTAGCAGTACATAGCGCTAAATCAACTCCATAAAGAGGGGTACTCAATCAGGCCAGTTGTTTCTTATTTCACAGCACCTTCATTCAAAATTTCAAACATTCTCATAGATGTCATCTCTAAATATTGTTCATTCATACCTCAATTTTCAGTTGAAAACTCAACGGAATTAATTAATAATATTCAAGATATAATACTACCCCATAATTCTAAATTCATATCGTACGATGTAACAAATCTATTCCCTAGTATACCTCCTAAAGAAACTATAACTCTTGTTGATAACTTGCTCACATACAATAATGTTAATCCTATAATTCACATTACTTTATTAAAAGTGTGTTTGAATCAAAATTATTTTCATTAGAATGGAGAGGTTCATAGTAGTATAGATGGTTTGATTATGGTCAACCCCCTCAGCCCCTTACTAGCAGAAATTTTCATGGATAATATAGAAAAAATAATTCATGAACACCCCCTTAGTAAAAAATTTATGTACTGACACCGATATGTGGACGACACTTCAGCTCTAGCTTCATTGGTACAAATAGACAATTAGAGATCTTCATTACTTACATAAACTCGATTCACAATAATATCAAATTTACCGTAGAACTTGAACAAAATAAGTCTATAAACTTTTTAGACCTTACAATTTCAAATATAAATAATAAACATGATTTTTCTATATTTCATCAACCATCACATACAGATATTACAATTCATAATAGTTCGGTCCACCCATTCAGTCATAAACTAGCAGCTTTCAATAGTATGATAAACAGACTCTTAACAGTCTCATTAAATATTAATAATTATTACACAGAATTAAATATCATAAAACAAATAGCAGTTAATAATAATTACGATCCAAATTTAATTGACAATATCATAAATAAAAAGATAAAAAAAACAGACTTTAGAACAAGTATTCCCTTCAGATAAAAATAATAATAAACAAATTAACATACTTTGGACCACTATCCTTAAAAATTAAATCATTTTTAGCAACTTTAGACACGAATAATTCCTTTAGAACTGATTACAATTTATCCAAATTCATTAAAAATAATAAATCTAAATCTTCAAAATTAAACAAATCAGGAGTTTATAAATTAAAATGTGGTAATGACAACTGTGATAAAATTTATATCGGTAGAACTTTTAGAAATTATAAAACTAGAATTTCGGAACACAAACGTAGCTATGACAACAAAAAATTGGATTCTAACTATTCAAATCATTTATTAGAAAACCAACACATTTTCGACTCAAATTTTGAAATTCTTCATGTAGTCGGTAAATCCTTTAGTTTAAATTTTTTAGAGGCCCTAGAGATTAACAAAAATAAATATTCAGGTAATCATCTAAACGACCAAATAGATATCAATCAGTCTCCTTTATTAAACCTCTTTACCTAGAAGATAGCTTAGGAATGTTTGTAGTGAATGAATTTCCAGGTAATTTCTTTCAATACCATTGTTAAGATTAGTGAATAGAATTCTGTATTTCGGCACTGTATATATTAAGACATTTTTATATTTTACCTTCATTCGTTTTGACAAAGCTACTGTGTTAGTGAAACGCGGCAACAAGTTTAAATTGAACATTAGTTCAAATGAATGAAGATTAAAACTAATTATATTGTTTTATTCCATCGTTCAAAATAATATTTATTTGTACAATACAAAAAAAAATTACATAAATAATCGGATAAATAAACAAAAAGAAACCGCAAAGCCTAATTGGCTGTCTGCGGATAGGGTATACAATAAAAACGTGTTTAGACTAATTGGCATAATATTATTTTAAAACATATCAAGAATGTTCAGCACAAATTCGCAAAACCGCAAAGCCAAGGGGCTGTCTGCGTTGGACTTTTTCGAACTATGCGGAACATTTTTCAAGAGTTGGCAACAATTTCGGTGTAGTTCATTATGTTTTTCTCAACTAACAGTAAGAGTATGCATATTAGTGGCAAATTAACAAACCCAAGAGGTTGTCCGCTAAATAATTGTTACGAATACGGATTCCACTAGAGTAATATGAACATCAAGTTCCAATTTTTAATTTCAATACCAATAAAGACGGGACTACTAAACATAAGCAGAAAGTCAAATATGAAATTTTAAGTGCTACTCTATACATTCAGTTTATTCTCCATTATATGGTATTTTTCTTCGATATTCTATCAAAATAAATTGCTTAAGCTTCGATTTGAATAAATTATAATTAACAATACTTTTCAATTGCTGGGGAAGGTAGTTGAATACTCTAGTTACAAGAAAGGCGTAACTTTTTGACCAACAGTTTTATTTGAAGTTGATGGACAAATTTTTTATTGTTTTCATTTCTTTTCTCATGAAAAAGGGAAACAAGCAAGAACTTATTCTTGTTTTTTTGACAACACAATGCTATTTTATAAAAATATATCTCACGTGGGTCAAGATTTTGCTTTTTTCATAGACAGCATCACTTGAAAAGTTACGGTCCTTTTTCAAAATAATTTTCAGAAAATTTGGTATTGATCCTCTCCAGATTTTATGAAGCGAGTTCTCTCCATCCTAATATACCATAACTTATCCTAGGCCCAAATAGACCATTTTCAATTGAGGTACTTTCATTACATTAGCAAGATATTTCAATTTATATATCATTGTACAAAGCGTATTACTAACTTGTTCAATGTGAATATTCCATCTCAAGTGGCGATCTATTGTGATACCTAAATATTTCATTTTATCTGTAAGTTTAATTTCAATGATTTGGTTGTCATATGTATCGAAGTCAGGTAATCCATTCACGTAGCTTGAAAGTGGAAGTGCCATGGTTTTTTTGAAATTGATCGTGAACAACTTGTTATTGAACCAGTCTATGAATTTAGTGATCATTCTCAGCATTCCGTTTCAGATCATTCTATGTGTCGGCGTTATAAAGCACTGTAGTATCGTCAGCAAAACTGAAGATTTTTCCGCTAGTATTGATATTAAGTAAGCTATTTATGTAGATTATAAATAATAGTGGACATAAAACGGTACCTTGTGGTACTCCACATTCCACTTCCTTAGCATTACTGATATTGTTATTGATTTTGATAATTTGTTGGCGGTTCGAGATTTAACTTTTAAAAAGCTCGTGAACACGCCCTCTACAACCCATATTTTGCAAGGCCCCCAATAATTGTGTATGGTCTAGGTGTCAAATGCCTTAGCGAGGTCAAGAAAAATACATACTGCTAGTTTGGTGTTATCGATGGCTTCATACATTCTAGACGTCAAGGCTAAAATTGCATCCTTCGTGGATCGGTTCTTTTGAAATCCAAATTGATTTTCGTTCAACAATCCGAATTTCATCATAAATGACTCCAGGCGTGATTTTATGGCTTTTTCCAAAAATTTTGCAAAGCTATTAATCAAAGATAATGGTCTGTAGTTTGATATAATTTGTTTATTACCAGATTTATGGAGTAGTTTAATGACAGATATTTTATGTTCGGGAGGACAAACACCTTTTTCAAAACAGAGGTTGATGATAAATGACATTGGGGATGAAATTTCTCTCGCTATTTCTTTTAGGGTTTCGGATGTAATGCAGTCGACTCCATGCGCCTTATGATTTTTTAGAGTGTTTATTACTTCAAATATTTCTTCCTCCGTGGTAGGTGTCAAGAAAATGGAGTTGGGATTCATTTTTACGGATGGAGGTGGTGATAATGGGGTTTTTATGTTTTTTGCGACATCTGGTCCAACTTTGGTAATAAAATTTGCGAATGTTTCTGCCATTTCAAAATCTGTTTCGGTGAGAGTATTATCCTCTTTCAACACACTATTTATAACAGTATTTTTATTTTTGTGCCCTGTTATACAATTGATAACTTTCGATAGCTGGTTGGAATTATTTTTACTTTTTTATATTTCAGCACTATGATAATTTTGTTTAGTTATTTTTGTTAATGTATTGAATTTATTACTATGACTAATAAATCTCTGTTTCAGTTCCAAATTGTTTTTGTTCTTCTGATAATTCTTTGAGTAAGCGGTCTCTACTGATAATTGAATTCATAATTCCATTTGTAATCCAATCTTTATTTTATTTGCTTTTCTTGAATGTCACAGTGCTGTCTTTTATAATTTCAGAAATTTTTGTTGAGAAAAATGAATTAGCAAGTACAGGGTCATTCATTTCATACAAAGTATTCCAATTTAATTCTGTTAAGTTTTTTTTAATGTTTTATAATTAATACGTTTTGAGATGAAGGCCTGATAATGGTTTTCAGTTTGGACATTTTCATTTGTTGGTTTTAAAGACACTATAGTGGCTTTATGGTCGTATATGTGACTATCTAAAACAAACGCAGAACATTTGTTTTTTTAATCGCTATCTTGAGCCCTAACAAATATATGGTCGATGCATGTACTCGATTCATCTTGTGTCCTTGTACTGATATTTACTGTCGATGTGAAATTGAATTCACTGAGGATATCAAGGTAATCATTAGTCAGGTCTGAAAAGAGATTTATATTTATATCGCCTAATATTTGGAAGTAATGTTCATTGTACCGTTGTTGACCCAGGTAGTTGTCATCATTTTTGTTTATTGTTCCCTGATTATAGACTGATTCATATCCATCTAAATCGAAAAAATGCTTGGTCTGAATTTTCCACGTTTCTGTTAAAATAATACAGACGAATTGTTCTTTGAATTGATTCAAAAAAAACTTCCAATTTTCCGAAGTTTTGGATATGCTTCGTACATTTTGTTGACAGACTTTCAAGTAATCATTTCCAAACCTCAAAGTGTTGAAATTATTTGCACTATCCAAAAATTTTGTTGCAAACTCCTTATAACTGTAATCTCTAATGAACTGATCCATTCCTCGTTTGGGAAAAAGACAAATCTGGATTGAATTGAATTGAATGTATGTCAAATATTACCAAATTAAAACAATTTTTACTGAGTGTTCGGGTTTCTATGTCACTGAGTATATTTATCATAGTAGCGTCAAATGCAAATGACCTATTTCATTCTTTTTTATATATTCCGCTAGTAGCGCATAAAGGCCAACCTGGTTTACGATGAAAGACATGAATTATTATGTTATATCCCTATTTAGGCCAAGTTACAGAGATTTTCTCACGTAAAAAGTGTTCCAGCTGCTCCATTGTTTGGAGAATAGTTTCATATGATATAGTGAGTTGTTTTTCACTCGACTTTATATTCATAACTTTGTTATTAACAATTTTATGGAAATAGCTTTTTTTTAGATTATTGCTTATAAAATTAAAACTGTTAGGGCGTTTGTGATGGCATCAAAAAATAAATTGTAAAGAATAAAAACACGAAGAAAATGAGATCGGACCGTTAGTTTAGGAGAAAATAAAAAAAAACGGCCAAAGTGCAGTTTTTTTCAAAAATTCATAACTGTCATTCTTTAGGTGTAGCGTAGTTCCTCCGGCCAGTATTGGTTTTTAATATAAACTTTATATGGGCAAAAAGCAGGTACAGTTTTAGATCTGTGGCCATTTGAATTTTTTATTATGTAATTTTCCGGCAGGCCTGAATGCGACAGGTATTGTCCGATTTCAATTTACAAAAACGATTTCGAAAGTGAAATTTCCATACTTCAAAACGTTCATATTAGATTTGCGATATTCTTATTTGTTGCTGAGATATTCAAATGAAAAGATCATGAAATACGCGTGGGCAACAGTAGCAATTTCACGAGTAATCAACTGATATACACTACCTCAATTAATAGAAATTTAATCGATTAATTCTTATATTCGTCTACTCGAAAGTGACATTCCTTAATATAACCTCAATATTTTCGTTTTAGTTTATTCTTGGTAATCGGCCAACATGGTAAATAGTTGCAAATAAAGAGATTTTTTGTATTGTTTCCATTCTGTTCTCATTTATTTGAATAATACGGTCAGGAAATACACACTGAAAAATATAACCTCAATAGTATAAAGTACAAAGAAAATACATGTGCAGTTTTCTAAAATTAGCTATTTTTAAGGTTTCTTTGAGGCATTTTTTAGAAATTTAGACGAATTTACAAATATTAAAATTATGTCACCACCTAAAAGTATAATTTGGTTTCATTTGATTAATCGTTGAATTGTTATAAAATAATGGATTATTCTTTAATTTCAATTAATCGTTGCCATCCCTACATGCATATAGTAATACTGTTGCCCGCGCATATTTCATGATCTTTTCATTTGAATATTTCAGCAGCAAATAAGAATATCGCAAAACTAAGATGAACATTTTGAAGTATGAAAATTTTACTTTCGAAAACGTTTTCATGAATTGAAATTGGACGATACCTGTCGCATTCAGGCCTACTGGAAAATTGCGTAGTAAAAAATTTAAATGGCAACAGATCGAAGACTATGCATCGGACAGTGCCTACTTTTAACACATATAAAGTTTATATTAAAAACTAATAGTGGCCTAAGTATCTACGCCATAACTCAAAAAATAACTAAGTTATGTATTTTTGAAACCTTGTACCTTGGCCGGATTTTCCCGATTTTCTCCTAAACTAACGGTCCGATCGACCTATTCGACATCTCATTTTCTTCAAGTTTTAATTCTCCATAATTTCTCTATCACGATTACCCTGACAGTTTTAGTTTTATAAGTAAACAACTGAAAAATAGCAATTTTTTGCATAAATTTGTTAATAACAAAGTTATGAATAATAAAGTGTAGTGTTAACATCTCACTATATCATATGAAACTATTTTCCAAACAATGGCGAAGCTGGTTCTCTTCTAACACGTTTTACACAAAAAGCTCACTCCAAATCTTTGTCGCTTAGCCTGATAAACTGCCACTGATGAATTCTCTATTTAACCTTAGAAAACATAGCTGTTGGAAAAAATAGGTATACTTTACAAAATCAGAAGCATTGTTTTGAGAATTGGATTGCCCTGACGAGATAGCTCAAATTTCACAAACCTAATTGAAAACTGAATACATTTGATGGGAATAACTATTTTCAACGCTTGTTGATTTATTAAGTGAACTTGTTTCGAGCATTTAAAGAAACTATTGATCTGTTACCGGCCTTTTTGTTTACCCGGACTAAATATTTCAAACGCTTACAACAAACATTAACGCAGTTAATAAGCACGCAAAGTGTAAAAGCGGTAAAAGTGAATACAATAAACAACGTAAATTGCTTCATATTTTTCAAATTTCACATTCGATTTGACATTGTCATTAGTTGGTATACTCCACAGAAATTCGTTAGGTTAATGAATAAATAATTTATAACATAGTGCAGACACTATTATATACAAAAGAATCAATTTAACAATATTTAAGTTATTGATAAAGGAAATTGCATTGCCTACATTTGCATCGTTATTAAATTATACAAATATGAAGTTTTCGTGCTCTCTCATCGACTACATAATCAGATTTTAATAACTCGTACGATAATTGAGATGTTCGTTAATCTTTTGTAATAAATATAGCTAAATATGAATAAGAATGCAATGAGTTACTTACAAGGTATCAAAGAGGGCTATTTGAAGATCCATAAACATAACTAACCTGCAACACAGAAAAGCAATAAGTATACACATAAGTAAACATGGTATAAATCAAATTCTTCAAGTGTTTGCATTTATATTTGATTTCTGTCGAAAGTAGTAAATACTATTATCGAGCTTAATAAAAACTACGAGTATAAAAATACAACCAACGTGTAAATTACACAATTAAATATTTTCATAAGAATAATAGTTACTTTCTTAACACTCGAAACACCAGAATTTTTATCTACCTAAAAGCTGCGTTGCAGTTAAAATGACCACTTTTACTTTATTCAGTAAAACACATTGTGCAAAACACTTTTTATTATGAGAAAAATAGTAAGACAGAACAAACTAATTATAATTAAATATATTCGATTAATTAACTAATATTTAATAAACGATACGATACGATAATATTTTGTTTCAATTCTTCCTGTGCAAGTGTCACAAACTGTTTGCATAGCACACATGTTTCTTCGGTTTTATTTTTTTTGCGTTTTGCAACTTTGCATTGTCGTCGCTTATTCTGTGTGTTCGTGCAGACGAGCTCTGCCGGTGATTTGTTATTTTTGATATAGCCTTCTCTCAATTATTCTGCTAGTTTGAATATAAAATCTTGCCGACTAATGTTTTTGCCTGTAACTTCTTTATATAGTATGCATGCGTTTATTGATGCCATGTCCAGAATATTGAAGAAAACTTGAAGTGGCCATCTTCGCGATGCTGATTTTGTTGAATACTGTCGAGCCATTTGGTCCAAAACATTAACTCCGAACTTTGTTTCATCGTATAATTTTACTGCTTCAGGTAGCTTTTTTTCTCCGTTCCCTATTTCAACATCTGGATGTACGGAGCTCAATATGAATAAATTTTTATTTACTTTACCCTGATAAACAGTGAATGTCAGTATATCGTGTTTATATATTTTGAAGCTGTACAAAGCCTCTCGTAAATTTTTTAGCGCATGTGGAAGTTCTTTTTTTTGAATGGTTTAGAGTTCCTACTAAACTGGTCCCATTTTTTTCTGATTCTTTAGCTAATTTTATGGACATAAAAAAATTATCCGTGTCACGTTTCTTCCTTTATTCAAAAACGGTTCCATTAGTTTTAGAACTACACGTTAACCGAGTAAAATATTCTGCGGCAGTTGATCATCTTTGCCAAGGTAAAGAAAACCATTTATCAAATATTTACACTTTACATCGGTTGCCAGCCAAAATTTTATGCCAAATTTGTCGGGCTTATTAGCCATATATTGCGCAAACCGGCATCTTCGTCTAGTGGGAAATAATTGTTCGGCCAATTGTTATATTTTCTCCGGGCTTGTAACATAAAATTCAATTTTCAATAAACGGATTCCAAATTTCAGACGCAAAAGCAAATTTATCAGTCGCTAATCGTTGAAATCTAGTGTTTCGCATGTCAAAGCGAACAAGTCTCATAATTTCTAAAAATTTATTTCGTGACATAGTATCTTGAAAAAAACGTGGTCCCCATTTATTTGACCATAGTTTCTTTACTGAAACTTTTCTAGCACTGTTAGTGCCTCTAGCATATAACAAAGCAGTACAAACTTCAATTTCATGGAGAGTAACAGACCATAATTCATTTTACAATTGTCTTTTTCCTTCGGCATCAGTGCACTTTCTTATGCGTCGAAGCATGTTTTCGGTAATAATTAGATGCCATGCACTAGAAACTTCATCTACAGATATGTGTCGTTTGGCATAGGTGCTTCTCTTAAAATATTTTGATTAGGAAATCTTCCTAAAAACCGATGTGTATTTGTTATATAAAATTGCAATGGATTGATATAAATATTACCTGCAAATGTTTGGTTTGATTCCAGTTTTTTCCAAATAGTACCGTCGGAACCAATTTTTTCAATACGTGCTTGTTCAACAGCTTGCGTAGCTTCTTCACGATCAAGCCTTCTACCACGATTGCTACGACTTCTACCGCGGCTTCTACCACGGCCAATACCACGAGAAATATTTACTGGTGGGCCAGACGAAGACGTACTTGCAATATCAGTGACGGTAATTTTTCTGGTCAGCGTAGACGAAGGTGATGGTTCTTCATCTTATTCACTGCTCGAATTTTCGGAATTCTGGCAAATCTATCACAAAATCCGAATCTTCATTAGTGCTATTATCATTGAATGATAGTTCACAATCAGACTCATCCTTTGGTAAAATATTCAACTCCTCCATCAATTCTTCGTATGACAAACGAGGACGAGGCATCGTTCTTACAACAAACAAGCAGTGATTGAGGGTCAGAGTCAGGCTAGGGACACTGCAGACCGTGCCATCTATAGAGCCTGTCGAGTAACTGAAATCGGTAGATAATTCCAAAAAATTAACGAAAACTGTAACGTCGTTAGTAATCAAATTTTATTGATTTTTATTACTGCGTATGCACGATGTCATATTGCGCTTTATCTGTTAGTTCTGTTACTGTTATACTGTTGTCGTTTCTTAGTTTAAGTGTTGAGGTTATTATAAGGTTTCGGTATTTTGGTGTATTTTTTAATTGCTATAGTGTAATATTTATCTGTTGTTTCGTTGCTTTACTCTTATTAATTGAAAAGACAATGTCAAAGTGTATTCAAGGAGTGTATTAGGTAAGTTTTATTAAAAAAATTTGAGCATTTTTTCTTTCTCAATTAATAACCATTCTCTTTATTTTTATAACACACAGAATTTTTACTAATTTAATCGACAACTTTAGAGATCAAGATTGTTTTTTGCATTAGCTAAACTGAAAATTGTTGCATTACTAAAGTAAATATTCCTTTTTATAGTTTTGTTCCTCCAACCCAGGAAGATAAAATTAATATGGCTGAAACTCAGTGGTAATAAATCATTAAATTTGTCGACGAGGAAACGATGGAGGATATGCTCCCTTCATTTTCAAAAACAGTGTTTCTTTAGATTTGAGAAAGGCGAATTGCGGTTATCAAGACAGTTTGATTTGCGTTCCCATATGAGTGGAAATTAACAAGAACTGATGGTAAGTTTTATTGTATTCAATATAGCATGCTATAATTTTGGACTTTTTAAAATGTAAATTGAGTGAATGAAAAGACGAGTACTGAGTGTGTAATCCTATTGAAATTCCAGCTAAGCGCTTTCAACCATTAGGCCATTCTCAAAGCTGTCATCAAGAAAAAAACATACAACAGGTGTCAAAAAACATCAAACCCTGTACTGCTACATACAATGGAATAAAATGTTTGATGTTACATCATTATTGAAGTAAAAGTTGTTAAAATTATCCTATAAAGTGGGTGTACAATTGTAATTCACATAACGAAACGTCTAATTTGAAACTATTAACTAAGTGATATGTGTGTACTCCCTCTTTATAGGGTAATTTTAACAAATTTTACTCAAGTAATGATGTAACATCAAACATCTTATTTCATTGTAAGTAGCAGTTCCAGTTGATGTTTTTTGACACCTGTTGTATGTTTTTCTCTTGTCGACAGCTTTGAGAATGGCCTAATGGATGAAAGCGCTTAGATCGAATTTTAATAAAATGACAAACTCAGTACTCGTCTTTTCATTCAATCAATGTATATCTAGTGTGTTCACCACACTCAGACAATTCCATTTTGAAATGTACCCATTGAAAAAATAATAATCTAATTTTATGTTATAGCTATTACCTCCACCAGCTATGGGATGGAAGGTATTGACCCCTTGCCGATTTTCATATATAGCCCATGGTATGACAATTTATGCGAAATGAAAGTGAGTATTAACTTTTGTTGAGGCATTACGTCCAAGTATTTGGTCTAGAGGAACCAAAAATCCAATAAAGACAAAAAATAAAAAAAACCATAAATCAAAAAATAGTTAAAACCAAAGAAAATCAAGAATTTCTAAAAAAATCGAAAACTCGAAAATAAGGAATTCAAAAAAACCCAAAAAAATTTAGAAATTCAAACATTTTTTGATATTTTTTTTGGCATAGTACAAAAACATGTGTAAACTTATTATTTCAAACGCATTTTGTTATCATTTGTTGATATAAATTTTCAAACATATTTGTGTATTTACTTATTTATTGCTGTTATTTTGTGTGTTTACTTGTAGAACCTCAACCAAAAACGAGAAAGGACTTCCACGAGACAGTGGGATTTTTAAGAGCCCTTAAGAAACATTTTAACAATCATAGACTGACAGGAGCTGCAGAGTAACTTAAACTGCCTTATGCGATGGTTTCATGAGAACGGAATGCTTTCAAATGAAGAAATAAACAAATATGCAATATACTAGGTTTAAGCTTGTGATATAAACCTATTTAATACCTCCAGTAAAGAAATAAAGATGTATTTTAAGTGAAAATGAAATGTTAGATATATTATTTTAAATTTTGTACAGTCACAAGTGCTGTTTAGCACTCTTATATGTAATTACTTGGCACCTTGCATTCACAGAACTGGGCAGTATTTAACAAATTTTCCTTTAAAAGTATTTTAATTACTTTTATTCTAACATTCACAGTAATTATACTCAAATGTTTTCTTTCACAGAAAGTTGCCAAAAATAGTAGTTAACTACTCATTGCTAACACTTTTTTTGATTAAGTACGTAGCAGTTATACTCCAATAGTTTGTCCACCTCTGTGTGTTTTTGGAGTATAATGATAAATAAATAAATTAATATAAACTTATCATAAATAATTTTCCACATTTATCTTGACTTAACATCATTTAAAAATCTAATGATACTCCAATCTAGAATGTATGTTACTCAAATTATTTTTTAATTATTGCATTGTTTTTACATTATAGTTTATTGTCATTATGTTTGTTAAGAAAAGTACTGTGTGAAAGAAATTATTTGTAGTGTATTTTTATACCAAAATAAATAAACTGTTTATATGATTACTGTTTTATTTTTTCCAATTTAATTAAGCATTTATGGTCCATCATTTGATATTTCATTTCATGTATCTCAACATGTAAGCATTATTGAGTTAAATTGAATGAAATGTCAAATGATGGACTATAAATGGTTATTTTGAAATAATATAATTAAATACAGTGAATTTGAATATACCGCCAAAACCTAAAATTACAGAAATCTTTTTATTATCACTCAATTGTTTAGTCGACACGCTCTTTAGATGGCGCCACAATCAGTGTCTCATATATCTGTGGGTTATCTGTGCTCAGAGTCACTAAAACAAGTGAACCTGACTTTACTTACAAAACACATTTCACAGAACTCTGTCCAGGTAAATTCTCCGAACTATAAAGCAAGAAATAATTCTCCGAAAATGTGAACATACACTGCAGTCAAACTGACGGTATTGGTGCTTCAAGGTAGTAGTCGTCGTAATTGATCGCTTTTTGATTTTTTATATTTGAATGTTTTAGTGTCGAATTGTGATGAATATTTAGGAAAAGCCATAAAAGCAAATTTGTCTGGAAAAATTTTTCTCGGTGATATTGTTATTTAAAATTGAAAAACCATCAAATTGACCACTCCGGTGCTTCTAGTGTTAAATGAAACTAAATGTTTCTAGATAATTCCACAATATATTGAAAAAATGGTGAAAATTCTAAAAAAATTTCACCATTTTTTCAGTATATTGTGTAGTTATCTAGAATTAGTTTCATTTAAAAAAAATACTATGAGTAGATTATACGGAGTAAGGGTCGAAACAGTAAATTTCCGAATAATAGTTATTTATTATACAAGGGAGATTTTGGCTTGAGGTTGTGTTGTAGTGAGACAAAAGAGCGAGAGCTAAAATCTTATATATTTTTACAGTATAATACACTATTTTTTCTGGCGGGGAAAACGTCGATTTAATATTGAAAAAATATTACAATATATTAAAGTCGGAAAATTATCGATGTAAAATTTGAAGTTTTAAACTGGTAGGCTATTGTACTTATAGCGACAATTAGAGCTAAGGAAACCTTTATATCTGTCAATATAATTCTATAATTTGATTTAAAAATTGCGAACTTAGTGGTTGTTTAGTAGTTATTTTGAATAACATAAAGTTAAAAAATGTCTAATTCCGAGTTTTCTCTGACTCCACAGGGGTTAGTAGAAATAGCGTTAAAATATTATCGCCTGCTAAATCGCGGAATATTTACTAAACTGCGTATTCAAAATTTATAGATTGGAAGATGATAAAAAGACATGCAGTTCTTTCTCGGAAACGATGTTATTGGCTTATTTTTTGGAACTGGCGCAACAACAAAATCCATCAACTGTTTTGTTGAATTATTCAATGATTAAAAGTATGTTTAAATCCAATATTAATGTAGATACTTCATACTAATTACATTTCTGAAACTAAATGGGAAAGGTTACACGCCCAAGAAAGATGCAATTTTTACGGGTACACAAATTAGTGATTATTTTTTAAATAACACTCCCGACGAAGTTTATTTAATGGTCAAGGTTGTTGTTGTATTTGGGATTGCAGGATCTAGTCGAATTTGTAAAATAAGCCGGGTCACATTAGACGCTATTGAAGATTCGGAAACGTTATTAATTGTGAAACTTAAGCAAACAAAGAATTATGTAAACATGAGATTGTAGTTACTGAAGAATATATCAAACTTTATCGAATTTACATATGTATCAATCAGGGTGTGGGTAAAAATCAGTTCTATAAGGTACCTGACACAATAGCTGATTTTCTTCAACTTTAAAATGCAAACTCATTCATTTCGAAGATCGTCTGCTACACTTTAGGTTGAACCTGAGGGAGCCCCAAACACTACCTTAAAGTATTTAGGGTGCACAATGCGAGGCAATACCACTGCAAACGCGCATATTTCGCAACAAGTACAAAAAGCTAAGATTGCAAAGAGTCGACTATACCCACTCATATGTAAACACAGTTATCTCACAAGTCAAAACAAAATCCTAATATGTAAACAAATTATTAGATCCATACTCACATACGCTGCACCAATATACTACAAGGGCACCAAACATAACTTCCACTCCCTGCAGGTGATACAAAACAACTGTCTCAGAATGGCAATAAATCATAATACGGTATACCCCAAATTACCTAAAACCTCTTGGTTACATGGCAAGGCGAATATACCCACTATCAAAGACTTTATCAACAAAATCTCCGATAATTTTTATAGCTATTGTCTGCCACAAGACCTTCGGGCGTCCGAGATAGTGGGTGTAGGCTTCTGTATGGATCGTTACTCACATAACCTGGTAGTTTATTTTCAAATCACGCGATTCTCATAGGGAGTAAAAACCCCGCAGTAATCACACGTGTGTGCTTTTTTTGCTCCACATAGTTCATAAATTATATAACACCAGAATAACGTCTGCCAAGATGCTTTCTCGAAATCTACTACCCCGTATCATGTCGAAACCCAGTTTTCAGCTGTTTTTCTGAGAAAACTCGAGCCGAAAGATGCTAGAAGTCAAATATTCATATTAGGGACCAAGTTATACAACCAGAGACAATATATGGATAATGCTAGAAGCAAGGAGCCGCGAGGACATACCGGAAAGACAACAGGATTGAGAAATAGCCAGGCCATCAACACTCCATATATATTTTATTCTATTGTATTTAAAATTATTTTTTAATCCGTTGTAACTTTGGAAACAAAAACTGTAATTTAGACCTTTTTAATATAAAAAAAATCTGGGGGAGACTTGATGACAATAAAGAAGCATGGCGGTTAGAAGTCATCAACGGTCGCTGAAGAGTATGTTAATGAATCGGTACCACACAGGAGAGAAATAGCTAATAAAGTGTTTAGAACGTGTGGCAGAGGTGAAATAACACCCGATTTGTAACCAGGTACATTAACGGCAGTTGTGTCCATGGCAGAAAAAATATAATACAAACCCAAGAAAATTCGACTGTTGTACCGAGTAGTTCAAGGAACATGTCATTCATGCAATGCACATTTAATATTTGTACTTTTGGGATGAAGGAAATGTAACTTTTGTATAATAAAACATTCTAAAATTAAATACACTGCCAAGTGGAAGTCGGTAGTGCTTGATATGTAATATAATTTTGAATTTTGAAAAACATTATTGGAAAGAAAATTCTATAGAAAATGTTGAAAAAAATTCTATAGAAAATTTAAAAAAAAATGTAGATGAATTTAAGAAAATTTTTGAATAAAACCAAGAGTAAGTAGAGTGTTAAGACGGTATAGAGAGACTGGGGCGTTTTCAAGGCGTCCTGGTCAAGGCCGTCCTAGGGCAAACAACTACAGGACAGGATCTATTTTTGCGGTTGCAAACTGTAAGAAAACGTACAACTTCAGCTAGGAATTTACAAAATGCGCTTAGAAGAACTTACCAGGTTAGGACCAGTGATCAAACGGTTAGAAACAGATTGAGATAATATGAATTAAGGCCAAGACGAGCAGCAACGGAACCACGACTCGCCAGACAACACCGGGTGCACAGATTCGCCTTCGCCAAAGAACACCTGAACTGGAGAGCAGCTGCTTCGAGCACGGTCTTGTTCACCGACGAGTACAGATTTACACTCTCAACAAATGATCGTCGTGTAAGTGTGTATAGAAGACCAGGAACACGATTAGTACAAGGCCACATTCGTCAGTTGGGTGCATACTGTGCATCAAATTTATTTTCATTTGCTGAATAAATATGCGATAATTGTTTTGAGTAGTATATTAAGAGTCAAAACTCCTGTAGTTCCATTTCAAAAAACCAGAAAAGTAGTATTCGGTCGATATATTTTCACGTTGCCGAGTATCAAAAAAGTAAAGGTTTTATCCGCTTTCAAACTGAAAACTAGAACAATTTCGAGCATTACAATAAAAAATGTTCAACAAATAGATCGGAATGATTATCTTGATCTGTTACAACCTCTCGAATTATCATAAGTAAAAGCTTATTATAACTTATTCTCGTGTTAGAACAATGCATTTTACAATATAAATGTACAATCGAATTGTATGTAGTATGTATTGTTATTTGACATTTGACTTTAATCTTGAAACAAATTATAAAATGATCTAGCGCTGTTCTAGTTATTACATATATTAAATGGTCTTTTAGGTAAATTTAAATGAATTATATATTAAAAATATTAATAAATAAAGTACGCTAACGTTTATTCACAATGATTTGTCAATGGTTTATTTTAATATTGTATAGGATCAATATATAGGTGTACATACCGTTCTATTTTTGGGATAAATTACCAGATATCTATGTGAAGATGTATAATAGAAATAAATCTGTTCATGATATTATATAAATAGATCGGAAGCATATACGAAGAAGCTCTTTTCTAAACAAATAATCATCCTCTATTAGCTTAAATGAATTGCAGCCTTATACCAAAAATTGTGCCTTATAATTTTTTTTCTTGACAAATGATTTTTTAGATCAGCTTAAAATTAGTTGGAAAATAACTATGTATATATAAAAATTTTATCTGAATAAATTTCAGTCAATAAATTGAGATTTATTTGGAAGAATGTTTCTTTGTAAGTATCAATTGAAAATAGAAAAAGGTGGATAAATTTAATATACGACATGATATTTTACGTGATTTCAAAAAATTTTGTGATTTAAATTTGATTAGGTACTTTAATTGTTTATTAAATGCAAATTTTATTCTTTCTAGAGTAATTAGAGACGTGTACATGGCGCAAAGTTTTACTGACATCCGTAGATGGCAGTTTTGGTAGTATAGTCATTTAGCAGTTACAGTACCAGATAAAACTTTATTTGAGGGATTAGTCATATTGTTTGTATATACCTAACATAAAAATTATTTTTGAACTGTGTTGGTGTTTTTGGATAATATAATAGTGAATTTGTAAAATTTAAAAATGGAAGATATTTTTGAAAATTTCGATTTGATTGAGGAAATTAATTATGCTTATCATAATCGAGAATATCACATATGGAGGCCAGATCATTTCAATACATGGAATAACACAGGATTTCATATTTACAATTATATAGAAATAATCAATAAGGTAATTACCTGACTTGGAATTAAAAATAGTGGCTATTTTTTCAAGCACTCTTCTTTATCCTTCCTAACCAAAGCATCCGTTTTTATATTGTCAAAAATACCTTTAAGACTTAAAGCTATTTGTAATCAGTCAGCTTGACAATTACGAAATCAATTTGAAAGACACTCTCTGAAGACACAGACAATTTAGGAGAAATAAAGGATTTGTGGCACTGGAATCAGACAACTTATACTTGTGTTTCTTAGAGAATGAATTGAGTAGAACTACCTAATTGATTTTATAATTGATACAGCTTGAAAAGAAGAGTGCTACGTTAACACAATACATTTTTAAGTTGTTATTATAAACATAGACATTGAGAATTTTATATTGAAATATCGAATAGACAAAACTATACAAATTTAACCAATCAACCGTATGATCTGTCTGTCTGTTGTGTGCGAATAAAATGGCCACTAACTATCTGGAAAATAAATTGATTAGGAGGTCTTATTCAACAAATAAAGTGTAAATGTCTTTCAAACTGACTTTAACCTTTGATTATTCGGCGAATTACCACAACAAAAATAATTATTTTAAGGTTGGTTGCATTGAAATTACAATAACTAACTTCATAATATATGTAGATGAAGATAGTTTGATGCACAAAGTGTACATGATAGAAAATAATAAACAATTGTTATGTTTCGCGCTCGCGTTGTAAGTTACAAAATAGATTTTAGTTTAGCTGTCACTTGCTTGACAGTAGGTACTGTAATCGTCATTTAATATTTCATGTAAATATTTTAAAAAATTCTGCAATTGTGTATTAGTTAATGTCATTTTACTGAATGAACCAAAATAGTAATAGTCACAACAATAATAAACGAAAGCGTGCAGTAAACTTCAATGAATTGGAAGTTGTTTTAAAGTATGTACATATTGTGGAAAACAAAACCAGCGTGCAGTCACATGGAAGCAGAAACAGAATGTGTGGGAAGACATTGCTAGATCATTTAATCCTTTAACGGGGCAGGTTAATAGAACTGCAAAACAATTAAGGCTCAAATATGAGTATATAAAAGAGAAAATTAAAAAGAAGCAATCACATAATAAGTACAAACTTTTTAAAACTGGGGGAGGAGTAGCGAATATTGAAACATTTACCAACTACCAACACAAAATTTTATTTCTTGTATCTCTTGGTCTTTAAGTTCCTCGAAATCATTGAAAATATCCATTTAAAAATAAATGTTACAGTTTTTAATTAAACTAGGTAAGAATCACCAACACGAGAAACAATTAATTAAAAAGAGAAAAACTCAATTCGCAGTTAATCGGCTTCAGTCGGTTGTTATTCACTACCCGAACAAGTTTATTTCGAACTTATAGCTCCTAATAAGTACACCGTAGAATAATGCTAGATATTCTACGAATATAAATTATCCAATAATGGAAAGACGAATCTAGGGTTTATTTGATAAATATATATTATTTACAACTTTATTTGATAAATATATATTATTTACAACTTTATTCAGACTTCAAAAGACAGGGCCTTAAAATTACAGGTCCGTTCGTGGTTAACAAAATCTGTTATCTGTCAGACAGTAATCTGCCAGATAATATGACGTGAAAAGACGCGTTGGACTTATTCGATGGATAAGGATGAGTCTTATTCATTCGTAGGTGAAAAGAGCGGGCCTAAGTAAAATATTACCGGTATCTGAAGTTAAAAAGTGGACATTAATTGATGACCATAATTTGTTTATTATACTTTATGATTTTACTGAAATTGGTAACAGTTCAGTATACTTTGCTAGAGGCATTCGACAGGAGTAAGTAGCTACATTAACCCTTAGATTTTCTTGAGCCCTTATTTTGTTATTGTGGATCTATTTCATTTAAATATTACCATGATCGAAAGTTATTTAAGTCGCGTGGTGCTGATTGTGTTGGTGGTAGTATAATTTTTCATTAAATTGTGGTTTAAGTGCATTTCTACAATTGAGGTTAGGATGCCTGACATTAAATGCTGTAGTTGCAAATAAACTATTAATAAAAATGTGGAAAGCATACAATGTGACTCTTGTCGAGTAAATCTTCATGCGGCAGAAGAGTGTTCAAGTCTTTGTCCGAGTGAGATGAGGGCCATAGTGGTGCAAAAATGCCTTTCAATTTATTTCTGTGAAAAATGTCGTACATCGTTTATAAAAATACAATTCCGTTGAAACGCTGAAAATAGGAGTTAAAAATAACAAGGAAACGCCTCAAGAAAAAATAAACAGTTTTAAAGATTAAAACCAACTTTTGCCGCATCTGTGAGATGCCCTGAATAATATCCTATCATAAAATCGTCCCTTGTATACACTTCGAAAGCTGTATCTTGCTAACAAACCGAAATTGCTCCAAAACATTAACAAAAATGTAGTATATCTGGATTTATAGGACTCGTTCCTGTGGGCTAAAAATCAATAGGGTTCATTTGTGCGTCACTCTGAAAAATATCCAATTAGAAAATTGGTCACTTGTATATACTCCGGAGGTTGTATCGTGCGAACAACCCGAAATTTCTCCAAAAGTGTCCAAAAATGTAGTACTTCAAGTACCATAACACCCGTTGTACTGGCTGTAGTGAGTTGAGAATCAATAAGTTTCATCTGTGATAGGCTCTGAATAATATCCAATAATAACTGTATACACTCCGGAGTCTGTATCGTACTAACAAATTGAAATTTCTCCAAAAATATTGTACTACAACTACCATAGCACCCGTTGTAGTGGCTCTGGTGAGCTGAAAATCAATAGGGCTTTTCTGTGAGGTGTCCTGAACAATATTCAATCATAACATTGCATTCCGGAGGCTGTATCGTGCTAACAAGACATGTTATGAAAAGTGGCGGACGACGACTACATACACAATTTTTTTTTCTAAAAACCGTTTTTCGTGTTGTTCTTGCTGAAAAACGAAAGAATAACTAAAAAATCCAAAGTCCCATTTTTTTTTTTGGGTAAACCAATACTTTTCTCGCATATTAGATAGGGTTGGGCGGAAAAATAAAAATATTTCATCAAACATTTGTTTGCTTTCTCCGGGAGGTGTAGTGGAGAGTTCCCGTATATCATGTTCTAGTTAATAAATAGATACTTAGGTCAATATTATAATAATTGCATTATTTGTATTTAATTGTAGCAACCATTATTTAAGTATACAAGTGTGTAGGCATATCAAATAAAATATTTATTTTAGATTAGCAAGCAAATTTCATAATCATGGCACGCGATGCTCCATCACACATAAAAATTAAAATTAATCCGTTATGCAGTTCTTACCCTAGTTTCCTTTGTAGCATGTAACTCAAATCTTGGACTACAATCGTACATATTATGAAGATGAATATGTCACAAAAAGTAAGCTTTTATTATTCCATTTAACTGTATAAATTAAATCTGAGTTTAGGAGAGAGAATATTTAATTCTATATTTCAGTGCATATTACTTGAAAAGTGGGTAACATAGTTTGATAAAAAGAAATTGTATGGGAAGGAGAAGAAATGTAACTTCTATTTCCCGTTGTTGGAAAACATACCAATATAGACTGAGCATTATAAATATGTGATTTTTGAAAAAATAAAATATACGAATATATTCAATGATAAAATCTGTGGACGTTATTGCTGATTGGAGTGGTTTAAGTTTTGGTAAGGAATGCTGACGCAAATCTCAAATTCACTCTTACATGCAAAATAGATTTTGCTGTCCCTATTATCAATTGAAAGTAGATAGTGTAATAGACCTTTCAGCTTAACATAATGATAACGTGGAATTTATTAATTTTTTCCTCTTTTACGAGCAAATTTCATGGTAAAGATTGTTTGAATGCTGAAAATAAGTTTTCAAACATTTATATCTATCAACTTATTATTATAGATTTTCAAAACCAAAAGCTGGAATATTCATAAATGCCAACTAATCGTTATTGCGTGAGAAATAAGTACAATAGGGCCATGAAAGGCTTGCTAAAGGGATCGAATTCATGACAATGAAAAAAGCGTGTCAAGAAAAAAGAAAATGTTCGAATTACAGGTACGAGTGATGAGATAAAAGTGGAGCAGACTCATTATCAGGGACCACGTCAACATTTTTGACAAAGACAATGACTACCATTACGGTGCTTTTTCAATTCTCATCAAAATATCATCCAAATGTTTAGGTAGATTTTAACAAATACATTATTTCAATTAGCTTTATTTCCAGTATACTATCGTTTGAAGTTTATAAGTACAATTGAATACAATTGACAGCGTATATACAAAAAATGTACAGACAGATCTCCACAAATCCTGATAAATTTTTTTTTACAAAATATATTATGGAGAGATTATCCCAGTGATGGTTTTCATGGATCGAATTAACTGGTGTGCCCCCTACGTCGCATGTCGAGTACTTCAAGATATTGCACAACGAAATGCCGATTTATCTTTCGCTTCAGACGCATTATTATATCTGATATATGTGAATAACATACTGTTAGGTGCTAGCTACCTGTCCGAACTGGAACTATTGCAATCCGAATTAATCAAGTGTCTTAGTGCATCAGGTTTCACGCTACACAAATCTCGCTCAAATTCTCTGGATTTCCATAAAGTATCATTGCAGTCTCAAGCATTAGATCTAGACTTTCGATAACATGTTATGTAAAATATGTAAAATTCTTGGGCTTAAGTGGAATCCAACTCATGCTATTTTTCAAATCTCTACTTCTTTAGATCTTGAACTCGAATCTTACATCACTAAACAACAAATTCTATCGGCAGTCTCACAATGTTATGATCCGCTAAGATTTGTCAACCCCATCATTGTCAAAGGAAAAATATTAATGCAACGCACATGGTTGCACAAACTCTCATGGGATCAAGAAATTACTGATCAGATCATTCTCCTTACTTGAAAATATTTTGTAAGTAGTATCTCTTCTCTATCCAACGTTAAGATTCCACACTATCTATTAATAATAAAAACCCCATAGAATGACAACTTCATGGATTCTCAGATGCCAGTTCAGTGGCATATGGCTGCAATGTATATTTTCTCTCCAAATATGCAAATGAGACAATCCATTGTACATTAGTGCATTGCGCAATTCATAAAAAGTGTAATAATTCTGTGTAAATATAGTAACAGTGTCCTAATTTGATTTTTATTCAATTACAAACACCTTTTAAATTGAAAAAACAATACGCTAATTATCAGTTTAAGTGCACATATGTACACAATTATAGTATAATATGATTCCTAGAAATTTAATTGTTTTTATTGGTTTTATTATATATTTTTCGCCCCTTGCAGAATAATGAGGTCCAAAGTTAGAGATCCTCTAGTTGAGGTGCTTATTGGTAAGTAGTGAGTTTTACTTAGGTTCATAGTCAATAGTTTATGATTCTTCCAGTTTATGATGTTTGTAAAGTCATGATCAGCTTTCTTTTTCAGTCTAAACCAATCCTTCGCTTCGTAGAAGATCACTGTATCATCAGCGAATCCAACAATTTGACCATGGCAATCCAAGGAAAATAGACAATTTATGTATATGTTGAAGAGTGTTGGACCTAATACAGTACCTTGTGGGATACCATAATCAACACCCACTGAACTGCTGATTACTTCGTTTATTTTAACTCTCTGTTGTGTATTTGACAGAATAACTACTGAATAATTTCAAGGAAATACCTCTTATCCCAATTTCTTCTAAAGAATCTAGCAACAGAGGATGACTGACTGTATCCAATGCCTTAATTAAATATAGAAATATGCATATAGAAACATTTGATTTATTAAGTGTGGAGTAATATGAGATAGTGACGTTAAAATAGAATCGTCAGTAGATGTTTCCTCTCGAAAACCGTATTGTTTGTCTGAAGGTATATTATATTTTTTTATGTATGATGGTAAACGAGACTCGATTATATCTTACTCAAATGCGTAAAGAGGGAGATAGGTCTATAGCTTTCAACACACAATAGGAATAACAATGGCTTCTTTAAACTCTGTATATATAAGTATTCAAGGGGAATGGCAATCTGTTCGGATATCTTTTTGAGTGTTTCCTATCGAATACTATCGCTGCTTGCCAGTTTTTATGTTTTTCAAGTTATGTATGATTTTTCTTATTTCTGTAGAATCGGTCAGTTTCATGACAACTGAATTCAAAGTGGTCCTTCTGGGAATTACATAAGTATGGTCCTTCTTAATTTTGCTGCCATACTCTGTAGAAGTGGGATGTGGAAACGTGTTCTGTGAACGTTTCCTTGCTATGGAACCAACCATTTTTATTTTTCGTGGTAAATATAACTAACATTTTGTAATGTCATTAGGAAACATTTGTTTCGAGCTACAGCTTTCAGCTATTGATCCAGTATAGATTGGCGGTTTATACGGTTAACCTTTCTGTACGAGCATCTTGTATATGTGCAGTAAATAATCAAAATATTAAGGTCTCTTCTACAGTTTCATGCTAATATTCATGCCAAATAGTTGAATTTTATTCATTGGAAAATATTTATTGTTATTTTAAAATTGATTATGTATAAAGTGAAAGTGTTTGTTAACAGAAATCTATAGAGCCATATATATATATATATATATATATATATATATATATATATATATATATACAAGGCTATACACTCCAGTTGGAGAAGTAGCCGCTCATTTTGACCCTGTATCTTGTGGGGGGTCAGCCCACGTTTTTCTTGCTGTTTATCTAAAATTTATTAAAGGTTTTTGTAGTTTCGACAATTGTTCTCCACTCCTTTCTGTCCTGCATCTGTCTCTCCCCGCCTTGTGCTCCCAAAATTTTTATATCTTTCACAACCTGATCTTCTCATCTAATTTTTGGTCTTCCTGGTAATCTTTCCTCATTCGGTCTCCATTCTGTAATTCTCCTCACCTCCTGTCCTTTCTCCATTCTTTTAACATGTCCGTACCAACGAATCCTTTTTGATTTAATTGTGTTTACTATGTCCTCATTTTCTAATATATTTCTAATTTCATAATTCATAAGTCATCGGTACTCGTTATACCCTAGTTTGACCGGTCCATAAATATTTCTAATTATTCTTCTTTCATATATCCTTAGTTGCTCTTCGTCCTCTTTTGTCAGTCTCATAGTTTCTGCCGCATATGTAACTACCGGTTTTATCGCCGTCCTGTAGACTCTTAATTTTGTTGCTCGGCTTATTCTCTTACTCTGCATGATGTTTTTAAATTTATTATATGCTCTATACCCTGCTTGAATTATTTGCCTTATCTCGATTTTTGTGTCGTTTTTGTTACTTATAATTGTTCCCAGATACTTAAATGTGTTAACAACTTCAGAAGTGAATTCATTTAACTTTACTGCTTCTGGTTGGTAGACTTACTTCTTTCTTTTCATTTCCATATATTTTGTTTTCTCCTGATTTATTTTTAATACTCTTTTCACCGCTTCCTTTACAATTTCCTCTAATGTTTCTTCAATGCTCTTTCGGCCTCTCGCTATTATGGTTAAATCATCAGCATATGCCATTATTTGTTTTGATTTATCAATTATTCTTCCATTTATATTACAAGTCTTAATTATGCTATCCACTGCTATGTTAAACAATACCGCCGACAGCCCATCTCCTTGCCTTACTCCAGCATTTATCTCAAATTCCTCTGATGGACCTTCCCTTGTCATTACTTTTGCCCTAGAATCTTTAATCATCATTTTCACCAACCGTATGATCTTTTGTGGTACATTTAGTTGTTCCATATCCTTTATGATTGTCCTCCGTTTCAAGCTGTCGAAAGCTTGCTTGAAGTCAATAAATACCATTTGGACTCCAACATTGTGTTCATAACATTTTTCAATTACTTGATTTATAGTATGTATGGCATCTACTGTTGATTTTCCTTTCCGAAAACCTTTTTGATACTCCCCTATATTTGATTCCATTACCTTTTTTAGCCTTTCATTTATTATCGTTGTTAGTATTTTATATACGGTATTGTGTAAACTAATTCCTCTATAATTGCTACAAATATTACGATTTCCTTTCTTAATTATTGGTATAATCATACCAGTAGACCATTCTTTTGGCATTGTTTCTAATTCCCATATTCTTTCCATGATTTTAAATATTTTATGTCTTAGATCATCTCCTCCATATTTTATCAGCTCATTTATTATTTCGTCTGACCCTCCTGCTTTGTTGTGTTTCAATTCATTAATTATGTCGTTGCATTTCTCTTCGGTCGTTTTTTCTTCGTATTCTATCCCTGTATCATTATTAGTCATATCATCTTCTTCATACTCCCCATCTTCTTCCGTTAATAAATTCTTGAAATATTGACTCCACTCTTTTTCCTTGATATTTATTGCAGTTGATTTTTTGCTTTGTCTCTTTATATATTGATATAATTTTACATTATTTTTATTATCATTCTCTAATATGTCCATGCTTTCATTTAACCATTTTATTCTTTTTGCTTTTATCAACTTGGCGCTCTCTTTTCTTATTTTTCTGTATTCATCATAAAAATTTTGTTGCTTAGTTCGCAGCCATTTTAGTCTGGCTTCTTTTTTCTCTTTTATCTTTATTTTACATTCTTGATCAAACCATTTATTATTCTGTCTTGTATCTTTTGTACCAACCTCTTCCTCTGCTGCCGTTATTATACTTCTTTTTATTTCCTTCCATTGTTCATCGATATTATCTTATTCTTTGCTCTTTTGTAGTTGCTTCTTTACTTCTTCCCCATATTCATTTTTACTACTTTTCAATTTCTGCACGTTCCATTTCCTACATTTTGTTGTCCTATTTACTATATTTACAATTCTCATTTGCATTTTGACAATTACTAATTGATGATCAGTATCAACACTTGTCCCTCTGTATAATCTCACATCCTGTATCATATTTGATCTTCTTTTTGCTATCAGAACATGATCTATCTGGTTCTCCGTAGTAGTCCCAGGTATAATCCCATGTAATTTTATGTTCTTTCTTATGCTTGAAACTAGTGCTGCTAATATACATGTTGAGCTCCTCAGCTAAATTGCATAGTCGCCGTCCATTATCGTTAGATGTTTCATGTATAGTGTAATTCCCTGCAACATTATTTAAGCAGTCTTCTTTTCCTATTTTCGCATTCATATCTCCAATAATTATTAATGTATCATGTCTTGCGGTTTCCTCACATACCTTTACCAATTTCTCGGAAAATTCATCTTTGTCTTCATCTTTTGCTTCTTCCGTCGGTGCGTAACTATTAATTATTGCAATATTTGCCATGTGGTTTTTTAATCTTAATTTTGATATTCTACCGCTTATAACTGTGTAATCTAGTATATTATTTCTTATTATTTAGCTTATCATCAATCCTGTGCCGTTCTTTCCTCGACTGTCTTCCCCTCCATAAAACAATATACATTCTCCTTTGTTTATTTGTCCTTCACCTTTCCAGCGTATTTCTTGAAGTGCCAATATCTCTATTTTATATTCCAACATCTCTTTTGCAATTTCCTCCATTTTTCCCATTGTCAGCATTGTCCTGATATTCCATGTTGCCATTCTCACTAAACTCTTGCGTTTACCTCTCTTATTTTTACCCTTACTCATTATCCATTTCATTGCATTGTCTTCAATTTTATATATCGTATTTTCTTTAGCTACAAGTTTTTTGACTTCTTCTCTTTGTTGCCTCCTCCATGTTCCGGCGAACGATCGGTTGCTGTACGTTTCTTATCATCATTTTCTTTTGGCTTTTCATCCCCAAATGCATCTGCTCCATAAACTCTGTTGTTTATAATTAATTTATTAAACTTAAGTATTGCGTCGTGTCCTTGTTCTCTGGCTATTTTTACCTGAGGCAGTAAAATTTTTCTTTCTCTTTGGACTTTTTTCGAGTAGTCGTCATTAATCCAAATATTGGTACCTTCTAGCTTTTTACCTTGTTTCATAATTTCGAATTTTTTACTCCAATTTTTGATTTTAACTATAATTGGTCTACTTTTGTTTCTTCCAAAACTTCCGATCCTGCCGAATTCTATCAGATCTTTTTCTGGGTCTACTTCTACCTCTATTTTTCTAATTATTTTTTGGACTGTTTCCTTTATTTCTTGTTGGCTCTCATTCTCCTTATCTTCAATTCTTTGAATTACTATATTATTGCGCCTTATTTCCCTTTCTACGTAGTCTAATCTTTCTTCTTGCTCGGCGATTATTTCTTTCAGCTTATGATTTTCCTGTTTCAATTCCATTATAATACATGAATTTCTGTCTATTTTTGCTTCCATATTCCGAAGACTATCTTTTATCTCCTTTAATTTCTTCCATATCGTATTTATCGATGTTCATTTCTTAACGCACCTTAACGAGTTCCGCGTCCCGTCAAGTTTCGTTAGTCACCTACTCAGTTCAGCTTCCAACCAAAATGCATTTTCTAAAGTGGCAGTATAAAAAACATTTTTGCACGTTCAGTATAAAAAACAGTATGTAAAATTCGTATCAGAATGATTTTTTGCAGCACTCGTACTACAAAATGAGTCATTGTGATACTTGTTTCACAATACACTATTGTAATTACCTATAATTTTATATTGATATACTTTAATATAAATGAGAGACACCTTATTCATTTTATATACGCTTTTATTATATTTAGAACTACTTATCTATATCAAAGAGATAAAACTGGCAATTAGCTCTGTAAACAAATAAAATACTAATCAATAATTGACTTTTTATTCTTGCCACTTAATCAAAAATATATAAAAGTATTTTAAATTTATACTTGGAGGTTATCAGAGTTAACAATTTACATTATAGTGATAAACACAATAACAACTATCACTTGTTGTTGTCAATGAAGCTGGATCTCGGTTAGCAAGTTTTTCTCCTTATTTGTGCAATTTTGGGACCGTTTATGAAAAGCTTTTGTTGTATTCTGATTGACGTACTTTTGCATATCGGCACTGCACTGCATTTGTAAGTCGACCTATTCATTTCTATGGCTTTCATTTAATTTATTCGTAAGAACCCAGTCAAGATCAGTTAACTTTGATAAAGCGCGAGATTGTTTGTTATTTGATGACGTCACGAGTCGGTATGGATCCTTTAACGGGAATGCTGAAACCTATTTTTATTTACGTATTTTTTTTAATGAAATTTGGTTAATTTTTTATAAAATTATTATTTTCTTGTTTATATAGGGAATATTTTTAAAATAAATGCAATTTCAAAAATTAGTCCACATCTCTATGGTACAATTCTCATCCAAAAGCTTGGAAAAAAAATCGATATAACATAGGGACATTTTCCAATGATATTTCTTAAATTAAAGTGACAGATATCTGAGGCAAGATTTCCAAACAACATGAACACATTTCTGAAACTGGCCTAATAAAATGAATAAAACCGATTTACTTACTTTTCCTGTAAGCCGATGAGTTAACTTCATATGGATTCATATTTTAATAGCTGAATTAAAATTTGCTTCTCTCTACTCTGTGATCCTAATGTCAATTGAATTTTATCAAAATTAACCTTACCATAACCGCAACATTCATTTCAAATATTGAGAGACGTGGAATACGGAAAATCATGTTCACTTATCCCTGATATTTGATATCAAATTATACAAGAGGAATAATTTCTTATCCCGGATATTCTATTCTAATACAATATTTCTGGGCTATTGCGGTGAAACGACCAGAAGATAGATGAATTTATCCATGTAATATTTATTGACTAAACATTCATGTGAAACTTGAAACTCAATTCTTGTTGATATACTGACCCTTTCCGATCTTCAATTATACACCAAGATATCTAAATTGATATATAAATGGAAATAAACTGGGCTGGCTGAACTCGTCTCGCTGCGTTATAATAAATTAATTTCCTTTTTGAAGTCAGTCCGGGACTGTATTTTTAAACAAGTACTCGTATTTTGGTGAACGATCTTCGCTTATCGCTTTTGTTTATTGCTGGTAATTAATACAATTTAGATTTCGAATTTAACAATGTTGGATTGTTTTATGACAGATTTTCCTATTGTCTCAATATTTGGAGAATACTCACCAATTATATGTGATAGTTTACACTTACACAAGATATTTTTGTACTTTTTGTGAATTACAGTTTTTAACTTCAATCACAATTTGATATTATCGCTCCCTCGATTTA
Source organism: Galeruca laticollis (assembly GCA_963921935.1). Lineage (NCBI taxonomy): Eukaryota > Metazoa > Arthropoda > Insecta > Coleoptera > Chrysomelidae > Galeruca > Galeruca laticollis. Next base: position 172,621,844 of record OY998180.1, read on the forward strand.
ACTGTATTCTTTCCACATTAGATGCAGGACCGAACTCCCCTATAGAGCCATACTCATAAATTTCTCTCCACTACCCTCACCCCCAATCACGGGTACACCATACCCGACCGAGTACACCCGCAGAATTAGGGAAAAAATTCAATAGCTTACCAGACATTTTCATAAATGAGAATTTAAAAAGTGATAATACAGTGACTGTTAAAAATAAACAAAAACATTTAGTTAAAGTGAAAACATCCCCCAGAAAAACTATTCAGAAAGGTACGTTTAAATATAAAACTTTAAAAAGACAAAAATCAACACACACACATAAAAACATAAATTAAAAAAAACTGGCATTAAAAAGTGTATGGAAAAATACTGAGACGAGTTCATCAAAAGAAGAAGATGAACCATACATCACTGCCGAGTCACTAGATATACAGCATTCATAATATTCAGAATTAAAAAGGATCCAATCCAAAACACTAGCACTGAAAACACGTAATATAAATTATCACCAAATCGCATTTATAAATGATAAAGACACCCATACTTACAATTCAAATATAGACACTAACATAATTAATATACCTAAAAGTTGCTTAGAAACAATAGACATAACAACACTTAACAAGTGTATAGAAATAACAAATCCATTCAAAAAGTGTCTAGAACAAACTGAAAATAAAAAGTGTCTAGGAAATACAAGTCTAGTAAAGTGTCTAGGAAGCCCAAAATCATTTAACAATTATAATTCAAAACTAACAAAATTTAATACTTAAAGCCAGAAACAGCACAACAACCACTAAATCCAAACCAAAATCCCACAACTCCCTCCCGAACTACATAATCGAAATTATAAAAGAGAAAAATAAGATACGAAGAAGATGGCAAATAAGCAGAAGCGACAATGATTGTCAAACACTAAAGCATTACCAAAACTTTATAAACATATCAGTAACTGAATACAGAAACTATGAGTGGAAGTAATTTTTAGAAAAGCTGTCTCCCAAAGATAACTGTGGAAAATAACACGAAAAATGAAGAATCGCAGAGAAGAATTAACAAAAATTGTATTTAAGGGCAAAACATTTACGCCAAAAACTTATATTGCAGAAGCCTTTGGAGAGTACTTTCAGGATAATTTTAAAAATAATATAATAAATACTCAAGTTCATTTTAATATAATTCAAACTGTATCGAAATACTTAAGCAATGCGAATTCAGTTAATAAAACAAACTTAGCTACCACCTCTGAAATAATTAATACTATAGCCTCGCTTAAAAACAAGACTGCTCCAGGGATAGATGGTATTTCCAACATCCTACTTAAAAGTGTTTTTAAATGAAACTCAAGGTCTCTAGTTAATTCCACAATATTGTGGAATTAACTAGAGACCTTGAGTTTCATTTAAAAACACTAATATGAGCATATTCCACGAAGTAAGGGTCGAGACAGTCAATTTCCTTCTTAAAAGTTTGCCAAAAAAAGCAATAGTGCATAATTAAAACCGGTACATATCCAGATATGCTCAAGATTGTCAACGTTATCTCTATTATCAAAGCCAACAAACAACCGTGTTATGTGGATAGTTACAGACCAATATCTCTATTAAATAATATAGCAAAGGTGCTTGATAAAATAATTCTTAAAAGAACTCAACATTATGTTGACAAACAAAATATTATTCTCAAGAACAATATAGGTTCAGAAGTGGTCACAGTACCGTAGCTCAAATTATTAGTTTTTAATCACATCAGGGAAGAATTTTATAAGAAAAACAAAGCTGTTATGGTTACTTTAGAAATTCAAAAAGCGTTTGACACGGTCTGGCATGAGGGATTATTATATAAATGAATCACACTTAATTTTCCAGAATACATAATAAAAAATATTAATTCATACATTATTAATAGAAAATTTTATGCCTGTGTGAATGAAGGTTTAGCGGTGCCTTTCTCCATACAAGCCGGAGTTCCACAAGGTTCAGTTCCTTCACTTTTGTTATATTCCCTTTTCACCCACAATTTACCATCCTCCCACAGATCCTAACAGCCATGTATGCAGACGACACTTGTTTTGTATCATCTGCATCAACACCTGACATCGCACTACAAAACATTCAATCACACATCAATACACAGATACTTACATATATGACAGACAATAAACTTGCAGTCAACCCCTCAAAGACTTGTTACTGAGGAGGACAGGAAAAAACAGTGGCTCATTGCAATCACAGTTGTGTGTAGATGGGAAAATTATCACACCCAGTAGCACATTAAAGTATCTAGGTTACACAGTGCATGGCAATACAATAGCCAACGCACATATTGTGTCAGGTACAAAAAGTTAAAGTTGCAATGAGCAAATTGTATCCGCTGATTTGCGAGAACAGTTATCTCTCAATACACAAGAAACTTATGATTTACAAACAAATCATCAGACCTATTTTAACATACGCCGCACCAACATACTATAACGCAACTTAACATAACTTTCATATACTGCAAGTGGTGCAAAACAAGTGCCTAAGCATGGCAATACCTTACAAAACAGTTTATCCAAAACTTCCTAAAAATTCATGGTTACATGAACAAGCAGACTTGCCCACTATCAAGGACTTCATAACAAAAATATCAAAAAACTTTTATAATTATTGTCTATCCAATAATCTTCGTGAAACACAGAGCCGCAAATCGCGCAGAAGACACCCGTGATAGTGGGTGTAGGCTTCTGCATGGTAATTTATACATATAACTAGTTGTTTAATTTCAGCAACCAAACACATCGAATAAGAGGCTAACCTAGTTACCTCTAATCAAACAAATATTTCAATATTCAAAACATATAACTCAATGGAAATAACATCTGTCATGTGCAGTGGCGGCTTTAGGATTTGAACTTGGGGGGGGGAGGGCGCATCGGCCTCTCCCTCCCACCTATAAAGTTCAAAATTGAAAATATATTAAAAATGCTTGCAATTTACAAGTTGTCACTTTTTACATACCGGGTGATGCATTGCCGAGTGAAACATAGGAAATCCCATGAAAATTTTGAAGTGGCTAAATATTGACTCCCTAGTACATTTTATTGAAAAATGTTATAACTTTTTGAAGAGGCCGATATGATAAACTCATGTGCCGAGTTTGAATAAAGTCAAATAAGCAAATACTAAGTTATTCAATTAAATGTAATGACAAAATTACGAAAATGTTCATAGCTCAGGTAATACAGTAAACACCAGCAAATTAAATTTTGACATTGACAAAACAAAAAGTAATGTGAAACATACTTTATACGTCAGTTTTTGGCAATAGCGTCATAGAAATTATTTGCTGGTGTTTATTGTATTACCTGAGCTATGAACATTTTCGTAATTTTGCCATTACATTTAATTGAATAACTTAGTATTTGCTTATTATACTTTATTCAAACTCGGCATATGAGTTTATCACATCGGCCTCTTCAAAAAGTTATTATAAAATTTTTCTATAAAATGTACTGGGGAGCGAATATTTAGCCACTTCAAAATTTACATGGGATTTCCTATGTTTCACTCGGCGATGCAACAGACGGTATAAAGATAAAACTTTATAAAATGGGTCATTCGGAGGGCGCGAGGAGAAACATCGAGATACAATTAAAAGAAAATACGTTTGTTAAGTTTTCTATAGGTATTCTTAAAAGGAGACAAAACGCTTCTAAACACGGAACAAAAGAAAACAAACATAACTGAAACAACTCACAAAGGCCTTTCTTTTCTTCCGAAAAAACTAGCCATTCAAATTTTTTAAAATGCGCGTTTGTTGGACGTCTTCGTTCTTCGCGACCTCGTTTGGTATGAATTGAAAAAGGAAATTCATATTGTGGTTCAGGAACCCAATGATTTTTCAATAAATTATATTTAGTGATATCGGGGATGGTATCCATTTTCGCTAAAAATGCGCCGACATCGTATTTCAATTGTTCAGTTTCCATCAAATCCGTATTTTGGTTTTGAGTGGAAGTAGAAGCAACTGCAACATCGGTTGGTAAAACATCTGTATTTTCATCTTCTACTCTCTCCTCCGTTCTTGATTTTTTAAAATAATTTAAAATACTATTTGAAACTCTCTTATTCGACATATTGAATTACACACTATTATAATACCACTAAATACACAAATGCATCAGTCTTCAAGTCTTCTAACTAACTAACCAAGTCGAAGTCAGAAATGGATAAAAACGAAGCGCGGAACATCAGCGAAGCCGACAAAGCAAAGACGCCGCTGCCGCTCTTGGAAATCTGGAGTTTGGAGTTCAAAGTAAGAAGCCGCTCGCACTCGCCGCCGCATTAACAGACCAACAGCAATAGCAATAAGACCTATTAAATAATTTAGGCCGGGTGTTCGATTCAAAAAATAATTAGGCATATTATTTTTTCATGGCTGAGTCCATTGTAATGTTGTAAGGTAATCAAATATTTTGTAGAGTAGAACAAAATTGAAAGCCGTTGGGGGAAGGGCGCGCGCCCCCCGCGCCCCCCCCCTTAAAGCCGCCACTGGTCATGTGGCCGCTCCTATAACTTAAACACTGTTCGTTTTGAAACCCTGTTTTTCAGCTGCTTTTCAGGGATATACAAGTCGAAATAGCCGTGTAGTCATATTTGTTAATACGGGACAAAGAACATTATATAATGAAAATAAATGGATTATGACTTTAGCAAGGTGGTATTGAAACGCAGACTTACATGATTGCACCAGGACTGCCAGAACATCGGCTTTTTGTATATATTTTATATGTATATTTGTCTTGGATGTAATTATAAATAATCACTGTTAAACGATTGTGAATGGAGGCATTTTAAAACAAACAAGGTCTCTTCTAGATCAGTTTTCTTTTCAACGTGTGGGTCGCGACTCCGATGAAAGTCGCAAAACCTTACAAGAGGGGTCGCTGGTAAATGAAAAACGCAATTGTTTCTATGTACTACACAAAATTTAAAAAAAATACCATTTCAGTGGGTACCTATTTATATTTCAGTAATTTGTTGAAACGTGGTTCTATTTTTGAGATGCAAATAACTGAATCATCTTCTTGTGAATTTAGTCAAGAACTTTTAATAATATTGGTTCTCATACGTTATATGGTTTCTATCATTTTCTATGAAATGAAATTTTTTACCCACATTGATTATTGCTGGATATGAATTATTTGTAACACCAAAATTACTGACAGCTGCGTTGGATATTGATTTAATTACGTTTTCACATTACCAAGTCCACAAGCGTTCACTAGAGAAACCGGGAATAGGGGATTTAAAAAGCTGAATATTCACTGCATTGGATAACTTAAAGAGGATTTGCGGAGGAAAAATATTATTTTCACAAGGTATTGATGGAAATGTTGAATTTGAATAGCAAATAATTCAATTTTTGCTACTGTGGACTGAACAAAGGAAAATATTATTTTTCATGGAATAACCAACCTCTAATAACCAGTGTTATATGTACATACATTCTCAAAAGCTACCTGAAAAGTGACTAGTGAGATGAATATCGAAATAAGTATAAAACGTAGGGAAATTGAAAAAGAATACATAGAAAGAAGTGTGGTGGAAACAAATTGTTCAACGTATTGGCAGCTAATGCTCTCAACCAAACACTTTTGTTTAAGTCATTGTTCTGAATCATTCATTTTTAAATGAAAAACCTTAAGATATTTTCACAAATTTGGGGCCAATTAAAGTTAGAAATTAGAAAAAATATACAACACATTAAATCTTCCAATTAGGAACTGGAGGAGGTTACGAATGACTTTGTCTCAAAAATTTCTGAAGCATTGTTTCGCCTTATAACAGGGAAGTATTATTTAATTTTCAATGCCGCAAAGTGATATCCCTTCACTTTTGATGAGTGCTGGAACTAGTGTCCCAGACTTCAATTTTAGAGAGAAATCATATTAATAAGGAGTAATAATGAATCAATCGTATTTTGATAACATAAAATAAACATAGGCAATAGAATGTTACGAATGAATATTATTATTGAGAGGAGCTTACAAAACGCAAAAAAATCGCCTACTACTAGATTATTTTGAATTGTCAAAATACTTGCTACTATTTACTAGACTATTTTTTCAGCAATGGTGGAGAATGTAGTGAGATATTTTCAATTTTTCTTTGAGGGAACGGTGATCCAATTCTCGTAGACATTAGGTATTTTCTGGTATTAAAAATATCGTTTCCCAGTGAAATGTCCAGAAGTATCTAGAAATATTCAGATATTGCATTTTCTAATGAGATAAAATGATAACAGCAGTTTTTGTTGAGATACTCTCAATCTTAAGGGAAGTTCATTATGTAATCACAGGATTATATTTTGTAATTGATGGTATAATATGGTATATTAAATCATTTATTTCAGTAAGTTTTGTTATAAGATTATTCTGCAAAAGTTATACGATTTCTGAGATACGGCATAGAACCTGTATAACTTCAAATTACTAATCAACCGAATATTTTCCAATTTCAAATTTGTAGAATTTCATTGATTCCATATTTTTTTGCAGTATATTTTCAACATTTTGTGTTGTTTGTCGTGTATATTATAAATACCAGAATATTTCATTAACTATTGTTTTAATCTTAAAAATTCCTTTTGACATTGGCAGGTTTAAAACATAAAAATTATCACTCACTATATGTATATCAAAACAAAACTTAGAGAAACTTTTTGTATTCAATCGTTAAAATTCTTGGAAGCATGAGCCAGTACTCAAATTATGTCATAGAAGAATCCAATTCACAAGCTAGATAAAAAAATAAAATAACAATTTCTCAAATGATTCACTACATAAAATCAACATTACTATAAAAGAAAAATGGTATACAGAACCAACCTGGTCATGAAGAAGTAAAAAATGAATTATCAAAAAAAATATACAAAAATTATAATCAAACAACAAATCCTGATTATCAAAATATGTAACACCTATCTTCACCATATATACAGAGACTATTCCACTAATTACCAAATTATTGTAACAAATATTAAATTATAATGAAGGAAATCAAACAATATAAAAATATTATATTAATTTAAAATCGAAAACACAGAGCGCTATCAGTTGAATGTTCCTGTTTTTATTGAATTATTTTTTTGTCATAATCAAAATACAGAATTTATTCGTGAAGAATGGTTTTAAACGTTGCCTTACAAGAATTCACAAGTGTTAATCATGTCTAGAGCGCGAAAAAATGCAAATTATCGGCAGCTAACTGAGTTCGAGAGAGGTATAATTGTTGGTCTTCGGAAAGCTGGTCTGTCGTCCCGAGAAATTGCTGATAGAATAAACAGGAATATGGATACTATTGTGAGATGTTATCAAGCATAGACCGAGAAGGCCGAACACGAGGCACAGGAAGAGTGAGCAGGGAAACAGAGGGCCAAGATCGTCGCATAATGTTATTAGCTATAAGAGATCGTTTCTCATCGACATGGCCAATAGCAACTCAGTTTTGCAAATCATGAAATGGCCCTTGGAATGCAAAGTCTTTATAGAGGAATAAGAAGGTTTGGACTTTTTTCACACCGATCGCTAACTCTTGAACATCGACGAAATCGATATCATGGTGCCGAAAACGACTAATGTGAATTAGGAATGGAACACTATTGTCTTTAGTGATGCATCCTGGTTCTGACTATACATGCATGATGGTCGAGTGAGGATGAGAAGGAGACGAGGCGAACGTCGTAACCCTCAATTTTTTGTTGAGCGACCTATACATCGCACTGTTGGAGTTATGATATAGAGTGCCATTGTTTATGGCTCAAGGTCAACTTTAGTCTTCCTCAAGGCAATATTTTGATCGATACATTCAAGAAATATTGGAGCCTCATCTGATTCCTTACTTCAGGACTCAGGGCACTTCAACACTTCAACTTTTCAGCACGATAGCTCCTACCTCGGTTTCTAGCATCCCCGGATTTGTCCCAAATTGAACATGTGTCGGACATAATCGGTAGAAGCTTAAGAAATTTACAGCGTCCTCCTTCAACTCTGATGGCTCTTAGACATGAGATGGATGTGGCATGAAATGAGATACCCCAGGAGGATATTGATTACCTGATTATGAGTATGCCTAGAGGCATTAGGGTATGTGCAAGAAATCGTGGAGTTTAAGCCTATTATTAAAGTTGGTGAGTAGAAACTTAGATTATATCCACTCGATTGGAGTGAAATTTTAATCGTTTTCATATTACGAATTCCCTGATATGCAATTTTTCTGGGTGGTCGGGAGTATATATCTTGAGGTTATTGTGATTCTGTTTACATATGACAATCAACACAATATATGGAAAATAGAATGAAAAGTCATCAATATAACAAGAAAATATTAAGAATCACTTAATAAGCATGAAATAAGGAAAAACATTTAATTATAAAAATACAAAATTCATTGATATAGAATTAAAAACACAAAAAGAGAGAATATTTAGAAGCAGTCTGTATATATAACAATGAAAATCATATTTACAGTTCAATATTAGTTATTTACACTACAAGGGGGGTAAGTAGTTATTACCAGTGGAGGACGATTTTGAGCCCTAGTGCTAGCGAGGGCTGGCGAATCAGTTCGAGACTGGTCAAAATACTTAACTCCTGTGTTGGGTATAACGTTTTATCTGCTCCCACAGGTACAGATTACGAAATAAAAAATCAGATTTCACATTTTCCAATAGTACTTTTCATCACATGACAAGCGCAAGCGCAGCCGCCATCTGGGTAGAGCGGGAATTTAAAAGTTTCGTACTGTTTTGTACAATAATGGCAAGAGATGCAATAATTATCTCCCCAAACAAATCCATCAATAACACAAAATATTCATGATTCTGTACTTGTTGACAACTCAGTTGAATCGTATAACTGTGAACGATTAAAATGTGGTCGAAGTGTTATGGGCGTTCTCAAAAAGGCAAAATAAGTCTGCTATTTGAGAGGTTAGCTATCAATACAATGTATTATGTTAAATAAAATTAGTTAAATAGTAATTATATGAATAAAAGGTAAATAAGTTCATCCTAATTAACCATAATTTATTGTTAAAATTAACATCTAGATTGATAATGAATATTATTTATATTGACATATAAAAAATTTTTGATACTGATATAAACATATCATTTTTTTAATCATAGGATTACGCGTAGGTATATGTTAAGTAGGTACATATATGTATTACAAGCAAGGTTTAAGACGATTTAGAAAATAATATATATTACGTATTGGTTTTAAATAATTTATATCATGTATCACTCTAACACACTCCATAACGACACCGTTTTATTTTTCCTTTTCGTGAAGATAATATAGTCGACTTGAAAAATTAATTTTTTAATTAAAACACTTATTATTTGTATTTTATCAAAATTTCTTTTTAATAAGTACCTATTATTTGTTCAATGTGTGTTATTTTAGCTATTTGCACACAGGTATTTTAACATGCTTATTTACAAAACAGTACGAAAAATATGGCTGAACTGCACGCATGCGCACAAAAAATAATTGTGATGAAAAGGTCTATTTATTTTGACAGTGACATTAACAATTTTTTGACGGTTATTATTATAAGTCGCGGTTGTGGACACCTTCAATTCATGTAACAAAAATGAACTAGCTAACAGGATTCTTCATAACGACATTTCATCTGTAGCTTCTAGTAGTAGGTCGCATCAGGTTATTGCAACGGATCAGTCAGGCAATATACGCGGTATTAGTGGTGAAGTCATAAGCTTAGGTTATGTCAACGCTGTACCCAAACAAACATAACCAGCCATTTAGATACTATTGGTGTGATTTTAGACCAGAGATTATTCCCTTATATTTTGAAAATAATTGTTGATTTAGGCATTTAGATAGACATTAAGACGTTTACTAAGAGATATATTTGATCCCAGCCAAAATAGGTATAGTATAACAATATAATTTGAATAAAAAGTTATCTAACCTAAACATGCTATTATATTCTTTTTCAATATGTAATATCTAATTTTGGGTTTCCTCATATAAAGAATAATGGTACTATGCTGGGCATCAGGCTGTTAGCATTATACGTGAGTTTTATAGATCTCCAAAGGATCCGAAAGTGAGAAGCAAATGGATAAGGCTAACAAGGTACTTACATAATAATAAGTTTATTATTTTATTTTGTGTATTTAAAATTCACTGTTTTTATACAATATTCGTAGAACAATAGATTCAGATCCCGGAGCTTTTTGTGTAGCTGTCATTTTATAGATGGAAAAAGAAAATGAGCCCACTATTTTTTGTACAATGAAGGAAAAATGTTTCAGTTTCAATACCCACATAAAAAATACCACCCCAATATACAATATGCAAACAAGGTAAAAGCAAACTTGTACATGTTTATTGTATGTTTGCTTTTTTACAGTTTATATCGATCTCCTTATAATATATACATTATTGTTTGTCATTCCAGATGTTTCGCTCTACATTTTATAGAAGTTATCATAGTTGCTTTGTAAGTTTACTTTAAACATTTGCTATTTTAAATTCTTCACTACTTCACTTTCCTCTTTCTATTAACTGTAAGCCATTGTATTACAACTAAATATTTGGGAAATTTTCTTGTTTATATTAATTGTTTTTAGATAAAATTGAATATATTTACACATGTTGTTGAAAAAAGAGCCTACAGGTCAAATAAAATTTGGAAGCAACCAAAAGAAACTGATACAAATATGGTTAGATTGGGGCAAAGTTGTGACATGATGTTTTGAATTTTAACTCTAAATGGCATATTTTCAATCATGTGAATTTGTCACATTTCTTCAATTTAATTTTCTTTCCAAGAAACAACCAAAAATTTATAATTATGAAAACATTTTATTATGTTAATATAAATGATACAAATTTTGAAAGGTAAAAAGATTTTTAAATACGTAAATTTTTTTTCCATTCTTCATTTCTAGCAATTCCCACTTGGTATCCATATTATTAAATAGCACATGTGTTTTCATGCAATATGTAATGCACCTTGTACCTGCCATTTCGATTCTTTTGAGATTTCCTTCTTATTAATAAATCCAGGTTTCAACATGTGGTAAGTTTTTATTGCTTTTTCTGTTCTTTCCATAATATCCCTTTCCTGGTTACCAGGGCTCTCAATTGTTGTTCCTAAGTATTTAAGTGAGTAACTTATTCGATTATACTCTCGTTAATTCTTATATTCAACCTTTCTTGATTTTTTGCTCCCATCATTACTTTTGTTTTATTTGCATTTATTTTCATTCCATTTAATTTTAGAGTCTTATTACATATGTCAATGTTTTTTGGAGACCTTTCTCTGTATTGGCCATCATAACTAGATCGTCAACTAATGCACATTCACGTATCTTAACTGGTCTAAGCTGCTTCATACCTACATTAAGCCCTACATTAAGTGGCAAATACATTCAATAGGTTCCGGAGATTGACAACGGCGTTTCTGCTTGAGAGACCTTATTATGCAGTGGCAGAATTCTGCAATCTACCCTAGACTTTTGAGTTACATCGGCGTAGTTCTATATTTGGTATGATGTACGATGCTAATTATTATATATTATAATTCTGTTTTTTCTTTAAATTTTCAATACCACCATGTGATTGTCAGTATTTATTTCCGGCCCTCGCATTACTCTTACATCTTCTACTAAATTCCTATTATCTTTATCTACAAGAACGTAATTGATTGTATATTTTTCTGTGTTGTTTTTCCCTTTTCTTATATATTTGTAGATGTTTTTATGTTGGAAGAATGTATTAGCGACTATAAGATTATTTATTTTAGAATATTCTATTATTCTTGATCCATTATTATTTATTTTGTATTCTCAAAGTTTTCCAATTTCTTCACAATTTATTTCATTTTTGCCTACTCTTCTATTTAAGTCTCCTACCATATATATGTATATATATATATATGTATATATATATATTATATATATATATATATATATATATATACAAATTGAAAAATATCTTATTGGGGATTGCAGCCCCAATAAGATATTTTTCAATTTGTGTTCTAATTGATCAGCAACGATCACGGCGTTTTTCGCTTTTCAGCTATATATATATATATATATATATATATATATATATATATATATATATATTTCCTGGCTGTCTCGATTACTTCATTAATTATTTTCCAATTTTTTTCTTTTTCTACCGCTTTCTCGTCATCATTAGGCCCATATGCTATTATGATTGTTGTTATTACACCATCGATATTTATTTCTATTGTGAGTATTCCTGCTGAATTTTTTTTCTCACTTTCTAAATCCTTTTGCAAATCTCCCATGTATGATACACGCCACTCCTGCTGCTGCTCGTTTTTATTTCTCTACTCCTGAAAACACAAATATGTGTCCCTCTTCTAATACGATTTCCCCGTGTTCTTTTTTCTTTGTTTCTGTTAATGCTAAAATATCGATGTTTGCCTTGTTGTATTCTTACGTTAGTTCGTTTTCCTTTCCCTTTATTTCTCATATATTCCAGGTTACAAGTTTCTGTATTTCCTTTTAACTCTTTTCTGTTTCAGCATCATTTATATTTTTATTTATGTTACTTTTTTTCTTGATTCCAGTCTCGTTTTTTCCATTTTCGTAGCTAATGTGGTTTCCGGTGCTTCCAAGTTTATCTTCTTTCTTTAGTTTTTTGTTTTCCACGGTTTTGTCATTTTTCGTATCTGTTCTGTTATAGGGTCTACTTTTGGAGATCTACTACTTGCGGTTCTTTTGTTTTTATGGTATTTGTTTTCTTCCATTTCTTCATTGTCGATTTGTTCATTACTTTTCGTTTCATATATTTCGTCATTCACTATTAATTTGTTGTACTTTAATATAGCCTTCAATCCTTTAGTTCTTGCTTCTTTGAGTTTGGGTATTAAATTCCTCTTTCTTCTTGAATCTCCTTTGTATAATCCTCCTCAATCCATACATCTGATCCTTCTAAGTTTTTAGTTTGCTTTAATACTTGTATTTTTTTGGTGAAGAATCGTATGTATTAATGCTGCCATGTCAAAAGGTATATTGAAAATAACCAGAATGGTTTCAAAATGTCAAATAAAGTTGTGTAAATTAAACACGCTTCTCCATAAATCAGACTAAATTTAGTGTTGTTATATTTCAATAAAAGAAGTTGGAACTGTATGGTATTCAATAAAACAAGGAGTAGAGTATATTTAATATTATTCTAAAAATAGAATCAAAGGCACAGTTAACCAAGAATCTAACAATGTGGTTTCCGCTCGAAGTAAATCGATCCAAGTCATCAAAAAATGTGGGTATTATACAATAGAACCTTGCGTGATACAACTGCCGAGCAACAAGTTTTCCTACTAGACAGTTGACCCCTGTTTCATTTCTGTATGTAATCAACCTCGACAACAATCGCTATCCCAAGTTTTGTGTGTTTTGTTGAAATTCTTTGACTGATTGCTTATCTTTCAAATGTCTAATTATACTAATTTTTTAATAACACGAAGAACCTTTTTGCTAGAGGAATATTAAAATTTCTGACCATTTTAATGAGACCGTACATTTTTGAATACTTTCTCTTCATGGTAAACTATTAATCTATAAAAAGTAAATTTCATTCTGTTTTTTATAAACGTCGAGGAAATAGTATGATTTTATTACTTAATAAACCCTCTGTCAGATATTGTCTATATTCATGTCGTTTAGTTTGTTTACAGTGGTCGTTCTTATCAGTTCATCTCAGCTATGTTGGGACGATTTTCCCGATTGATAATCTGTCTTGAATCCAGCATTCCAAAAATTTTCTCTCTCCAAAACTAAAATTTATCTCTTCGAGGTACCAACACCAGTTTCATGTCGATCATAATATAGAAGAGTACTGAAATTTCTGAAATTGTATTTGAAAATATTTCAATGAATGGATCATTGGTTGATGTAACTGTATTATTTTGGAAGGACTCCACTTTGGAGGCGATAAAATAAATTATACTGAATAATACCGATATATTAAATAGCCAAGAGAATGGCTTGGTTTTTTGATGACTAAATGAACAAAAATAACTATGAGATTTTATTTGGGTTATGTAGCAATAAAACTCTTGTTTTAGAAAGTGAACCCTTCTGAATAATTTAATCCGAGCTTTCGAACACGGTTATGTTCATTAACAAAGAGCTACAAAAGTAACGTCTTACATCAAGTTATAATATGAAATTAGTGATTGAACTTTTAGTGAAATGATGTCAGTAATCATGCAGTTCAGATATAATCACAATACATTTTTTTTGTGTTTTTGTGAAAAATGTATTCTGATTCTATCTGAACTGCATGATTATTGACATCTTTTCACTATAATCTCAACAGTTGTAAGTTTAATCACTAATTTCATATTACAACTTGATGTAAGATATTACTTTTGTGTGTCTTTGATAAAACAATAGTTTTATTGCTGCACAACCCAAATAAAATCCAGGTGCTGGAATATGATCTTCAAGTTTTTCTTATTGTCCAAACTTCTTTCGAAAGACGATTGCCAACCCTCGTACGTTTTTGATACTATCGGGGATGTTGTAGGCCAGTGAATAATCTTCCGGGAGTGTGAACAAATAATGTCGTTGCTCTGTAGTGACTTTCTCGGTACCTCCATACGCACCCACAAATTCTTCGAAGGCTGGGTCAGACTCTTGTCTCATGGTCTTCTTCGAATGACGCTAGTCGGTTTTGGTGGACTACTTTCGGTTTTCCATTGGGAATCTCGCTTATGCGATAAATGACGTCATTTACCCTCTTCTTGATTAGGTACGTACCTTCCTATGGTTTCGGTAATTTTGGAGAGAATCCTTTTTCCTCGACGGGTTGTGTAACATTACCTTGTCTCCTTCTTTGAAACTGCCTTCTGTGGCCTACAATTTGTTGCTAGCAACTTGAAGATTCGCTCTAACCAATAGATGCATATTGTGAATTATTCTTCTCAATTGGGTCATGTAATCTTCTCCCGCTAGATCTTGTCTTGGACGACAACCAAATTCTAGATCACAAGAAAGCCTCATTTCACGTTCGAACAATATTTTCGCAGGTGTTTAAGCTGTGGACTCATTGATGGCAGATCGATAGGCCAATGCAAATAGGAAGAGATGCCAATCTTCCTGATAGCTTGGAACTACTTTGGATATGTATTTTCCAGTGGTCCTGTTCACTTCTTTTACCATTCCATCTGACTGTCGATGCAGTACTGTTGTCCTGGTCTTCTTCATTCCCAGCTTGTTACATATTTCATGAAATACATGGCTTTCGAAATTTCTTCCGTGATCGCTGTGGATCCCCAAGGGCACTTCTTTCACCAATACTTCAACGCATCCTTTTGATTCGGAATCGCGTAAACTTCAACTTTGTGAAATAATCCATTACGATTAGAATGTATTTATCACCATTTTTTGTCCTCGGGAATGGTCTAGTTATATTAGTATCACCCAGTAATTATTCATTTATTAGATTAAGTTATTAGTAATTGTTACATGATGCATTTCAGCACAATTAATTTATATTTATAATCATAATTATTTATATACAAATAGAATGGGAACAAAACTAATTGAAAATAGACGCAATAAACGTATCTTTCAAAAATAACTGTTATCATTAATTTTTCCTAATATAAAAAACCATGATCAATCAAAGTAAGAACGTCAAATGGCGATTCTGTCACCCAAGAACTAATTTCACAAAGGAAGAAATGTTAAGAACATTTAAGAAAAGTGGGTTCTGGAGCTAGTTAGCCCAAAGATGACGTAATAATTACACAAGCCGGAAACAGTGGCGGCGTTTCTTGAGCAACGTGAAAAACGAGGATTCCACATTTGAAATTATTGGAGTTGTAGTATTTGTTTTGGTCCTAAATATTATTGCCCTAATAATGTATACAAGCTGTGCAAAAAAACGATGAAAAGAAAGATTAGAGAAGAGATAAATAATTCCCAATAACTTGTTTAACGGAAGAATACTTTCTCAATTTTAGGTACCTACTTATTTTCGATAAATTTTAAATGGTATAAGTTCACGAGGAATTAATAGGAGAAGCAAATATAAAGCAGAACCTTTTTTGGATTGTATAATGTAATTGTAATAGACAGAAATCTGTAAGAGTATCAAGGAACGCAATTATAGTTTAATACAACATAATTGAGAGAGACGGAATGCTGTCCTCACCTCCTGTTACCCCATTCGACTCAAAAGTGTTGTGTCAAACCGGCTGTGATCTAATCAATCGGGAATCTACAGAGTTGCCAAATTCAAATCTATCTAGTTTAAAAACGATATGACAGGGTCTAGTGTCAATGAGTCATTATATACCAAAAAAGCAATGACGTCATAAACATAGCCGCTGACAGTTACTGAGGGAAAACAAATATTTATTTACGTTCATTTTACGTTTGTAATATGCTTAAACATGGCTATTGTTAAGTTGTCGAGCATTACGGAGCAGTGTTTTGTAACGAAATTAAAGTGTTAAAGAAATGTGGAGACAGTTTAAACAGTGGATATGTCGTAGAGATAGAGTATGTGATGGAAGTTTAGGGGCGAAGCAATAAGGCATAATTACTTGATTTGATAGTCACTGCAGTGTCACTTTACAAATGAAAGAAGAATAAACTTTTAAAATATTACAACGGTCAAGACAAGACATAAGTTAAATAATTTATTTGTTTTCCATCAATAACTGTCAGCGGCCATGTTCTGACGTCACACTTGTTCGGTCTATTTACCGGTCATGATTGCGAAAATTAAAATACCTCTGAAACATGCCGACTACGACACACGCAGAGAAAGTACATATCGTTTAGTCGTACTTTGGGGGTAATTCTGTAAAAGATACTATAAATCTATATATATATATATATATATATATATATATATATATATATATATATATATATATATATATATATATATAAGCAAAAGGTGATGATTATCATGTATGCGGTCAGTATAAGAATTAAAACTCTATATACCCATTCTCAATATTTCGCCATTGTTTAATAGCTTCATCAGGAGACAAGATTTTAAGAGTCAATAAAATTCGATGTACACCACAACTAGACTCACCTTTTGCTTAGATTAATAGTACGGTCGATAATTACCACAGAAACATCTGTATTGATTTTCTGATTTAAATATATATATATATATATATATATGTATATATATATATATATATATATATATATATATATATATATATATATAATAAAAGTATTATTTTTCTTCAACCTTCTTGAATAATTTATTTGTCTAATTCTTGGGTATTAGGTTGTGTAATTA
This sequence comes from Galeruca laticollis, assembly GCA_963921935.1. NCBI lineage: Eukaryota > Metazoa > Arthropoda > Insecta > Coleoptera > Chrysomelidae > Galeruca > Galeruca laticollis. The sequence goes on from OY998180.1 coordinate 172,639,170, forward strand.
ATTAAAAACATTTTGTTGTCACTGACGTTTCGTCCCTTGGTTAGGAACTTTCTCAAAGTTTATTCATGACTGAATCGTTTCATTGTTTACAGATTAAAATTAGAAAACATATGTTCAATAGGTGAAAAAACTTTCAATAAAACAGACATTTTAAAACAAGTACCATCGATATAAATTCCACGACATTATACAGGGGGGGTACGCAAAGATTTCAAGTGTACTATTTTATTAAATTATGATAAATCTGACTTAAGTTTTTAACATCTTGTTTATCGTTTACTGGATTTTGTTCCTTTTTAATGTGCGCCATTTTTTTATTTGTTAATTTTTTGTAGTTTGAATCCTGAGCTAGGATGTTTGTGTTTTTAAAATCAAACTCATGTTTTTCATTGCTTTCATGTTTGTGGAGAGCTGTGGAAGCATTTTTGGTATATTTATGGCTATTTAATCTGTTTTCTAGGGTCTGTGTGGTCATTCCTATGTATTTTTTTGGACAGTCTAGGCATGGTATAGAATATATAACATTTGATTTTTTCGTGTTTTTTATTTTACTTTTTAATTAGGCGAATAATGGTGATACGGTGTTTTGAGCTTTATGACATATTGTGATATCATATTTAGAAAATATGTGACTGAGTTTTCCAGAAAGCTGCTCTGTGTATGGCATTGCTACATATTTATTATTGTTTAACACGTTGTTTTCAGAGTATTTCTTTGATGGGTTGTTATATATTTTATAGACCCTTTGTTTGCAAATACGGTTTATGTTATGTATTGGATAGTGGTTGTTTATTAAACTCGTTCTAACTTGTTTCATAATATCTGGTCTGTATTCAGGCGAATACTAAAATCACAATTCTAAATTTAACTGTTTCGGAAACTACTAAACATATCAACAAATTGAATTCATTATTAAAGACTGAAATTTCTAAATTGAAATACTTACTACCAGGTATTCAACTAAACACATTTTTAACTTTTGAAAACAATAAATTTATATTATGGATAGACGCTTTAGAAATCACACTTGGGGCTACACTTTCAAACGACAATGGTAAACCAATAGCTTATGCTAGTAGAGTTCTAAATAAAGATGGGAGAAATTATTCTGTTATTGAAAAGGGCTATTTCCAAATTTATGCCATACTTCTACAATAGGGTGTTTTCCATTTTTACTGACCATAGGCCATTGATTTATATATTTGTCATGGCAACCTCATCCAGTAGTTACATTAATTTAGATTAAAAATAGAAGAATACTATTTTGAGGTTTCGTATGAAAATGGCTTTGAAAACGTAACGGCAGACTGTACTAGCATGCATAGAAATTAGCTCAAATAGTTTAAGATATATGTCAAAAGATAAAAATGATTTTGTAATGACCAGAGCGCAGCCAACTAAATCTAAGGAAGAAGTAAATCATTCTAGTAATGGTAGGCCTTGTGATATCGTTGAATTGCAGATAATAGTAGGTAAATACAAAATTTCAAGGACTAGGTGAAAAAAAAATGCAAAAAATGTCCTAAGTTTTATATAACAAACAATATAACGTTTGATAATGATAATATTATTTATTTAAATCAAGAGTCTCTATCAACGTTCGCATTCTGTGCATCATTGGGAGACTTGGTAAAAATGTGCACGCAAAATAAAATAAAATAATTGCTAATAAATAAAAATTTAACTTGCCAGTTATAAGCAATTTACTATTTAAAAAAGAAGGTATTACAATATGTATATTCCAGTATAAACAATGAATTAAAAATAAATATTTGCAACAAATAATCTTAAATGACTTTCATATGTTACCAACAGGTGGTAATGCAGGAATAAACCGCATGTACATCAACATTAAAAAAATAATACTTTTGGGCAGGTTTGAGAAGAGATGTAGAAAAAATTGCCAATGGATGTGGCGACTGCCAAAAATGCAGCATACCACGAAATCTAAACAATCTTTGATTATTACCACAACAGCACATGCTGCATTCGACACAATTTATTTAGATCTCATAGGTCCCTTAGAAGCAGATTCGGATAACAATAAATATAAACGTTACAGTGCGAATTAAGTAAATATATAGAAGGTTATCTGATTGAAAATAAGGAAGCCAACACGGTGTCTAAATTATTTGTGGAAAATTTTATTTTACGCTACCAAAAAGAGTTATTATAGATCAGGGCATCGAATTCATGGCAAATATATTGAACGAAACTTGTAAGTTACTAAAAATTGTTCGGCTAAACTCTTACTGTTATTGAGTGAATGAAAACGACGAGTACTCAGTGTGTATGTGTTTATTAATCTCCAGCTAAGCGCTTTCGGCTATAAAGCCGTTATCAAAGCTGTCGTCATTAAAAAAGAGATCCAAACAGGTGTCATAACCATCCAGTTGATAAAAAAGAACAATGCACAAAGTTAAAACATTGTTATGATGAAGTCATTAAATTAAAAACATTAAAAATACCCTGTTGAAAGGGTGTACAATTATAATTTACATGATGGAAATTCCCACTTTTTTTGGTGTTTCTCGTATAATACATCGATTCATTCAGCAACATGATATACTCATTACGAATTAGTTTTCGGAAAAACGTGTATTTTACTAGCTAATCTAAAAGAAAAAATTGATATGATATGATATAATAGTATCACCCTATAATTAATTATTCATTAGGTTGAGTTATTAGTAATAGTTAGAAGTTGTTAGCATTTAAGCATAATTTGTTTATATTCATAATTAAAATTATTTATATACAAAAAGGAATGGAAACAAAACTAATTGAAAATAGACACAATAAATTTATCTTTCACGCACATAACGGTTATCATTAGGCTTCCAACATAATATTGTTCCATGGGTGCCTTTCTGTTGCGATGTGGTCCATTACTCGTAGCACAAGTTGTAAATTTCTTACACCAGTCCTTCACGTCGTCGAAGCACATACAATAAAACCTTTCACGGACTTGCTGAAGGGTTTTCTTCCCTCCCAGATGATCTACTGATGGACTGTCGTGTAACTTTCTCAGAACCCCAGCTACTCTCGTTCTTGGGAGAACTATCTGTCTTCTCTTCTCGGAACCATCATCGTTTCTAAGGATTTTTTTCAAGAGGACTCCTTCCAGGACAAGGAAGTTCCACTGAACCGAATATGCCTTTATTGTCGGTGAAAATATTGACATTTATTTCCAGGTAGGTCGCCGATTTTCTTACTTCCATTGACGGATCATCTTTAAGTGAGGATCATTCTCCTGATTTTCTCTGATCCTGGTGAGTGACCGTTCTTCGTTGACTACCACTGTAGTTCTTGAAACGGCAGCTTACTAAAACTCCGCCTTGTTGCAGTGGGAACAGTTTGCTCGCCACGGTCGTCTAAACAGGGAATTGGTATTTCAGTGACTCACACCAGCTCGATGTTCGACCCTAACTAGTTTTCTCTGTGACTGGGGCTCTTGCATTGACGGAGTCCTGGGTCACTTACACGAAATACGTACATGCCCTAGCTTGTCATAAACCCAACATCAAATCTTCGGCATCTTGTCTATCATATTTTTAATCAAGTTGACGATCTGGTCAAGTCTGTCTTCGTCACCTTCTTCTTGGATGGTGCTACCTTTGTTGTATGTCGAAGCCTTCGTGGCTGCTTCACATACAAGAGCAATAGTCAATCCATCGACCAATGTTTTGGGATGGGCTAAACGAAGCATTCTCTTCATATTGTGGTCAAGTACGGCGTCAATAAAGTCCTGGATGTCCAAATATTCCATGAATTCCACTGTTGGATAAGCAAATCGAACTAGTCGGGAAATATCCACTTCATACTCTTGAAGGGGTTCGTCACGTTTCCGACTTCGGTTCTTCAGCTTGAATTGGTAGAAATGTTCTTGATGCTCATGACCATATCGCAGGTCCAACCTCTTCTTCAGCTGGTCGAAATCATCCCTTTCTTTAAGAGGTATCGTCTGAAGTATATCTAAGGCATTTCCCCGAAGCGCGTTGGTTAAGTTCACTGCCGTCTCTTTATCAGACCAATTATTCACTCTCGCAGCTGCTTCAAATTGTTTTACATAATTGGTCCACGAAGTTTCTCCGCTGGGGCCTTGACTCGGGTAAAACTGCCAATATCTTCTGTCTTGGGGTGTGTTTTTGTCTTGCAGAGACGGGATTCCATTTTCGACGTCAGCGGCAATGTCATTATTCAATGATAATACATCGGCAGAAATGTCGTTCTTCATAGCAGAAACATTTTTCTTCGTGGTTGAAATATTCTCGTCCATACTACCAGAAATTGACAATATTAAGGTGGAAGCCTCGTCTTTGAATAAAAATATTTCTGGATTCAAACCGTCACTTTCCAGTGTCAGTTTGAGTCTTTCTACTAATTCATTCTTTTTTCCAGACCTCTCCAACTCGCGATTTTCCTATTTTGCTTTTAGTTCCGTCTCTTTCAGGTCATTTGTCCGTACCTATTTATTTATATTACCCCACACCTGACACCAATGTGATGTTTTCCTTATTTATCTAAAATAGTTTATCCTGACGGGTGGGATACATTTAAACATACATTAAATATATTGTTCACTATTTATGTTCACTGTTCTGTTCTCTACTGCCTACTGACTTATGGGTCGCCAGACCCTCGCCGTTATTTATTAAAATTTCCTTCCAGAAAAATCGGGTCTAGAAATGGGTTTCAAAAAATCAGACCACTATAATACCGTCTTTCTTAGAAGTGCTCGCCCTTCCTTGAAATTAATTGCGCATTCGCCGAAATTTAAACATTAGATAATGTTCGACGAGAAAGGGGCTTCGAGGACTACACCAGCTGCGATTGCGTAACAATATTTTGATGCACTCACGGGCTCAGTCTTCATAGAGAATAGGACATTGACTACACATAGGTACCTGGTACAAGTTTTTCAAAACTACGTTGTACCGTTCATGGTTATCCTTGTAGACGACATGGCATGGTAATGAACGAGCTCACGCTGCTCGGATATATAGTAAGCGTTCTGATTAGGATGTAGTCACGCAATTTGTTTGGCCTACTCGCAGTCCAGTTTTTAATTTGATCGAACATGGGAAGGTAAACATTTACGGAGATATTTACCGGCTCTTATAGTTTTTAAAAAGCTTTGAGATACACTCGTGCAGAAATGGGATAATTTTGCACATTGTTCGATCAAAAATCTGATTCAAAACATACCTTCTTCGTTTGCAAGAATTTATCACTGCCCTACGAGATTTTTGTGAATGGTAATCTTCCGTTCAATATGTACCGTTACCTATGTAATTGACATTTTATTTATTGAATATGTATTTGATATTTTGTTGTGGGAACAATTCCAGCAACATAATTTCTCTAAGAACTCATCAAAATTACAAAAAAAATAATGTCAGAAGAGCGGTTTTGACTTATGAAAAGATAATACTATTTACCTATTCATAAGCAGCTTGAAATTAAAGCACTGGAAAAACCTCAAATAGAACTGATGCTATTTAACGTCCTCTAATTTTCAGTTAAGAGATTAATATGATATTGTTATTTGCTCCTAAAATCTACTTTCAATGCTCTTTGAATCAAATTTGAGTTTGTGAAAATTAGCTCAAGCACATGGAACTTACGGTGATTTTAAAAAAAATATTGAAGCATAAAAAATAATCACAATACCAAAGCGATTTCAATATGACGACTTTGAATAGTAAAAATTACTGTATGTTATTTCGAATTCCTCCATAGACGAAAATCTTCTTCTTCTACTTCTTGATCCTTTTTTGGGCTATATCATGAGGAATAATTTATCCAGTTTTACACATGTGGGGGAAAAGTCTTGCTCTTGGCAATATTTCCATCCCTCTAGTATGGATATCTTCCTTAAACAAAACTGCACTACTGTTGAGCATAGGTACTATGATTATTACACTTTTATATTTCTCATGGTGAGTATTGGGGTATTAGTAAGGTAAGACTTCACAACACATGAAATTAACTTGTCTCGCTTGGGGGTAGCCGCCAAGCTTGGACATACCCAGAAATGCTACCTCGGATATATATGGAGAAACCCATTTCTATAAAAGAGAGGATTAAGTTAAAGGGATATTTTAAACATAGTTATAAATTGGTGTATTATTGATAATCGTTTATCATTTGAATTGGCTAAAATTGTACATATATCAAATGGCGGGCTAAGTATAGTTTTGCATAGCTATATGTGAAGGTTGAATTGATTTGATATATTAATAGGACAATCTAGTATTATGTGGTTAAGTGATTTACCCACATTCACATAGTGGATCATCTTTAATTCCAATTCTAAACATATGGAAAGGAGTTGAACAGTGTTCTGTTGTCATTCTTATAACTGTTGTTAAATGTCTTCTGTTTTTGTATTGGTTAAACCAGGGAGATTTTGGTAATTGTTCGACAACTTTGTAATAGAACGATTTTTTATTCTCTTGTATGAGGTTCCATTCATTGTTCCATTTAACCCATATGCTCTTCTTGATATCTGGGAAGTAGTTTTGATAATTCAGTTTTATATTCACTGGAACTGCAAGGAAACAACCTGTTTTAGCTAGCTGATCAGCTTTATGGTTCCCTTTGATTCCAAAGTGACCTGGGATCCATGCTAGTACAATATTAAAGCCGTTAGTATTTGCTAGTATAATTCCTTGTTTAGTTAATATTGATGAATGCTCAGTTCTACAGTCTGAGAAGATTATGGCATTCGTAGTGTTGGTTTTTAAGATGAATTGAAGTGCATGGTTGATAGCAGTAATTTCTCCTAACCCTATTTGTGTGAATGTTGGTAGCCTAGATGAACACGCATAGTTGAATTCTTCACAATAAACTCCAAATCCAGCAGTGCCTTTGAAATAGAGAGATCCATCTGTGAATATTCTTGTATGATCCGGAAATTTGGATACAATTTTTTGATACTGAATTTGTGCTAGTTCATCCGTTTCATTAGATTGAAAATTTGCGACATTTAATGGAGTTAGCTGAATTTCTAGGTCAAATTCATTGCAAGGCAATATTTCTTCTGTGTATCATATTCGTAGATGGTTGTAGCCGGTCAAGGATTTGTATTAAAGTCGGTTTTTCTTTGTTAGTCCAATATCTTGAGTTTTTGCTTATGTTATTAAGCTTCTTTAGAATATTGATTATGGGGTTATTGGATATTGCCAGGTTTTTTGTTAAGTATTTGGAGCTCAGCCATTCCCTCCGATATTTGAGGGGCATTTCACCGTTTTCTGATAATAAGGCTTGGATTGGTGTCGAATTCATGTTGCCTGTAACTATTCTTAATCCCTGGTTTTGAAGTTTGTCCAACGTTGTTTTATTATTTTTTGTGAGGGTGGCTACCATAGTCCATGTGACTTAGTACTATTGATTTGTAGAGTATTCTCAGTGTAAGGGGATCACAACCCCACCAAGTATCACAGAGAGCCCGCATAACGTATAGTCCTTTATTTATTTTGGTTTCTATGTATTGTATATGTATTTAACTTTATCCACCCATTCAATAGTTTCCGAGTTCATTTTTATTTTGGGGATATATCTTTTTATGAGTCCGTTACTAAACATTACTGCATGAGATTTATTGGTTGATAGTTTGAAATTATGTGTGTCTAACCATGTGTTGAGTTTTTCTAAAAATGTATTTAAATTATTTACCATTTGGTTCATATTCGCTCCACCAACTATCAGTACCATGTCATCTGCATATTGAACAAGATTAACATTTTTAGGGAGGTAATCATACATAGATAGGGTATAGAGATTAAACAGGATTGGACTAATGGGAGATTCTTGGGCTAGACCTTGATTAGCTGGCAAAGGTCCTATTGCTTGTCCTAAGTTGTCTTGGACGAATATGACTCTATTATTTTTAAAAGCATACATAAAGTTTATTATATATTTAGTTAGGGTTAGGTTTATTAAAGTTTTGTACAGAAGTTGGATATTAACTGTGTCATATGCAGCTGAGAGGTCTAAGAAAACGCCTATGGTGTATTCATTGGCTGAATAATTTATAAGAATATGAGAGATTAGAAACGTTAAACAGTCCATACAACCTTTACTCCTTCTAAATCCAAACTGTAGGGGATTGAGTAATTTTTTGTTTTCTACATACCATTCCCGCCTGTTTTTTATTAGTGATTCTAGAAGTTTATCCACACATGAAGTTAGAGCAATTGGTCTGTAGTTCATTGCTACTGATTTGTCTTTGTAGGGATTTATGAGAGGAAGAATAATTATTTGCTTCCATGTGTGTTTGCATGCAATCATTAAAAAATTGTAACAGATCCTTAGCCAAAGATGTTCCCATGTGCTTAATCATAGAGTATGTAATTTGGTCCATACCTGGTTCAGAGTCTTTTTTTGACTATATTGTGAATTTTTATTCCTGATAGGGGAATGGTTCAATTTCTGTTCATATGGATGTTTGTATGTTTTCGGTAATGATAGGTGGGTATAAGGAGGATAAAATTTCTTGAGCCAGAATGCCAGGTGGAAGTTGATTTGATAAGTTGTTGTGATGTGTACGGTTTGAAGCTTTACTGATTTTATTCCAAATAAAATTGACTGTCTCGACCCTTACTTCGTGGAATATTCTCATATTAGTGTTTTTAAATGAAACTCACGGTGTCTAGTTAATTCCACAATATAATACAAGTTATTGAAAATTCTAAAAAATTGACAATTGTTTCGATAAATCAATATCATCGTCAGATTTTTTAGAATTTTCAATAACTTGTATTATATTGTGGAATTAACTAGAGACCGTGAGTTTCATTTAAAAACACTATTATTCCAAATAATTTTTAATGGAGAGTTACGGTTTATTTTTGCACAGAAGTTGCGAAAACTGTTCTTTCTTTTGGACTTGAGGAGTTTTCTAGTAGAAGCAATGCTCCTTTTAACTGCTATAAAGTTGTCTATCGTAGAGGAGTTGGTAAATGTTTTAATTGCAGATATTCTGCAGTTGATGTATACTTGACAGGAGTTATCCCACTAAGGGATATTGTATTTTTGGCTGTGTTTGAGTTTATAAAATGGTATTGCCACATTTGCAACTTTTATAATATTATCTTGGAATGTTTCATATTGAAAATGGGCTAGGGGCTGTGGGGTTGTGCAGAGGTGTTCATAAAAGGTGTTCCGGTGAGCTTTTTCAAAGTTTCTTTTTGTGGTTACTATCTGATTGGGGTTGTCTTTATTATTGGAATAAAGTTTGCAGATGGTTGAGTAGTGATCACTACTTCTAGGGTCTAGGAGGACTTCCCAGGTAGCATATGGAGTTAACTCAGAAGATATTAGGGTAACATCCACCACAGATTCATCCTCACTTGGTGAAGACAATCTGGTAGCTTGTCCATAATTTAGATATACTAATTGGAGTGACTCTAAGGAGTCAATAATGTTTCGACCATTAATACTTATTCTCTTACTGCCCCATGCAATTGCAATTTAAGTCTCCCATAATAAGTAGGGGTTTCTTGAATAACTGAATAAAATGGATCCAATTATTTACTCTCAGTATTGAGCTTGATGGGCAGTATATATTTAGAATATTAATGTTATGTTGTGTTTGAATATTTATATTGTCAAAGTTACTTTGGTAGGTTATTGGGATGAATTTGATGGTATTTTTTATTAGAAAAGCTGTTCCACCGTAGCCATCGGCTCTGTTGTTTCTAAGAATTTGAAAGTTTCTGCATGAAATATTATAGTTTTGTTTTAACCATGTTTTATTTAGTAGGATTATATCAGGATTATGGTTTCTAATGATTACTTTCAAGTTATATGTGTTGGAGTTGTATGAACGTATATTCCACTTGATTACAGTTAGTGGAGTGAATGTGAATGAAATGCGCAAATATTACACAGGAGATCAAAACATGTCCGTGTAGGACAGGTCCATATAATCCCCTGAGGAATTTTGTTTTTTGGTGCATGGTGATGGAGGTGTACATGTTTGTGCTGTGTTTATTTCTGTTAGATGACCCACTTATTGCTGGGGTGTAAGATAATTATTTGAAATCAAATTTCCTATAAACATTAACACGAGCTCTTTGTGTTATTCTTATAAGAATGATATTGCTTGTACTACATCGAGTTTAAGTTTTTCTTCTTCCTCTTTTCTTACTAATTGTTAGGGCTGTTTACTATGTGTTGTCGTTTTGTTTCCTATCTCTGATCCGTCATTTGGATTATTTAGGCGTTTGGTATGTGCGGCTTTGTCGTAGCCTGTGTGTGTTTTTGTTTTGCTGCTTGGGGATGCTGTGGATACTTGTACATAAGATGCTACTTCGGGTGTTGTGAATATTGTTGCTAATCTTCTTTCATGTACTTGAATTGAGTTGGCCTGTTCTTTTGAGTTTTCTTTTCTTCGAGTTGGAAAGTTGTGTAGGTAATTTTTTGGTGGGCTGGTGAATGAATTGGATGGTATTTGTTGGCTGGCTTCGTAATATGAGATATTTGAGAATGCCATTAGTTGTTCAATGTATTTTTATATTTTTTGTTTTTTGCATATTTTATCAACTGATCATTATTTTTACAATAGATACAATATAAATTGCAGCTTGAGTCATTTTCATGGCTTTCACTGCATGTTTTGCATTTTGCTTTGCCTCTGCATTTGTTTGTGATATATCCATAAAGCAAGCAGTTATAGCATTGGATAATAAGTCTTATATATGGATTTACCAGGTTTGGTAGGCCATATACTTCCACTTCTAGTGGGATGATTTTTCCTGCAAAAGTTAAACACACTGTGCCTATGGGAATGTACTTTATATTTCTATCAACGATCGCTCCTGTATTCCTTCTCTTGGCATGTAACACCTTACAATTATTGATGTTTTGTTGTTGTAAATTGAATTATTTCTTGTTCTGTAAGGGTCGTATCTACAAATCTTACAATACCTTTGCTTCGATACATTGTGACTTGGTATATATACTTCATAATCCAAATTTTCCCAGTCTTGTTAATTAATAAAGTTGTTAGCAGCTTCTGTATTCTTGAAAGTGACTCCCATTCGGTTTTTACCCTTTCTGGTGAATTTTATTACATCTTGTAGTTTCAAGTTAAAGATAATTTTGGCTATACTCATAATATGTAAATTACCTACATTACCCGACTTTCCCTGAATGTATACTTCAAACGGGGGAGAGCTGTGTGGAGTGTATAAGATTTTTGTTCTATTAATTTGTGATGTATTTTGGTCTATATCATTACTTTTATCAGGAGGTTCGGGATGTTTATCTCCCACCATTTGTCTTTTACTTTTTCCCCTTTTTATCTTAGTATAGGTTTTGTATGTGTGTAATATTAAGAAATAAGTTGGAATTTACTTACTTAGGTCAAAGGAAAAGGATTTGACACAAAAAGTGGTTAGTAACCCACCCCATCTACTATAAACGGTTAATTCAACGATAAATCCGTATTCACAGTTAAATTCACTCAATCGACGTAAGATTTCACCTCGATCCCGATTCCGTAGTCTATGTAGACGATTAAAAGCCCTACGAAAATCTTGCAAAGGAATCAATAGACGAAAATCAGTACAATATTCCCTTCATAATTACACCGTTGTCTGTCTGCTTCAAGATATTTTATTCAAAATATATTTGTTCCGTGACTGATTTCACTTTTACCGCGACATTACTCTCATGTGGAGTCTCACCTTAACACCTGTTACGTATCTATCATAATCTTGATTCTCACACATGAATCAATGTACTAATTCCATTTGGTCAAAAATGAGGTTTGATACAGTTCTCATAAAAATTCCACATGTCTAGATATTTCTAATAATATAAAAAGTAGCTTCTATTTTTATTATTCTCTGTTATTACAATTCCAAAACACCTTTCTTGCGTCAGTGATATGCGGCGTTTGAGAAACAAATAGTAACGTTTTAAATCCGTACACAATGTAAACTAGAATCAAACATTTAATTAACAAAGTTAGTCCCAGGGCTACGAGGTCAGTAAAACGGGTATTGTTAAAACAAAAGTTTCATCCTGACAAAATAGAGCCGAATCAATAATATAGTGAACGCAAGCCCATTAGAATAATGTGATTCTGTCAGGAAATCAATTGAGGATAATGCTAATTTGATAAATGATTATCTATTTTTGGATGACATAACTATCAATGATATGTCGACCGTAATCTATATTCCATACCAGATTGTCAGGTTTGGTATGTCCAAAAAATACACTGCCAAGTGGAACTCGGTAGTAGTGCTTGATGTGTGTGGTATTATGTGGCTTCACGATCAAACCATTAGGCGAATATTTTTCGAAACATTTAAAAATTTCCATAAAAAAAAACCCTGTAAAGAGTCACCCTGAAATTGGAGTGACCAGGGCCAAAAAAAATGGTCTCCATCGATTTTCACAATATTTCGAATGGTCCAAATTACAAGGCGTAAGACGTCACCCATACCGAGTTAGGGCTCTCCGACGGATATAAATATCCCACGATTCTATAAATTAATATTTCGCATCCAGCAATAAGGATCTAATTTTTGGAGGAGTGATATTTTGTCATAAAAACAGAAATTAACTTAAATCATCATAAATGTCAACACACTTCATATTTCAGTCAGTTTCAATACTATAGATTCAATTAATTTGAAATTTATTAGAATAGGCATGATGACAGTACTACGGAATCAAAAAGTAAATGGTTTTACCGAGAAACATGTGATGAAAGGATTATGAAAAATGACCTAGTATTAATATAAACATTTGGATTAATAAGATTTTCAGAAAAATAAAAGTATAAAATACTGCAATCGGCTATGTTAACCGAAACAGCGCATGACGTCACTCCTCAGTAAATGTCAATTACCTCCGTGAGTGTTGCATAAAATTTTGTTGCGATTATGCATTTCGATCGATTCCTACATCATTTCATAAGTTAATTTGTTGTTTATTCGTGTTTTGTGATTAAAATAAAAAATCCAAAAATCATCAACGATGGAAGAAGGTTTTATTCAGGCAAATAGCTCTAATTTGGCCACAATTGATTTGTTGATATTGCGAAAGTTTCTTGCATCAAGTAAAGACTTTTGCTCGTCTGAATTTCGAAAAGTGAAAACTTCCAGGTGAGTATATTTTTAAACTTATACCATAAGTTATTTTTGAGGTTAGCTTATCAGTTTATTTACATATTAGTGGCGTTTGATTTGCTCGCTGGAGCAAACTCGAGTGTTACGCTCGCGATCTTTTTGACTTTTGCTTGAAGCCCATAGGCGAGCTGAGACTTACAAACTTTCCTTTTCTCTTCTCCCTAGAGCACCAACAATTTTATTTGTCTTTCATGCACATATGCACATTGATGTTATACTTCGTTTGTGATTTGTATTATTATGGCAGTATTGATTATCATTTTTTCAATAATTTCATTAATGCCAGAGATGTGAAAACCAAAAATCACGAATTTCAAAAAACTAACGACAGAAACTATTTTTTGAGGTTATATGGTGCACACGTGTTACTATCGAGTACTCAGCTTGAACAGTGTGGACTGCTCGAGCCTGTAAATCGAACGCCACTATTATAATATTTGTAATATCATATCTTCTTCTTTTTTCTATTCATATGTTTGACAAACGAAAAATGTATTGTTAACGATCTTAGTTAAGTATAAACCCAATGCAACCTCTACTGAGGCGTGACGTCACACGAGTTTTCGCACATAAATCAACGTAGATAGAATAAAAGACAATAATTTTCGTTAAAAATTAGTTTATTGCTGATACAATGTATTTTTCGGAAATAGCAGACGTGCACCTACATTGTAGAAGGGGATTTCAAAATCTGTCATCACGCCTATTGCAGTATCTCTCTAATATTCACACAAATCTTACGGGTATACAATATAACCTTAATCAGTGAAATGATTGAGTTTGAGAATTACAATGATATAAATCGCAAGTACCAGTCATATCATTTTATATAAATAGAGATTTCCAAATCTCTTTCACAATAAATAATACTCCAGTAAAATTATTATTATAAAATTTGGATGTTTTTAAATAATTCTATACAGGTGGATACTACTACCAAAAATTAGGACACAATGTTTGATCAATAGACCTTTTCATCACGATTCATTTTTGTGCGCATGCGACAATTTCCGCCATCTTTTTCGTACTGTTTTTTGTAAACAAGTATATAAAAATTCCTTTGTACTACTAATAAAAATCAACAAATATTAAACAAACAATACTTATTGAAAAAAAATTACAGAAAATTGATTAAAAAATAAAAATAAACGTTTTTAAAGATTAAAACTAACTTTTTCGCATCTGTGGCACTGAACAATATTCTATCATAAAATTGTTACTTGTATACACATCGTGGGATGTATCGTGCTAACAAACCGAAATTTCTCCAAAAATAACCAAACATTTAGTATATCTGGATTTATAGTACCCGCTGTACTCGCTCTTGTCAACTGAAAATCAATAGGGTACATATGTGAGACACCTTGAACAATATTCAATCATAAAATTGATCAATCGTATACTCCCTGGAGGCTGTATCGTGCTAACAAACTGAAATTTCTCCAAAAATGACAAAAATTTGATACTTCAAGTACCATAGCACCCGTTGTACTGGCTTCAATGAGCTGAATATTGATGGGGTTTATCTTTGAGATGCTCTGAATAATATCCAATCATAAAATTTGCTACTAGTATATACTCCGGAGGCTGTATCGTGCTAACAAACTGAAACTTCTCCAAAAATGACAAAAATATCGTACTTAAAGTACTGTAACACCTGTTGTATTGGCTCTGGTGAGCTGAAAATCAATAGGGTTCATCAGTGAGATATCCTGAATAATATTTTATCATAAAACTGGTGACTTGTTGAAATCCGGAGGTTGTATCGTGCTAACAAACTGAAATTCCTCAAAAAATTACAAAATGTCGTACTTCAAGTACCATAGCACCCGTTGTACATCTGTGACATGTCCTTAACAATATTCCATCATAAAATTGGTGACTTATTACACTCCGGAGGCTGTATCGTGCTAACAAGACATGTAAGGAAAAGTGGCCGACGACGACGACGACGACATACAGGATTTTTTTTTCAAAAAACCGTTTTTTCGTGTTGTTGTTGATGGAAAACGTAAAAATAACTCAAAATTTTTTTTCAAAATTCCAACTTTTTTGGGGTAAACCAATACTTTTCTCGCATATTAGATATGTATGGCGGAAAAGTAATAAATGTTTTAAGTAGACGGTAATTATGTTATCTGGACGAAAAGGAAAACGCTTTAAATCATTTAAACATATTACAACTACAATGTATACATCTTTCCTTGCAATATCGTAAAAAAATATTTAAATATCTACTAAGGTACATATTAAAACATTTTCAAAATTTTACTTATAGCCGAATGTGGCCGAAGTGATAGAGGTTTTCGATCGATGGATGATGTTACTAAAGATACTTATATCTGTTTACTACATTTTCATGGAATAGTCTAGGGCATTTAGCACTAAATCACCCGAATAGAGGAAATTTGGGAGCACAACAGATATAGAGATGCGGTTTTCTGCATTGTGTTGGGGAAGGTCCAAGAAGAAACTGACGAAAATGTGGGTTAGCAGTTTTTTGAAAAACGCCTTCTGGGCCCTATTTCCAAGTACAGGCTTGGTATGGTTCACCAGGTCACGACGAGACCTTAGATCCGTTACAATGGGGGTGGGAATTGGTGGATGGAGAGCTCAGTCCTGTCACCATGACCCAGGAAGCCGGCCCCGAGGAAATTTTGAACAAAATTTCGTGTTCTTGCCAAATTGACTGTGGCATGAGGTGCGGTTGCCGCCGAAGTGGGTTGGTGTGCTCACTGGCATGCAAGAATTGCGATGACAATTGCTCAAACCAAAAAGGCGCTCCCGATGGGGCCGATAATAGTGACGACGAAGAAGATAAAGAAGAGGAAGAAAATGGAGAAGGGGAAGAAGGAGAGCAACGGGAAGAAGAAGATGAGGAGTTTGAACAAGATGTTTAGTTCTTAAGTTGAAAATTTCAGTTTATAATGAATAATTCAAGATTAATAAAAACTTCTATTTGTTATTTGAATAAAGAATTATGTTCATAATTTGTGATTTTTCACTAGCTGCTTAACCATTTCCTAGCCGCCCCTGAGTGACCTGGATATTACAATGCCAGCATTGAATTCAGCATCTCCGAAAACTCCCGAGTAACGAGTTTGGAGCCATTTACATGGACTACGCGATTTCCCCCCAGAATGACCCACCAGATACCCCCACAGACCCGCCCCCGTGCACCCCCGGGTAATTACAATGCCACAGTTGAAATCAGCATCCCCGAAAACCCCGAGTCACAAGCTTGGAGCGATTCTCATGCACGCTGCCATTCCTGGCCCATTTCGGCCCGGCGCACCCCCACAGCGCCGCCCCTGAGCGACCCAGATATTGCAATGCCAGCATTGAATTCAGCATCTCCGAAAACCCCCGAGTAACGAGTTTGGAGCCATTTACATGGACTACGCGATTTACCCCCAGAATGACCCACCGGATACCCCCACAGAGCCGCCCCCGTGCACCCCCGGGTAATTACAATGCCACAGCTGAATTCGGCATCCCCAAAAACCCCCGAGTAACGAGTTTGGAGCGATTCTCATGCACGCTGCCATTCCTGCCCCAATTCACCCCCCGCGCACCCCCGCAGAGCCACCCCCGCACACCCTCGGGTAATTCTAATGCCAGAATTGGATTCTCCGAAAACCCCCGAGTAACGAGTGTGGAGCGATTTTAATGCACGCTGCCATTTCTACCCCCAATTCACCCCCTGGACAGCCCCACAGAGCCACCCCCGTGCACCCCTGGGTAATTAAAATGCCAGAATTGAATTTAGCGTCCCCGAAAACCCCCGAGTAACGAGTGTGGAGCGATTTTAATGCATGCTGCCATTTCTCCCCTCAATTCACCCCCCACGCACCCCCACAGAGCCGCCCCCGTGCATCCCCGGGTAATTCTAATGCCAGAATCGAGTTCGGCAGCCCCGAAAACCCCCGAGTAACGATTTCCGAGCGATTTTTCCGCGTTTACAATCGTTCCCATAACGGTACAAATAATGATGCAATTGGAAAATGCATTTTCCGGCCCAGAAGGCGTTTTTCAAAAAACTGCTAACCCACATTTTCGTCAGTTTCTTCTGGGACCTTCCCCAATACAATGCAGAAAACCGCATCTCGATATCTGTTGTGCTCCCAAATTTCCTCTATTTTTGCTAAATGCCCTAGTCTAGAAAAAGTGGTCCAACAGAAGAAAATCCAAATCCTCTGAATTATCAAGAATTTCAACTAATTAATACATCCAGCAATAAAGTACATTAAAATTATTTATTCAATATGTAAGATTTTCGGAGTTTTTTGTAGGTGGCGAAAGCAAGAACTAGTTTAATAAAAATGTATAAAAGAGTTGAGGTGGAAGATGCAAATGAATCTCCACCAAAAAAAAATTACTCTGTAACTATTGAGCAGGTAAAATGTATATCTAGAAATATACAGATTAAAATTGTTTTATTTTATTTCATTATAGACATCAATAGCTCATGAAGAGGTTCACAGTATAGCTGATGATAATTTTTGTTTTAATTCAGTCTCCAAATTCCTCATCTTTAGAGATGGATGTACTTGGAGAAAGTAAAAACAGTGAAGAAGCCAACAAAACCTCTAGAAGTCAAACCAATTTTTTAAAAGTGCATCATAAGATTATTCAAGTTAATCAACTGAATAAATCACCCATGGAAACATTTTTTAATTCTATTCGTGGTGATGTTAAAAAATGCATTTTTTATACAAGTCTGAATTTCGAACAAATCCAAATTTTACATAAATTATTCTAACTACAAGATAAAATCAACGTAATAGTTGATTTTGGTATTATTGAAATTGCGCATGGGTTATTTGATAGAAGGATTAGCTTAAAAGTTCAATATTTCTATAGGATCTGTTTCCAAAATTTGCACAACTTGGATTTATTTCTTGTATAATGAATTTACCATTCAATTGAAACCACTTATGTTTCCATCAAGAAAAATAATAACTGAAACATTACTAAAAATATTCAGGTCTACAAAAAACATTCGAGTGATAGTAGATTGTGCAGAATTTGTTTGTCAATCACCGTTAAATTTTGATCATCAAGGTAATTTATACTCAAGTTATAAAGCTCACACCACTTTTAAAGTTTTAATTGGGTGTACTCCAAATGGTTGTGTTAGTTTTGTATCCGATGCTTTGAAGGATCAATATCAGATCCTGAAATATTTAAGCGATCAAAACTTGCAGAATTGTTGCAACCTGGAGACGTAGTACTTGCGGATCGAGGTTTTATTGTTCATGATATAGTTGAAGGTAAGCAAACACATTTAAATATTCCTCCGTTGTTAGATGGAAGAGATTGTTAAACTCCAGTTGAAGAAATTTTAACAAAGAAAATAGCCAAGCAACGTATATATGTTGAACATGGTATTGGCCGCATAAAGAAATTTCGACTTCTGCAAACTATTTTACCACTAAATTTGCGTACCATGATGTCGCAAATTATATTTGTTTTTGCATGTTTGATTATAACTTTCAGAATCCTGTAGTCTATGACTGCTAAATTTAGTGAGTGTAAGTATAAATTGGATTTGGTTATACCGTACTGTCGACGGCTAATGAGCCAGAAATATGCATGTCTGCGGCTATCACTCCGTTTCAGCAGCCCTTTTCCGTTTTGCGTGAATTACCCAAGAATCTCTTTGTTGTTGTTATTTACGTATTACGCGATATTCGTACATCTTCTTTGTTGCTTACTCTGGGTCGGAAGTTTTAGACAGGGGGTATATATGTCGATGTTGGTTGTTGTCTCGACAACTCAGGATCTTCCAACTGAAGGCAGAAATGTTGCGTATGGTTTCCCTGTTGAAATCCGTTGTTTTGTGTTTTGTCATGTTTCGATCAACAGCTTTGCTCCCAAGTTTTACACTCATATTTGGTAATACCGTATTGAGGACGGCTAGTGAACCACAAACATGCATGTCTGCGGATAACACTCCGTTTCAGTAGTCCTTTTTGCATGAATTACACATGAATGTCTTTATTCTTGTTAAAAAAAAGTTCTGTTA
Source organism: Galeruca laticollis (assembly GCA_963921935.1). NCBI lineage: Eukaryota > Metazoa > Arthropoda > Insecta > Coleoptera > Chrysomelidae > Galeruca > Galeruca laticollis. Next base: position 172,658,349 of record OY998180.1, read on the forward strand.
ATGGAATTGATAAAAAATGTATTGCGCTAAAGTTGGGCGGAGCTTATTAAAATGTTTATAAGAATATTTAATAGTTACAATCAAATAAGGTGACTCTCAACATAGATAAAGAGTGTTTTTATGTTTTTGGAATTTATTGTGATAGTTTGATAAGGCATTTAACTTGCTACCAAATAATTTTAAAAACTCATATATACATAGGAAAACCTAAAGAAAGGAGTTGGTGTCATGGTTTATTATTATTATATAAATAGCAGTAATAAAAGCTTAACGTTATAACTTAATTATTATTCAATTAATTTTTTCACAGGGATTTCTTCCATCTGTGGTTTTATGTGTATTTTCTTTATGTATTTTATATTCATACTTTACACATGTAGATTATACTGATTATTTTTTTCACTTGTCAAAATCTGACATTTCTGTGGTTTCAACCTTAGAGTAATAATGAACATAGAGAGGGCTATCCATTCATAAACAAGTTTATTTTTGCGGCCAACAATCCTAAACGCCAGTAGTGAAATAATGAATGAGTTAGAAAAAGTGGGGATGGTATTGTAGATACATGGCCCTGGTAATTTCGGCTGGTTTTCTGACAAACTTGGCGCCGACGAACCATGACAATCCAAAAACATTAAATTAATTAACTTAAAAGCTTATTTTTGTCACTTAAAGTCTTGAAAAACACATCAAAACGAAAGAACTACATGTTTACTCTCTAGTCGTAATGGCGCTCGTATAAACAAACCACGTTTGACATGATTTACTACAATACTACGGTGTATTTGGAATGATCGTCGATCACACTCTGACGATATTTGCATCTTTCTTTATATGGTAATTGAACAAGACCAAAACTACTAAATAGGTTACCGTTGACATATTAAACAGGTACTGAAATTTTGAACAATGTTGCCACTTTTAGTTATAACCATAAAGGTATCTACGGATACAACAAATATTTGTTTGAAAAATGCATAAATTAGTATGACTTTTTTTATTTGCAAAACTTTTTAACAAATTCTCAATTAAATTTCTAATTTCTATTTCCCGCAACTAAAGAGGATTTGTAAATATGGCAAAGCAGTGGAAGTGTCCGCAAGTGAGCTTAGAATGTGACTCAATGTTTGGGGCAGGAAAAAGTCAAAACAAACATATCTATTTTATTTGTTAATCTGAGGTTTCAACCAAGAGCAATACATTATTCTAGCCAATCATTCGGTATTATACTGATAAAATTGCTTCCTCATCGATAATACGTTGTTGACATTGAAACGTAAACATTTTACTTTGAATTTGTCATTTTTGACAACTAAAAGTGTTTCGAAGTTTATTGAAAAATGAACACAAACCGATTCAGTGCCATCACCCAAGCGAATATTGAACATTTAATACAAAATTCCATTCCACAAAACACAATAAAATCCAAAAAATGTATATGGAATCAGTTTGAAGCATTTTGCAGAATCAGAAACTACCAACTACAAAAAAATACGAGTATTCAAGAAGTTGCAAAAATTCTAGAAGACTGGGCAGCAAATATGAAAAAATGTAACGGCGAAGATTACAAAGAATATACTTTGAAAACTATATGGAATGTAACAGCCAAGTTGATACAGGAAAAATACTACCTAGAATTCAATATAAGCTTCAATCTCTTTCATGATTTGGAATTTAAAAGAGCGAGAGATGTGCGAAATGCCAAAAGAAAAGAATTGCAAAGTTGTACAGAAAAAAGAAAGCAAAGTGCAACAGCACTAGACGAAGAAGAATATATGAGTGTGATCGGTTCGTGTGACGAAAATACGCCTTCGGGTCTCCAAATAAAGTTCTTTCATATAATTTCCTATGAATTAGCATGGCGCGGAGGCGAAGGTGTTAATTGCCTTATCCATTATATTAAGGAGGAATTAAATAATTCAGGTGAAAATCAGGACTATTAGAATATAATCCTCTATTTAGTAAAACTTGCCAGGGTGAGAATAAAAAATGCACCCACACAAAATGGTTGACACCTAACTCAGAGAATCCTGAACGGTGCCCCATACGATTGTGTAATAAGCTTATGGATAAACACGGTAAAAATATCACCACTGATCGATTTTTTCTTACTCCAAATCCTTATTGGAAAAATGCAAATGCTACTTGGTATAAAAATGTACCAGCGGGTAAGAATGAAATGAGCAAATGTTTAAAGAAATCAGCTAAAAAATGTGGACTTGACACTAAGAAAAGAAGAATAACTAATCACTCAGGCCGATCAACTTTGGTTGCTCATCTAATGAAGAAATGTATACAGGAACAAAAAGCCATCAAAATAACAGGTCACGCCACAGGAGCATCGTTGAAGCCATATTTACATATGGATGCCGAACACCAAAAAAATATCATGGATAAAGTTAGAACGAACAAATCGGTATTTATTGCTAATACATCAACAACTGCGGCAACATTAACCAATACATCGTTACCTGCGGCAACATCAACCAATACATCAAGAACTGCGGCAACATCAACCAATATTATATCCACACATGAGTTGGATGAGACAGCTGTTCCTGCTGGCCAAACTATTTACAAAAACTGTGTTTTTAATAACTGTAATTTTTCAAATAATTAATTTTTCTCTTGTTCAAAAAGTTGATCATATTTCCAGTTAGCTTACGTATTCTTTGAATTCAGTAAAATAATAAAATGAAAAAATAATGAAAAATCCTTTTAAATTGTTGAAAAAATTAATCTTCCTAAATACAACTCGTTCTTAAAATTTTATCACATATTTTTTATTTTCATCACTCAAACTTGTTTATTTGAGGCAAAAACGTTCAAACAAACCGAATTTAGATAAAATCACTTTCATATTTTTCCCAAATAAACAAGTTTTCGTGGAAAAGAAAAAAATTATCGATAAAATTTGAAGCACTACGATAAATAAATGAAATATATAAATAAAAAAAAAACAATAAAATTATTCTTTTTGATAATACACTTACAGATGTATCAACTTTGATTAATATTTTAGCTATAATAATGAAAATTTACTTGTTATCATTGTTAATAAGAAGTAATTTTTTATGTTTAGAAATGTTTATAAAAATATAAATAATGTAGTGTAGAAAAAGGTAGGTTCAATCATTATTTGGAGCATAACATTCACTTCGACAAGTCAACAGGTATTAAACCCCGAGGAATTTTCATCTCGAAATATTCAGGAGACAGATGAAAAATGCCGCCCGTCTAAGTACTGCAATAATACATTCTTCTTTAAAGTTAATTCTTTCAACATGAAAACCTTTCTTTGTCCAAATAACAAAATCATACCATAATCGTTCAGCGATTGTCATTTGAGTTTGAACCTGATAATAATAAGAGTGGTGCCGTTTTAGCTGCATCGAAGTATGAATTTTAGAAGCACAACAGAAATTATCACGCCGTTGCTTTGTAAGTAGATGTAAGTCCATAGGGTTGAAATTCTCTAATATTTTGAACATTTAATTTCTAATAATCCTGATGAATTCTCCGAAGTATCCACCAGTAAACCTTCAGGTGATGCACCTATTCCAGGATATTTAAAATTTACCGACACGCCACTTCTTTCAACTTCAAAAGAAAATGTAATGCTTGTAGAGTCTTTATATTTTTTAAAAGCAATTTCTTCAAGGATGTGACCATATTGCATGGCTTCTGTCATTATAATATGATCAGTCCATAACTGGGAAATGATGAAGTTCACAGTTTGTTCACTCGTTTTGTCAGTCCTAAATTGTCTAATTTTTGATGCTGTAATTAATAATCTTCGAAATTGCCACCACTTCTCATTATTACTGTCAAGGCTCGACGTTATGTCAACAGGTCCTTCTCTATCGTTGCTCATATTAATTGTCAGTCTGCATACTTATGTTTTCAAATGACTTCTTCTTAATTTAGTTAATTCATAATCGTCATACTGTGGTTGTAATAAAAGTTCCCACTTAATCGGAGTCTTTTTGCGCGAATTTGCACTTTTTGAGTAATTTTCTTGTTTTTCAGCAAGAACAATGTCGTCGTCGGCCACTTTTCGTAACATGTCTTGTTATTACGATAGAGCCTCTGGAGTACAACAAGTCACCAGTTCTATGCTTGAATATTGTTCAGGACATCCCACAGATGAACCCTCCTTATTTTCAGCTTACCAGAGTTAATACAACTGGTGCTATGGTACTGGCAGTACAACATTTTTGCGATTTTTTGAGAAATTTCCGTTTGTTAGCCTCCGGAGTGTATACAAATGACCAGTTTTATAATTGGACATTGTTCAGGGCGACTTATGGATGAACCTTAGTGACTTTCACCTCACTAGAGCTAGTACAACGGGTGCTATGGTACCTGGAGTGCCACATTTTTGGTTATTTTTTTGATAAATTTCGGGTTGTTAGCACCATAGATCCTCCGGAGTGTACACAAATGGCCAATTTTATAATTGGATACTTTTCAGGGTGTCTCACAGAGGAACCCCATTGATTTTCAGCTCACTAGAGCGAGTACGAGTCCTATATATCCAGATATCCTACATTTTTGGTTATTTATGGAGAAATTTCTGTTTGTTAGCACGATACAGTCTCCGAAGTGTATACAAGTGACAATTTTATGATAGGATATGGTTCAGGGCGTCTCACAATTTTATAGTTTCTACGAATTACCTAGATTGTATTGACAACTAATCTCTCGACCAGTTCACTTTTTTTGCCTTTTCGCGATCGCCCATTGCACGTCAACCACCTAATTGTTCTCAATTATGTTCTTCAACTGACTTATAAGCAAGTGCAGCACTGTCAATAATTTGTTCAGAAGATGAAGTTGTGTGTGGAAACAATATTGTTTTCCCAGCCATTATTGCACAAAACTGTAAGAAACTTTTAAATTACCACTCTTCCAACATGGCGGCTGCGCATATGCTTGCCATGTGATGAAAAGTATTATTGTCAAAATCCTAAAGTGTATACTTCAGATTAACTGATTAAATGGATCACCGTAAACAGGTTTAATTATATATAACGCTCAAACGCAGCGTGAGCTTAGATTCTAGTGTTGCCATCAACAAAAATAATTATGACAAACCCTTCAGCGAGTTTTTTTAATGATCGATACCCTGCACTTCCTTGACTATATTTCCACTGTCGATTGAGGTTATATTTGAAGAAATGCATGTATAGATATGAAATGTTTCTTTCGAATCTATTGACAATTGAAATTTTGGATGAACTTGACAAGCATTCGCCTTTTTTCTGAATTTCAACGACATCGAGAGCCTCATTATTGTTGGATAATAATAACCAATACCCACCCAACACATATTTTTTTGTCAATGATTGAGTTGAATAGTCACAAAGGACGTGCACGATTGTGTCATCTTCATAACATCCTTTGCAAAAGGATGTGTCAATCATATCCATTCTTCCAGAATTTGATTTCTGTGTCTGGGATGAAACAAAGCCATTATTTTCTTATTTACACTTGTACATAGTAGATTCTGTTGTACTACTGAACAGACTATTTCCTACCACTACACGAACACGCACAGTTACACTCTCTGACGCGCGCTTCGTTATCGACTTCAGAGACCGAAGGAAAATGTTGTTCATTCTTCTTCTGGCAGTTCAATTATATTTTAAATTGCCCTCTGGCCCTTGCCCCGTTTGTGAAAGATTGAATTGATTCCTAATATTTGCTTTTTCCCATATTCATTTTTTGAACCTATGTAGCTCTTTAGCTATTTCCACAGTATATTTTTGTATTATCAACTATTTTCTAATGTATGGAATGTATTCGATTTTGTCATGTTTAAGAAGAGTGTTGAAAAAATTCAAAGCTGAAGAAATATACACAGATTCCGGTTCTGAAAGTAGGTACAGCAATTCGTTGTATAATTTCAGCAACTGCTCAAGTTTAAACATAAGTAATTTCACCGTAGTGAAACTGATATATTTGTGAGAAATTGTCTAAAATATAATGAAGGTTTTCAATAGTCAATATAAATGACAGAACAGAACCGTTTCCAGAAAAAAATTGGCAACATTAACTACAAGCGCCTCAATAGAAAATCAGATACCAATGAGACAAACAAAAGCTATTGGTTTTATGCAATAAGTTAAATTGAGAGAGACCAAGTCTCGTGTTGAAGCCGCAAAAACCCATAAAAGTATGCATGCATAATATAGTAAATACCTTTCACCGGCAACACGGATCGATAATCATCAGTGCACGAAGATTGATCAAGCCGTTAAAACTCTTTATCATGTTCAGGGAAAGGTCATCACTTTTTGGCGATCTTTGGTAATTTTTGTTAATGTTTGTTGATTTTTGTTAATTTTTGTTAATTTTTGTTAATTTTTGTTACTTTTTGTTATGGTTTGTTAATTTTTGTTGATTTTTGTTAATTTTTGTTAATTTTTGTTAATTTTTGAAGATTTTTGTTGGTTTTTGTTAATTTTTGTTAATTTTGTTAATTTTTGTTGATTTTTGTTAATTTTTGTTAAATTTTGTTAATTTTTGTTAATTTTTGTTAATTTTTGTTAATTTTTGTTGATTTTTGTTAATTTTTGTTAATTTTGGTTGATTTTTGTTCCTTTTTGTTGCTATTTGTTACTTTTTGTTAATTTTTGGTAATTTTTGTTAATTTGGTAATTTTTGGTTTTTTGATAATTTTTGGTAATTTTTGGTACTTTCTGGTAATTTTTGGTACTTTTTGGTAATTTTTGGTAACTTTTGATCGTTTTTGGTAAATTTTGGTAGTTTTTGGTAATTTTTTGTAATTTTTTGTAATTTTTTGTAATTTTTTGTAATTTTTGTAATCTCTTGTAATTTTTTGTAATTTTTTGTAATTTTTTGTAATTTTTTGTAATTTTTTGTAATTTTTTGTAATTTTTTGTAATTTTTTGTAATTTTTTGTAATTTTTTGTAATTTTTTGTAATTTTTTGTAATTTTTTGTAATTTTTTGTAATTTTTTGTAATTTTTTGTAATTTTTTGTAATTTTTTGTAATTTTTGTAATTTTGTATTGAGAAAAATTATGTAAAACAAGTTTTATTCTTATGATACCTTAATCCTTCATAATATTCAAATATACTGAGGTATCGTCGACATTTATATATTTCTGCTTTCAAAAACATTGCTGATTCAGAATCATTTGTATTTGATCTTTGCATCACGATATATCGCATATTCCTCTCCCGAGACATTTAATAGTATAACTGTTACCAGCCTGACCATATTTCCCAGAACAGAACCACTAACAAATCCATCAACTCAAGAAGCTATGGATAATGTCATCAGATAATATATAAAAGCTACTTCAATGAATGCCTCGCGCTTATATTGTAGATGCATGAAAATTTCTTCATATTGTAATAAATCAACATCGCCTCTAGGGAAATGCCATAAGCAGTTGGAAATCGCGCAGTAAGAAAAAAACTCTCGACTATTTAGTATATTTCTTTCTTAGAAAAGATGAGCCGAAATAAATATACTATATTCTTTTCCGAGAAAAAAAGCTCGAAAATATTCGCTTGCAATATATAAGCCGGAAGGCCGAACAACAACAGTCAGTGCAGTAAGGGCCGTGCAGAGTCGTAGTAACGTTCATATGTGTGTATGTGATTCACATGAATGTGTACATTAATTCAAAGAGTGTAAGTGATTTAAATAAATGTTTAAATAAATTGAACCTGGTATTTCTTTGAAATTAATTCGCTGTGTGAATAGGGAAATTGCAACTAGAATATAGGTGAATTCAAGACATTGATTGGGTATAAGGTAGTTCGAGTAAATTGTAAGCACATATTATGAACAAAACAAAAATAGGGGAAAACAGCACCAGAAACGAACAATAATTTAGGATTGAATACACAAAATAGAAAAACGAGCGAAACAAGCAATAATGATCTACTCTGCTCTCTACATTATAGAATTACTTAATGCGATAGGTAACTAAAACACTAAGTAGTGAAGAATGAAGAACTAGAATTAACGTGAAAATATAGCCAGCCAAAATACTGGAGTCATAGTGTTACCGCCTATTATGCGAGTGGGGGTGGACGCACTCTCGCTACCCCTACTTTTCTTATAAAAAGCCGTGTACCAACTTAACTTACTTATTATTAGAGAGTCACTTCAACAAGAAACTTCGTTTTATTCTTTATTTGATGATATCAAAGATCTGGTCCTTCGAGTTACTCATTTATATCGTAACATTTTAGCCTTCAAACTAGATATACAATCAGCAATGGAAGTTGTGAAAAAACGTTATTCGTGTTGTATAACGTGTACTTACTCAAAAATCGTTATTATATAGTAAGTGAATCGTACAATCAAGAATCGTATGTTATTCTTGCAGTCAACAGTCTGCAGTAACATCAAGATCCTGTTGCGGATCCATCATACATCAACATCGAATCAAATAATATCGGGTAATCGAGCTCCGAGTTCCATCGTCGTCATCAAGTCGTCGCCTCCACATCGGATAGTTCCAGGTGCAACGTATAAAGGTATGGCAGTGTAGTATTTATAAAAGCGACGAATACTTCAGGAAATTAAACGGATAGACTTTTATGTGCAGAAAGTATGATTGCTCCAATTAGGAAAATCACACTTCCACGTTTAGAATTAATGCAGCTCTTTTATTATGTAAATTAATGATCAAAATCCATATCCAGATATTAAATTTGAAAATTAATGCTAGATATTATGGGACGGAATATAGTTTTATGTTGGTTAGCAGAATCATCTGAAAGCTGGTCACAATATGTTAAAAATAAAGTCAGTCAAATTAAAAAAGACAATAATATTTCACAATGGTATCACGTTAAGTCACATGACATTGCAGCCGCCATTGTCTTGCGCGGTATGCATCCAAGACAATTAAAACAATCAGACTTATGGTGGAATGGCCCATAGTGGTTAAATGATCCTTTAATGGAACGAAAATCAAAATATGTGAATGTTATACTTACTAAACCAGAACTACCCGTAATGAATAAATTTTCATCCTTTAGAAAATTACGACTCATTGCACATTGTTTACGATTTATTAATAATTTCAGAAATGGAACTAGAAATAATCGAAAATTATTAATAGTTCTAGAAATCGGAAGTGCCAATTTAATATCTTCAAAATATATCCAATAAACGCCTTTGAAAAACGAAATTCATTGCATTCTAAGAAATTTAAATCTAGAAAAATATCAAAATTGGACCCATTCATAGATGATGAAGGTTTACTAAGAGTGGGTGGGCGATCAAAAAACGCACGTATAGACTTCGATATAAATTACAGATTCTTTTACCGGATAACATCACATAACTAGAATAATTATGACAATTCCACGAAGACGAATTGCACGCAGGTAATGAAACAACTTTAGCCGCGGTAAAGCAAAAATTCTGGCCCATATCAGGCAGAAATAGAGTAAGAAAAATGATACATTCATATGTTTAGTGTACACGTGCAAATCTCAAACCATTGTCTCACAAAATGGACAATTTGACAAAAGAAAGACTATAGCCGTTACGACAATTTTTAATTTCGGGTGTAGATTTATGGCGGACCTTGCCCAATTAAATCTCAAAAATTGCGCTATGCAAAAAAGTAAAGGCATATATCGCATTATTTACTTGTATCTCTACTAAAGCCGTTCACTTGGAACTAGTAGGAAATTTAACTACTGAAAGTTTCTTAGCAGCTTTTAAACGATTTTCATCGCGCAGAAAAATTTCTTGTATTATTAACAACACATTTATTTTAAGACCATTTTTATTATTGATGATAATTTTTTGTAAAACTAATTGAAAAAATGTTAAATTAATAAAATATAAAAGTGTATAGTACAAGTGTGTTGCAAGAGAAACCATAACAATGTTACAACAACAAATAAAAAAATTATATATTATCATCACATAATTCACCATTATAATAACGGTAAGTTGTTGTAAATCTTCTACCCATGTCGAGTTTTAAAAGTGACAACAGAATTTTTAAATTAAGTATTAGAATATGTTAAAAGTAAAATAATTATTTTCTCAGTAACCGATACAGTTGTAAATGGTACAATAATAATATTTTAGGTTCATAATACTTTACATTTTGATATTTATCTTGGTATTGTTAACCGTACGTGTTATATAAGTTACAATAATATTGTTAGCGTAACAAGACTCTTGTTTTATTTTCTATCTTTGTTTTCACCCTAACCTAATTAAGTAGTGTGCTGTGCCGTGGTTTACAGGTTTAGTTTTACAATAGACGGTGCACTGGTTACATCTCCGCTTATTACGAAAGGGAACTAATGAATGCATATCTCTAAAAAAGATTTCTAAGATATGCGTTGCAATCCAAAAACAACAAAAAATATAGATTATAAGTTAAAGCTCAGGTGCTTAAAGTGTTTTATTACAAGCTTGTGTAGAAAATTTAAAATTACCAACCAAAAATTAGTTACCGATAAGTGTACAAGTAAGTAGAAAGAAATTATTTAATATTTTTATAATTTTTTTGGTTAATAGAATAAATTAGTGATTTCTATTTTTAAATTCTAGAGGCTCTTCTATCTTTGGATTTGGTCACTTTTAAAAATTTGAGACACCAGGAGATTAAATTTTTTTGCCAAACTCCACCAAAGATAAGTTTAGGAGATCAAATTGTATTAGAGGAGATTATCAGGAGAGTACAAATTAATTAGATTAGGAAAGTAAAATGATGTGCTTTATATGTCGTAAAAACTATGATTTTCTAGTTCTTATACGGCATTTTAAATTACAACATGGTTTATCCACTTGTAGTCGTTATAAATGTGTAGAAGATATTTTCCCAATTTAAGTAGTTTTAGAAGACATTTTAAAAATAAACATAAACTCAGTGGTACTAACTCGAGTACTACTAATAACACCTGCAAAACGTCTGAAGGCACAACAAAAATTAAATTGACTGTCTCGACCCTTACTTCGTGGAATATGCTCATATTAGTGTTTTTAAATGAAACTCAAGGTCTCTAGTTAATTCCACAATATAATAAAAGTTATTGAAAATTCTAAAAAAACGAAGCAACAATTTCTTTTAAAACAGAAAGTAACGTTAGTACAAAATTGTTAAATGTAAAAACAAAAATACCACTATTAAAGAAGTCAGGTATATATAAACTCAAATGTCCAGAATGTAATGCTGTCTATTTGGGTCAGACCCTAAGGAATTTTGAAGTACGATACAGTGAGCACTTACGAGCATACAGATTAAAACAACCAGATAAATCCCACTACGCAAAACATCTACTTGACACCAATCATTCATTGACACCTAACACAGAACTAGAAGTACTGCATATTTGTGAAAAGAAACAAGAGCTGGATTTCCTTGAAGAACTGGAAATTAGAAGACATTTAAGAAACCCACAATATGAAGTTGTCAATGAACAGTTAAATCTAGGGAATTCTCCACTAATAAACTGTCTTCTTAAGTGATAATTGTAAAGATCAGCAGATATAGTTTTCCTGGTTTTCTATATCATTGCACAGTTATACTGATCTTAATTGGAAAAATGATATCCAGGATATCACCATAGGGCTAATAATATCTAAGCTTCAATATTTGTAATATCACATCTTCTTTTTTTTTCTATAAACATATATTAAGCCAATCACAAGTTCGGTTACTTCTTGGTCTAGCCAAAATTAACTACTAAACATCAGGTAGGCATAAAATGAAATGTAACTTCTGTCATTCTGACGATGATATTGATTTATCGAAACAATTGTCAATTTTTTTAGAATTTTCAATAACTTGTATTATATTGTGGAATTAACTAGAGACCTTGAGTTTCATTCAAAAACACTAATACAACAAAAATTATTAATACTTTACAAGCTTCTAGTAGTGCCTTAGAAATAATTAGTGAAACAAATTCATGTAAATTTATCAATGACAGTGGAGACATAATTCGAAAATTTAATAAAATTAGATAATATAAAGTCTTCAGTTCTGAAATTTATTTTCATGCTTCACACTAACGATAATTTCACAAAAATTGATGTTATGTTTATTCAGGACTGTATTAAAACTTATTTACTAGTACCGATCATTGAGATTTTAAAAAATAAAATAAATGTTGATTCTCTAGATATTTCTGCGAGAATAGAATTTTCTGTTTTTTTCAATTTTTTAAGTAATCCATTTGCAGATTTTGGAACTGATTACAAGCTGCAGTCATATTTAGAACGTAACAACTTAATAGATTCTCTTCTTCAGATTACTACAAATAATGAACTCAGACCAGGCTTGAGTAAAGGAGTAACTGCATATGTTGAGGATAAGTACAGTGGTACAATACTTCCATTAACGTTTCCGAATATAAATGTGTTCATTAATCGCTTAAAAAAGATTTGGCTTAGGTTACGGATAGAAGAGTGTTGTTTTAGATTTTTTGGTGGAAGAATTTTGTAAGGAAGTAGAATTCGATTTTGTTTTAAAACGTTTATATTTTGTCCTTCTTTTGTTACAAAAAAGTTTTTGTTACGAACAATTTTTTTTTCATTTTGTTTTTTCAATGTTATTGAAATTATATATATGTGAGTCCACACAGCAAAATCACATACCATAATTATTAAATGAATATTTATGCCGTTAGCATAATATGTATTATCTAAATAAAAATATATTGTTTATATAAATTGATAAACTCATTATGTCCGCTGTACATCATATGTGAATAAATATTCTTGTAATGTCCATGCTCTAACACATGAATGTTCAATTAATATGTATTATAAACATAAAATGACACACATAACATGAAATATGTATATCTAGTGCACTTACATAATGTCACCTTATTTGTAAGAATTTTTATTTGTTTTTAATAAAAAATATGTAAATATTATATGATTCATTTCGCATCCCTTTCCATTAATTTTACTGTTTTTTCAAGATTAGTATAAATAGAGACATTTTCCATGATTCAGGTATATGTTAATGACATAATAAATAACGATTTTAGCAATTCTTTGTTGTTATACAAGTATCACTAGTTGATTATTGAGTTCCGACTTCCATAGTCTTGATAGTTTTAATCGATATTCATCTCAAATCTTCCACTGGTTTAACATTTGATGACGATTCAAGATAAATTCCCTTTGAAACATGGCGTATGTAACAACCAAGATAATGTAAGTTGGATCTTAAAAATCACATACTGCTCTTCTGATTGACATCAATAAAACAATTGCTAATATTGTATATACTCGTAAAATACAAGACAATGGAAGTCTAAAACCAACAGTCACAATATGAGCAATGTATATACAACAAGACAAAATTATTTCCAGTGACAATACCTGAAGGTTTTCTTAAGGATAATTATTTTAGAATATACAACAACAAAATATTTCTTTTGACAACTCTGTTGTACTTTGCAAATAAAACATTTAACATGACAAGCAGATATTTTTGAAGCAACAATAATTGTTTTAATGCTTTTACAATATTGTTGTATAATATACTTCGGATTCTACTTCAATATAAAAAGAATCTTGTTATACTTACATATTGATTTATTGTAGAACTTACAATAATTATGGTCGACCAAATAGAGACATTATTATTGTGAAGATGACGTAAGTTTTTGGTACATATGAACAGAAATTTCTCTGAGTGATATGTTAAAGAAGTATTCTCATATAAAGGCTCCAATTTTGTCGGAGCAGAACGCGAATTATTTAACTCAGAAAATTTTTAAAACTAAATTTCGGCTCATTTTGTGCTTCTTTTATTTACTAATAATTTTATACTTTGCTTAAGCGAATAGAAGCTTCTTCAAATTCGCGACCCTTAATCACATTATCCCAACGACCTCCAAGCGTTAACTTCGGGACATTTCCTAATCGGAGCCCTGCTAACGGACTCCATCGAAAAATATATCGCCGACGTGCCAGTTAACCGCCTGTCGAGATGGCAACGAATCCAGCAACTCCAACAACATTTTTGGCAGAGCTGGCAGAAGCAGTTTTGTCCCAGCTGCAGATGTGCCCCAAAGGGCTGCAGCTACCCAGCCCCTACATTACAGTCGGTAAACTTGTCGTCCTGGTGAAAGACAAGTTACCACCTCTGCAGTGGTGTCTCAGACGTGTTTGTGAAATAATGTAGTGACGAAATTGTGAGAGTGGTTTCGGTAAACTCAACCACTGGAATGTTCAAGCGCGGCATAAAAAAGTGTGTACCAACAGAAATTGCGCATTATTTTTTTTCTCTAATAATAATTGTAAATATTTTCTCTTATATAATTTATTTCCCCCTTCTTGATATAGTTATATTTTTTTTATTATTTTATTAGTTAAGATAATTTTTCTGTATTTGAAATTTATTTTAAAGTTCAAGGGGGGCGGCATGTTACCGCCCATTATGCGAGTGGGGGGTTGACGCCTTCCCACTACCTCTACTTTTCTTATAAAAAGCAATGTACCAACTCAACTTACTTACTATTAAACATATGTGGGTAAAGTTGCCAGCATTTTTCGAAATTCAAAACCATAAAAGTTGTGCTGAATTGTGATAGGTTTGTGCTACTTGTGCTGCAAAAGATTTTTTCTCTTCTTTCAGTATTGGAAGTTCTATGGGCTGATGAGTAACTCCAAGACCAGGTCTTTCAGATCAACGAATAATGAATACAACGAATCTTCTGATTGAAGTGACTGTTTAATATGTGGGTAAAGTTGACCCAGCCTTTTTCGAAATTCAAAAAATTAGAAGTTGTGCTGAATTGTGCTACTTGTGCAGCAAAACATTTTTTTTCAATATTGGAAGTTCTAAGAGATGATGAAAATTCAAAAAAAAATTACCCCAACCATATTCGAATTTAGAAAAAGGAATGTGGTTGAATTGTTCTCGGATGCTAGCACAACTCAGCACAACCTTTATTTTTGCGATAAAAAATTGCTGTGTCGAATGACAAGGTGGTTGAGCCAACCACTTGAAACAAAATATTTTTTCAAGGTGTTCTGATTAATTTTTCTAATTGTTTTTCAGCAGCACAAGTAGCACAAAGCTAGCAGAATTCAACCCTATTTTTTTCGATATTCAAAAATGGCTAGGCTAACTTTTTTTTAAATTTTTCATCATCCCATAGAACTTCCAATATTGAAAAAAGATATTTTGCTGCACAAGTAGCACAATTCAGCAAAACTTTTATTTTTTTCAATTTCGAAAAAGGCTGGGTCAACTTTACCCACATATTAAACAGTCACTTCAATCAGATGGTTCGTTGTATTCATTATTCGTTGATCTGAAAGACCTGGTCCTTGGAGTTACTTATTTATATCACAATACACAGAGAAGTACACAATAGTAGGCAAATTTGTGACAAACAAAACTACTTTGATATATGTATAAAGCTTTATGTTCTTCATTGACATGATTAATATAATCACCACTAAATTGGAGTTGATGAAACAAACAAATAGAAATGGATTACATTGCTAGCGCAAAACATAGAGACGGTTGAATAGAAAAAAAGTTGCACATTTTTAGCACATTGGAATGGATTAGGATGATTTGCATGACCAATTGTGCGCTCATTATCGTTCTTCAAAAAAATTTAAAAAAATTAAATCGGAAAAACTTTTCTATGAAAGGATACCATGGAATCTTCAACGCCACTATCAGCTGTATTTTCAAATACGGGCCTGTATAGAGAGAGATAACACAGATACTAATTTAGTCATATATCATAATTACAGTTCATCATTATTATCAGTACTGTTTAGTATGGTAGTGTGGTAAGAGGTATCTTGAAACAATTTTTTCTACAACTGCTATGAAAAGTAGCTTATTTAATTTCATAACCGTATATTGCTCATACTGTGAGAAATACTATTTCTCAAGGCACTTTGTCCACGCTACATTCATTTATATGGAGACAACAGTAAGGGAATCGTCGTATTAGCCGTTTCAGTAGATGTTCCTCGATGTCTAGACACTTTTCGGTGGGGGATCCCAGACTTTTTCTACACAACCATTTTCTTGTATTCTTTAAATTTATGACGTTGTAGAAAAAGTATAGTATGGAACATGTGGGAAAAGTACTTTTCTCACTCTTTTCTCTGTTGTCTCACTACCATCGGGGGTGGTGCCAGTCTTCTTGAAAATATTTCATGTGGTATTACATATAACTGAGCAAAATCTCGAAATGATCCTACGTAAACCAGTTCATGTACACACCTTATGTAAATTCAAAAACAGAACTTGTGATTTTTCAATTTTGCCCATCTAACACAAAAAGTATAGCATTTATCACAGGTAACGGTGGTTGCCGAGCGACGCAAGTACATCTCCACAAAAACCACCACACCGAACAAGCCTAATACAAACTGTCTACGGCATTTAAATCAAACCGGGAAAAGTCACTCAATATATACAGTAATTTTTTTCATTCAACATGTCAATTTTAAAATGACCTAAAAAATAGGAACGCGTTCACCGATCGATCACGATGGAATTCTGTCCGTCGTCTTGGGCCGCTGGGGTGATGCTGCAGTACCATTTTCAGCCTCCTAGCTGTACACAAAGGTGAGATACAGGTACCTCGTTTTAGGTAGTTTGTCCATATATATATTTGTGACAACTTTGTAACGACGATTTCGATGAAAATTTGCAGGATGATAGATCTCGAAAAGTTATTTCGATTATTTTTTCTAATTTATACGTTTTTGACCTCAGATAGAGAAAAAACACCCTAAATGTTTTTTGTAGCTCTATTCAAGACTTCAAGACCTTTCCAACGGTATATAATATTTGAAATTAGTGATGAGCTAAACAGCGATATTTGCATAACGCCGTTAACAGCGATCGCGATTTTTAAATAACGGCGATTTAAAAGCGTTATCGTGATCGCGGCTATTCGCTCTAGGCCGAACGTTTTCATCATTTTGCGGCTATGCTGTCGCGTGATTCATTTTGCTGCTGCATATTAATTTCACTTGCCTGCCTCCTATTGTTCTGACCATATACTGTGAAACTGGAGCTGCTTACCAAGAAACTTAGTTTTTTTTATAAAAAATTAAGTAAAATGCTTACGTCTTTAAATACACCTTCTCTTTGAGTTTTCCTGTCACTTAATCGGGTTCTACGTTCGTTCAGGACCTGACCAGCTTTAGAAAACAACCTTTCACAAGAAACTGAAGAAACTAGAGCACATAGATTTTCTTGTGCAACTGCAGAGAGATTTGGAAAATGAAATTTATTTTTCTGTCACCATTTTAGAGAATTACAATTTCGTGGGTAATTGGCTTCATTGGGTGAGGGGCGTGAAGATAGAGTCGAGATCGCATGGAATAAAATACGTTGCATTTCGCTCTATTTCACTGAACGTGATGGAAAGCGAGTAGCCGTGTTGCATGTTAGATGACGATTTTTCGCATATTCTAAAAAAATCACTGTTTCTGTCAATCGCCGTTATTTGCCATTTTAGTCAACTGTTGCGATCAGCGATTTTTCAATAACGGCGATTAAATCACCGGTAGCGATATATCGCTCATCACTATTTGAGATACTTGGTGTACACTTGTGGAGTTATAGCCAAAATGAGTGGTGGATCCTTTAGATTTTTCCAGTTTTTTGAAGTTTTTTCCAATTTAAACGGTTTTTGACCCCAGGGAGAGAACATCACCCTTCATGTTTTTGTAGCTCTATACAAAACCTTTCTAATAGAGATTATCGGCGAACATCTGTATACATGGTGAGCTAAAAAGTAAACTTATGATTATCTTAATTTTTTTTAATGGGTCCGCCTATAATTTATTTTTATTTCACCTTATGTGTAATATATGTAACATATGTTGAGGTATCATTAGAACATACTCTCGAACAGTTCGAAGAGGGGATAAGCTCGACGTCACTACACCGAGACTCGTCACCAAGACAGGTTAACAAATCTTTCATTCGTTGGTGTGAATCTGGCTCGTGTTTGTTAAAGTGAAAGTGTAAAAAAAATTGCTGAAAATATGAGGTAAGGTACTCACTTCGCCTCAGAATATCTATTTGTATTTAAAGGAACGACAAACGCAACCAACTGAGACGACTTGTCATAATAATCGTGAAACACTAATCGATTTACGCTTCAACTTGAATTTGAACTTTCATCAACATCATCTGAAGACTCCAGATGTTTCAGAAACTAGAGCCATCATCATTCAAGTAATCAAGTATTTTAATATAAAATGTACCAATGAAGCCTTCGCTTTGACCGTTATATGCTTATGATCCATCGCAAAACCTAGTCCTCTGACACAGTCAACATCAACACTACAGAAATGGTGATCAACACTCACAGCAGTCAGATTTAACCTTACTTTCTCGATGAGGACGATCTCGAGGTAGTTTACGATCGGTAAAAGGGGAGGTAGAAATCCCAGTTTGTCCCACCTCACTTATTGTAAAAGGAACACGACAACAAAATGAGGTAGACCAAGTCAGGTAAGGATATCTGTGATTTACTGCAATTTTTCTCATTATTATGTGTCGGTTACTACAAAATTTAAATGTGTGCTGTTTTTACAATGTGCTTTCACACACACAATATTCTCAAATTTATGAATAATTGAAAGTACTGTCGCTTCTGTAGGTATAGATCTATCTGCAAAAGCTACTACAAATAGATTTATAGTATCTTGTACAGAATTACTCCCAAATTACCGCTTAACGATCTGTACTCTCTCTGCGGTTGTGTAAATAGTCGGCATGTTTCAGCGGTAATTTAATTTTTGTTTTCACAACCACGGCCGGCAAATAATGACTCATTTACTCTACACATTCTCATACCGTTTTTAAAATAGAAGTAATTTGAATTTAAGTTGGCAAATTCTATAGATTTCTGATTGGTCAGATTATTGCCCGTTTTACACAGCACATTTGAGTCGAGTGGTGTAACAGGTGGGGAGTACAGTATTCCGTCTCTCTCGATAATGTGGTATTATATTATAACTGCGTTCCTTGTTACTCTTACATATTTCTGTCTATACCCTAGATATATTTTTTCCGTTACTGTATGTAGGTTCAGAACGTAAAAACTGATGCTGTGTTCGTGAATGAGCAGAATCTGATGTACATTTTGGAATAGGAATTTAAAAAAAGTTCAACTTTGATGTTTTATAACTCAGTTTGCATTATCGATGGGAAGTTGCTGTATTTTTTTATAACAGTATGAACACTCCTATTTCGATTTTCACTAATTTTTGCCTTTCCATTGCATAGACATAGTTACTACAAATTTCTTTAAGGCAATTTTTTACAAAAATTTGTACTCCCGTTAATTGTCCCGTTTATTGTCTACAAATATAAAATTGAAAAATTCAAATTTGCTAAGTAATTAAGATGCATCTATCCTCTATCGAATGGCGTAAGAAAGGAATCGATATATGATATAGTTTCGGAATTATCGAATTTTTTTTCAAAAATTTTGTGGTCCAAACCAAACAACTGTAAATTTTGGTTTAATAGGAAGAATAAAATTTTTTGTTCAGTTTGTTCAGGGCGTGTCACAGATCAACACCATTGATTTTCAGCTCACCAGATGTATCACATTTTTGGTAATTTTTGAAGAAAATTCGGTTTTTTAGCACGGTATATCCTCTGGAGTTTATACCAGTGACCAACTTTATGATTGAATATTGTTCAAGGCGTCTCACAGATTAACCCTATTGATTTTCAGCTCACCAGAGCGACTAAAATGGGTCCCATAAATCCAGATATTCTACATTTTTGGTTCTTTTTGGAGAAATTTCGATTTGTCAGTTAGTTTTAATCTTTAAAAACGTTTATTTTCTATAGCCCCACATGCAAAAATCAATTTTTGATAATCCCTGTGTTCGAGCTGTCCTTGCAGTTAATCCTACTCTGCCTATCCACCTTCTTCCAGGAAAACAAATATTTAAGTGATTGTGAATAACGACCGTGTAGAAACTACATTCTTTGCCCGTTCCCCGTTCCATTTTTGTGAAAAGTAGCCTCATCGCCAAAAAGCACAAATTCTGTCAATTCGGATTTGTTGTTGAGCCCATTCACAAAAAGCTAACCTGAGAGGATAATCATCGTCTAACAATTGGTGTAACTGAATATAGTACGGATGCATTTTATAGTTGTGGAGTATATTTACGGCCGATTTTTGACTAATGTCGTGTTCGCGTGACATTTCACGAGTACTAATGTGAGGATTCTCGGTAACGGCTAGCAGTACATAATATTCCTTTTCTTCGGTGGTAACAGTTTTTGTTCATTCGTGTTTTACGTATAACACTGATCCAGTACGAACGTAGCGATCCATTAATCTTTCAACCGCTCGTGTATTTGGGTGCTTCCGTTCAGGATATCGCTGTTGATACATTCCGGATGCAAGTAAACAATTTCTCATACTTTCTCCTAATAGTTACCCACATCATATCTGCCCTTTTTTCCATGGAAAAATTTATGTTTAAAACTACAGTTTTCCAACAATTAATAATATGACACTAGTCATTTATCGATAGCCTACCTGAAGCTTTGCTTGATCATTATAAACATTTTCAATACAATAGTGTGGTGGACATATTGTTGATATCACATTATTCTCGGTTGCTATAATTATTATCATTTTCAATGGGATAGTGTTTTAGTTATTTACTTAATAAAAATAATATTGTTAACTGATATTAAATTATTATTAGTTTCACAAATTAAAATTATTTATCAACTTTGAACAAAATTAAAAATATTTCGGGAAATAAGTTATAGGAAATGTTCAACGAAAATGAAAGGACGTGATAAATGCAATTAAAGAAATATAGTCGGAACCATTTAAAAAAATTATGAAAATTATAAGTTGACTATTTAACTCACCACGTACACAGGGCGATCTAATTTCTGTTACAATTCGTTTGAAAACTGGAATATATTCGTAAACTACGCAAAATAATTGATCATTTATTTACTAATGCTTCATATAAAGAATGTTTATTTAGTAGTGATTTCGATATAAAAATGGTCAAATCATTTTAAATACTCTATATTAGTCGACAAAAATGCATATTGTAAGAACGAGGATTATAGGAGAAACCTAAATGTTAGAAAACATACAGGTTGTTTGCCCTGTCACGCACTTATGTGCCACCCTGTAGTTCTAACGGAGTTATCGACCGTTGTCACTAAAATCTCATCCGGTATATATATATATATATATATATATATATATATATATATGTATGAAGAAATGAACTAGGTTCACGGGTTGAACCGCGTTTGAAATTTGTAATTTCTCGACGTTTCGGCTTCCACTTTGAAGCCATTATCAAGAGGGGAGGGAGGTTAGGTTATTCGTTCATTAATGTAGGAAGTGATCCGATTCAATCTGCCTACTCTACCCAACGAATCACCCCCTTCGGCTAATTCCAAGGCCTCAATCTGCCTACTCCTTGGAATTTCACCGAAAATGGACATAACCATAAAAATAGAATATTTTTATTGTTTTATTTTGATAGTTATGTAAGTAGGCAGATTGAGGCCTTGGAATAAGCCGAAGGGGGTGATTCGTTGCGTACAGTAGACTGATTGAGACTACGGAATCGGATCACTTCCTAGATTAACGAACGAATAACCTAACCCTCCCTCTTGATAATTGATAATGGCTTCAAAGGGGAAACCGAAAAGTCGAGAAATTACAAACTTCCAACGCAGTTAAACACGTGTACCTAGTTCATTTCTTCATAACTGTAACCGCGGAAAGATTTCTGAACATATGTATATATATATATATATATATATATATATATATATATATATATATATATATAATTTTAAATTAATTATTTGCCAACTAAATAATCAGGATTACAATCATTAGTTATTTTATAGGTAGGATCATTTTTGATTTTCTTATATGATGTATTATTATCTATTAGTTCTTTAGATAATTCGAAATATTGTTGTTTTTCCATTACAACTGTAACATTACCTTTATCAGATGGTATGACTATTAAATTTGGATTTTCCTTCAAAAATTTTTTGGTTTTATATAATAATTCTCTAAATACAGAAGATTGTTTAGGTTCATGAATATGATTAGTTAGAACATTTGTTGTTTTAGCAATGACAATATTTCTTTCTTGTTCGTTTTGTATAAAAGACGATATATAATCAATATTGGCTAACATAGTTTTAATTGAAATATCCTTTGTAATTATAGGTTCAATACTGAACTTTGGGCCTAGTGATAAAAATTGTAGAATATCTTTAGGTATATCTATATTAGAAATATTTTTTATCCAATTATTTTGTGTTTTAAGAACTGAATGAATTTTTTTGTTAATTAAATTATTGAGTTTTTTTTGTTGTTTATTTTTAATTCTAAAATATAATTTGTTATAAATAATTTGTTGTCTACCAGAAAAATTATCAAAGATAAATTCATTAGTTGTATCAATTATTTGACTTTTAAATTTTGTAAGGTTATTTTCAAGTCTATATATTGTTTTTTGATTACAAATAATCTCGTTATTTAAAAGCTTATTGACTAATCTATTATAGATGAAATAACTATTACTTGTTTCTTGTTCTTGTCGGATAAGTACTTTTTCTACATATTTGATGTTATTTTCCAAAAACTTTGGGATAATATTCTTCTTTCTGCATTGTAAAAGAAAGCATCTTCTATTGTACTCTTTCGCAAGCTTAAGTTTAATTTTGGACCATGATTTCAGATTTATTATTGCTTCTTGACCATACGTTCTTGAAATGGTTTGGTAATAACCCATATTAGTATGTAATTTTAAATTAATTATTTGCCAACTAAATAATCAGGATTATTTTTTGTGGGTTTGTGGCAATGATACCAAGTGTACTCTTTTAAATATTTATTCTACGAGCTTTCGAATACAATCGTATTCATTTTCAAGTACTAAAAATTATAAAATATGGTCAAAAATTAAAATAAAGGGTATATATAAAAAAAAAAAAAATACTTACATTATTTAACGAGATTGCAGGTAAAGTTGTAAAATATATGTATAATAAATCATTTCAAATAGTATCCAAAAATTATTATAAAATTTCAAAAAACAATATATGTATTAAATAATGTTACCGAGTCAATATGAATTTTTTTTTGATTTGTATTACTTTGATGTTAAAAATAATTTTATTATAGGTTACTTATATGATTTGTACTCAAATTTTTAAATGTTGCTTTTCAAATTCTAATAAATATGCGTATATTACACTAAGATTATTCAGGTCTGTTTTTTTATTTATACAATCAACATCTTGATTGATGTAAGCTGTTTCTAAAAATAGACGTTTTTTATAATTCCTTTCTGTAGTTAACACCTTAGCGGATTGATAATTCATGCTATGGCCTTCATAAAACACATGTTCAGCAAGTGCACATCTGTCAGGATACAACTTGCTGTCACTCCTGTGAGAGGTAATTCGGTTGGAAAGTGACCTCTTAGATTGACCATAGTACTTTTTATTACAAGTATCACAAGGAATCTCATAAACTATATTAGCCAGTTTATTGGTAGGAGTTTTATCTTTTATTTTACTGAAGATTGACCTAATAGTAAGATGTTGCTTGTTACCAACTTTTATATTATGATTTTTGAATATTGCCGAAATTTTTGGTGTAACTGATTTAATATATGGTAGAGACACATACATTGGCATATGATTATTGTCAGTTTCAGCGTCAATATAATTCAAGTTTGATGTGATGTTATTAGAAATGTCAGTCATTCTTTCAGAAGTATTATATAAAATTCGTTTTAAGAGATATGGAGGATAAGAGTTTTCAATAATACATATTTTTCGTATAATAATATGAACTACCAACAAATTTTTGGGACACCTATGGGCTCTTCAATATCTCCTATATTAGCTAACTATGTAATGGATTACATTTTAGACTTTGTTATATCTGTTTTACCATTTAAATTGTTTTTCATCAAAAAATATGTAGATGATATAATTTTATCTCTTCCATTGGAAGAAATTGATAATATTCTTTTTTATTTTAATAGCTTTGATCCTCATATACAATTTACTATAGAAAAAGAAAACACAGAACAATCCTTACCTTTTCTTGATACTAAATTCATTAGAAATAATGAAAATAAAATTTTAATTGACTGGTATAAAAAACCAATGAGTTCAGGTAAATACATTAATTATCATTCTTATCATCCACGTAATACAAAGATCAACCTAATCCGTCAAATGAAAAATAGAGTCTTAGAAATTTCAAATCCAATATTTCATCAAAAAAATATAAAATTATTGTACAACCTTTTTTATGAAAACTCTTATCCTCCATATCTCTTAAAACGAATTTTATATAATACTTCTGAAAGAATGACTGACATTTCTAATAACATCACATCAAACTTGAATTATATTGACGCTGAAACTGACAATAATCATATGCCAATGTATGTGTCTCTACCATATATTAAATCAGTTACACCAAAAATTTCTGCAATATTCAAAAATCATAATATAAAAGTTGGTAACAAGCAACATCTTACTATTAGGTCAATCTTCAGTAAAATAAAAGATAAAACTCCTACCAATAAACTGGCTAATATAGTTTATGAGATTCCTTGTGATACTTGTAATAAAAAGTACTATGGTCAATCTAAGAGGTCACTTTCCAACCGAATTACCTCTCACAGGAGTGACAGCAAGTTGTATCCTGACAGATGTGCACTTGCTGAACATGTGTTTTATGAAGGCCATAGCATGAATTATCAATCCGCTAAGGTGTTAACTACAGAAAGGAATTATAAAAAACGTCTATTTTTAGAAACAGCTTACATCAATCAAGATGTTGATTGTATAAATAAAAAAACAGACCTGAATAATCTTAGTGTAATATACGCATATTTATTAGAATTTGAAAAGCAACATTTAAAAATTTGAGTACAAATCATATAAGTAACCTATAATAAAATTATTTTTAACATCAAAGTAATACAAATCAAAAAAAATTCATATTGACTTGGTAACATTATTTAATACATATATTGTTTTTTGAAATTTTATAATAATTTTTGGATACTATTTGAAATGATTTATTATACATATATTTTACAACTTTACCTGCAATCTCGTTAAATAATGTAAGTATATTTTTTTTATATATACCCTTTATTTTTATTTTTGACCATATTTTATAATTTTTAGTACTTGAAAATGAATACGATTGTATTCGAAAGCTCGTAGAATAAATATTTAAAAGAGTATATATATATATATATATATATATATATATATATATATATATATATACATACATACATATTGGATAATTTTCATAATAACGGAGTTATCGACTGTTGTCACTAAAAACTCACCCTGTATATATAATATATATATATATATATATATATATATATATATATATATATATATATGTATATATCTATCTATATATATATTATCATGTACACAAATAGAGTAGTTATAGAATTATAAATACCTGATAAGAATGTCCAGATTCCAATGTTTAAATTATCCTCACAAATAACAACTATAATATTGTTTAGAAGACAATGTATTCATATCATAACATACAATATGAACTATACCTCGTTATTGCCAGTGAACAAATTAATATCGGATAAATGCAATCCATATTTCGATTAATATCTATAATAAACTTTGTAAACACAAAATGTCACGATGACAGTTAAAATGTTGGGTTAAAATTATTGTCTATGTCTATGGTTTGAATCAAATAAGAAGAAGAATATGGTGTTAGATGTATGTGGTTATACAGCTGTTCGATAAATATAAAGATTGCAATTGACATTTGAAAGAAAAGATTTCTTATCAATTGAGAAAAGTGTATGTGGTAAATAATATAGTTTATAATGTAGATTTAGTTCATAGTACATGTAAAGAAGGTATAGCAATTAATAAAATCATCAAACTAAAATAGAACGGAAATGTGATTGGATCAAATGAATAATCTAAGTGGGATTGAACGTTTTAGATATAAAAAAAGAATATCGATACCGGGAAACGGATAAATAGGGAGTTTTTTTGAGATTTTTGGAAGGAGGGTGACAGAAATTTAGGAATTCGAAAAAAATTATAAAAAAACGACCGTAGATTATATTAATTTGACGTGAACCAAAGAAATATATGGTATAAAAAAAGAAATATCAATTTGGAAGAAGTTAATTTATACAATTTAAAAAGAAACGAAGTAACATGAGAAGCAGAAGTCAAATAATAAACATTAAACATCAATAAGTAACATCAGAATAATATAAAATAAATTGGAAGAGCAGAGACGGATATTGTAAAAGTTAAATTTTTATTGTTGGAGAATTTAAATAAAATAAATTGTTAAGAAAGGAAGTTAGGAGTGCAGCAGAAGATATTCAAGAAACAAGAGGTAACATTGAAGTGAAGTGTCAGAGCATGAGACGTTGGTGAATAACGGAAGATTGCTGGTGAATGGATATTGAGGAAACATAATTAGTAGAAAACGTCACGGCATATGAAGAAAATAAAAACCGGTAACATAATAATTTATTTTTCTAAAGATTCTTAAAATTTATAAACTTTTCTGGAAAGCATTTATCTTATATATATATATATATATATATATATATATATATATATATATAAACAAATAAATAACTAAATATTTAATTTCAAACCCAAAATAATTGAAATCATCACATATTGGTATATTGGTGATAAAACTCGTAGTCGAATTAGCAAAAAATGTGTTGTTGGCTTTAACGATGTTTACTCGATGAAGCTCAACACGATAATGATATAATAATTAATTATAATCTTATACCGTTTAGTATAATAAATCTTTCTTGAAATAAATTTAAAGATAAATAAACGGTTTTAAAGATTGAAACTAACTTTTCCGCATCTGTGGCCCTGAACAATATTCTATCATAAAATTGTTACTTGTATACACTTCGGGGGATGTATCGTGCTAACAAACCGAAATTTCTCAAAAAATAACCAAAAATTTACTATATCTAGTTTTATAGGACCCGCTGTACTCGCTCTAGTCAACTGAAAATCAATAGGGTACATCTGTGAGACACCTTGAACAATACTTATTCATAAAGTTGATCAATCGTTTACTCTCTGGAGGCTGTATCGTGCTAACAAACTGAAAATTCACCAAAAATGACAAAAATTTGGTACTTCAAGTACCATAGCACCTGTTGTACTGGCTTTAGTGAGCTGAATATCAATAGGGTTCATCTTTGAGACACACTGAATAATATCCAGTCATAAAATTGGTCACTTGTATATACTTCGGAGGCTGTATCGTGCTAAAAAACTGAAAGTTCTCCAAAAATGACGAAAATATCGTACTTAAAGTACTGTAGCACCTGTTGTATTGGCTCTGGTGAGCTGAAAATCAATAGGGTTCATCAGTGAGATGCCCTGAATAATATTCAATCATAAAATTGGTGACTTGTTGAACTACGGAGGCTGTATCGTGCTAACAAACTGAAACTTCTCCAAAAATGACAAAAATATCGTACTTAAAGTACTGTAGCACCGGTGGTATTGGCTCTAGTGAGCTGAAAATCAATAGGGTTCATCAGTGAGATGCCCTGAATAATATTCAATCATAAAATTGGTGACTTGTTGAACTCCGGAGGCTGTATCGTGCTAAAAAACTGAAATTTCTCGAAAAACGACAAAATGTCGTACTTCAAGTACCATTGCACCCGTTGTACTGGCTCTGGTGAGCTGAAAATCGATAGGGTTCATCTGTGAAATGTCCTTAACAATATTCCATCATAAAATTGGTGACTTATTGCACTCCGGAGGCTGTATCGTGCTAACAAGACTTGCAAGGAAAAGTGGCCGACGACAACGACGACGACTACGACATACACACAGGATTTTTTTTCTAAAAACCGTTTTTTCGTGTTGTTGTTGAAAAAATATTTGGACCTCAGTAAAAATAAGCTACATCTCCTCACGGGCTTTCTTACAGGACACTGCCGCCTTAGGAAGCACCTAATGAGAATAGGTCTAGCAGAAACTGACGAGTGTAGATTCTGTAGGGAGGAGGATGAAACTCCATTGCAAGCCAACGCAAGAAATGCTTCGGACAAGAAACTTGTAAGAGTGAGTATATAACCTCGTTGAAGCTGTTCCAAATACTAGAGTTCATTAGAACCCTGGAACTGGAAGGTGAGCCGTAGTAGTGGCGGGAACAGCTCTGATAGGGGGGGGGGGCACAATAATCCTTAGGTTTCAGTGCATTGTAGCCCCGTTAAAATCTAAATCTAACGGTGAGGTTTATCTAGATTTTTTATTATCTTTTTAGTACCTACATTATAAAGACTTTTTCCTGATGTTAATCATCCAAATGAGATAGATCGATCTACTTACTACCAACAAGACGGAGCTCCACCGCATTTTGCACGTACACTTAGAAATTATTGAAACGAGGTTTTTCCCAATATTTGGATTGGAAGACGTGGAACGATCGAATGGCCGGCTAGATCCCCCGATTTCACTCCTCTCGATTACTTCTTATGGGGTTATTTAAAATCTAAAGTATATTCTAATAGACCAGACAATATTGCTGATTTAAAAGTTAGGATAACGGGAGAAATTAATAAAATAACCCCTGAGTGCCACACGACCCCCTTTCTTATTTGAAATTTTCGAGGGGGTGCTTATAATTTAGAGGAGGTGCTGGAGGAGGATAATATTTTCATACTGTAGATTGTTAATTTAAGAATAAAAATCGACCTGTTCCAGGATTTTTTCACATAGTACATAATAACGCTAATATTGAATTTATTCCATACCTATGGACCGCATTGTATATATATATATATATATATATATATATATATAACCAAAAACCAAAAGTTGGCAGTTAGTCACGGCTGACTAGTTAAAAAATAAAACTTCAAAGAGTGGTCTTTGTTAAAAAACCCTCAAAATCGTGGGGATAGCAGCCAAAAAAACTTTACAGGTTAGAGATAAAGTGAATCAAATAGTACATTACCTAAGCTTTCGAAGAGCATTGTCTTCATTCTCAAAGGTTGTAGTGTTGATTTAAAATTAAACTCACATTTCACAAATAGGGATGAAGGTTTTCCTGCAATTTGTGAAATGTGAGTTTAATTCTAAATCAACACTACAACCTTTGAGAATGAAGACAATGCTCTTCGAAAGCTTAGGTAATGTAGTATTTGATTCACTTTATCTCTAACCTGTAAAGTTTTTTTGGCTGCTATCCCCACGATTTTGAGGGTTTTTTAACAAAGACCACTCTTTGAAGTTTTATTTTATATATATATATATATATATATATATATATATATATATATATATATATATATATATACACATTTGTTGATAGTTTGCTCCATTTCGATTATTCGATATTTTTATTGAATCAGCGGTAACGTCATAAAATTTGTGGCAAATATCCCCTATTTTCTAATTTTTACGAAG
This sequence comes from Galeruca laticollis, assembly GCA_963921935.1. Lineage (NCBI taxonomy): Eukaryota > Metazoa > Arthropoda > Insecta > Coleoptera > Chrysomelidae > Galeruca > Galeruca laticollis. The sequence continues at coordinate 172,687,855 of OY998180.1, forward strand.
TAATTACATATTATATCTAGCTCTCTTGGTATAATTCTGTTTAAAAAGATAGTATACCTTGGATACTAATCTTTACTTATTTATATATCAAAACCCGTCTGGTTGACTCTTACTACCAGTTTATTATTTATTTCCCTTGAAGGACAATGTTAATTTTGTTTCGATATAATAGAGAGATTCCCCATCTTACTCTAATTTCTTTGTTAGTATTGTACTTATTTCTCAAGTTACATCATTCGGTTATTTCCACCTCTCTTTCAAAGTTAGTGAAATTTCAAATAAAATGCAACATCGAACTAAAAAAAAAACCTGTTAATGACGATACTTTTTGATACAAAACTTCGTAGGAAATGAGATTACGATATATCCCTGAATTAGTCTTTACATTCTCTGTTCAGTTTTCGGAAAATAGAAGTTGAAATTTTTTCCCGTTTTTTTGAGAGAACATGTTATCACGAAAATTGGCATTTATAGTTATCAATGCACAATCTGAAACGAGGGATACTTAGCCACATTTTCCATTCAACCTCTCTTTTCCAATATAGCGATGTAATCCTTTTCAATAATTTATTTTATAAAATAAAGAAATTAATAGGAGCTACGTCATCAAAAATATGAATCTTTTAGTTAAAATCAATTGCCATTAGAAAGTTAATTAGAATATGCCGAGCAACTTTTTTAGTTATAAAAATAAACATGGTGTGCGGCCATGAAGGGAAAAATAAACATTGAACATCTAAAATCGATATAGGCGGATATATACAAACTGAAGAATTTATCACGTAATAAGGGAAAGACGAATATGTGAAATATGTTCAATTTATTTTCAAATATATTAATTCAGTGAAAATAAAAATAAAAATCCGGAAGGAGATTCTGAATTTCGGCGTAGTTTACTCATAAAACTCGATCAATTTGTGACATTTATTTCGTATCACTTTAAACAAGTGTTGATGACCATATAATTCTTCTGCATATACGAGTAGTTGATAAGCGATTGTTTATATTGCACCAAAAGCATTAGTTTACTGCAGATATTCAATTATTTGTTTGAATAATACGCTAAAAATTACACTTTTTATGGGCTATAATAATTATTGGAAATTATGTAAATTTAAAAAATTATAATGATGCATTTACTTTCAACCTACTTTCATAGTCTATCACAATTTTCTTGAAAATTTTATGAAATAGGAAAGTAGTTTTACCCTTTATAGGTTAAACGGAATTTGTATGAAAAATATTCAGTTTCTCCAATATAATTGTTGTTGAGACAGTATAATTGACATATATAGAGAATATAGACTCATGAAGAGAAATGTTTGAATCGGTTACAAAACTAGTTCAAATTTTCAATAATGAAAATGTGGTGTCAAAAAGGGCGTTTCTTCTTCAATGACAAAAACTAATTTTATAAACTATTTGCATCAAAATATCTTATACCTTTTAAACCACGTATATACTTTTTCTAAGTGATTTTTGAAAAAAAGTTATATTTCGTTCAAAGTATTAGCCCCATTCTAATTTGTAACTAACAACGGTTAATTTCAACTAAGTATATTCATTGATTTCAAGAGTATTGAATACAAATTCAAAATTGGAACACATACTGGAGATATTTATAGTGGAATATAATTCGCTCAGTAGAATTCGTTATTAGAGAGAATCATTATGTAAACATACCATGAATGAAAGTGAAACGAGGCTGTAAACAACTTTCCGGACGAAAAACCGTCACATATTCTTATGAAAATGTATTAGAACACTGAAGTATCATGATCAAATTCATTTGCAAATAACGAACTGTCACTAGAAATGGAAAGTAATTGGCTAAGCGAACCCACCTGCATTGAGGTCTGACGGAGTATTCACATGGCACTCTATCTAACATTGAAGATTACCTATCGAGATTCGATTTCATGTAGAAAATCACTAAGCTCGAAATAAACACGGATTTTGAGCACGTATCAATGTCAGATATAAAGTCTTTAACAATAATAGTAATGCACTGCAGAGATAGCGAGAATAAGCTTTATAAAGAGTTCAATCCCGAATCCCGACTGGTTTGTGAACCAGCCTTACATGTATACTCTCATGCGACAGAGGGATCGATATACTCCAAAAACTACTGTAAATAGCGCCTTATTCGCTAAAGGAAGTGAATAAATATGTGGTACTTACATTAAAATCATTCAAAACCAACATATATCCCTGGTATATCATGAGGACTCACAGTCGTCATGCAATTCCTGTCAAAAATCACAGAGAACATTCACTGTAATGGCGCCCGATTTCGACAGGAGTACAGCACATGTCGCGCTACAACTCTTGCACCTATTGCACACTTTTCCAGAAATTTACTTACAATAGAAAAGCTAACATTTTATCACAACACAGCAAATTAATTTATATTATCACTTTTTTTCAATTATTCTTCGAAAATCTGTTTTCTTTGGATGTTAATATACTTTTGCATGTATTAATAAATTTCTTGAGTATCCAACAAAGAATCGCCAATACTAAACAGGACAACTACTAACTCTTGTACTTAAAAAAACAATGATTTTGAATCCACATCCCTCCAGGAAAATATCTTGATTTCTGTTCGGAGTATCAGTTCTTGAATGTAGCATTGAGAGAGGTTAAGAGTTGATTCCTAAAGCGCAAGTTCTCAGAGCACGTGTTTCCTGGTAGGCGACTGCGTCAAATTTGTGAATGATACAATCAAACCCTATTATTTGGTTCTAATCCTATCCAGGGCTGGTTCAATCGACGTCTCACTGAACTCTAAATCCATTCGAATTAGCCGTCCAGGATAGGGTCAAAATGTATCTCTTGATTCAATTAATACGTTCATACATTTAAACAGGGGGACTTTTAGGGTTATCAATTTATGTGCAACGTCAGTCCTATCCTTTGTAAAGAAATTTCAATGACCTACGCTTTATAATTTTACCGTGATTTTGTAGATATTGGCATGTTACTGCAATGACAACTATTTTCTCAACTTACAACGATGGTACAACTTAAATTTAAGTTTGTACATGAGCATGAGCTAAAATTATAGTTTATACATGAGCTTAATTGCCAAGTATTTGAAAATATAGATTGTTCAAAAACATATTTTCTATGGAATGAAATACAGAATACAGTTTGAACCTTTCCACTCATAGTGTGCTCCATTTTAATAACTAAGTATTTCTATGATTATTATTCAGGAATATTAATATAAAGCAACTTTTATATAACATTACACTATGGATATACAGAGTGTCGGGAACGGGATAGTAATTGAAGATTCTTCAAGTTAAAATGAGACAATTATGGATTAGATAATATATAATGGAGTAGGTGTAGTTGAATTTGGAAAAAACAAAATATATTATTACTGAATTCACAAATTCACTACGCTTTTCCAGTAGCATATGTCTAAAGTAACAGTAATAGAGAGTATTCCTACGGAAATATGAAATGTGTAATCTATTCTGCTATGAATTCTGTGAGAAAACATACTTTCATTTAAGGTAAAGCACTGATATTTTCAGTTTAAAATATCAAAGTTTCAGTTTCTGATAAATTATTAATGTAATCACTAAGTGCATTATTATTGTAAAATGATACTATATAACGAATTTTCGAATTCAGTAATTACACACATGGTTTATATTTATGCATTGATGGATTTGATTGCTGCTGGGCGATATTCTGAAAAGTAAGCAAATATATTCCTTGCGATGAAGCACGATTTGCGAAAGATAGAGGTGCCAGATAACAGATTCTTAATTTACGAAAACTTATAGAACAATGCCAAGAGTTCAATATTCCAATGTCCATCTGCTCCTTGGACTACCTGAAGGCCTTTGACTGTGTTAACTGGAAAATGCGGTGGAAGATTCTTCGTGAGATGGGAGTGCCTGATAACCTAATTGTACTCATAAGAAATCTTTACGGTACCTACAGGGGAGTCCGTCAGAGATGCATCTTCTCCCCAGACTTCTTTCATCTCTATAGAGAATACATAATGAGAAATGCATTGGACGAATGGAATGGATGAATCTTAGTTGCGCGCAAAAAGGTTACAAACCTCAGATAGATACATAGACGATACAACGGTGATAGATGCAGCGGACTGGAAAATGCTGGACCTTCTAAGTCGACTTAAAACAGAGTGTAATTAATGCGGCCTTGTATAAATCTAGAAAAAAAATTATGATTGTCGACAGTTCTAACACTCTACATCTGACAAATGCAATTCCTATGATTTCAAATCGTAGACCATATTTTGTACCTAGGCTCACATATTAGTAACTCAGGTTCAAGTGAAAGCCACATCCGAAAAAGAATAGGATTGGCTAAAAGTGCAATGAGTAGACTACCCAAGATCCGGAAAGACCGCTCTATTACGAGAAATACTAAAAGAAGGCTAGTTAAATCACTGATTTTCTCCTTCTTTCTATATGGTGGTCAAACTTGGACGATCAAAGCAGCGGACAGAAAAATAATTTATGGTGGTAGCGCATGCTCCGAATTCCGAGGACAGCGCGCAGGTTGAACGAGTCAATCCTTAGAGAGCTGAACATCCACAAAAAACTCTCTTCTACTTGCTGAAATGATATTTTTTGGACACATAACACGAAGAGATGATGACATCTGGAGAAGTTGATACGGGAAACACATAATGGGAAGGTCTAGAGGGCTCTCACCAACCCTATGGATTGATCAGATTCAAAGAGTCACCGGCATTTCATTCTACGGTTCTGTGAGTGAAGCTTAGACTCGAAGTCAGTGGAAAGTTACAACGGCACAAGTTGTCAATGATTTCTCTTCTCAGCACTGAGAGAAAAACCAGAGAGAGAGAGAGAGAGTGAGATGCATGGATATAAACCGGAACAGAAAGTTTGTTGGCGTAAGGTAAATTTCGCCCAAAATTTGATACATTACGACCAAATTAGGTAAAGTAGATGAAAAAAGGGAAATTGTGTTAAAAATACGCAGAATATCTGCGGCCTTTGTTCATACAATTTGGGAAGACGAGTACTTATATTTTTCACTTCACTACAATGCAACATTTACTACCACGTGATTCTCCAATGACGTTGCAGATCTGTACAGATTTGCCTAACAAACAAAATGATGAGCCCATGTATTCGAATGAAAATGCATCTGCCATTTTTAACCAATCAGAATGGGGTGTTTTGAGAGATCGCCATGGCAATGTATGGATTTTAGTGGAAATTATTTTTCTTGGGTACCCAACAGCGAATTGAATAGAAATTTGTTTGACGTTTCAATAACAGAATAATATTTTGTGGAAATACTGGTTTTTACTTCTTTATATAATTTTGATAAATTTTAGTTACATAGTTAAGATGTTTTCTGTATTCTTAGGATGACTCCATTTTTCTTAAAGGTGAAAACGCTGGATTTTGAATAGAATTAATTGAATATCTATGTCTAATTATACATATATATATATATATATATATATATATATATACATACAGTGCTATTCAAAAGTCCCCTCCCCCCCTCGTATCTTTTGAACGGCTACACTTACATTAATTAAATTTGGAGGGTGAAAATAAAGTGTTGTAAACTTCTCTACGAATGGTAACAGGTGACGTAATAGTAATAGATGACGTCACAGTGCCACTCTGGCCAATAATTTTAAATAGGACCTTATGGCAAGTGATATCTCGTTTGAAAGGCATTCACATTGGCTGCATAGCCATATTAATTTTGTTTGGGTGTAAATTAATTTTGACGGATAAATTAAATAAATACCAAAATTATTATTTCACATTTAAAATTGAAGATTTTTCAATCCGCCTCTGGTTAGTTGTCAAAAAAATTGACGTTTTTAATTTAATAGTATTTGTTGCTTTGCAAAGTTTTTCTAAATAGCTTAAACATTTAATTTTATCATTGTTTAACGAGCCGTTTAAGAGTTTGCATGGGCAAAATGGTACGTACTCAAGCCGACAAAGTAGCAGCTATCTTAATAATTGGTGAATCTAGAAAGAATCTCCATGAAGCGGAACGTATATTTAATGAGAGATACCCAGATCGCTATATCTCGGGAGCTTATTTGAGGGAGCTTATTTACAAGTTTGAAGCAACATGTAGTGTTCAAGATGCCAAACGATCTGGTCGACCAACATTTAGTGATTATAAAAAAATTGATATAGTTGCTGAAATGGTAAGAAACCCTACTTCCTCTTCAACTAAAGTTGCGTCTATCTGTGAAGTAAGTAAAAGTACAGTACAGAGAGTGTTGGCTAAAAAGAAATTTCATCCATACAAGTTAAAAATGGTGCACCACCTTTCGGATGACGACCCCGACAGAAGACTCGAATTCTGTGAATGTATAAATAAAATGAAATGAAGAATGAAATAAAATTAGTCAAAACCCACATTACACAAAAACAATTTGTTTTAGTGACGAAAGTACTTTTTGCCTTAATGGAAATGTGAATACACAAAATGTGAGGTATTGGAGTGACACAAATCCTCACACCTTTCGTGAACAACATACCCAATTTCCAGAAAATGTCAATGTTTGGGCAGGTATTTTGGGAAACCACATAGTTGGTCATGTTTTCATGAAATCAAACTTAAGCGGTGTATCTGGAGATGTTACAAAATGTAATTGAGCCGTTAATTCTTGAAATTCTGGAAGATAATCAAGATGAATTCGGCCACCTGGAAATAACATTTCAACAAGATGGTGCTCCTGCACATTATTATGGTGCAGTAAGACGTTACCTGGATGAAGAATATCGAAGTAGATGGATCTGTCGGCGAGGTCCTATAGAATGGCCACCTCAGTCACCAGATCTGACACCATTAGCTTTTTTTCTATGGGGGTACTTGAAATCCAAGGTTTATACTACGGCACCAGATAGCATTGGCGTTTTGAAAGAAATAATTACTGAAGAATGCAATGCTATTTCAGCTGACACATTCGAACGAGTACGACAAGAGCTTACTAATAGGATGTTTTACTGTCAGGAAGTAGACGGAGCACATTTCGAACACTTGCTATAAGAATCCATTGTTGATATTTGATTAATTAAATTTAAAAAAATAATTTCAATAATTTTGGTATTTATTTAATTTATCCGTCAAAATTAATTTAATCCCAAACAAAATTATTATGGCTATGTAGCCAATGTCAATGCCTTTCAAACGAGATATCACTTGCCATAAGGTCCTATTTAAAATTATTGGCCAGAGTGGCACTGTGACGTCATCTATTACTATTACGTCCCCTGTTACCATTCGTAGAGAAGTTTACAACACTCTATTTTCACCCGCCAAATTTTATTAATGTAAGTGTAGCCGTTCGAAAGATACGAGGGGAGAACGGGACTTTTGAATAGCACTGTATATATATATATATATATATATATATATATATATATATATATATATATGTAAATATCTGAAAGAGTTTACTCTGGTGTCTTATTGCCACACCCCACCAAAATGTTCCGCCAAAATTGAAAAGTGATAGGTAAATCATCGCAATGTTGACTATGACTATACCCTTTATAATTACTTCATACGCTGTTTAATATTCGAACCAATAATATCATTATTCCACATTCCACCAACTCCGCACCGCCGTTTGTTCCGCCTCCTCACGCCATTATGGGGTTTATCTCACTCCAATATAATAATAACAGATACTGCCACTACACTACACATAATTACGTCATATAATAAAAGCGATATTTCACCAATAATATCAATATTTCAAATTCCGCCTACGCCACATCTGCCTCCTTACCACCGTTCATTCCGCCTCCGCAATTATGCCGTTTATCCCACTCCAATAATAGATAATGCTTTCTTGAGTATAATTTTTCATTCGAGTACACAAATAAAAGATATATGCTAACGCCTTTTTGGTATGATCTACATTACGACTATACCCTGTATAATTACTTCATCCCCAAATAGGTATTCGACCAACAAAGATCCATCCTTATGCTTTTCTAATATTGAATGGCCTTCATTACGACTATACCCTATATAAATACATCATTCGTCCTTCAAACACCTGGCGGCAAACAACACAGAGCTAATCTTACCTTATAATTTCTCCAAGTTCAAGTGTGGAAATACCGCGAACCACAACGCCATCTACCGGATGTCTACGCAACCTAGATGTCAAACGATATTAGAAAGTTGGACCGATCAATTAACTAACACAACCATTTTTTAGGAATTCATAGAACTAACCTATAAATATACACTATTATCGTATAATAAACATTTAATTTGCAATAACAAATATTGAAGTTGAATAATTGAGGTAAAAACAATCCTATATCTTAAGTTGGACCAAATCAGAGAAAGTTATGAAATTTGAATAAAATCGGTTAAATTGTTTCGGAGTTTATCCCGATCATACATTGTGACACGAGATTTATATACAGTATTAGGAATTTTCTGTGGGCACATATCTTTAAACGTCGATGTATAATAAAGAAACCAATACATATAAATTCGGTGTATTATTCTTTTTCACTAACATGATATCATAAAGTGGAAAACGTGCAATGGGTACATCTCCATAACGTCAATGTGTTTCAAATTCTTTGTAGGTACTAACAGGATAACAGAAAGAGTGTTGCCAACTTTCATTGTATATTTATATTAATTGTAAAATGCATTGTTCTAACACGACAACAAGTTATCAGAAGCTTTTAATTATGATAATTTGAGAAGTTGTAACAGATCAAGATAATTAATCCGATCTATTTGTTGAACATTTTATTGTAATACTGGTAATTGTTCTACTTTTCAGTTTGAAAGCGGTTAAAACCTTTACTATTTTCAGATTTGGCAACGTGAAAGATGTCGCTGAACACTTGTTTTTGTATGTACAAATAAAAAAGGTTTTACAGTTTTTACGTTTGTTTACAGATGACAAACGAACTCTTTGTGTATACACAATACAAATTAGAAAACGCTTTCGATAGGTAATAAATTGAAAAATAAAAATAAAACTTCCTAATTTTTCAATAAATTTAAATCAAATGTTCGAATAAACACCCGTTTTGAGCTAAACAGTAACCGATCCGGGTATAAAATTCTTGACGAACATGTGTGAGCATTTGAGGTGTTATTTCCATACAGGCTTGTAGAATTTGTTCCCTAAGTTCATTCTGAGAACTGTCCCTGTTCTCCTGGAATCCATAAATACTCGATTTCACATAACTCCAGTAAAATAAATCGTTGGGTGCCAAATCTGGAGATCTAGTAGGCCATCTTATGTTACCATTCATGGAGATTATCCGATTGGCAAATTGTGTATTTAAAATTTTTATTGCTAATCGATAATTATGATATGCGCAACCCTCCTGTTGGCACCAAATCTCTTTGACGTTAACACCTAATTGTATGAGGCCAGGAGTAATTTGGTTTTGCAGAACATTCAAATATTTCTAGCCGGTTAAATTGCCGTCAATAAAAAATGGTCCAATTAAATGTTCACCTAACATTCCAGCCCAAACATTTAATTTTTGGGGATAATGAGTTCTTCTATTGTGGTGTTTGTGTAGGTTTGTCCTGGACCAATATGGAATAACGGATGCATTATGTGCACCGTGTATGCGAAAAGTCCATTCATCTGTGAACAAATTTTTTTTCGAAAAGTTTGCGTCCATTTGTATTTTTTCCATAACTACTTCACAAAATTCCATTCTGCAAAATTAATCGTCTGGAAATATGTCATGGCTCCTTTTCAGTTTGAAACTACGATAGCCATTTCCTTTAATACAGTCCGAATCGTTTTCGGATTAACATCAAAATCCTTGACTAAATGAGTAGACTACTGTAGAGGATTATTTTCAACACTTGCACAAATTAAAATATCTCTTTCTTCTTTTTCGGGTTGGGTCTGACGATTTTGTGGTCCCTATTTTGTAGGAGTGACACATCCATGCTCTTCAAAATTTTTTATAATTGTTCTCACTTGTTTCTTGCTAATTGGTTGGGTATTTTCGAATGCCACAATAAACAAGTTTTCTGCTATTTCTCGAAATGAATTACCCTGATAATACCATTTTACAATTTGCACTTTTTGGTGTATCTGCATACTCATTTTATAAGATTTACAAAGTTCATTACTCATTCGTAAACAAACAGGTAGTGACGTACCCAGACGTAGAGTTAAACATCCTCAAGAGGCTCACACGCAATTTTTATATTCTAGTATTCTTATTATAATGGAATAATCTACGCTGACTTTTGATTATCTATTTCTTTATTGTCTCTCTGTAACACACCGGTAATACCATGCGACCCTTACATTTTCTCGTTGACTATGAGAGGATTATCGTTTTACGTTGAAATTTAATTAAGATTAATTTCTGATATTAATGAAAAGGAATATTATATGGTCACCTACACTTCCAACGTGTAGAATGAAAAATAAGAGAGGGGATAGATACAAATAGAAGAATTGCGGCTGTAGATGAAATCGTTTTATCAGGAGCATAAGAATTACAGGCGATTTACAGTCGTTACTATAGAATACGTACAGTATTTCATTATTGAGTTGCAATAATAAATTATTTAAAAAAATAACCTATTAAATATCATCGCATTATTATTTTTCATATTATGTCCATTAAAATTATTAAATTTTCAACACATTTTAAGAATGTTTGTAATGATTGGAGTGATATTTGAAAAACAATTTGGGCAACAATAATTCTATGTCATGTTTTGATAGCCTGTTAAAGAAAATAGGTGATACATTGAATATACTTATTTCTTTAGAAGATATTTTCGCTTATGACACTGTATTCAAAACCCATTGCGATTTTCCATAGAATATTCCTAACACTTATACGAATCGCGCGTACGCCTCTCGAGGGCGGTACCTACCAGACAAATCTAAAAAAAGTAAAGGTTTTAACCGCTTTCAAATGGAAAACTAGAACAATTTCCAGCATTAGAATAAAATGTTCAACAAATAGATCAAATTAATTATCTTGATCTGTTGCAACCTCTCGAATTATCATAATTAAAAGCTTCTTATAACTTGTTCTCGTGTTAGAACAATGCATTTTACAATTAATATAAATATACATAAATGTACAAGAAAAGTGACAACACTGTTATCCTGTTAGTATCTACCTACAAAGAATTGCACGTTTTCCACTTTATGATATCCTGTTAGCGAATGTATGTGTATTTGTTTCTTTCTAACATATTGACGTTTAAACATATGTGCCCAAAGTAAATTCCTAATACTGTATATATACATTGTATTAATGCGGGTAAGTAAGACATGGTACGATGATTGATCATTACATCTGATATCATATTTTACATAGAGCATGATTTTCAAATCGATACATTTTTTAAACAAAAAAGTTTTCATGTCGCCAGCAAATATCGACAGTTTTGCAGGTTTAAAATTCGCCGGGGACATCAAATTCCCGACCTAGTACTTACAAAAGTGACATTTGTTAAAAATTCACTATAAGTGGGACGACAGCATTAATTCTTAATTTTATAAATGTCAACAAGTTTGACATGAAAGAGAAATCTTTCGTTAGTATTTTACCTATTAAAAATGATTTAAGTCTGTTGGCATGAACAATTTTGTGGACTATACGTCCAGAAAATGTTTTACGAGTGCTCGTGCTGTTCTGCCTTGGCTACGCAATACAACTCGCAAAATATCATTTTCTGAACTAGTGATTAAAATAACTATTGCGTTCGTTTTGACCACATAATATTCTTTTTTACTACATAACACGAGTTCTGTCGTTCTATACTGTCAAAATACTAAGATTACAGCCCCTATGATATTCGCTGACGCTGGTTATGAATGCTATGCAATGAAGCGCGTATGGAAAATTAATAAAAACGCAAAAAACCAATTGTTCCGCAAACGTCAAAAAAAGTAGACATTATTAACGTCAATTCATGATGTTGAAGTATGATTTCACAGACGCCACTTTTTTGTACGGCCGTGAGCGGACAAAAAAGTATTTTTTTGTACGCTGACGGCCGTACAAAAAAGTAGAATTTTTAACAGGGAAAATAATTATTAGTTGAACTTTTAAACTTTATTAACGATAATAATTATTAATAGTAAAATTACAGTTATTTAAGGTTGTACCGCACATATTTAACGCACTACCTGATTTATTCACTTCCAATTCAAGCGAATTTTGTGCAGAGTTGAAAGAGTTCATCGACAAAATTTCCCGTGACTCCTTACTTGTTGTTGCTTCTATTACATCAACGTCGACATAATTTCGCTCATGAGAAGCTGCATTCAGGTACAGTGAAGAAGAATTTGACATCAAGATTTTTTCTGCAGTTTGTTTTTTATTAGACTAAGAGTCTTCAATGTATCCTTCAGCGACAGTGCTCGACCTCCAACCTCCATGCCGTTTCAAACAAGTAATATCAGCTCTTCCATCCACAAGCAAAGTAGCTGAAGTTCTTCTTAACGCATGGCCGGTGTAATCTTTTGAATTCGGTAGTTTTAAATAAGTTGCTACTGTTTTGGGTACGTTACTAATTGTATGAATTCCCATGACCATGCGATAACATTTTCCCGTTTTGAAATTTCAAAAAAAAGCGTCGGCTTTCCATAGCTTGTGGACGTGAAGAAGTATATTTTCTGTAAAGATTTATATATTTTTCTCCAATAATTGTGAACGATCGTGGCTTTTTAGATTTACTATCAGGAATCTTTATATGAATGACAGATCCTAAATCTTTTATATCGTCTATTGTCATGTTCACCATTTCATCGCATCTACATGCTCCAGATACGCCCATTATTAGAACAACCTAAAAGTAGTATGTATTTAAAAATTTGATTGTATTTATGAAGGTTAGAATATTATAACTAACCTTAATTCCTAGATATTGCTCATTAGGTGCATTATTTAGAAAATCTTCAAACTGGTCTTTTGTGAATACCTTTGACTTTTTGGGAGTATACCCTTCATTCAGCTTCTTCAGATAAGCACGTAGTTTCATATATTTGCTAATATCTAATCCATGTTTAATATTCAGTAATGATTTTATCATGGAATACTGAGACTACATTGTTGAACTCTTCATTTTTAATTTAGTTGTCATTTCAAAAAAATAAGCTAGTAGCACATTTTCCGAATAGTTTGAAATGTTTTTATCATTGCACCATGTGAGAAATCTTTCGTAAGCATGATTATAAACTCTACTTGACTTAGTTGGAATTAAATCATTCGTAGCTGCCTTAGCAATGTCAACAACGTCGGGCGGTGTACAGTTGGGTTCTGAATCCGACATAATATAATCTAAAAGAAAATTTTAGTACACTTTATTACAACAAACTAAATTTTGATGCTCAAGTACTTACCAAAAATGCACAGTCCAATTGTTGCTTTAAATCACTTACAATATTTCTGACATTATAAAATATTATTGAACTGTCAAATTTGTTTTTGATGGCAATCACAAAACCAGTAACCACGGAAATGTAGTGCGCAGTTTTATAATTATTATTCTCTCAATTTATCAACTTCGTTGCAATCGTTTTGAATTTTTATTTAAATATTAATTAGTTCTATAGTCTGGATGCCGTTTGCGGAAAAAATAGCATGTTTCATTCGGAGCAAAAGCACTTTTTGTGGCTCGTCTGAAATTGTCGGTCTCAATAACGTTCGGCCATCAAACATTCAGACTCGCCACAAAAAGTTATACTTTTACTCCTAATAAAACAATATACTATTCTACCACTTTGGAGTTACATAAAACTTATCTTAAAATGTTATTTTCATGCAACTACACATAAAGTAGAAATCAACACTTTATAGGCTAAAATCACTGCCGAAACTTTGACGCATACTAAATCTGTTATGTTTATGAAAAACCGTTAGAATCATAATTTTCTACTACTTGCAGTAGTTTTTAGTAACTATAAAATAATAGTATATTATACACCAATGTGGTGAAGATTGTGATTATTGACAGAGTGCCAAGATTATTTCGGGAGGGGCTTCACCACCGTGGTGTATATACAATTTTTTCCACTACTAGCCAAATTAACGTTCGTCAATGGTGTTCTTGTGCTACTACAATGAGTAGAAATCAACAATTTATAGGCTAAGTATCTATTCGTGAAAAACTAAGCCTGTTCATGTACCCATTGTATAAAAAATAAATTAAATTTTTATCCTCTACCACTTGTAGTATCCTAAAATTGATGAAAAATTGACGAATATAATAAATATGCTACGTTGTAAAATTGTAGTTCCGTGCAACTACTTTGTGTAGAAATCATAATAGGCTGAAAAACCATTGCTGCCAAAACTGCAAGGCACACTAAATCTATATAAGTACCAACATGAAAAATTAAAAAAATGATAATTTGTAACTAAACAATTAAGATATCACCTCACAACTATTGAACAAATGAAATTATTCACTAAAAACATGAGAAATATTGAAATTATGCTAAAATGAGTATTTTGACAGCGGCATAACATTTGGAAACTACAAACTTGTTACTCCTGCCGTAAGCATTGTCATAGGTACTGAATTGACTGGAGTATTTCAGATATTGAACATTTTTGCCAAATTTAGGAATATTGTATAGTGCAATGAGAGAATGACGTTAAAAACCTTTCAGTTATCAACTTCAACACCCCGTTTCTCGCGAATAAGTAATATGTTATCTAGGTATGTTTAGTTTTCTCGGTTTATTATGACTTAGGGTTTCTGCGATTGTTCTATGTCTCATTCTTGATGGGAGACCCTGTGTGCACTTGTGTGCCTGTAGCCAATGTTCGTTTGTCAATAGTGTCATTAATGAAAACTTAGACGTGAATCAATTGGAACTTTACCTTAACAATATTTTCAAAGCAGCAAACAAATTTCTCTCTAATCAACTTTATTGTATATGTTTAATTAAAAATGGGTAAAATGGTAAAACGAGGTTTATCTAATACGATCAAGAAATACTCATTGATCGAACAAGTTCATCTTATCACAGATATTGAGCAAGCGTACATTCATCATTAATTCATTAATTTTATTCAAAATCTAAATAAAAATCTGCGATTCACATTTTCTGTACCAAAACCATCCAATAGAAATGATTCTGGATGCCAAATTCAGATATAAAAAATCACTGAAGAAAGATGAGTGGAACAACGGATATGAATGCATTCTAGAAAAAAACTTTTACCAATTTGATAAGTTTCGTTGTTAACTTTCTATAGAAATCTAGAAATATCAATTGTCATGGAAACGGCCGAGAAGTTCTGCAAAGAAGCATTAAGTGCGGATTCACTTTCAAAAACTTTCAAAACAATCCAAGAGATCTGATGGATTATCAACATATTGAAGGAACTAGAATACATGAGCCTCACATTAGTATTACAAGGATTTAAGTATGATTAATCAAAAATTAACTAGTTCACTGACAAGTTACTAAGAAGATAGATGGAACTGAGTTGGTAGCTAATTTTAATAATCACTAGATCTTTGACGATTATCTACTTATTTTGTATATCTTCCAAATAATTGAGAGATTTCTTTTACTTTTAATTAGTTATTACAAAAGCTTTTCCATTGAATTAAATTCTAGATTAGATAAACCCGCAAATAGTTTTTAAACAATCTAATTTTTTTGTAATGATATGTTTGCGCAAAGTGTCTAAATACAAAGGGATTACAAACCAACCCTGACCCTATCTCCGGAGACATACTGGCGCTTGTGACGTCATAAGTTCAGTAATGTTGCGGAAAGTATCTCCATAGCGACTTTGCTTCTGCTATGTTATATAGTTACTGCAAACTCATGTCTGCCAACGGTTTAGATCAATAAGGGAGTAAACGTGCATAGGCGTCTAGAATAGTGTCTAAAAGGGACTAGCCAACCCCGAGTTCTTTAAGTAGAACGCAGTTTATTTGTTTTTATTGAGATATTTTGGAATTATTCCACTATTCAGTAATATTTGTACGTAGAGTGAATAATGTCAATTCTCAGATAGTAATAACGGTGCAATGAAGTTTAACTATAAAATACTAATATTTAGTAACATAATAGTTATTTTTAAAACAACTCCTATTGTAGTACGAGTGCAGTTTGCACAACGAACCGCGAAGCGGTGAGTTGTGCGTATCCCGAGTAGTACAAAAAGTCGTTTTGACAAAAGTTTTACACAATATTTTTTATAATTCGCATTTAATGATTTTTTTAAATAAAATAGATTTACATTATTCCTGTTTTTAAACTAAGAGGAGTGATTTGAATTTAAGTTGGCAATTCTGTAGATTTGTGATTGGTCATATCACAGTTGGTTTTACTCAGCACTTTTGACATATATTATGATCGAGCTATTGTGTAAATTGTAAACAAACTTTCATTTATGCAAATAGAGAATGATAATTCGTATAAAAAAGAGCTTCGTCATATATTCTTGCGTCTTATTTATATTATATAATGAACAGAATCCCACAACTCGAACGTTATGTATAAACTATCTATGTATTGACCATATAAAATAACAAAATAAACATTGATGAATAAACGTTAGCGTACTTTAATATATAATTGGTTCCAATTTACCTTTAAGACCATTTAATCTAATAATTTGCTAGCTATAATTATGCCAGACCATTTTATAATTTGTTGTAAGTTAAGTATGGAGGGCAGAGGAAAGGAGAACTATCTCATAAGAGGGAAAAGTTTTAAAAGTGTCCAGCTAGAATCAGTAAATAATAGTTCAAATTCCTCCAAAGTAGCGCCAGCGTAGGCAAATGACCTAGTTCATCAAATAATTATTTTTCTATCCTTTTCTAATAACTTTTAGCGCTCTTTTAAATATTCACCCTGCGGCTACCGTGGCGCCACCGTTATATACTACATTTTAACGGACACTTTTCATACACACGGACAGTTCTCCTTTCCTCCACCCTCGATAAAGATGAAGTTAAAGTTAAATGTCAAATAAAAATACTTACAATAACCAACTGTATGACACTAAAAATTACTAGAAAAGTGGAGGTTCTCACACTATCTTCTTTGTTGTCACTCCTCACCAGGTGGCGCTGCAGCATATCAAATCCTACACCGTTTAACCGCACACCCTGAAAATTAGCATATATATATATATATTTTTCTATGCAGAATTTGTATTTCCTATCCTTTTTTGTAACTTCCCACCAGGTGGCGCTGCAGCATATCAACTAGTGAAATTTGAATAATTTCGAATTTTTATGACTGGTGTATTTTTTTAATAATAAATTTTAATTAACCGTAATATTAGTGTCTGTCAACGAAATTCGCTATAAAGAAATTGTTAGATTGTCAAAAGGAGTTTTGACATTGAGATTTCCTTCACACCAGGTGGTGCTACAGCATATCAACTTCTATATCGTTTATTTTTTACACAGGCGCAAAAGTTTGTAGCGCGAGCCGTAAGGTGAGTGCCTCAAATCAAGCGAGAGGGGAAAAGTGATTTGCGTACAAGTTGTACACAATATTTTTCCCACGGCCACGTGTATTCATGATAAGATGTAACTTATATAGGTATTTTATTTGGACTTTGAACATAGGGAATTTAAAAAATGAAAAATCAGTTAAACTTAGATATTGTGAAATTTGAACAATTTTGAATTGTTATGCCCGGTTTATCTTTTGTGATAACAAGTTTTAATTAACTGTAATATTCATGTCTGTCAACGGATTTCACTTTAATAATAATGTAAGATTGTCAAAAAAAAATGAAATCTACATTTCCGTGGGGAAAAGTGCTGTAGCGGGTAGTTTTACCACTCAAAATTATTACTTTTGCATTGGATATAAAAGAAATTAAGAAAAGGCCTACTTTGCTTATAAAAATTTGTGTACAAAAGCATGTTTTGCATAGTGGTTATTGAAACATTTTATTATAAAATTTTCACATTGATATTTCCTTTCCACCAAGTGGCGTTGCAGCTTATCAACTTCTATATGGTTCACGAGCGCTGAAGTTTGTTGCACGAGCCGTAAGGCAAGTGCTGCAAATCCAGCGAGCGGTTAAGGTGCTTTGCGTACGAGTGATACATAATGTTTTCTCTACGAAAACGTTGATTAATGAAAGCAAAAAGTAACTTATATAGGCGTTTTATTTAAACTTTGAAAAGAAATAATTTAAAAATTGAATATTGATTATAGAAAAATCAGTTGAACGTAGGTATAGTTAATAGTGAGATTTGAACTTTTTTTAATTGTTTTGCCTTGCCTATCTTTTTTTGAGAATACGTTTTAATTAATTATATTTGTAATACTAGTGTCTGTCAACGAAATTCACTATAAATATAATGTTAGATTGTCAAAAAAAATTGACATTGATATTTCAAAAAATTTGACATTGATATTTCAAAAAAATTGACATTGATATAATAATTTCTATGAAAATATGGTGCCGAGTAAAAATCTAGAAACAGACATATCAAACAACAAAAACCTAGAGATAAGTTTGGGATATTTAGGGAAATTTTAAATTTGCAATACTGCAAGATCTACTGTTTTCGAGTGTTTTTTCAAAAACGTGTGTCAAATTATAACTGACACGTGAGCGTTTGTGTAGTTAGGAAGAATTTTAGTAAATAATTCAACAAACGATGAGTACGAAAAGAAGCTTACAAATGAAATATCATGGCTACTATTCATCAGATGTGGTCTCCGCCCGACGAAACTTTAGTTCATTGTGCTGTAAATGTTTGGCTTTTTCAGATGTGATGTCTCAGAGAATATGGATTAGTAGAGAAAATAGTATTGCAAAGGACACTTCTCTGTATTTGTAAAAATTTGAGGGTTTGGTGACCCCGCAGCACTTAGGCCACAATTCGCCCATTGTGCATACTTCTGAGGTTCAAAACTTGTTTCTACCTCGTCAATCAGCCTACTTCTTTTAAGTAGGCGATAACGTCGCCTGAATTAAGTTCCCTCATACTGGCGTATGTTAGCCTGTGCTCGCCGATTACATGAAACCTAAAATGAGAGAGTGTCTGACATTCGCAAAGAATGTGTTCGACAGTCTCATCTTCTTGTTCACATACTCTACAAAGTGGGGTGTTAGACAGACCCAGTCTGTGGAGGTGTGTTCGTAGGTGGCAGTGCCCAGTCAGAATACCCGTGACTGTTTGTAGGTTCTGCCTATTCATAGTCACGTATTTTTTGGCTACTTATTAAAGAAGTGTTCCTTTAATAGGTCAGCCGTCGCTGACGCCGATAGACCAATGAAAGTGCCAGGTCCCAAGAGTTTGTGGGAGGCTGCCTTCCTGGCCAATGAGTCTGCAATTCGGTTTCCTTTAGATTTTTCATGGCCCTAGATCCAGCCTAAAGTGACCGTGTTGTTGTTACAGGCTTCGATTAGGGCCATGTGACATTCTAATACTGAGCTTGATGTAATGCGTGGTCTGTTCAGGGCTAGTAGTGTTTGTCTACTGCCCGTGAGGATGCATGTAATATTACCTGCGATTTTCCTTTTGGTAATCTCTTTTGCAGCGATGCAGATAGCAGTGAGCTCTGTTTGAGCAACACTTGCATTGCAGCCCATTGCCCAATTTATGTTTAGATTCAAGGATCTGGAAATCATTCAACATCCTGAGCCTACATTGGTTTTAGATCCATCAGTGGAGATGCGGATTGCGCCTCCTTCCAATGGGTCTTGTGCATTATTTTTAAAGATTGCCTTGTAGGGCCTGTGAAAGGCATATCGCGGTTGAATTGAGTTCGTATTGGCCTTCAGCAGTGGGACATCTCTGAGGGCCTCATGCCACAAGTTACGTCTCAGTTTACCGGATCCTACGTCAGGTTGTATACCGGTAGAGCGTAGACGTGTCATGGTCATTAAAACAACCTCCTTGATGTATACGTCAAGAGGAGTGAGACCGAGGGTTACCTCCATAGCTCTTGTAGGTGTGGTTCACACGCCTCCTGTTGTGTTGAGGCATGCTGTTCTTTGGATTTGATCCAGTTTTCGGATGACTGTCAGTTGGTTTGCTTTATCGCGCAGTACTTCAGCATAGGTCTGGTGATGGCAGTGTAGATCCAGGCAGCGACCCTAGGTAACATTCCCCAGGTGCGGCCGATAGTTCTACGACACTGTTCATAATAAGTATATGCTTTTTTAACTCTACTTTCTAAGTGAGAGTTCCACGTTAACTTACTGTCGAAAATGACCCCTAAATATCTCACTTCTGAAGAGAAATTGAGTTTGGTATCTAGGAGCTTTGGGGCTTGATGTTTCAAAAGCTTTCATTTTTTCGTGAAAATAACAATCTCCGTTCATTTCTTGGATTAATTGACAGCGAATGGTTTTTGCACCATTCATCTATGATATTGAGGGCCTCTTGCATTAAAGCGCTGAGTGTCTCTTCGAATCTTCCTGTTAGCAGAATCACAAGGTCATCTGCATATGCTATTGTGTAGAAGTTACTATCGTTGAGGCGGCTGACCAAGGAGTCTAAGACCATATTCCACAGTAGTGGCGAGAGTAACCCTACCTGTGGACAACCTTATACAACCAAGCCTCTGATGGTTACATCATCTACAGTGATTTTTATTGCTCTTTTTGAGAGTATGTTATATATCCAGCCATTTATGGTTTGGGGAATATTCTTGTTGGTAAGTGCGTTTGTTATTTTAGGAAAAGTGGTTCTATCGAATGCATCTTCTATGTCTATGAATTCACCCAGGATGAACTCCTTTTTTTCCAACGATCTCTCGATGCGGCTTGCCACGAGATGAAGAGCCGAATCGGTGGATTTCCCTGGAGTGTATGCATGTTGATTTGGATGCAGCGGATTTTGTGTTATCACTACATCTCTTATGTATCGTTCGCAGAGCCTCACTAAGGTCTCATTTGAAAACGGTGTAAGGCTAATGGGTCGATATGCTTTTGGAATGGTCCATTCTTCCTGGTTTTGCTATGAACACAACTTCTCTTCTCCAACGTTTTGGAATATACCTCAGTGCCAGTCAGGATCTGAGGATTCCTACCAGGTGCGGCATTAGATCATCCAGACCCCACTGAAGCAGCACTGGATAAATGCCGTCCATTTTTGGGGATTTAAAGGAGGAGAAGCCAGAGATAGCCCACCTCAGTCTGTCCGCGTCGACGATCTGTCGTGATATACGCCAGTCATCGTCCGACGGGTAGTGATTCTCCTCATCTGCCCAGGCTGCCGTGTTTGTGGTTCTGGAGTCAGGGAACTGAGTTGACAGTAATAGTTGAAGGCTTTATTTCCGTTAGGTTGGCAGTTTTTGTGCCATCCTCTCTGGTTAGTACATCGAAATGACGGTGGGGATCTTTTTAGAGGCCTTTTTGGAGTCTAGCTGCTTGGGGGAAGTCTTCGACTTCCTCGCTATAGATTCTCCATGCTTCTCTTTGTTTTTGTCTAATGACTTTTTTACTCCTTGAGGTGAGACTTGTATGAGTTCCAATCGTCTTTGAGTCTGGTTATTTTAGCCTTATTAAAAGATTTCCTCGCCGCCCCCTGAGCTGATCAATCCCATGGCACCACCACGGAGTGGAGGCTCCATCAAGATCGACCCGCCTGAGTGTGCAAAGCATCTTATATTCAGTAACTATGGAGTTTTGAATGATTTCAGAATAAATTTCCAAATCTCCTCTATTGTTAGGCAACACATCCTCGACTCCTCGCAGATCCCCTTTCAAACAGTGGACATATTTTGTCC
The DNA here is from genome assembly GCA_963921935.1 of Galeruca laticollis. Classification (NCBI taxonomy): domain Eukaryota; kingdom Metazoa; phylum Arthropoda; class Insecta; order Coleoptera; family Chrysomelidae; genus Galeruca; species Galeruca laticollis. Next base: position 172,709,576 of record OY998180.1, read on the forward strand.
TGTCCGTTTTCCAGGGGTCGCGAGTTATTGTAGAGGTTGTGAGCGCCAGTTATAGTTCGAATTTTATCCAGCGGTGGTCCAACAATGAAATATCGTCGGAAACATGCCAGTCGGAGAGTATATTCGAAGTGTTTATAGTAGATAGGGTAATATATATTCGCGTTTGACTGCGAGAGTTAATGAAAGTTGGTTCAGTACCTCTATTTAGAATACAGATATTCTTGTTGGTTATGTAATCATAAAAAGGCACCTCTAGTGTTAATATCTTTGCTGCCCCAGCTTACGCGGTGAAAGTTTGAATCGCAGCCCATTACCAATTCAAGCTTCTGGGTGAGACAGTGTTCCACAAGGTCCTACAACTCCTTAATTGGTAGTGGTTTAGCTGCGTCTGAGGGGAGGTATGCGAACGCCAGTAGTAACACTTTCTTTTGATCTTTATGTTCATATTCAACCGTCACTACCGTTAGATCAGAGGACGAAAAATGCGTCAGTGGGTAGGACTTAAAATTCGTAGGGACGTATATGGCCGTCCTAGGTTGCTGATTGCTTGGGAAGCTGAAAATTAAACCTATTGGATTATTTCGACCCATGATTTTGGTTTGTCTTATCCAGGGTTCTTGGATAATTGCTATTGTGTCAAGCATCACATCAAGGTGGCGGTGTAATATTGCCGAAACCATCTTTTTCTGTTGAAGGTTACACTGAATAAATCTTACTTTTTCATTGTCCATATCTGCTTGATGTTGGTGAGATGGGTTTTGGCTTCTTTTTTGGCCATCTTCACTTCCTCACTTGGAGGTGGGTTGACGTCGCCTGTATCCTGGCTTAGAGCTGTTAGTTTTGCCAGGAGACTGTCGGTCGCCATCTTGGTGGATGGTTCGACAGTCTCCGCAGAAGCAACTGCTCCTTGGGGTTCCTCAGATGGGAGAGGGGTATCCGTGCTCGATCTCCTCCGTTCCGGATCGAGTTTCTTTGTTTTAACAATCAATGAGGTTAACGCGTAGCTCATCCTCATTGATTGATTGCAAAGGACCCTTATTCTCCCAATTCGAATCTTAAAGATTATTTTTTGATGGAAAACTACAGAAGTTGAGCTTTCAACACTTAACGAGCAAGTCTGCAGAGGTAATAGAACGAATTATCGAGGGATCTCATTTATTTACTAGAAAATCGTGGAAATGTGATAGATTCATTCTGCTATCGATTATCGTAGTAGACATTATTTTAGCAAAGCGGAAAAATTTATATTTACACGTTGTAATTTTAATGAACAGATCAATATTTCTATTGGGGTAATCAGGATTGTCCAGCATATGTTTGGACGGAAACTCCAGTACCGACGCAACATACGAAGTGATGTATTGAAAAAGTCATAGTGACCAGTAAAATTGGTAAATCTGACAACATTGCAAGTGTCAAGGTCATAATGGTCCATTTTATGATCTTTTAGTATACAACAACTCAATCCTAGACTTCTTGCGTTTTCCTGAATACTTGAATGTGCTTTGGCATCATACGCTAATACATTGATAATATTATCTTCAATACAGCCCCTGCGTATCCTATTTTCCTCCTGCAACAAAATTGCAGGTTTATACCAGAAACCTACGTCATCTGTCAGGATATCATGATACATGTTTCTTTTCAGCATTTATTGCCTTTTGTAGAATCATTTACAGTCGCCAAAATTGGAAAAACTGTAAGAATCTTCGCAACGACCAGAGATCTAAGTTTGTGGTTTTGACAGGTCAATTACTGTTGGTATCCTGCAAACTTTTATAATGTATAATATTTTTTTTGAAAATTTCTTACCCGTTGCTTAAGCCAATCAGATGCCTTGATTTTGACAGGTTGCTATGACGACAACCAACATTTTCAGAAATTTTTTCCGGTCACATGACCTAGCTGCAATATTATTAAGTGATAATTTTCCTGGCTTGCCAGCTGTCACGTGCAGATGCCAGAATAACAGAAGCGTATATTATTTTTGACCAATATTTATTTTCAATTCCTAAATAAGAGTGCATTTTATTTATTGTTGACATCAGTCAGTGTTTGTGAAGTTAATTTTTCGTCAATTGCTGTAGGGTTTCTTCACTAAATGTCTATGTTTTATGAAATATAAGTAATACTTCGGTTTAATTTGGTCTTTCCAGCACTGGATTTATGGGTGAAATATGGTATAATTTTACGAAGAATATTGCTCATATCTTTGACTAGATCTTCTTGTTCGGGATTTAAGTCAGAATTTTTTACCAAATACGTTAAATATTCCGTACAACAGGAACAAAAACTGTACCTTTTTCCTTTCATTTTATGTCTTCTTGGCGACTCTTATTCTAAATCCACCAAAGCGCTGCAGTCACAGTCAACTTTACATATTTTATGGCTATTTGTTACAAAACAACCTGTTAACTGGATGTCTCCGAACAATTAACATCACTCATTTCATTATCTTCCATCACCTACGCTATTAAAATAATATTGATGCATTTTTACTTATTTCTCCGTTGTGAAAACAATGACTACAATATAATTTCTCAAAGCTTACAGAGTGAGCCAACACCATGCATACTATTCGAAACTGTCACAGTACAGTTGAAATATCTCTTAGTCATTTTTCTCAAGGAGTTAGTTGCATATTACAGAAGTAACTGGTACTTCATGAATACTGCAAAAGTTTTCACCAGTTTCACTGTTTTCGCAGTTTCAACAAAAGAGGAAATTTAAACGAGTCACCCCGTGTATAGCCTGTGTCTGGCCTCTGGAAAACGCACGCATATTTGCACAACAGGCATTAGTCGAACAAGTCACTTGTTTGAAGGAATAAAAGAAATTAGAGCTGGGCCTCCGCTTTTCCAGGTCAGTCAATTATTTTCATTAGTTTGAGAATGTATAATTCGGTTTTTCGTTTGAACACAAAGAATGGTCAAGAATATGTAGCTGTCCGGAATAGCAATACTATTATGCCTTTCTGAATTATATTTGTCCGTCGATTTATTATTTGAAAGTAATCAATAAGAGCATATGCACAATTTTTTTGCAGGTGACACTATTTTCCACATCTGAATTAAAAAAAACGTCTGTTTCAATACAATTTCGTCTGAATATTTCATCTTTTAAATTTGTGAGTCTTATCAGTAAGGACGTGAAGGGTCGTTTCTCGTTTTTGCTCGATTGCTTGGTTTGTTAAACTTAAAATCCTTTACTTAAAACTTTTGTAATTATAATTTCCAGCAGGTAATAAGTTAAAGCGTATTCAGACAAAATATTTTGATAGAATGTAACCGGCAGTGAACGTAAACTTTGCTCCATTAATTTTAGTAAAATTAATAATCAAAATATATCAGAATTGTTTTCATCTCCGTATACCAAGTTTTTCATTCTAGTTAAAAAATAATTTTATTATAGTGGAGATGGATGGATGTTAAATGCCAGAAATAACTAATATGTATTCTACATTAAATAACATTAATTATCTGATGCTACTCAAATAATTAGAACACGGTCTATCTAAAGAAGTAATTAATAGAGTTAGCAAGCAAAATTTCTGAGCATAATGAGAATGGACGTCTTGGAGTTATCCATTATGGTTTGATGCAGATTTACGTACATAGTTGGTACAGAAAAAAATTGTCCATGAATATGTCTCGATTTTCCGTAATCAACAATCTCAGATGTAGATAGGAATATACATAATGATGAGTATTTGAAGCAAGTACGTAATGTAATTTTAAGTTATAATCGGAAATAATTTTGACAGTTTGTGAACGGCGAAGGATCAACAAAGGATTTACCAAGCACCATGTTAGGGCAAAAAGTAGTCAAATGTTGTTACAAACGTTATTTTTTGAGGTTTTACTCAATGGTTTCTGGAACTGTTTGAGTCAGTGTTCGTTCTCCAATCATTGCCGGGTGTCAAAAAAATGTTTAAGGACTGCAAACGTTTCATGATTAGCCAAGGTACATAAGTACTTTCAAGGTCAATCATTGTCTTCTGATAAATTTCTACCCAATTTCGAGAATACAGGATTAGAGTCACATTTCGTAATAGCTTGAGATATCTGCAAACCTGATAACACCGTTGGCTTTATGTCAATGTGCAATTATGTAACATTTCCTATAAACAGCCTCATACTTCATACAAACACTTAAACTATTGCCCTCTAAATGTTCCATGTTCCCAGCATTCAATACAACTGTTATGCTAGTCTTTGTGTCAACCCTTTCAAAAGTGTGGGTCTAATCCATTTTCATTCGAAGTCAGATCAGTTTTCGAATAGGGTTTGTCACTCTGTGAATAATTTAAAAACATTGTTTTCTCACAATTTAGCTGTATGCGGAGTACCTGGTATACCCAGCTAGGTGGGTTAGGCTGACAATTATTTATCGCCATGGATACCTGGATTATTATTAGTTGATGAGCAATTTCCGAAAAATAGCGTTCTAAACTTAAGTAATTAGAACTTGCCTGCACGGAAATTTCAATGGAATAACAGGAATAAATCTATTCTACACGAGTGATTTTTTATGTCGTGGCTATTTTCCTTTTACAAAAAAAACTTTCAATTTGCGAGGAAGAAATTTCACACACGGCATCTACTAAGGCACCTCTTATAACTCTTTGTTTACCATATGTAGCACCGGTGACTCACCCGATATTTGCCTACAATACTACAGCAGTGTGTTGTGGATTTCTTCGGTACCAAATTTCTATTTCTATTAGTAGTAGAGATATCGTACCAATGATGTCGATTGGTGCTGAAATTGAACACCGGTGATTCACATGGTACAGAAGTGAACTAAATGAAACACGTGACAGTTGTTTGTATTTTTCCATAACTAAAAATTTGTGTTTTGAAATAAATTATGGACTTAAGTCAAGAGTAACGTTTACTGGAATGGCTGAAAGAAATAGAAGAAAATAAGTTACAATTAAATTGGGGCTAATTCCTAAAAACTGAAAGATGATATTATAGAAAAAAATTTTGATGAACCCAGTGGCGTAGACGACAGTTCCCAGCAAAACTACAATCCAGTGGTAGACAAAGTTACAAATATCCAGTCGAATGCATATATTGAAGATGACTCCAAATCCGATATTACAGAGCCATTGCAGAATCTGGATCCGAGTATTCTCTTTCTGAGTCCATCGTAAGCAATTTTCAAGAGAAAAATAATTGTTGTAGTACAAATTAAGAGCAGTCATATGAGGGTAACGTATCATGAAGAAGGTGAAATACGTCGTGGTGATGAAGAACAAGCGAACGGTGGAAATTTGAGAAATACCCTGTATATTAAAAAAAAGAAGCTGAAAAAGGACAATGAAAAATATGGAATAATTGATATAAAATGGTGCAATGTGACAGTTGATGTACGGTAGTGTGACTTATGACGTACTTGAATATTCTGTTTTTTAAGTATATTGTTACGAAACAGCACATTGGTATAGTCCCTAAATCCAACTCTGTCTAAGCCAGGTATGAAAGTTAAAATTATGGCGGATACGCAGTTTTTTTTATAACTGTTTACAATTGTGACTATCTTATCTAGACATTGTTTTTGTGACCAGTCTTATCTAGAAAATGCCAGAGCCAATTGTTTTGTGTGTAAGCCGCAATCCAGAATTTTCTTTTAAAAAAGGAACTTATATATATATATATATATATATGGAACCGACCCGACAAAGTTTAGTTTAGTTGATAAAGTGATCGCGACAAATAAACAAGCATACAGCGAAATAGCGAACACTGAAGTGTTCATATAAATTGATAATTAAGTTTATGTGCATATAAATTAAGTGTTAGTGAAATCTATTCATATTTGCTGATGCTAGATAAGAATTACACAGCTGTACAGGAATGTTCATTTGACTCTGTTTAGATCACATTCGTTTGATATTTTTCTGAATTAAGGCTGTTATTTAACAACTGATTAGCTTTTTGTGGATTAGTGATGTTCTTAGTCATCAACCTCATAATCTATTGTTTGTCTTTGTATAATTGCTGTTAATTTTTGAATGATAACAATATTGATGTTAAAATAATTACAATAATAATTTTCAATAATAATAATAATTTTCTCCTTTTTCAACTTAAATAATTAAAATAATGGTAAAATATAATTTTTTCGCTCACCCTATATAATGAGCAAATAATATGTTTATTTGTTGGAGTGGTAGAAATACAAACGTTTCTCACAACTTTTCAGTTGGTAGTCATGATCGATCTTTTGACATGACAGTTTAGTTAACTTCCTTTTGTTAATGTGTAATGTTGCTAAGAAGCACATGCTCGACCTTCAATTTGTCGGCATTTACATTTTCAAATTTTAAATGATTTTAATTATATGTTTGTGGTTTTCATTTACATAATTTTGTGCTGTTATGGTTGATGAATATGCTTGAAGTTTTGGATATTTTATATCAATACGTACAACCTCGCTAACATTGTAAGTAAGGTTAGGTTTTTTCATGTATTCAAAACTTTTAAGTAATTATATTGTAGCTCATTGATGATGACAATATTCATTGTCGAAATATTGGAAATATAATGTTATAAGAGTACACCATCGTTTTGCTGCTTCTCCCAAATAAATTGGTTTTTCTATTTTGTTTCTAACTAGTCAACAAAAGACTACTTTCCACTTTCTATATATATATATGAGCAAGTAAAACTACCGAGCGAAGTTGTTTCGATACATGAATCAATGGTGCATTTTAGAGGAAAGTTAGCAATGAAACAATATATTCTCAAAAAGTCTTCAAAATATGGCGAAACGTTTTTTAAAATTTTTTGATGAGAAGGGTTATACCTATGATTCTGTCATATATCAAGACATCTGAAAAACCGTCGACTCAGAATATAAGTAATACAGTTGTGCTGAAATTAATGGGCGATTGACTTGGTAAAGGACGAACTTTAGTATGCGACAATGATAACACTAATATTGATTTAGTAACTGAGTTATTGAATCAAAGAACTCATACTGTAGGCACCCTAAGGTCAAAAGTGAAAAATGTACCTCAATGTATTTTGAACGAGTAAAGCTTAAAAAAGGGAATATAAAAGGAAACGAGAGCCAAGGAATTATTGTTACAAATTGGAAGGAAAAACGATCGGTCCGATTTCTTAATACCAGACATACACTTAGTATTGTAGACTCCAAATATAAAAATAGGAAATCTGAACCGTTTTCAAAACAGAAGCAGTACTCTTTCATAATGAGTATAAAATGGCGGGATATATATTTCAGATCAAATGACCGCCTACCACAGTGCGCTTAGATGTACAATTAGATGATGTCACAATGTGGTTTTGAGTATATATTAGGGACAGCAGTTGTTAATGCTAGACATTTGTACAATGTCACAACTGACAAAAAGTTGCAAATAGCTGAATTTACACAAGCGTTATTATGTAGTTTGATAAGTGAATTTGTGTGTGTCCCTTATTCCAGAAACAAGAAAAATAAGAATGTAGTGGTTATTAACCCCGAAGATTAGAAACAGTTCATACGAACTCATATGAACTCAGATCATGTCGAGGTTGATACAAATCAATCAATTGGTCAACGAAATATAATAATAAACATATGTTAGTAAGGTATATTTTCAACTATTTGTAAACATATCTATAAGCACTACACCAATTATTTACTATGAGAATAAGAATCGTAAACTTCTAGGAATCAATTCACGTTCTGTTCTGTTTATCGATAACAACGAATATATGTTATTGGTACGAATTGAACTAGACCGTTCTAGCATATTATAGGTCATGTATAGTTAATTTAAGTATTGTTTAATGTGTAAATAAAACCCAGTACCCAGTGATACTTGTCGAGATGTTCACTTTCACTCTAAAATCCAATCCTCAATTACTTTAATTAATGGCATCATCTTGAAATTTAGGGTAATTGTCCGTCATATCAACTATCAACAATTCATACAACACATCGCTATCCTGCCATGTCCTGCTCCACTACTATAGATACAGCACAGTCATATGCTACAAGAATCAGAGGAAAAACCGAAAGATAATAGGAAACAACGTAAGCGTTGCGTAGTTTGTTATCAGAGATGGCTGTACACAAAAACTAAAAAATGGCAGCTACAAAAACGAAGTTAGTTAATACGTTTTGTAAAGATTCTCCTGCACATGCTTATTATTGCCTGCCTTGTTTTCAAGCAAAGCATTAGTTATAATTATTATGTTACTTTACTTTTTTATTTATTTATTATATAATACTTTTTTAGAAGGATTTCGACTTTTGCTCACATTTTTAAGAATATTTTGTTAATTTCAAGACTCCAGTCGTGTAAAAAGTGTATTTTTGATAGTTGTAATAAATATTTTCAAAAAAAAAATGAATTCTAAACAAATGGATACCTTCTGTACGGTATATTCATATTCAAAAGCTTTCAGTCTGTACTAGATATAATATATAGCTATTTGAAATGTTCTCTATCATTGTATCACTGGCGACTCATATGGTACCAAAATGATTCCCAATTTATGATCACCGGTACGAAGTTCCAGCCATCCAATCTGGGCATGGTAGCTAAAATGATAAAGTCTGTTTTCGAACTCCTAATATTTCAGAAAACTTCACCGGGAATTGTCCGGCATGCCATTGTAATTTGAGTTTTAAGTTCATTAATATCAGTAGGATGTGTTTTATAGACAACGGATTGAAGATGTCCCCGAAGAAAGTGATCTAGAGGAGTCAAATCCGGTGATCTCGAAGGCCATTCAAATGCTTCAACCACTGTCGAACGGAAAGAAAATGAGGTGAAGCACCGTCCTGTTGGAAATGTAACAGATCCTCCTGCAAAAGTACATTACTCTCTGCAATAATTTGAGATTCTAGCTGATGAGTTTCAAGACGAGCGATAGTCTCTTCAAGCATATCATGGTAGAGATTGCCAATATAGTTTTCTTTGAGAAATATAGGACCAATATTGGTATTTCCAAGAAATACCAGCCCAAACATAAACCTTTTGTATGCGTTATGTATGTGAATTTGAAATTTTTCCACTCTAAATAAATTGAACAATAAATTGTGTGTATATGTGTGAGGTGAATAAATAAAAACAAATGACGCTGCATGCGTAAACTTGAAATTTTGGCCTAAAAAATATCGCTCGTAAAAGTATAGTCTGTATAACGGTTATAAAATTCTTTATATGAAATGGCCAAGCAAAAACTCATTAGTTTAAAAGCAGTAAGGCTTGTAAAATGGTATATTTATGACACATCATCCATCCTGTGTGGGACAGATCCTACCTATTCCAATATTTGTCATTGCTGATGACATAGGCGCACATGTGTCATATTATCGACTCCATCAATGTGAAATATACCTTATTGTATATTTACATCCAGAAATACTAATATATTCACGCATAAATTAATCCAGTGCATAAACTTTTCTCAACACAATTTTTATAAATGAAGAAGGTAAAATTCTAGAAGGTTGTAAACCGTTCAATGATTTGCAGCTGAGTCTATTTATTTTTCAATCATTTCAATTTCCATTTCGGTTTATTCTGGTGAATGGGCTCTCAAAATGACATTATTTCATTTTATTTAGTAACTCATAATTGTATTTAAGTTGTTATTGTTCTCGATATACCATAATTTATTAACTCCAAAATTATCTATTACTATTACTATATGTTTAAATGCTCATTAATATTAATGATTATAGGATGATACTTTAAGTCTGGTGAATTGGGAGCCACTGATATAATGTATGTTACAATGCAATATAACCTTTATCATCGACATATTTTCAAACTTCCTCATATCAAATCCTAACTATTGTAACTAAAACTAAGTCTTTCTAATTCCAGTATATAATGGGAAAATCATAAAAATTCTAAGGAATTTTGACAATTGTGAAATATAATCGGCCGAATGACAGAAGTTACATTTGATGTTGTTACGAAACATCACACTGGTATAGTCCCTGAATCCGACTCTGTGTAAGCCATGTATGGAAGTTAAAGTTATATCGGATGCGCAGGGATTTCTTGGAATTGTTTACGATTGTGACTATCTTATCTAGACATTGTTTTTGTGACCAGTATTATCTAGAAATTGCGAGAGCAGACTGTTTATGTTTAAGCCGCAGCCTAGAATTATCTAGTAAAAAAGGCACTAATATATATAACGGACCGACCAGCAGAGAAGTTCAGTTTAGTTTCTAAAGTGATCTCGACAAATAAACACCGAAAAAGCGAACAGTAAAGTGTTGATATAAATTAATAATTAAGTTTGTGTGTATATAAATTAAATTTAAGTGATTAGTTTAGTGTTTAAATAAATTCGTAAGTAGCCATACCGTGTGTTTAATGTTTATCCCACCCGTTTACTATTTAAATATATTAGAAAAACATTACATTGACGTCAGGTGTGGGGTAATATAAATGAATTGCTACGTAAAAATGCCCAAGAGACTATGTCATCTGAAAGTGACGGAATTGAGAGCAGAATTGGAAGATTGTGAGTTGGAAACGTCTGGTAAAAAAAGTAAATTAGTAGAAAGATTTAAAGTTGAAACTGGAATATGACGGCTTTGATCCAAAATTATTTTTATTCAATTACGAGGCTTCCACCTCAATCTCGTCAATTTCTGCCATGGAAGAAAAGATTTAAACTAATGTGAAAAACGATTTTTCTGCCATGGACGAGAGGATTTCTGCTATGGAGAACGATATTTCTACTAACATGGACAAACTTTCTGCTGATATCTTATTGATGAAAAATGACAATGCCACTGACGTGGAAAAGAAAATTTCGTCTCTTAAATCGGATATTGAGGATAATATCATAACGATGGACGAGAAAATGGAGAATAAAATGACAACTATGGACGAAAACATCAAGGAGTTAGAGAGTAAGATAACAGATTTAAGAGCAAAAGACACGCCAGCAGAACAAACGAAGATCGAGATATGCAATCCAGCAACACAACCCAAGACAGAAGATATTAGCAGTTTTGCCCGAGTCAAGGCTCCAACGTTTGACGGAAAGACATCGTGGCCCAATTATGTGAAACAATTTGAAGTAGTCGTTAGAGTGAATAATTGGTCCGACAGGGAGAAGACAGTAAACCATCGCGCTTCGGGGAGATGCCTTAGATGTACTTAAGACGATACCACTTGAAGAAACGGATGACTTCGAGCAGCTGAAGAAGAGGTTGGACATACGATATGGTCACGAACATCTAGAACATTTGTACCAATCCCAGCTGGAGAACCGAAGGCACAAACGTGACGAAGCACTTCAAGAATATGAAGTGGGTATTGCCCGACTCGTTCGATTTGCTTATCCATCAGCAGCAGAGAACATGATGCAATGTCTGGGCATCCAAGCCTTTATTGATAGCTTCCTTGACCCCAATATGCAGAGGACGATTCGCCTAGCCCATCTCAAAACACTAGTTGACGCAATGACAGCTGCTCTTGAATATGAAGCAGCAATTAAGTCTTCGGGTTACAACAAAGTTAGGACCATCCAATAAGAAGGCGACGAGGACAAGTTTGACCAGATCGTCAGCTTGATCAAAAGTATGATGGACAAGAAGCCGAGAAAGATCATATGCTGGAATTGTGGCGAGCTAGGGCACGTACGCAGTTCATGTAAGCGCCCCAAGACTCCTGCAAACCATGAACCCCAGTCATAGGAAAACTAGAACGGGTCGGCTACGAGGGGCAGCACCGACCCATGATCGTTCCAAAGACCCTCTCATACTGATAGCTTCTCGCAGATGTCGCAACGACAGTGTATATGTGGATGGCGAAGTAAATGGCAAGAAATATGCTCTGCTGGTTGACACTGGAGCAACTAGAACCATTATACGACCAAAGATAATAAACCCCAAGAAGAAGCTTCTACCAACGAGACTGCGTCTGCGGAACGCCATAGGCGAGAGTGCCAACGTTAACGGGGAAACACCAAATCCAGTTGGGAATTGGCGCAGAAAAGTTCACGCATACGGTATTCGTAGCTGACATTGAAGAAGACATGATTCTGGGAATGGACATGATGAATGTACATGGTTTCCAATTAGCGTTTAGAAACAGAACCATTAAAGTGGGTTCCGAGGAGGTATTCCTTCGACCATATGAAGGCAGCGCGGTGTTGACAGCTGTACAGAAAGATACCGTTCTACCTAGACGAAGCTAAACCATGATTGTAGCACGGCTACAGGGAATCATGGAGGAAGGTACACCGGTTATGATGGAGCCAAGGAACCACGACGAAGAGGTTGGCAAAGGAGTACTAATTGGAAAAGGAAGCTTTAACACTTTTATTATTTAAAATTGGAAAAAAATAACACCAACAACTTAAAACTGGAAATTTGAAAACAATTGTAGAAGGTATGAAATAATATCAATATTTCTAGCTCGTACCTCCATATTCCTAAATCGTAACTAGGGAATTTAAATACAATTGTCACATTTATAATGGGCAACTGTCCCCATATTAACACCTGAACACAAATCGTGCACCCATAATTTACAGTTGTTGCACTGAATGATATTTTCCTCTCTGTCTTCTTCACACAGTATGCAGTACCAGCTGTCGTGTACATTGTCACTTTTTTGTTTCTTAGTAACAGTTTCAAGTTCCATCTGCTTTTCATTTGTTTTTCCAGATTTTTGTAGATTTAAAATAATTTTTACTTTTTTCTTTTCATTTTCTTCTATTTTTTGTTCCAATTTATTTTTATAAGGGCTTAAAACTTTGGAAGCTGCGGTGCCTTTTGATATTTTCTTTTGTACCATTGGAATTTTTGGTATTGGAGATAACTCCTGAAGCTGATTTTTAGTTAATGGAATATTTTTTAGAGTAACTGGTGTGTCGGTTGACTTGCTAATTGGTTAGAAGTCGATGGCTGAATTGCGGTGTTTGCAAAATTAACAGTTTCTAGTGTATTTTCCTGATTTGGAGTATCATTTACTGCTTCTGATTTATGTTCGTTATTTTCACTAATGTCTCTTTCTTACGTTGTTTACAACACTACGTAGTCTTCATCTTTAATTTTATGGCGACCAGAAGGCCACAAATCACATGATTCAAATCTATGAAAAGCAGTGCAATTCGTTCGCGATAATATTATTCACTCGCCACGTAAGGTTTGATGATGAGCATAAAAACAGAAGAATCAATACTTAGAGAATGCTGATCAATTTAATGAGATTATGATTTTCTACTGTGAGAGTGGACCAACTCTGTTGAATCAATAATTTGAAGATGGTTAACTTTAATATGTGCGTGAATTAGCTCAGTGGATCTAGTTCTGGAGCTTCAGAGATTTCCGAACATTTGCTACCCAAGGATAATTCAGTATTGTGAGATTGATTGCTTGAAACCACCATCATTCTCTGCAGCCTTTGGCGCAATCACTATTTGTTTCCACCACATCTATTTTTGCCTCAAGTTTTGATAGATGTTCAGCTCCTCAAACAAAGGTTCTTTTATAATGGTATTTTGAGCTCCTTCTAAAATATGTACTCCAGTAATCGAGCTGTCAATACCATGAGTATCAAGAAACGCTTCATGCACTTTCACAATAAAGATGCTATATTCCCTACAATACCTTCTACCCTCCAAGCAACGGTTTATGCTGACAAACTAACAGTTCTGAATAATTTTATGTATTTTTTGGGACGTACTGCGATAGTAATGCTGAAGAATCTTCTTATAATAATGATATTTATTGTTACATTCTTTGCGAATAGCTATTATTTTATTGCAAATTCAGCGTATTGGGCTTATTCACGGAATATTAAGAGTTCTATTCATCTCTGAATTTTCTGCACAGTATATTTCTCGCGTTCTCTCCACATTAATAGAACACACAAAAAAAGAAGTCGAATCATAATACTGTCACGAATGGGCGTTGAGCTGTTTGAAGGGTAATCCAGGTGATGCGATTTGGATTCGACATTACGTATTAATGAAAGCCAGTACCACTGGCTTGAGTACTTATAGCTTCATAAGCTAATTCATATGTGTAAGGTGTAATTGTACATATTTTTAAGACAGGCATACGCTAAAAATCTTTGATGTACCAAGGTATTAGAGAAATTTTTTGTTCAAAATTAGTTTGAATGCCATTACCAAACCACATATTGGTTGTCCGAGCTCAATTTTTGCTGAAATCACTTAGAAAATTATGATGAATTCACCATTTTCTGAAAGCGTATCCGCCAATATTTAGGAAGGAAGGAAATGTTATGGGGAACAAAGTGCATCGACATTGTGGTCATTTAGCACCTATCTGTGCGTAATTTTCTTTAAAGGTGTTTTAGAGTTTGTCATGTAAGCTGATTTCCTTAATATATTGAATTCGTTTTTTGGTTGAGGTTAAGTTTGGAGACATATCTTTGAAGGAGTTTAAGTTTTGTAAATTAGTTCTTTTACCTTGAAAATGTATACAGTCTGGGATTAGGTGTTTTCTTGAAATTGGAGAAGCATAGTGGGAAGTTTGGAGATGGATCGTTTTTGGGTAGGAATCAGTGAGTAAGATTGGAGTGACCAATAGCAATTCATTCTAATTTGATGTTGTCTTTTCGTGTTAGTTTAGGAAAATCGTAAGTGTCGAAGAACTTGTTTTTTATCTCGAATAATTTGTTTCTGCCATTTTATGTTGACTAATGATTTTGGATTAGGTTTCGATTGATGGGGCAGAGTAGGGAACTAAACTCTTTAGAGATATAAGGGAATAACGTAGGTGGACCAACTGTAATTGCTTGTTTCGCTAGTATATGAAATTGGTTTCTAGGTTTCTCAATTTGGAGATATGGCAGGGATCCTGTATTTGGGTAGTAATATGGTGGTAAGAAATAAGTTTTTGTATGTGTTGTAGTGCGTTGAGAGAATCTGAAATTACGAGGGAAAGACGGAGTATGCCTTTTAGGATGTGTTTAATGGCTTGCGTATAGCGAGAAGTTCAGCAGAGAGGAATGAGTTATTTTGATGGAGTTTGAATTTAATATTGCAGTTATTAGAAAGGAAGACAGATCTGACTCCAATTCCAGATTTCCAGCCGTCTGTAAATACGAGGTAGTGTTGCTTGCATTTTGAGTCGATGAGCTGTGCCAGGAGGGATTAAAAAAATTAGTTATGTAGAAAGGATTTGTCGAATGAAAGGAAAGGAATGAAAGGGGAGAATATATTGAAGTTTATTGGTGCGATGTTTGGAAGGGTATGATTTATGTTATTAAGGACGAGGAAGAAACGGTCATTGGACCCAAGGGTATGAGTATTTCTATCTGATGGAGGGGATGGGGTTTTTGGATAAAAAATATTTGCTATTTTAAATGAAACTAACTGTATCTAGGTAATTCACAATATATTAAAAAATGTTGAAAAATTCTGAGAATTTGACAATTGTTTCGATATTAAATATCTTCGTCAGAATGACAGAAGTTACATTTCATTTGATGCCTATCTGATGCTTATTAGTTTTTTTTGGGCTAGACCAAATAATCGCGATCATGTAATAACGATCGTCTTATTCAAGATTTGATTAATTCAAAACCTTTTGAAAATGAATCACCCTATAACTTTGGCATGAGTTGTCAAGACGCTTGTAGTTAAATTATTTCAAAATATATTTATTAAATAATTTTAGTGATATTGAACGAAGGCTTATAGTAATTTAGCTTTAAAAACATATATACGAAGATTACCATTACCGATACAGACAAATATTAGATTAAGAGTACCATATAGTTTAGAAAAAGCAATGAGCTTAGCTATTGAAGAAGAAAACTTCATGTATTCAACCCAAATAAGTAATCAATTGAATCCAAATACTAATTTTAGACGTAGTTTAAGAATAACATCAGCTGAAAATCCTAATGATATACAACCAACACCTATCTTTTCATCAAATTTCGGTTATACACAGTTTTTCGGCAAAATTCAGCACCTCTTATTTCATATATCACAATTCAGAGCAAATTTTCCTTTAATTGGCGTCCCAATAATAATTATTCTATTCAACGTCCTCCTAATTTCCAAACATAAATAATCATCCAATTTTGCAAAACCAAAATCGTTAATCAATATTCCAGAATCAAAACCATCAACCAGTTTCTCAAAATAATCCAAGGCAATTTAATTGATCTAATATTTCCCAAAACTATAAACCAGAACCCATGGAAACATCTTCTGGCAATACAAGATTCCGACCTAAACAAATATATATTTCTAACGAACTTTACAATCGAACCATTAGTGATCGAAGTCAAAATTAGCAGTCAAATATTAATCAAACTGAAAATTTATTTGAATATCAAAATGAGTTCCCAACAGAATCTTTAGAAAACATTGATCCATATTTATCTCAACTTTAAACTCAATATCCTTATGATTATAATAGTTATCTCTCTATACATGTTAAAAAGGATGTAACAGTCAACCATGAATAGATATACTATGTTATTCCTGGCCCGCTGTTTCCAATTTTCGCCACTAGATGGCAATGATGGAGCTGGAGTCGTTTGCGGGAGATTAGAATGGTGGTTTTTGGAAAAGGGTGACGACACAGGCACTATGACGTTAGATCAATATACAGGGTGTCGACATAAAGGTGTCAAAAAGGTATTAGCATGTATCTTCGTTATTATTGATCACAGATTGAAGTTGGACAAAAAGGCACTACGAAATTCGATCAATATACAGGGTATCAACATAAAGATGTCAAAAAGACATGTAACTTCGTTATTATTGGTCACAGATTGACAAACGGATATGGACAAAAATGCACTACGGCGCTCGTTCAGGATGTCGACATAAAGTTGTCAAAATAGCATTAGCATGTATCTCTGGCAGTCGTAATATACAGGGAGATGATATTAACAATAGAGAAATGTTATACGGGGTGATATCAAAAAAGCGTTGTTATTTGTGTGTGCTCAAAAGGTCGCTGACGTAGCATGTTACGTTTGACGTAGCACTTGACATTTGACATTGCCCGTGACGTTTGACGTTACACGTCACGTGTAACGTCAAGTGTCACGTGTAACGTCAAACGTCACGTGCAACGTCAAACGTCACGTGTAACGTCAAACGTCACGTGTAATGTCAATTGTCAAGTGCTACGTTAAACGTCACATGTAACGTGAACTGTATAGTGCTACGTCAAACGTAACATGCTACGTCAGCGACCTTTTTGGCACACACAAATAACAACGCCTTTTTGTCATTTATAACATTTCTGTATTGTTAATATCTCCTCCCCGTATATTACGACTGTCGGAGATAAATCCTAATGCCTTTTTGAGAACTTTATGTCGAAACCCTGTATATTAATCGAACGTTGTAGTACCTTTTTGTCCTACTTCAATCTGTGATCAATGATAACGGAGATATATGCTAATGCCTTTTTGACATCTTTATGTCGACATCCTGTATATTGATCGAACGTCGTAGTGCCTGTGACGTCACCCTTTTTCAAAATCCACCATTTAAATCTCCCGCGAACGACACCAGCGCCACAAACCTTAACACCTGCCAACGAGACCAGCGCCATCAACGCAATCTAGTGGCGCAAATTGGAAACAGTTGGCCAGGAATAACATAGTATGTCTACTACCATGATATGTTCTCGACTAATAATCCTCAAAATGAATTTTACTCACGTCCTATACCTACACAACCAGACGTAATATTACTAAACGCTTTAAAAGCAAATTTACCTTATGTCGAAATTAACGCAAACTTTTTTTTCGACACCGGCAGTTCTAAGTCTCTAATAAATACAGAATTAACTTACAAACATAAAACTTCAAAGAAACACATACATTTTGTTCATACAAATTTAGAGACAAATTTGATGGTATCATTGGCGTCGATTTGTTGAAACAATTAAATGTTCATCAAAAACGTATTAGGGCACCAACAGCAATTATCCCTTTAATTTTTGACTCGCATACATATAATAATAATGTGATAAAGAATGATTCAATTGTCATTCCGGGCAGGTGCCAACAAGTTGTTAAAATCCCTGTAACCAAAACCAATGGCATAGGTATACTTGAATATGAAAAGGTTTAGAAATTAGTAAATATCTGTAATAATTAGGCAGTCACAACCATCATAAATAGCATCGATAATCCAGTTAAATTAGATATAAAAGATCCTTTCGAAATTGAAATTCAAAATTTACTAGATATAAATTTTCTTGATAAGATGGAATGTGAATCTGAGCGAGTTATTATCAGATTTTAATGTGTCTAAGAACCTGAACCAGTCATTGTTTTTGTGTTCCTTGAGTAATGTATTTATTTTGTGTTGATACTGTTTGAGTAGTGAATGATCATTGTTATGTCTTGTTAAATGCCCGTTTTCTTATTTTATTTTTACCATGTATTACTTGGATAATATGATCTGGGAGCGTGTTACGTGTTTGTATTTTTGGTTTTAGTGTAGTTGAATGATTTCTGGCTACGATAATCATGTTCTTGTAATTTTCTATTGTTTCTGTTAGGTGTTGTGTGTTTCCTATTTTATCCATTATTTTTATGTTCTCGCTTATATTTCTTCTAAATTTAGTCCAATTTATAGTGTTATAATCGTATATTTTCGAATTGTCGGAGTTGTGGATGTTATGGCATAGTTTGAGGTGGATGAGGACGGGTCATGGTCTGAGTTGAGGTCTAATGTTTTTCTTTTTGTTATTTTAATGATGTTTTTTCCTATTGCTAGGTCGGGTGTGCTAGGGGTGCAGTTTGCATATGGAAAATATGTCAGCTCGTCAGTATTAAATATGTTACTTACAGTCCGAGTTGTCGCAGAATCTCAGGAGAGTACCTCCATTTGCATTGGGGAATTTGACGTATTGATCCCACTGCGGATGTTTGCAGTTTAGATCGCCAACTATAAGTACTGTATTATGTGTTTTAGTGATGTTGTGTAAATCTATTCCTTTGAGTTTGTTGCCGGGCGGGTTGTATGCACCGACTATTTTTATATTATTATCTAATAGGATGGCAATATGCTAAATTCATGTATATTTTGTTGCATGAGTTTGAAGTTTATGCCTTTTTTGATTAGTAATGCAATACTGCCACTGTTGGCATCATCGGGGCGATCTTGTCTAAAAAGACGATATTCGGGGTTTTTAAAATTAACTGTTTCATTTGATTTAAGGAACATCCCGATTAGAAAGAATATATAAGGTTTATGGAGATCTAGAAAGTGTCTGATGAAGAGGCGTTTATTAAGAATTACTTGTACATTGCAGAGAATTATTTCGAGATTATATCTTTTTGAAATTCTGTTTTACACCCTACCTGCCTATATGTTATAGTTGTCAATACCAGCAAAAAAGTTATTATAGATCGTAAATTTGTCTATTTTGGTGGTTGCTTTTTTCATATCTTGTAAAAGGTCGGGATCTGCTCTTGTTAGTTCGTCAAGATTGACCAGCGAATGCAGCTCCTGGAAGATGTTAATTTCTGTAAATTTAATGATGTCTGTGTTTGTTTTTCTTGGTTGGCGGATAGTTTTGATTGATGGGGGTTGGGGGTGGGTGTTTTGAGGTGTTGTTTGAGGTTGCAGATGAGTTGGATATAAAGTTGTTTTACTTACCGTCGAACACCGCCCACGAACTTCAACCATTAGACAAAGCCGTTTATAGGTCCTTTGAACATTACTGGTATCAAGAAGTTCGTAGGTATTGGGAGGCAAATCCAGATCGTCGTCTGAACAAATCTCGCTTTGGCAAAATTTTGTGTAAAGTGTGGCCAAAATGCACTACACCAGAAAATATTTTAAGCGGCTTTCGAGCGACAGGCTTGTATCCACTTGATCCTACTGCATTTCCTGAATCAGCTTTCGCCCCGTCACTAGCAACTGAACGTCCATTCGCTGTGGAAATTGATGAGAACAACGTTAATATTGGAAATGATCATCCTAATATTGGTGATGATTTGTCCGTTGAAGAAAGTTGTCCAGCAAAAAGGTCACATTACTTTTAACAATGGTTTTGAAAGACCTCTTTCTTACGCTGCGAAAATTGACGAGAACTACGAACTACACTAATAATGTTAATTTCTAATATTGATAATGAAGTACAATCCAATGATAATAATTCAGAAGGCTCTGCAGATGACATCCCACTTAGTACATTATCGATAGTTATCCATCAAAACTATTCTGAAATACATATCAAGGCTAATCGTACGACACAGGCAGAAGAAGAAAGTGCAGATCTTAATAGATCTTTTAAGGAACTACTTCCTACACCTAAACTGTTTAAAATGCAGAAAAATAGGACTCCAAAAACAAAATCTCTCAATTATAAGGCACAATTAGTAACCAAAGACCTGGTCTCTTCAACAAGTTCCAAGTCCAAACCTACTGTATTCCAAATAAAAATAAGGAAACAACCACCGCAATGCACATCATCAAAAAAGTCTAAGAAATGCCCAGAGGATAACCCCTTTCAAACCAAGTCCTGGTTTTGCTTTGTATGTAACACGACAGAACAATTAGATATGCGGAGCTGTGTTTCTTGTGGTACTTGGTGCCCCGAAATATGTATTGGTTTTACCAAAAACGATGAAGATGACTTTATCTGAATATGTTGTTCTTAAGTTGTGGTTATTATTATTTTTTTGCAAGAATTTGATTTATGTTATATTCAATGAACATACATTGACTGTTCTGACCTTTTTTTTTCAAGAATCTCATTTATGTCATTTTTAATGAACGTATGTTATCTGTTCCAGGTTTATTTTTGGAGGGCATTTTTTTTAACCGACAAGTTTTCTTCTGAGCCTTATTAAGCGAATGTTCGGATAATAAAGCCCATTTGCGTTTTTTTTGCAAACATGTTACGAATTTCACATACATTTGAGAGTGAAAGTGAATATGTAGTTTCTTTTAAGATAGTCTGTATTACGATAATATTTGTATCCTGTTATTCGTTTTGCTACCTTATTGTCAAATAAAGTAGTTTTTTAACTGGGCCTTATTTGCCTCAGGTATCTTATAGAATTTTATTAATATCTGGTGAATTCGGATTCCGCTTGAAAACTTAAACAAAGTAGCCCGTAATTTTTGTGATAACACTCAATCAACGAGGCTCTTATCGCCAAACGCTCCGGACTTTCAAGCCAGAATGCAACTCTGATGTAAAATATAAAAATATGAAAAAAAAAACAATATGGGAATACTAAAAAACTAGAAAATACAAAAAAATTGGAGAATATTGTCCCTAAAATCTTTATACAAATGGGGAAAAAGCTCATCTTATTGCACAAAACAAAAATTTATATCTTCTCTTTTATTGGAACATCTTCCAATTTTTATCTGGGAAATTACTATTTTTTGCTACTTATAACAATTTCTATGAACATTTTCCTCTTCCCTACAGTTTAAACGTATTTTATTCGTCATTTCATTTGTATACATTTTATGGTACACGATGTATGAAGGCTATTTCATATTAAAATTCATAAAAAGTAAGTAAATTCATATGATTTTATTTAAATCATAGCTATTACATGGCTTCATTCCTTTTTAGTCTTTGATACTGACAGTAGTGATGATTTCACCACAACTCCTCCAGAAAGTAAGAGTTAGTTATTCTATATATGCTGTTTTGTTTTTATTTGATAGTCGTAGAAAAAATATAGTCTAAATCACGGGTGGAATTCAAAATTCTACATTCGTGGAAACGTTTCTACTCATGTAGAATTTTGCTTAATCCACCCTTGGTATAGAATATACTATTCTGAAGGCAAGTGACAAGGACCGGTCGTTTATGGAAGTAGATTGCGGAATATCTTTCCAGTGTTCGTCAATGTGCCGAAATTATCGCATAGAAGAAGAAAATATTTTGCTAAAATTATCGGAGATTTTTTCATTGAGAAAAATGTGTTGCATAAATGGCGTCACTGAAATGGTTAGGTAAGGACGAATTTATATCACTATGGTGGTGATTCTTGATCCCATACCTATGAACTAAAGAGAGTATCCAGTGCTTATAGGGCATTATAAATAATGGCTTCTGGGACGGGCTATTCACCTTTTCCGCACGAAAAAAAAAGAAATTATTACTCAAAGATGTATTCAACATATAATTGAGCAGTGTTGTTCTTTTGATGACGTCACTTCATTTTTTGATCAATTTATTTTTCATTGCTTTATTATCAAGTCATGAAGAATACTTGAAAGCTGAAAACAACACGTTATACGAAATTTTTAAGAACTCAGCACATTATTCCCCATTCGAGTTCTTATCAAGTGGTTAACAATTTCTGACAAACTTTTATAACGCTATTTAGGTCAAATTAGCCACGCACCCACGTATTTTATTTCGATCGTTGTGCTGGTTATTTGTATTTCTTCCTATAAATAATTCAAATTATAGTAGGAGCTTATGCTGAAACAATTATTGTCAGGTTTTGATCGAAAATAAATTACCAATTAAAATCGATTCTCAAAACATGGATGTCTCTTTTTGAATTTAAACAGAGTAATATATCTCCCTAAAAATAACTACCTACCTACCAAAATCTTTCCTTGTTTTTTAAGGTCTCCAAAGAGGAATCTTTTGAATTATTTTTGATCAAACTTTTTAAGAATATGTTGACTGTTCAAAATATTGTTTCGAATTTTTTAAATAATTCGATTTTTTTAGTTTGTCATGTTCATACATAATTTAATTATATTTTGTGTATATGATCAGCTATTTTGCATTGTTAGTGTGTTTTTGACTGATAAAAATAAGAACATGATGGTATAACGTGTATTGGTGTGCTTTGTGATTTTTTGCTATTAAAAAAATGCATCAATATTGTATAAAGGTACAATCAAGTGCTCCAATGCATTAGAGATTTCGACCACGACTTTCGACAAATCTTAGAACAAAAAACATGTAGGACAAGCTCTTCACAGAAGGCGAGAAGTTGTTTATAACGATACTCATGGATAAATACTTAGAATGCGTGAAGAACATAGTTATGGAAAATCGTCGTATAATGATTAAAAAAGTACCTGATTACGTCGGTATATCAGTTGGCTTGTACCGAACGATTTTTCAGATGTTTTGGGCATCGAACATGCGTCGTCCCAAGTGAAGTCACCAGAGCAGTCCAGATGTAGTTTGGACAAATGTCAAGATTTTACTCACTGTTTTCTTGGCTTGTAGCAACGTGGTGTATCGTGAGTTATTTTCAGGAGGGTATGGTTAATGGGATATATCACCCTAAAATTACCCGTCGTTTACATGAACGATTTATAGCAAAACAATTCATGAAATTTTGCCTTATCAGAATGTACTGGGCAAAAATTTTGGCTACAAACTCATTAGTTTTTCTACATTTAACTCTTCTGCCAGATCGGAAGCAAATGTGGATTCTTCGGATACAGATTCAGTAATAGACGTGGAAATAGGAACATATTTTGGACCAGGAACATGTGTCAAAACAGGAACTAGTGTTGAAATAGGAACTTCATCGTCTTGCAAAACGAATACAAGTTTCATACGATTCACACAAACTTTTATTTGCTTGTTGCGTCGGTGTAATAGTTTTCTTGTCTCAATCGAGTTTCGTGAGGGACAGTGTATGGTGGTTTGAGTGGAGGAGAGAATTGGTCTTCCCTTCAGAAATGCGTGACTACAATTTGATAATCTTTTGAAAACAAAAACTGTAGGCTGACAATGTCTTGATGCTGGAGCTGGACGATGTTGCGACATGAACTCATATAAGCCGATATCGGAATGAGTCATTATTCTAGCTTCTATGTGACGATGTAATAGTTCAATTGATCCGTTGCAAGAAGGATGCCAGATTGTAGTGAAGTTATGTTTTATTCCAGAGTTTCTAGAAATTTTTGAAAACATGAGAAGTGAATTGAGCTCTACGATCTGAAGTAATGGTTCGCGGGTAACCAAAACTAGAGATCCAACAATCTAAGAGTGCGTGAATGACGAACTCAGCAGTAACACACTATGAAGGATATATCTTGGACAAACAAGTGGAACGATCAAAGACAGTCAAGCAATATCTAAATGAATGTGCAGCTGGAAGAAGACCAATCAGATTGATGTGGATGTTGAAAAATCTTTGTGTACCATCTTGAAGGCAAAAGAATCGGTTGCTTAATAACTTGAGTGGAGCATTGACTCAAGCTATGAATTTGATAGAAAAAAAAAATGTCTAAATGGAAGTGTGATAAAAGGCAGGGGCTTTCCTGTTGATTTATCACAAAACTTGGTAAGTGAGGATCCCGAAATTAGCACACGTTGGATGTGGAGAAAAAATATTTCTTGAATAATCATATCGAGTTCTTCATCTTTAACCAGCAACGTGTAATCAAGTGGTGCAGAAAAAGTGTTAATCCGGGAGATCTCCGCGGCGATATCATCGGCTCCTTCAATGTGTTGAATGTCCGTGGAAAATTTTGCGATGAAAGAAAGTTCATTGAGATGAATTGGTGGAAGCTTTTCACGTTTTTGTTCAGAAGCGCAAGACAATGGTTTGTAATGGTAGTAAGCAGACCAAGACGAAGACGTCTTCTTTGAAAATAATGCAAGTGGTTAGCAAACGCCATCAACAAGCTGCTGCCCCTACAGAACGATTTGAAGCATCTGTGAATAAACCAAGTGGCACGCCGATACGTGGGCAAGAAATGAAGCTGCAGAAATGTAGGTTTGGCATTTTGAGAATGCTTCTTCTAGTTCAGGTCTCCTTTTTATGTATAAAAACTAAACTCTGTGTTTTCGGTTCTGTTTAAAGAATTTTTGTATAATAAAATGTATGTTTTTCAGCTATTTCATGGTTTATTATTGCTGCTCCATTTCTTTTATTGTATCGATGACTTTTTAATCTAATTTTCAAATATTGCGATGTTTGTCCTATGTAAACAGCATCACAATTATTACGAGGTACTTCCTATTACTGCCTAGTAAAATTTGCACACCCAATATTTCGAGCTACGGTCAAACTTGGAAAAAATGACAAAACAGGTAAATTTTTACGAAAAGGAGACTCAATTTTTATAGCAGCTTCAATATTTTTTTCCGTCCTTCGAGTTCCCAGAACCACCCCTTGAAAAACCTTAAATGGCAAGGGGTGTTAAGTAACACATCAGTTTGAAACTGCTTTCATTATGTGTGCTGCCCTTAGAGTAATAATTAACATAGAGAGGGCTATTCATTCATAAACACGTTTATTTTTGAGGCCAACAATTCTAAACGCCAGTAGTGAAATAATAAATGAATTACAAAAAGGGGGGATGGTATTGTAGATACATGGCCTTGGTAATTTCGGCTGGTTTCTGACAAACTTGGCACCGACGAACGAAAAGTTTATCTTATTTTGTCACTAAAAGTCTTGAAAAACACGTCAAAACGAAAGAACTAAATGTTTACTCTCTAGTCGTAATGGCGCTCGTATAAACAAACCACGTTTGACATTATTTACTACAATACTACGGCGTATTTAAAATGATCGTCGATCACACTCTGACGATATTTTGCATCTCTCTTTATATGGTAATTGAACAATGACAAAACTAGTTAATTGATTACTATTGACACATTATACAGATACTGAAATTTTGAGCAATAATGCAACTTTTAGTTCTAACCATAAAGGTATCTAAGGATACAACAAATACTTGTTAAAAATTTGTATAAGAATATGCCTTTATAAAATAAAATTCAAGTATTATTAATTAATTTTTAAAGCAGCGACTCAAATGCATAAATTAATATGACTTTTTTTTATTTGCATAACATTTTAACAAATTTTCAATTAAACTTCTAATTTCTTTTTTCCCGCAACTAAAGAGGATTTGTAAATATGGCAAACCAGTGGAAGTGTCCGCAAGTGAGCTTAGAATGTGACTCAATGTTTGGGGCAGGAAAAAGTCAAAACAAACATATCTATTTTATTTGTTAATCTGAGGTGCTGTCCCTTCCTTTTTTATTTTGAAGCACTTTTTTTGATAAAACTGTTCAGATTATTGGTATAATTAAACGCCGTTCCATCACGATTCTTTGTCGAAGGTCTTAAAGAGATTCAGGTGGTGTAGCATAAACTTTGGACTTTGAGTACCCTCACAAAAAATCGATAGGAGTTAAATCAGGCGACCTAGCTGGCCATTCGGTAGAACCTCTACGGTCTATCCATTGCCTGTGAAAACGAGCAACTAAAAAGTTGCGAACTCGTACATTATGCTGTGGAGTCGTTCCGTCTTGTTGA
Source organism: Galeruca laticollis (assembly GCA_963921935.1). Taxonomy (NCBI): domain Eukaryota; kingdom Metazoa; phylum Arthropoda; class Insecta; order Coleoptera; family Chrysomelidae; genus Galeruca; species Galeruca laticollis. Next base: position 172,735,821 of record OY998180.1, read on the forward strand.
AAAAAATGTTGGTTTCCATAGGTATTTACATAATCTTCCAGTGTTTCCAGGATCAATAAGATCTTCTAACAAATCAAAATAGATGTAGCCATTCAAATTCCCATCAATAAAAGTTGCCCGATAATGTGGCTGCACAGAATGCCTACACAAACATTCAATTTTTGGGACATTTGTGTATGGACTTTCATCGGAGAAACAAATGTTGTAGAGCAAACCTGCGTTATCATACATCATATCGTAAAACTGTAAACGTCGATCCAGTTCATCTTCGTTCAATTCTCGAACTATTATCATTTGGTACAAATGAAATTTATGTTTTTGGACAATCCGCCGGACACTACTTTTAAATACATCAGATATATAAGCGATTTTTCTCAATGATTGCCTGTTATCCATTAGAAGATGAACAAGAACAACTACTTCATTTCTGATAGGACACTCACGATCATGTTTTTTTGTAGCAGAGCTAGTTTCTTCAAATTTTTTAATTAACTTTGTAACGTACTGACATTTTCTAACATGCCAATCGGCCCGTTACGTTTTCGTCAAATATATTTCTATTTCGTTAACGTATTGTGGCTCAGTAGTTATTTCCATCGCATACCCATTCCAAAAACAAAAATCAGAATTAATAGTCGATTCCCACATACCTTCGAATATTTCCTGGTAGCGAAAATCATTTTCAAAATTCATGCTCTGTTGATACTTCTGAAGAAGAAACGTCTGTAATAATTACAAAGCAATTAAAATGTTTGACGTCATCAGATGACCTTGGGGTAGGATAGTAACGAATCGTATCATATTTCGACTCATCAGGTAAAATCCCATCTGAAGTAATTAAGTGACCTAGATATTTACATTATTTTGGAAAAACGAGCATTTACTCGGGTTCAGTTTGAGATTACATTTTTGACATGTATTGAGGACAATTTGCAGATTTAGTAGACGATGTCCTGTTGAACATCCTTTTACTTTTAGGTTTTAGGTCATCCATATAAAAAAATATTGTCTCAGGTGTGATTCCTGCGAAAGCAATATTCATCATCCGTTGGAACCTATTCGGACTGGCTATCAGTCTAAACGGTACTCTTGTGAAGCGGTAATATGCATTATTAGTGTTAAATGAAGTTGAATTGATGAGACTTTTACTTGATGAAGATCCATACTAAACGATGAAAATAAAACAATTTGATTTGATTAAAACTTCATTTATTTGAACTAATGTTCAATTTAAACTGGTTGACGCGTTTCACTAACACAGTAGCTTTCTCAAAACGAATGAAGGTATAATTTAAAAATGTTTTAATATATACAGTGCATAAATACAGAATTATATTATACTAATGTTAAGAAGGGGTATTTAAAGAAATTACCAGGAAATTAATTCACTACAAACATTCCTAAGCTATCTTCTAGGTAAAAACGTTTCATGAAGGAGAGTGATTAATATCTATTTGGTCGTTAAGAAGGTAACCTGAATATTTATTTTTGTTCATCTGTAGAGCCTCTAACAAATTTAAACTAAAGGATTTACCGACTACATGTAAAATTTCAAAATTTGGGTCAAAAATGTGTTGGTTCTCTAATAAATGATTTGAATAGTTAGAATCTAATCTTTTGTTGTCATAGCTACGTTTGTGTTCCGAAATTCTAGTTTTAAAATTTCTAAAAGTTCTACCGATATTAATTTTTTCGCAGTTGTCATTACCACATTTTAATTTATAAACTCATGATTTGTTTAATTTTGAAGATTTAGATTTGTTATTTTTAATAAGTTTGGATAAATTTTAATCAGATTCAAACCTAATATTCATGTCTAAAGTTTCTAAAAATGATTTAATTTTTAAGGATGGTGTTGCAAAGTATGTTAAGCTTTTAAATTGTTTATTATTATTTTGATCAGAAACGAATACTTGTTCTAAAGTCTGTTTGTCTTTTACGATCCAAATTTAATTGACAATATCATAAATAAAAAGATACAAGAACAGACTTAAGAACAAGTATTCCCTCCTGATAAAAATAATATTGAACAATTTAAAAGCTTAACATACTTTGGAACACCATCCTTAAAAATTAAATCATTTTTAGAAACTTTAGACATGAATATTTCGTTTCACAATGATTACAATTTATCCAAACTCATTAAAAATAACAAATCTAAATCTTCAAAATTAAACAAATCGGGAGTTTATAAATTAAAATGTTGTAATGACAACTGCGATAAAATTTATATCGGTAGAACTTTTAGAAATTTTAAAACTAGAATTTCGGAACACAAACGTAGCTATGACAACAAAAAACTAGATTCTAACTAATCAAATGATTCATGAGAAAACCAACACATTTTCGACCCAAATTTTAAAATTTTACATGTAGTCGGTAAATCCTTTAGTTTAAATTTCTTAGAGGCTCTCGAGATAAACAAAAATAAATAATCAGCTAACCTTCTTAACGACCAAATAGATATCAATCCCTCTCCTTTATGAAACCTTTTTACCTAGCAGATAGTTTAACAATGTTTGTCGTGAATGAATTTCCCGGTAATTTATTTCAATACTCCTTTTGACAATAGTATAATATTCTATATTCATGCACTGTATATATTGAAACATTTTTAAATTATACCTTCATTCGTTTTGAGAAAGCTACTGTGTTAGTGAAACGTGTCAACCTGTTTAAATTGAACATTAGTTCAAATAAATGAAGTTTTAAACAAATTAAATTGTTTTATTTTCATCGCTAAATGAAGTTATATGCCGAAAAATTTCTTCTAACGGTATTTTAGGAAAGCCTGATTTGAAATCTCAGGTCGAGAACCATTTTGCTGTCCCCAATTGGTAGACATATCGGAAATTTATCCTCTAATAGTTTTTTATTCACAGAGCGAAAATCGACTACCAATCTCCATTTTTCTCTCCATGTATTGCCTTTTTGGTACAAGGAGAATTGAGCTGTGGGACTCTGATTTAGAAGGTTCTATAATTTATCTCTTAGTAATCTTTCAACTTATTTATTAATTCCCAATATTCCCAAATTCCTCCCCGGAGTGGAGCTTTGGGTGGAATAAATTTCCATAGTTTCTTTTGTATATAAATATTCCATCATTTTGTATCTAAGTACGTAGGCTATGTACTCTGAAACTTAGTGAAACTTGAGAATTTTATAAACGCCGTATACCATGATTCAACCGATGTGGATGAATACGAGGGTAATCGAAAGATTAGAACAAGGGTTTATTCCTTTGTTTCTGGTAAGGACAAAATTGACTGAAACTGATTATATGTATGTAGGTTTAACAAAGTGTTTTGTGGAAAGGTTGGCCCAGTGTACCAGTACTCAAGGAGTTCTGGAGTAAGAATCGCTCTAGAAAGCATATCAGGTGGATTTGCTTTAGATTCGATATATCGCCAAGAAGCGCTGGGAACGAGTTTCTGAATTTGGGATACACGATTACTAACATACGTATTCCATTTTGGAGAGTGCCCCTGTTTCCACGACAGGGCAATTTGGTAATCGTACCATAGATTTATGAATTCGAATGAAATTTTAGTTTCGAATATATTTATAATTTTTGCGGTGAACTTGGCTAATAGATTCATAGCCAAAACTCGAGTTTAGGAATTATAACGATAGTTTTAATAGGTGCGATTCTACACTTTGCCGCGATGATATTGTGACTAACTTGATTTTGATGAAAGGGTAAACAATAGATATTGCAGCCGTAGGCTGCTTTACTGGTATCGTTAGCGCCGTGAATTTGTATTTTTATAGGATTGTGAGCCGGCGAGGTATTTGTATTGCTTCAATAAATTCGAGTTGAAGAAGACATTATTACCATTTGGCTAGAAAAGTAATGTCGGTAATAATATGTTGTCAACAATGTTTGTATAACCACAGAGTTTGGATAAGTAATTTGCCTGAGATGACAATAGGATTAATCAGACCCAGAGGATCCTAACATCGAGACAACGTAGATAAAACAAGTCGTCCTAATTTTTGTCAATTTCAACTCATTTGGTGCGAATATATATATATATATATATATATATATATACAGAGTGGAAGTCTAACTTGAACAAATTCTGTAAAGGTTTATCGCAAAATTCCTGAAACACGTCAATTTTTATTCTCAATGGGGCATATTACAATGAGATTTGCTTATCTTTTTAATTATCTGGAGGGGTTGCAGACCAACTTTTTTTTTAAATGGAAGGGTAGGTTGATTAATTTTTTTTTGAAAGCTCTTTCAATTGTAAATACAATTCCACGTTTATAAGCAATGTGTCGGAATGAAATAAGGAAATATTTACTCAAATTACTTTAATACAATAAATGTTCAAAGTGCTCTCCACCTTGTTACTGACAATATCCTAATCGATTATAAATAGCATTCCGAACATTTTGTAACACTTCCGGCGTTACTTGCCTAATTTCTACCCTGATTCTTTGTTGAAGCTCGGCGATGTCGTTAGGTTTAGTGGCATAAACTTTGCTTTTTAGATATTCCCATAAAAAAATCTAATGAAGTAAGATCGGTTGATCTTGCTGGCCACTCAATTGGGCCCCTTCTTCCAATCCATCTATTTGGAAACACTTCGTTAAGATAGGTCCGTACATTTTGAGCAAAATGTGGTGGTGCCCCATCTTGTTGAAACCACATCCGTTGGTCAAATAAGTTGGGATCCAAATTATTGGGGAATAAATTTACTAAAGTAGGAATCAGTTCTTCTTGGAGCATATTAAGGTATGTTTCTCCGGTTACGTTTCCATTGAAAAAAAGGAACTACTATGCGATCAGCAATAATTCCAGCCCTGACGTTTGTTTTTTGAGGCCTTTGGGTATGGGATTCACGCATCCAACGGGGATTTTCGTCAGACCAATAACGGCAGTTCTGTCGATTGACGTGCCCATGTAATGTGAACGTAGCCTCATCAGCAAACAGCACCCATTCCAAAGCAATTTGTTCACCATCGATAGAAGCCATAATTCGTTCGCAAAATTCGAGTCTACGATCAGGATCATCTTCGTTAAGCTCCTGCAGGTTTTGAATCTTATATGGGTGCTTTTTGGCTTCTTTAAGAATTTTTAAAACGCTTGTGTGACTGACACCATGAACGCGAGCTATTTGCCTAGGTGGAGTAACAGGATTTTCTTCAACTTCCAACAATATGTTCAACTGGGCTTCTTCGTCAACTTTTAAAACCTTTTGTCGAGGAGCATCCCTTACGTGGCCCAACTCCCGATATCGAGTTTCAATTTTGCTAATCGTATTTCGATTAATTGAAGGTAATTCTGGATGAACTTTAGTGAACAAACGAGCGAATTCAGTCTGTGTTCGACTTCTGTCCCCATATCCGATCATCATTAAAATTTCGATACGATGCATCTCGGTTAAATAGGGCATTTTCTTATATTTCGTTTGTTATTTACACACTGAAATGCAAACTAAAACTAACAAATCAATCACATTCAGTTAAAATTGACCAAAAAACTATCGAGCAGGTTTTTCATTGGACTTATCAAGTTAGAAAAAATGTACCTATACATTAAAGAATTTGAGTAAATCTTTCTCCGACACATTGCTTATAAAAATTAACAAAAAAATGTGGAATTGTATTTACAATTGAAAAAGCTTTCAAATAAAAAATTAATCAACCTACCATTGAAAAAAAAGATAATTAAAAAGATAAACAAATCTCTTTGTAATATGCCCCATTGCAAATAAAAATTGACGTGTTTCAGGAATTTTGCGATAAACCTTTATTTATCAAGTTACAGAATTTGTTCGAGCTATATATATATATATATATATATATATATAACAAATCTGTTTTAGGATTCCATTTCAATCCTAAGACTTTGTTTGTGGTATTTATATCGAGATTCAGGTCAAGGTTCACTGATCCGATATAATCGGTTGCCGGTATAGTGAAAGCTGATATGTTCTTTTTTATTTTGTCCAACGTGAGATTATGTTTACTTAAAATTGAGTGTAATTCGGTCTCTAACGTTTGTAAGTCGGGGATTATGTGGGCACCGATTAAAATGTCATCAACATAAGTTTGATTTAAAAGGGATGTAGAATCTTTAGGAAATTGAGAATTATGATTGCAATGTCTTTTAATACTCGACACGCATGGAATGGAAATGTTTTGTGTCCGAATGCCACATAATTTAATTTGATACATTGGAAAGGTTGGTGAGGTGAATCACGCCACAGCAAGGTATGTAAAAAAGTTTGGTTTGGGTTAATTTGTATTTTCCTGTGCAAATTTTGAACGTCCCCCGTAAAAACATATTTGAATAAACGAAAGCGACACACGATGTTGAATAAAGGCAATTGCACCTGAGGTCCCTTAATGGAAATGTCATTTACAGACAAGTTTGTTGAGGATGTGGCAGAAATATCGAAGACTACTCTTGTTTGAGCTGTATTATTACCTTTGATTACGCAAAAATGAGAAAAGAAATATTTGTTTTGCTAAGATGAATTCGTTAAAGAAAAGGGAACTTTTTGAGCTTGCCATAATTTGACATAATCTACAATTTGTTCTCTATACTTAAAAAATAAATGTGGATTTTTGTGTAATCGTTTTTCTTAACTAATAAATCGATTTTTGGCAGTATGAAAGGAATTACATGAAGAGATATAAGCTAGTTTGTCTATGATGAGTTCACCTGGTAAGTGCCATTACGGGGTCGCCTCTACCTAAGTTATTATAACCACCCCGTAACAGCCAGTAATATATATCAGCCCCTGCTAACATGTCAATTTCCGACGGAACATTGAACGATCTATATGCGAGGTTTTTCATATAGTACTAAGGTATTTTTAGCTTTTGTGTATTTATAGCGGTAACTTTTGAGTAATATAATTAATTATCGAATATGAGAATTGAAATTGCTTTTGACTTTTTATCGATGCAATTGTGACATCTAACGAGAAACGTGGCTTGATTCATTGAAAATGCCAGAAATTAGTATGTTATTTTGGTAAGAATTGTATCCTATTCGATTAGTTAGGTGTGTGTGTTGTAATAGGTGTGCCATGTTTGGTTTTGATTTGTACTTTGGGAGTTGCTAAGAGTTCGTGATGGTTTTTTGTAGTTATTGCCGAGAACGAGGATACCACAGCATTTTGTGACGAAGTTGACAGATTTGATGGCGTTTGGTTCTAAACGTTGGAATTAGAAGTGTAATTATAATTTGAAACAGTATCTTGAAACATAGTTTGATGAGCCGTACTTGGCAATGAATTTTGGTTTCGTGTAAAATAAAGTTCGCTTCGATTTGTAGTAAAGGTGTGATGGCTTAGGATGCAAGTACGAAGTATGGCTTTGGATTGGCAATCTTTCGAAACATGAGATTTCTAAAGGCAATTTCTGCATTCGTTAATCATTGACGTCATATAATTAAATTTATCTTTGACCGCTAGAGTCTAAAATGACTTGCATTAAAAGATTGTGTGTATAGTAATAAACGCATTGAATATAATAAGAAAAAAAATTGTTAGGAGTATTTGCTTTTGGATTATGGTTAATTTGTAAAAACCTCTTTTGATTTTTTTGTAAAGTTTTTGTTGTTTGAATTTGAGTTGTTTGGATTAGTATTATTTTGCGTAAAATTCGAGCTGGCGAAGTTTTAGAAGGCGACACCTCTGTCGTCAAGAAATTCGAAAATCTCCGCAACATTTAAAGTTTGATTTTTGTCAATAGATAGTTCAAACGCGTGTTTTGTAGAAAAATCCAATTTACCTTCTAAAATGTGGATTAAAAATGAATAAAAAACTTCCCTCTGTTGTCATTCCAAAACTTGCCAGAGAATCTACGATTGTTTTTGATTGAGTGATAAATTTTCTGAGCAAATGCGAATTTTGTTTTTCAATTGGTGAAATCCCTAACAGCTGTGTAAAATGATTATTTAATATTTTTCTTCTATTATTAAATCGTTTATTGAGTGAATCAAGTGCAACAGAAAAATTTTCGTTTGTGACAGGTAATATTTGTACTAGCTGTAGGGGTCTGTTGAAAATGATTTAAGGTATTTGATAAGTGATTGTTTTTTGTAATTAATGTAGCAAATACATCTATAAAACTATTATATTCTAAATGATTACTAGAGAATTTAATTATATTGACTTCTGGCAATTTTATATTTCTCGAAACGTGATTGTGATTAGCTGGCTTAGAATTTTGTGGCGCTAGGAGTGGGTACCTTTGTTTTAATTCTTAAAATTGTACCAACAATTGAACATATGAATTTTCCCAAACATCTTTCAGACCGTGTGTTTGGTGCCTTAACGGCCGACCTTGATTTTTTGAATTGTCCCATATTTTAGTTTGATATGTTAAATTGTATTCTTTGTTTCTTTACCCAAAAGTTTGTTCTAACTTGTATAAATTTTAAATGCAATACAGTGGTCAATAAAATAACATATAAGTCGAGAGATGTTCATAAAAATATACCTGTTCGACAAGACAAATGTTTGTTAATAAAATATATAAATGTGACCAATCACTACGTGATAAATACAATGTGGGGTATGACAATCAAAGCTTTGGATATAACACCAATAGTGGTTTATACCTTTTGAATGGTTTGTAATTTAAAGAAAAATACGACAATATTTAAGCGACACAAAGAATAAATGGTTAACAGTATTTAAATTTGTAAAAAAATGTTTGTTAAAAGTATGTAGAAAATGTTTACTAAAGAGTGTAGAAAAATGTTCAAATACCTTGTTTTTTCCCTTTCACAATTTCATAAAATACGGGGAGTGTCTATATGAAAGATAAATTTCGGTTTTCTACTACGTGTTAGTCAAAATTTTAATAATTTCGACATATTAGTCTGACCGTTCTTCTAAGAGAAAAACAACTACTTTCTTGGCTAATCACGCAGAATATTGAATTACTTCCCTTTCGAAGAACGTGACGTCGATCGACCCTTTTGTCGATACAGACATCTGTGGTGATTCACAACCGTAAGGAGAAGGTGCACTGACCGGTTTCAACCTTCTTGGGTTTCTTCAAGAATGCCGTAATGCCTTCTAGATCAGAATCTCTAATCCGAACTGAAGATTCCGCCTTCCGGCAACCTCTATTTGGCTCGTGTGGTTACACACTTGCGAGAAGTAGTCAGCTGGCGCCATCTTCACATTCAATTGCGAACTACCACCTCAAATAATTGTTCGACCGTATAAGTCGTATGAAATAAAATTAATTAAAATTTCATAAAATACGAGGTGTGTCTATATGAAAGATAAATTTCGGTTTTCTACTGTACACCTCCGTTTTAGTCAAAATTTTCATAATTTCGACATATCAGTCTAACCGCTCATCGAAGAGAAAAACCAGGAAAGTAGTTGTAGGATTGATTCAGTGACTAAACCAGTGTGCAATTTCGTAACAATATATATATATATATATATATATATATATATATATATATATATATATATATATATATATATATAAGATGATATAGGGATTCAGGGGTCCAACCCATTTAGTTTTCGAAACACAGGGTGTTAAAGTTATGAAAAATATAATGTTTTAATTTGATAACTTGATAAAATGGATGAATATATTGATCTGACATTTGGCAGGTTGTTTTTAAATGTAAAAGGGCATATTTTGATTGAAAAACATGTTTCAATTCTTGATCCGGTGGTGTGCATTTGGAAGAATATGTCACCTTTCCCCTCCCATTTTTTACGCCACTGGCATTTGAAGCTATTTTTATTTGATTTTGTATTTCTCAATAGTTTTCACGTGAAAAACGCATAACCTTTACATATCAAAAAATTTGTAGTTTTCAAGATATTTATTGTTTTTATGAAGTCTGCAAGATCACTTTTTATTAAAAAAATTAAAAAAATAGTTTTCTAGAATGTTTTTTAATAACTACCAAACTACTAATGGTTAGAATATGTAACAAGAACTAATTTGTGAAACACCAATGCATATAAAACATTGAGAGAGGATTGTTGAAAATACTTTTCCAAACTTGTGATTTTATTAACAAAAGAATTAATGACAATAAAAAATAAGATAATTACAAAGTTAAATAATAGCCCTTTCAAACATAATTTTTAACTAAGTAGCCAACAAATTACAAAAGATGTTCAAAATTTTGTCTATTTACATTTACACATAATCTTCAACGTTTTCTCATTGAACATCGCATACCATGGAAAGACTGGCGATTGTCGGAAATAATTTCTGTAGCTGCATGGATTCTTGCTATCAGCTCCTCCTCCGTTTCTACTATGGTATCGTAGACTAGGGACTTTATGTAACCCCACACGATTGGATTTAAATCCGGTGACCATTTCATTATTAACATCCATAGCTATACGGAGGAGGCACTGATAGCAATAATCCATGCAGTTACAGAAATTATTTACGGCAATCGCCAGTATTTCCAAGGTATACGATTTTCAATGAGAAAACGTTGCAGATTATGTGTAAATGTAAATGGACAAAATTTTGAACATCTTTTGTGATTTGATGGCTGCTTAGTTAAAAATTATCTTTGAATGGGATATTATTTAACTTTGTAATTATCTTATTTTTCATTGTCATTAATTCTTTTGTTAACAAAATCACAAGTTTGGAAAAGTATTTCCCACAATACTCTTTTAATGTTTTATATGCATTGCTGTTTCACAAATTAGTTTTTTTATTTTTTTTTGAAAAGTTATCTTGCAGACTTCATAAAAACATTAAATATCTTGAAAACTACAAATTTTTTGATATGTAAAGGTTATGCGATTTTAACGTGAAAACTATTGAGGAATACAAAATCAAATAAAAATAGCTCCGAATGCCAGTGGCGTAAAAAATGGGAGGGGAAAGGTGACATATTCTTCCAAATGTACACCACTGGATCAAGAATTGAAACATGTTTTTCCATCAAAATATGCCCTTTTACATTTAAAAACAATCTGCCAAATGTCAGATCAATATTTTCATCCATTTTAAAGTTATCAAATTAAAACATAAAAGTTTTCATAACTTTAACACCCTGTATTTCGTAAAGTAAATGAGTTGGACCCCTCAATCCCTATATCATTATGTCCAATTTTACGAGAGGTATCTACATGCAAACGTTGTGTCATTTGAAATTACCCTGTATAAGGAAACCTCAGATAGTGACCGTTGAGAAAAGACCAACCAACTTAGTAGGGATGCGGTCTGAAGAGGGCTAAATCAGAAGACTCTTTTTTGACTAGTTAAGCTTTCGAAAATGTTTATTTTCATCATTCTCAATCTAAATTTAAATGACGAAAAACAAATTGCTGTATTGAAAATTATTTAAAAAGAAATATTCATGAATACAGGGTGAAACTAAAAGTTTATTATACTGAGTCATGGTGTGAAAATGTCTCGCTTTCAGCAATCGATAAAATATAGGTGTAGATCTTACTCAAACTATCCAAATCAGATTTCTTATTCAAATAATTGTCCCTATTTTTGTAAATATGGCACATTTCAAGAAAGAGACTTTTTCCGTAGTCTCTTTATTTATCCAAAACTATAGTGTCTTCAAAATTCTTTATGTGATTATCATTGATTACGTGTTCTGCCGAAGAGCAAGATAACTTGAAATTTCGGCAATCGCTCTTATGAAAATTCAATATTCCAGATAGACATCTTGAAGTTTGACCGATGTAAATTGTTTCACAAGAAATTACAAGGGATGCTTTAAATCAAATTTGAATTTTCATCCCTACTTAATTTAGTTTTAGTATATAAATTATTAATAGGTTGTAACTCTGACGCTGCTTACACCACTTAAGACTTTCAACAAATTAGGGGTTAGGTAGAGTATATATGGTAATGAACCAAAACATACATTCAGATTGTCACGAAGTTTAGGTAATTCATTATTAACAAAGCTAGGTGTGCTGAAAAGAATCTTATTTAGTTAGCATTTTAGCAGAGTAAGAATTTTCGATCAACTTCCTATTAAAAAAATAAAATCGTGCCTCTGAAAATTAGGATGAGACAATCTATTAACTCTATACTTAAGGGCAAGAAACAGATTTGTTTTCATTTTTGGAGGGTGACACGACCAATACTTGATGAACCTTTTACTACACATTGGTTTTCTATACCATGAAGTTTTTATAGTATTTGTCATTACCTCTGTCCACTTCCATATCTAGAAAAGGTAAAAAACCATTGTCTTCGATTTCGACGGTAAACTGTTAGTGCTCGTTGTACGAGTTAAACAAATCCAAAGTTACTTGCAACTTAACTACAGGAAGATACCCCATTGGGTTACCGAAAATTTGCTTATAAAAGTTATCGTTAAAAACAAAAACATTTGAATCAAAAATGAAATTAAGTGACTTTTTAAAAGCTGGTAAAGTAAAATGACAATGTGGATGAATTTCATTCCAATGTTTTGTAATACTTTCTACGAAACATCATCGAGACTGACCAAAATGTAATTGTTAGGTATTATAAAATTATTGATAACATGACTAAAAGTCAATGAATCCTTAATATCATACTCATTTTCAGGATTATAAGCGTTTGTCAAAATATCTGTCAAATATTGAGCAATACGGCCATTGGGAGAATCTATGGATGAAATTATTGGTCTCATTGATAAATTTTGTTTATGTGTCTTTGGCAAAGCGAGGAATCTAGCAAATATTGCATTATGAACTTTTAATTTGGGCTCTACTTTTTTAAGAATACAGTCAGAATTATCAAGAGAAAAAATCAATTGGTTTGCTTTTTGCTGCAAGGTACAAACAGGATTTCTAGGAATGGTTTTGTAATACTTCGTATCAGATAACTATTGTTCAGAAAGTGTTATATAATTCTCCCTGTAGATGGCAACAGTAACATTCCCCTTATCACTTATGACGACATAAACATTAGGATGATCTTTCAGTAAAATTTTACATTAAAAAAATATCTTTTCAAAGAATGCCTATCATTATTTTGCTTATGTGAAAAATTTGTTAAAACATTAGTGAAACGATATCTAGTTGTAAAGACATACTTTACAACTTTCATCAAAATGCTGAATAATATTTTCCAAATCTGCTAAAATTTTTGACACTTTAAAATCACCCATTGAGGATTCTAAAGAAAATTTTGGACCTAAGGAAAGAAACGTTTTTATATTATAAGGAAAAACTATAGTGGTTAAATTTTTGAACCATTTTTCTTTAAATTTAATTTTATCAAAAAGATCATTTTTAATCTTCTCCAATATTCTAGTTTGAACCATTTTAATATTTCTAAAAAGATTATTATATTTAGTTGTTTGTCTATTATCAAATTCTGTGAAAATATGATTAGGCAATAAATTATGTTAATTGGACTTTATATAGAAAAAAGTTCTTTTTCTAACCCAGTTGTGTCAGAGCAAGTAACCCCAATTTCTATATTAATAAAGCTTCTTCTTATCCTCAAATTGAAACTGTTGATTCTGGATCCAAGTCGGCCGGATCTTGTTCCTAGTAACCTATCAATATTTCCCAATCCTGTTATGTGTCTAGGAAAACATCCGTGTTCTCTTCACTTCAGTAAGACATTTTTTCGATTTCTTAACGATGCTAACCTGGTGTTTAGTTTTACCCATGTTTCAAGTAAGGCGACAGAGTGTTGACCCAATTGTCTGCGTATTACTTCCAAAAACCCCATATCTATTCAGTTTTGTAAGTAGAGTAATGGTTATTAGTGAAAGTCCTAATTGTTGAGTAATGTTACTTTTTATCTAACCTTGTTTTTAAAAAGTGAGAGATTTTATGTTAGGGCTGTTTTATTATTGGTCTTTTATTGAAGTTTTTTTTTGTTTTGCTCTCCTATTCAATGTAAAAATTACATATATGTCCACAGGAAATTTTGAAAATTTTTTTACGATGCGCCTCCGTGTCGATTTTGGTTGTTGTCCTGAAAACTCGGGATCTTCCAATTGAAGGCACAAATGAGCGTTTGGTTTCCCTGCTGAAATCCGTTGTTTTGTGTTTTCTCATATTTCGATTAACATCTTTGCTCCCAAATTTCACATCGTTATTTGATTATACCGTGCTGATGACGGCAAATGAGCCAGAAACATGCATGTCCGCGGTTACCACTCTGTTTCAGTAGCCCTTTTTCTTTTTGACTGAATTACCCAAGAATCTCTTTGTCATATATATATATATATATATATATATATATATATATATATATATATATATATATATATATATACAGTTCTCTTATTTTAAATTTCAAATTATATTTAGAATAGTGAGAGTTGTACGAGCTGTGTTCCGGTCCAAATTCCTAGTATTGGTGAGTCCATTCCAAATTTAAAATAATGCATTACTTCTTTGAAAACGTCAGACATTTAAACAAAATTAAATATTAGATGCATCTAAATAGTAAATTTATAAATTTGAACTCAAATTAATAAAGAGAAAAAGTATACGTTACGAATAATTGAACAATTAGAAGAAGATAAAAAGTATTGTGATCAGATCTTTGACATTTCGAACTCAAGTGACGTTTCAAAATTATTTGCATAGTCGGAGAGCATTGTTTGACAATCAGGTTGTCCTCTCGAAAAAACAGGCATACAAATGTTTTTTAGAGGTGCATCTCCTGAAAGTTCTGTTCATATTTATATAAATTGAACTTAAGGGTTAGAGTTTAAATCAGAAAAATTAGTATTTTGAATAGATACAGGCCAATTGGCTGTATAACCTATAATGTATAAAACTGAAAATTTAATAGTTTGAATATGTACAGGCCAGTTGGCTGTATAACCTATAATGTATAAACTTGTAAATTTGCTGTCAGTGTGGGATTGAGATTTCAAGCACGTGGTCGATAACCAGACTTCAACAAAAATACATACACACAGGATTTTTTTCTAAAACCGTTTTTTCGTGTTGTTGTTGATGGATAACGTAAAAATAACTCAAAAAAAATTTCAAATTTCCAACTTTTTTGTGGGTAAACCAATACTTTTCTCGCATATTAGATAGGTTGGCGGAAAAGTAAAAGTTTATAAAAATTGTTCTTTTTGTTAATTATGAATTTTTATAATATACCAAAAAATGAAATGATTGTGGTGAAAAAATTTTTTTTGGTGTATTTTATAATATTTCCGGTTTCATTTTTCAATACGGCATAAATTAATTTAGTTCACAAATGTTTTCAACAATTTGTGTAAAATTTTATTATAAACAAATGGAGTAATTGATTGTTATTGAGCAATTATTTATGGAATACGATTCCATCTAGTAAATATTTGTTTATACTAGTTGTTTTGTATTATAAACTGTTCAAACAATTATTTAATGATAATTTTTTTCTTTAAAATCAATGGATAATTTATAATAGTGAATAAAATTACAAAAATAACCATATATGACCAAAGGTTAAAAAAAATCTCTACTTTCTATTGAATTTTTAAATATTACACAATATAATAAATATAAACATATTTTGTACCTTATATTATATAGTGGTTTTTGTATTTCGTTTACATATTTAAAAAATTATATAGAGATTCCCAATTTGTTTATAACTAATTAATAATAATTGAATTATTAATAAAAATAAATAATTGAAAGAAAAACAATTATAAACAACTGAACAAAATTTGCAAGAAACATTTTTTCTTTAAAAATCATAATTAACAAAATAAACAATTGTTATAAACTTTTTTGGCTTCTTACCGAGTATCCATGTCAGTAGTGCTGTAAGAAGAATAAGATTTTTAGAGCTATTCTTTAAACTATTATATTGATTTGCATAAAAACAGAGTTTACCGGAAAAAATAGTTAATAAATAATAGCTTATCTTTTTGAAAATATTCTTTTTCCAACGAGACTTGACTTCTTCAAGTGTCTAGATTATATGATAATTTTTACAAAATTTTAAATTAATATTTTATACTAAAACATTTTTTTCGAGTTGGACTCTCTCCCGCTCCGACACGCCTATGTAGTAGGGACCCTATTTTCAAAATTAAATATAAATTACTTGTCATCAATCTTGAGTTCCGGGAGTAGAATCGTTTCTTAGGAAATTTCCTCCTCTTTAAGGATCTTTTTACAAACCATCGTTATCACCAGTTTCTGAGTTATTAACAAAAAAATGAGGCCTTTTTTGTTTATGTTTTTTGTTAATAACTAATTTAAATTTTCTTCTCCAGAAAAAAAAATAATCCTTTCTCGAAATTTGATTCCTCGTCGAACGAGCTATCGCTCATATTTTTAGTACAATTCTAACGATTTTTCGCAGGTAAATCACTTCTCGACAAAACTATTGAATGAAAAAAAGTATTGGCTTCTACTTCCTCTTATTCAAGTATTTTCTTAGTATAAATTGAATAAAAGGTCAGTGACTACTTCATGTAAAAGGGATTACTTATGGCCATAAGCAAACTCTTCTGGTTTGAAGTAGTTACTTAAAATATAAGGATTTTTCCAGTACAGGCTTATTTTTATTTGAATAAAAATAAGATCCGTCTTAAATTAGTAAGTTATAACTTGACGATTTTTAAGGTACCTATAAAGCATCCTTTTTTCCTACGGTAGTTGCTAGTGTTAAACATGGTGGACTTCATAAATGTTCGTAACAGGAAGAACTATAGGAAGAGAAGAAGCATCAGCCCAAGCAAATCTAAGCTCTTGTTGCGTTTTGAAAGTGAAAGTGTAGAATATATTTCGGATTATTTTTTACCAGAGAAAGATGAATCCAGAGGAGGTGCACTTGCATATCGGCAAAAATATTCCTACGATATGTTAGTGATACCGGATTTCAAACAGGTGTTGGTGAAGATTTTGGCGTTCATCATTCTACAGTATGCAAAACCATAAATGAAGTAGCTGATTGTATATTAGAAATGGCCCACCATTGGATAAAATTTCCATCTAATCTAGATGCCACGGAAGAAGCAAGAATTAAATGGTCGAATCGATTCCAAATTCCTACAGTCATTGGTGCTGTAGATTGCACTCATGTTCAAATTAAAAAACCACCAGAATTTGGCGATGATTTTATTAACAGAAAAGGATTTGCTAGCATAAATGTGCAAGTAACTTGTGATGTTGATGAATTGATTACAAGTGTAGACGCTCAATGGCCTGGAAGTGTTCACGATTCCAGAATTTGGAAACAAAGTTCCGTATATGAGAATGTGGCAAGATTTCGGGGTAATTTCTGCCTTCTCGGAGATAGTGGATATGGAATTGCTCCTCGACTATTAACACCTTTTAAAAATCCTCAAAACCGAATTGAAGAGTTATTCAATATCACTCACTCCAAGGAAAGAGTTGTAATTGAGAGAGTTGTTGGACAAGTAAAGCAAAGGTTTCCCATTCTAAGACACAAGGTTAAAACATCTTTGTCAAAAGTTCCAAAAATTATTGTTTGCTGTGCTGTTTTACATAACATTAGCAAGCATTTACGAGATGGTTTTGAGTTTGCATTAGATGAAATGGAAAGTCCTGGAGACTCCGATTACGTGTGAGATGAAGCTGAAAATAGTATTACTATCCGTCAGAGAGGCACTGAGAAACGTCAAGCAATACTGGAGACAATGTTCGGTGATAATATTTAAATACTAAGCCAAGTTAAAGCTGGATGTTAAATGTAGACTGTCATACTGAGTGTGTTTAAATAAAGCGGTCTTCTGATTTTTATAATTATTTCATTAACAATTTTCCGTTTTTTTTGTATTTTACTAAATTACAATGTGCAAACACAAAATTTTATCACACAAAGTTCCTAATGTAACAACTAACATAATATATACAAAACAGAAATGCATATTTTTTATTTACAGGTTTCACAGGTTTCTGATTCACTACAAGTCTATATATTCTCGTAATTCTGATAGAATGCCGCTTGAACTTCCCTCTTGTCTCCCTAAGTTTGTCAGTCTGTCTATCATGAGTTGTTCTTTTTTGGCTTTTAATCTAGCGAGATTTAATTGCTCAAGTAGAACAAGGCGTTGCAGTTCTTGCGTTGACAAGTTTTTTGTTTCTTCAGTTTCTTGTTTCATTCTTTTCTGTGGCCGCTTTTGTACAATGCTTGTAGGTGAAGGCAATAACTGTGTATCCATATTAATTTCTGTAGAATTGTGTGGAGTATTTCCTTTATCATTCTTTGTTCCAATTAGAACATGCACCAGGAATTTATACAAAAACTGGATTTTTTTCATAATTCGAAAGTTTTAAAAACTCTTCTTCCCATTCTTGTAGTTTAATTTTTTTGTTACCGGTTAGATTTTTATCAGTTTTTTTCTTCACGTCTGTTTTCATATTATTGAGGATTTTTTTCAACTTTTCAACAGTAGTATTTGTGTCAGACATTTTGATAAATTCGTCTTTGAGATCTTTCCATGCCTTTTCTTCAGCTTGAACAATAGTAGGAATCATTGATTTATTCAAAAGAACCTTATACTTTCTTAGCAATTTGACAAACATAAGTCGGTAACAGCCAATTTTTACCGGCAATTCTTCCTCACTCGAAGACATGATTGCGACGAATAGACCTATACAACACTTAAACTTTAAAACAAATGCATACTTGCACACATGTCACGACTTGTTTAGTATGAATGTTTGTTTACGCAACGAAAAAAGTAAATACTTGTAAATATAAGTAAGTACTTATAAGTAATCACTCAAAATTACTTAGAAGTTTTAGCTTTATCTTATAAGTTATGAATTGCAAGTTAATACTTTTTTTATTCAATAGACTCATATATTTTACATTACAATATTGAATGACTCAATATTTTATAGTCTTCTATATTTTTTTAATCAGAAATAAACCCTTTCCAAAATTGTGATAATTTACAAGGTATCTAGCATTTTCATAAAAATTCAGCCCTTTCCACACAATTTAGTTTGATATAAACCTTTTTCTGAGAATATCTCTATTCAATGCCTCAAGCCAATAAGAGTAAATATTGATAAAGTCAGTAAACATAAAAGAATGAGTATATTTGCAATATATTTTAATTACAACAACATGTAGTTTCCATGCTGCTCCTATCCAGGGTTAGCAAATATAGAAAAATAGCACATTATGATCAACACGTCGGAAAAACCAATTTAACCAGCTTCAATTTAAAAAAAATTTTGAGGAATAAATAAAGTTTGGGACATTCTGTATCTGTAAAAAGTAAATAATGTGTAGAGTATAACCACGGAGTTCTGTTTACGTGAGTTTTTCAATATTGAATTCATGACCCGGTTTTTCTCTAACGTCGCGTCGTTCGCCACTGCAGTGCGTATTTTAAACGAGGACTACAAATACTATCACAAAAACCCTTAAGGAACGGTGGGGGCAAAATATTTAGGGTTGTTCTTATTTCCGTATATATATACCTTTTAAATTAACTACTAGTTTTTTGTTAATTCCAAGTTTCAGTAGTATAGTGCGCAGAAGTTGACCAGGCATACACTGACCTATTTACCGGCAAACGCGAAATTGAAAGTGTATTCTAATGGCGTTGCTGCAACTTTAATTAACTTAATGATAGGTACTAATTGGAAAATTATTCAAGTAACTTATAAATGAACAATTATTATTTGTTATCTCTCTCTCGCAAATGAGGAGTATAACAATATTACAGATACTACAGCACTGATTTTCATTTCAAGTGAGACATTTGTCTTGGGTAGCAAAAGACAGTGAAATAAAAATACTTGTTTCAAATATATGAATAAAAGCAAAATTTTTAACTTTGACTTGACACCCGAATAATCTGCATGTACGATTTTATTTCTGAGCAATATTTCAATACAAATGCTAGTTCTATTTTTCTAATGAAGAACGGCCGAATTAACTGAGTATTCACTATTTCAGATCATACATTTAATGTTTGTGGTCTTTGAGTATGGTTTCCAGTATCCAGTGTGAAAATACGACAATCCAGTATCTTTAATTATGGCAATTTAAAAATTTATGGACTGAACAGTTTGCTTTGTCGAAGAAACATTATTTCAACGGAATTTACGTTATTTCCAATTTTCTCTATATTTATATTAGAAAACTGTTATCTACGGCATAAGTCGCCTCTATTCGATTGTTATTATTGATAACTTTTGTTCAGTTAAAATGTATTCCAACTAAAAACAAGTTAGACTAAATAATGACTAACATCATGTACCTACTTGTGCAGAGGTGCATAAGGATGCATAATTGTCTTCAACGAAACTTTGCACTATATCCCAAGCTATATTTCAATTTAGTACACCAAAACCTGTTCGATATCCATCATTTTGTAATACAAATTTATCAAAACAAACGAATATCTTTGAATATACTTATACCACATTTTTTATTGATAGAAGTACTCCTTTTTTAGAAAATTATGCGTTTCGTCACTTTTCTCGGTTTCACGCGAGAAATCTTTTGGTAAATAGAAAAAAATTCATTCTTATCTCAGATGACCAACAAAATACAAATATAGGTCACCTAGATATTGATCGATCAGTATGAAGCTTCATATATAGACATAATACATGAAAAGGAAAACAATCATGCCCACAAAAATATAAATAAAAAATAACCAATAACCTATTCATCATAAGAACAGAACTAGTTCTACTATGGAAAATCTCTAATGTAGGTCTCGAATATCTGTTAAAGGGATTCGCTGGAAACATATTTGGCATATATATGCTTCTTACTTTGACTCCTGAATATGTACGAAAAAACTATCTACCCGTTTAGGAACAAAAAAGAACACCCATATAGCACTGGTCCTTTACGTTTCTTGAATTGAGTGATTATATATATATATATATATATATATATATATATATATAATAAGCAACGAATAGATTAGTGGGTATTGCACGCAAATAGAAGAATGGGCTACTGAAAAGAGCGGTAACCGCTGACATGCATGTTTCTAGCTCATTAGCCGTCATCGGTACGGTACAACCAATAAAAGGTGTGAAACATGAGAGCAAAGGTGTTGAATGAAACATGAGAAAATATAACAGAATTCAGCAGGATAGTCAAACACAACATTTGTGTCAGTAATATTAGAAGATCTCGAATATTCGAGACAACAACTTCGTGTCTATGTTGGTTTGCTCTCATGTTTCACATCTTTTATTGGTTGTACCGTACCGATGACGGCTAATGAGCTAGAAACATGCATGTCTGCGGTTACCACTCTTTTCAGTAGCCCATTCTTCTATTTGCGTGCAATACCCACTAATCTATTCGTTGCTTATTGTTCATATGTCACGCACTATTCGTACATCTATATATATATATATATATATATATATATATATATATATATATATATATATATATATATATATATATATATAAAAGGAAGATAGTCTTTGCTGACTGTTAGGAATAAAACTGGTGAATATTGGAGTATGCAGCAAGAGAAACGGAAAAAGTGTACTCTTAACGGAAAATTTTCAAGCTTTCGAGGATGATTGTCCTCATCATCAGGAATACTGAAATGGAAAAACAGCATTAAGATACTGTAGTTAATAAGTAAGATACAATATAGAAGAAATCGCAACAGGTGCGAACTTACCTCCGAATTGAGGTTAGAATCCATTATGTTGTATAGAAATCAACTACGGATATTCAAAATATGAAACAGTTCACTAACAAAGGTTTGGAATAGCACAATCACAATAAGATGACTGAAAAAGCCAACATCCAACACCATTTTGCAGACGTGTTCGTTTGTCTGCAAAATGGTGTATATACAGGGTGTCCCGGGACTAATGAGAAAAAAGTCAGGAGAGTATAATATGAGCCAAAATAATGTTAGTACTTCATATAAACTTTTACTATGCAGGCCCTCGTTTTCGAGTTATAGGCCTCCAAAGTTTTAATTTTGAAGTTGGTTTTTATTTTTATTTTTTGTACTAGTTATTTGATCTTCATAAAATTTACGGCAAAGCTATAATGTAAGTGTATGTTTATTTTGGTAAGGTAAACAGATTTACAGTAGTGCATTGAAGCCAGGGACGGACTACTCGCAATGGTTAGTGATCCAAAAATTTTGCAGGTCTGGCACACCTTGTATGAAATTATCGAAATTAACTTCCCCACACATTAAGCTAACGAAAAGGTACTCTTGTTGGAATTCGATAAAATAAGCCGTTTGGCTAATATTTACAGTTTTATTAATGCACTACGTATAAATCTACCTAACTAACTTATTAATACGATGTCCAGAATTTACTTGCTTTTAATCAAAATTACGAACATAACATTATTAAACCATTAAGAAAACCTCAAAAATAAAACATTAGACTAAAACTAATTCCTAAACAACAACAAAAACTAACGTTATTCTAATAAATGTTCAATATGAGCTCCTCCCACTTCCACGCACATTCTAAGTCTACGAAGGTTGTTTCTTTGCACTTGAAAGAGCAATTTCACACTATTTCCTATAACATTGCAGTGTAACACAATTCTGTCTATTAAATCTTGCCTTGTTCGCACAGGTGTTGCGTATACCTTACTTTTGAGATAACCCTAGAGAAAGAAATCCATAGGATTAACGTCTCCTGATCGCGGTGGCCATTGAAAAGGGCCTCCACGACCAATCCATCTATTAGGAAGCCTTGTGTGTAAATGCTGTCGTACATCTAAACTGAAATGAGGAGGGGCCCCATCATGCATGAACCATAAATTCCTACGAGTTTGTAGTAGCACATCATCAAACAGGTTCCATAACTCATTTTGCAAAAAACTCCAAATATCTCTGACCGGTCAAAGTACCGTCAATAAAGTATGGCTGTATCAAATTATTGCCAACTATTCCTGCCAAACATTAACCATGAATCTATGCTGGATCCTAGTTTGGATAATGCCATGTAGATTCACATCATCCCATAAATGCATATTATGAGAATTTATGATTCCATCTCTGGTGAAACCCGGTTCGTTCGTAAAGAGAACGTTACTAATAAATGTGTTGTCTGCTTGTTCTTGTCGCAGAAACCACTGGCTATACTCAAGTCGAGCAGGATAATCAGCCACTGTCATACGGTGTACTTTTTTCATGTGAAAAGGATATAACAGCTGTTCTTTTAGGACGCGATGAACAACTGATTTCGAGACGTTGTTCTCTTGATAATTTTCTAAAACTCGATGGTTCATTATCAACTGCATTTAACAAGTCTGGTTCAACTGCCACAGTACGCATGCTTCGTACTGGACCTTCTCCAGCTTTTTCTGGCGAAAATCTTCCTAAAATTTGAAATTTTGTTTTGTATACATGGAAAATTACATTTACTTATTCATACCTGTTTCTCGTAACCTGAGATCAATACGCCCAAACATTCGTCTGTCTGGCAATGCTCTGTTTGCAAAATGTTCTTCATAAAGCCTTTTGGCCTCTAAACAGTTTCGAGAAGCCAGTTCATACATTAGATGTTTATCTGCGTACTCAATAAAGCGAATTCTGCTATTGTAACTGTTAAATTAAGGACTTATGAATTATTGACAAGTACTGACTACGAACTATTCTACACAACGTTTGACAACTAATCCTATGGTAACTTGATAAACGGTAAAAACACTTATAAAAAGTTTTTACCAACTTTCCAAACATTAAGTCGTTAATGTTCTTCATCTTCTGCTATCGTTAAATTATTTTTTTGTAGTACTCTAGGTAAATTTTGGACATCTATTAAAAGTTAGTTTTACCTCGTTGTGTACTTATAAAAATGGTGAATGCGTAAACTGGTATGTAGTGCATTAATAAAACTGTAAATATTAGCCAAACGGCTTATTTTATCGAATTCCAACAAGAGTACCTTTTCGTTAGCTTAATGTGTGGGGAAGTGAATTTCGATAATTTCATACAGGGTGTGCTATACCTGCAAAATTTTTGGATCACTGACCATAGCGAGTAGTCCGTCCCTGGCTTCAATGCACTACTGTAAATCTGTTCACCTTACCAAAATAAACATACACATACATTATAGCTTTACCGTGAATTTTATAAAGATCAAATAACTAGTACAAAAAATACAAATAAAAACCAAATTCAAAATTAAAACTTTGGAGGCCTATAACTCGAAAACGAGGGCCTGCATAGTGAAAGTTTATATGAAGTACTAACATTATTTTAGCTCAGATTATACGCTCCTGACTTTTTTCCCATTAGTCCCGGGACACCCTGTATATATAAATATATATATATATACATATATATATATATATATATATATATATATATATATATATATATATATATATGTAGATAATTGAATTTTTAATGTATTTAGTTGGTGTTATTGTTGTGATTTTCTTTTAACATTTTATTGAAGTTTCACTTATTTACATTTAGAACACTTGATGAGAATCATCTTATGACCTTTAGAGTTTTTGGTTGCCGGGGATTCAATAAGGGAGAGACGAGAGAATATTGTGACGGACAACTTCAAAAATCGACTTGGACTGTAATTTGAGGTATTTTTAGAATAAAACTGTTATATTCAACTCTGGGAATATTATTCAATCATTTACCTAGACAAACGAAAACAAACCTACATTTTTGGGGGCTCGTCCGGGATGCAGATAAAATTATAGTCAAAGCGAAAAACGAGTTGACATTTTCCTGACGTTTGGGATAACGGAAATATTATTGAGAAAAACTATTTTGAAGAAGTTATTTACGAAGGTGAATCTAATTTTGAAGGAGACGGAACTGAAGAAGACGGAAGTAAGAATACTTCGAGCAAAGTAGCAAAAGACGTGAAAAGACGGGAGTAAGACGACTTCGAATACAAGCAAACGAAAAAGTAAAAAGACGGAAGTAAGAATACTTCGAACAAAGCAGCAAAAGACGTGAAAAGACGGGAGTAAGACGACTTCGAATACAAGCAGACAAAGAAGTAACACTTGTGGAAGGGAGTAAGAAGACTTCAAAGAAATTCAGACGTAATTACATATTATTATTTTGGAATAAACAAGGTAGGATACATTTTTCCAATAGACGAGCTAGATAATCATATTACACCAGCTGTTAATAGAAGATATAACTGCTTTCATTATTTTGATTGGGTTACGTAATCAATTATTTTGAGTTAGTAATTCATTTTCGTTCCATATTTAGTAAACGTCACAATATTCAGGTTCATTTTGATAATTGCCGAATAAGAAATAAGTTGCAGCTTGACTTGTTATAAATTCATTAGAATTTTGGGGCATAAGGTGATTTCTGTTTGTAGTATTAATTATTTATTTTAACATATTTATTGATATCGTATTTATTTTAATTGCGTACAATGACTAATTTAGGAGATATTCCAAGAATCGGAAAAAATATAATATAAAAATGTATGTGAATTTTCTGGTTTCCATTTAGACAGAAAGTCTTTGGAATATGCACAAAAAATAAATGAGGTAAAACAAAAAGTGCAGTTGCCTAATCTTATTGCTATTTGTAATATACTTGATCTTGATTATTCTGGTAGTGATGAAGAAGTAGTTGCACGCATTTGTTCCTTCATGAATGACCTACAGTCATATGATGAAAATGAAGTAACAGATGATGAAGTGGAAGAAGAATCGGAAGGTGAGGTGAGTTCCGATGAAGATGAGAATGAAAATAATGGAGTTAACAAGAATAGCGAATCTTTTGAAAATATGAAGCTAAAGAGTTCATTTTCATTGACATTCAAAGACGTTGAGGATAGTATTAGAACTTTTGATGGAAGAGACAATTATCCAGTTCGAACACGGATTGAGAATTTCGAAGAAATTTCTAAGCTGACAGGATGGAATGAATTGCAGAAGTTGATATTTGCGAAAAAATCATTGAGAGGACTTGCTAGGCTATTTATTCAGTCAGAAAGAGGAATTACAAAATGGATGATTTTAAAAAAAAGTTAATTGCGGAATTTGAAGTGAAAGTTAGTAGTGCTCAAATACATAAATTACTGATGACAAGAAAAAGGCGGAGGGAAGAGTCAGTACAAGAGTATGTACTAATAATGCGAGAGATCGGAAGTAGAGCAAATATAGAGTCTGAAGTTTTGATTCAATATATAATTGATGGTATACAGGATGATACATCAAATAAACTTATTTTGTATGGTGCAAAAACGTTTGGTGAATTCAAAGAAAAGATTAGGCTATATGAACAAATTAAAACTTCCAAAACTACACAGTTCGAAGAGAGAAACCGAGAGGGAAAACACATAAAGGAATGGAAAACTGAAACTAAGAGAGACAAAGACGAGAAAAGGAATAAGAAAAGTAACCTGCGATGTTGTTTTAACTGTGGAGGCAAAGGTCATTTGTCCAACGAATGTCCCGATAAAGCGAAAGGACCAAAGTGTTTTGTTTATTCTGGTTATGGGCATGTATCAAATAAATGTCTAGAGAAGAATACTGGAAGTGGAAGTTCAAATATGACGATAGTTGAGATGGTTCCAAAAAATAGCGTTAACTTGAATATTGATAATATTCAATTAATAGCACTTTTGGATACAGGAAGCGATATCACTGCGATACGACAAGACGTATACGAAGCATACTTCAAAGATATAAAAATAAATGAAGAATTTATTACTCTTAGAGGTATTGGGTCAAACAAAGTAATAACAATGGGATCTTTCAATAGAAATGTCTTCATTAATGGAGAGGAGTTATTTCTGAAAATCCATGTTATTCCTTCTGAAGCGTCAAACTTCAAGGCGATTGTGGGAAATGATATTTTAGCTCAAGTAGATGTTATCTTTAGAGATGGTGAAATTGTTGTTTTTAAGAAGGAAAAGCAGAATTTTTTGTGGAAGATAACAATAGACGAAGAAGCTGATAGAGAAACTGACATATGTGATGTTACACATATCAAAAATGAAAAAATTCGGGAAGAATCAAAGAAACTTATAAAAGATTATTATCAAGAGAAGATTATGGAAGCTGATGTTAAAATGCATATTCTATTGAAGAATGAAGAGCCAATACACAAAATTCCGAGAAGGTTAGCTGTACCAGAAAAAGAAGAGGTTGAGGCGCAAATAGAAGAATGGCTAGAAGAAGGAATTATAAGATGTAGTTCATCTGACTTTGCTAGTCCAATAGTTCTTGTTAAAAAGAAATATGGCAGTACTAGAAAATGTTGGATAGATTGCAGGCTGCTAAATACTTTAGTACCATCGATCTGAGGAATGGATTTTTTCACGTTGGAATAGAAGAAGAAAGTATAAAATATACCGCATTTGTTACACACCACGGTCAATTTGAATTTCTAAAATGTCCTTTTGGATTATGCAATAGTCCATCAGTTTTTCAGAGATTCGTGAGTACTGTTTTTAGAAAATTGTTGCTGAAAAATATTATGCTTCATTATATGGACGATATAATAATAATAAGCTCTACAGAAGAAGAAGGACTTGAAAGGTTAAGAGAAGTTATTCAGGTTGCGAAAGACTATGGTCTAAACATAAAAAAGAAGAAATGTCAACTACTAAAAACGCAGATAGCATTTTTAGGATTTATCATTGAGGGTGGGAAAGTCCAACCCTCAAATGAGAAGACTTTGGCAATCAGGAATTTTCCACAACCAACGACTCTTAAACAAATTCAATCTTTTCTAGGTTTAACAGGATGTTTTCGCAAGTCCATCTCCTCATATTTCATTATCGCGAAACCTTTGAGTGATCTTTTTAGGAAGGAGCAAAAGTTTGTTTTTGGTGACGAACAGAAAGAGGCGTTTGAGAGACTCAAAAAATTACTATCTTGTAAACCAGTAATAAACATTTATAAGCAGAGCGGTGAAACGGAATTGCATACAGACGCGAGCAAATATGGTTATGGAGCCTGTCTGATGCAGAAGTCGAGCGAAGATAATAAATTCCATCCAGTTTACTACATGAGCAAGAAAACTACACCAGCTGAGGAAAAATACAGTAGCTATGAACTCGAAGTGTTAGCCATCATTCAAGCAGTGAAGAAATTTCGAATATGTTTACTAGGAATACAATTTAAAATTGTTTCTGATTGTTCAGCTTTCCAGAAGACTATGACTAAGAAGGATTTGACCACCAGAGTTGCTAGATGGGCTTTATGATTGGAGGAGTATTCATATGAAACTGAACATCGCAAAGGGAGCAGGATGTCTCACGTAGATGCTTTAAGTCGTTATCCAGTTGTTATGGAAATTACGAAGACGTTTATTGAAGAAGATGGTGTTATAGAACGACTTAGACGAGCACAAGAAATGGACGAACACATATTAGCAATAAAGAAGATATTGAGTACAGAAGATTATGAATTTTTTTTAGTTAAGAATCATATACTTTATAAATTTGAGAATGGAAAGGAGTTGGTAGTAGCTCCAAAAGCAATGCAGATGGATATAATAAAAAGAGCACACGAGATTGGTCATTTTGCACTCCCGAAGACAGAAGAAGTGGTAAAACGAGAATTTTATATTCCAAAGTTGAAAGAAAAAATTAAAAAAATGTTTGGGAAATTGCATACATTGTATATTAGGTAACAGAAAGGAAGGAAAGAAGGAAGGGATGTTACATCCCATACCTAAGCAGGAAGGACCATTGCACACATATCACATCGATCATTTAGGACCAATGCCTTCGACTAATAAAAATTATCGTTATATATTGGCGATTGTTGATGATTTCTCCAAATTCACCTGGCTATATGCATGTAAATCTACAACAACTAAAGAAGTTATTAGATGGTTGGAGAAACAAAAACAAGTTTTTGGAAACCCAGGTAGAATTATAACAGATCAAGGAACTGCTTTCACTTCTGAAGAATTCAAAAACTATTGTACTGATGAAGGCATACAATGCTTAATAATAACCACTGGAGTTCCAAGAGGAAATGGTCAGATTGAGAGAGTGAATCGTATTATCATTCCAGTTCTTACGAAACTTACCTTGAACGATCCTAGAAAAGGGTTTAAATATGTTCAGCGCGTACAAAGAGCATTGAATTCTACTATTCAGAGAAGTGTAGGGACTACACCTTTTGAAATTCTAACAGGAGTAAAGATGAGAAATAAAGAAGTAGTAATCAAGGAATTATTGGAAGAAGCTACAATACAAAAATTAGATGAAGAGAGAAAAGAACTCAGAGCAGAAAGCAAAAAACAGATTTTAAAAGTACAGGAAGAAAACAGAAAAACTTATAATTTAAGAAGAAAAAAATCAAGGTTATATAGAAAAGGAGATTTGGTAGCCATTAAAAGAACCCAATTTGGAGTAGGAATAAAAGTTCATAAAAAATTCCTAGGACCCTATGAAGTCACAAAGGTAAAACCCAATGACAGATATGACGTAATGGAAGTGGGCCATCATGAGGGACCAGTGCGTACTTCTACATGTGCAGAGTTCATGAAACCTTGGGTTGATAACCAAAGTGAATCCGGGTCGGATTCATAATAGGATGGCCGACTGTAGATCATTGAATTTTTAATGTATTTAGTTGGTGTTATTGTTGTGATTTTATTGAAGTTTTACTTATTTACATTTAGAACACTTGATGAGAATCATCTTATGACCTTTAGAGTTTTTGGTTGCCGGGGATTCAATAAGGGAGAGACGAGAGAATATTGTGACGGACAACTTTAAAAATCGACGTGAACTGTAATTTGAGGTATTTTTAAAATAAAACTGTTATATTCAACTCTGGGAAAATTATTCAATCATTTACCTAGACAAACGAAAACAAACCTACATGTATATATATATATATATATATATATATATATATATATATGCGAAGAAAACTCCTAAATATTGGGACTGCAGTCAGGGGCCAGGAATCAAACTATGCGAAGATTGTGTGGACTATTTTATTAAAGTCAAGCTTTCGAAACAGTTCGTTTATTTTTCAAGACAACTGAAATAATACTATACAAACTAATTGATAACTAATATATATATATATATATATATATATATATATATTTATATATATATAATATCGGTTACCTACTAATAGTTAGATTGTTTAAAACAGCATTAGAAACATCAGAAATATTTAATATCTGGATACTAGGCAGTCTATTTTAATGTTTCTACTACATTATTCATTATTGCAATTTTTCAATTTTTTTTAACTTCTTTCCAAAGACCAGGAAAGGCCAACTTGACTCTTCAACGTAGATTTAAGGGATATTAACAGATTTTATAGAGAGTTGAATTCGACTTAGTTGTTGTTTTTGTAGGTAATAAAATATTCCTGAAGTAACCGAGTGTAGGATTGTTTTTACACTTGGACAAGGGCATAAAGAAGTAGTAATCAAGGAATTATTGGAAGAAGCTACAATACAAAAATTAGATGAAGAGAGAAAAGAACTCAGAGCAGAAAGCAAAAAACAGATTTTAAAAGTACAGGAAGAAAACAGAAAAACTTATAATTTAAGAAGAGAAAAATCAAGGTTATATAGAAAAGGAGATTTGGTAGCCATTAAAAGAACCCAATTTGGAGTAGGAATAAAAGTTCATAAAAAATTCCTAGGACCCTATGAAGTCACAAAGGTAAAACCCAATGACAGATATGACGTAATGGAAGTGGGCCATCATGAGGGACCAGTGCGTACTTCTACATGTGCAGAGTTCATGAAACCTTGGGTTGATAACCAAAGTGAATCCGGGTCGGATTCATAATAGGATGGCCGACTGTAGATCATTGAATTTTTAATGTATTTAGTTGGTGTTATTGTTGTGATTTTATTGAAGTTTTACTTATTTACATTTAGAACACTTGATGAGAATCATCTTATGACCTTTAGAGTTTTTGGTTGCCGGGGATTCAATAAGGGAGAGACGAGAGAATATTGTGACGGACAACTTTAAAAATCGACGTGAACTGTAATTTGAGGTATTTTTAAAATAAAACTGTTATATTCAACTCTGGGAAAATTATTCAATCATTTACCTAGACAAACGAAAACAAACCTACATGTATATATATATATATATATATATATATATATATATATATATATATGCGAAGAAAACTCCTAGATATTGGGACTGCAGTCAGGGGCCAGGAATCAAACTATGCGAAGATTGTGTGGACTATTTTATTAAAGTCAAGCTTTCGAAACAGTTCGTTTATTTTTCAAGACAACTGAAATAATACTATACAAACTAATTGATAACTAATATATATATATATATATATATATATATATATATATATATATATATATTTATATATATATAATATCGGTTACCTACTAATAGTTAGATTGTTTAAAACAGCATTAGAAACATCAGAAATATTTAATATCTGGATACTAGGCAGTCTATTTTAATGTTTCTACTACATTATTCATTATTGCAATTTTTCAATTTTTTTTAACTTCTTTCCAAAGACCAGGAAAGGCCAACTTGACTCTTCAACGTAGATTTAAGGGATATTAACAGATTTTATAGAGAGTTGAATTCGACTTAGTTGTTGTTTTTGTAGGTAATAAAATATTCCTGAAGTAACCGAGTGTAGGATTGTTTTTACACTTGGACAAGGGCATAAAGAAGTAGTAATCAAGGAATTATTGGAAGAAGCTACAATACAAAAATTAGATGAAGAGAGAAAAGAACTCAGAGCAGAAAGCAAAAAACAGATTTTAAAAGTACAGGAAGAAAACAGACAAACTTATAATTTAAGAAGAAAAAAATCAAGGTTATATAGAAAAGGAGATTTGGTAGCCATTAAAAGAACCCAATTTGGAGTAGGAATAAAAGTTCATAAAAAATTCCTAGGACCCTATGAAGTCACAAAGGTAAAACCCAATGACAGATATGACGTAATGGAAGTGGGCCATCATGAGGGACCAGTGCGTACTTCTACATGTGCAGAGTTCATGAAACCTTGGGTTGATAACCAAAGTGAATCCGGGTCGGATTCATAATAGGATAGCCGACTGTAGATCATTGAATTTTTAATGTATTTAGTTGGTGTTATTGTTGTGATTTTATTGAAGTTTTACTTATTTACATTTAGAACACTTGATGAGAATCATCTTATGACCTTTAGAGTTTTTGGTTGCCGGGGATTCAATAAGGGAGAGACGAGAGAATATTGTGACGGACAACTTTAAAAATCGACGTGAACTGTAATTTGAGGTATTTTTAAAATAAAACTGTTATATTCAACTCTGGGAAAATTATTCAATCATTTACCTAGACAAACGAAAACAAACCTACATGTATATATATATATATATATATATATATATATATATGCGAAGAAAACTCCTAAATATTGGGACTGCAGTCAGGGGCCAGGAATCAAACTATGCGAAGATTGTGTGGACTATTTTATTAAAGTCAAGCTTTCGAAACAGTTCGTTTATTTTTCAAGACAACTGAAATAATACTATACAAACTAATTGATAACTAATATATATATATATATATATATATATATATATATATATATATATATATTATATATATATAATATCGGTTACCTACTAATAGTTAGATTGTTTAAAACAGCATTAGAAACATCAGAAATATTTAATATCTGGATACTAGGCAGTCTATTTTAATGTTTCTACTACATTATTCATTATTGCAATTTTTCAATTTTTTTTAACTTCTTTCCAAAGACCAGGAAAGGCCAACTTGACTCTTCAACGTAGATTTAAGGGATATTAACAGATTTTATAGAGAGTTGAATTCGACTTAGTTGTTGTTTTTGTAGGTAATAAAATATTCCTGAAGTAACCGAGTGTAGGATTGTTTTTACACTTGGACAAGGGCATAAAGAAGTAGTAATCAAGGAATTATTGGAAGAAGCTACAATACAAAAATTAGATGAAGAGAGAAAAGAACTCAGAGCAGAAAGCAAAAAACAGATTTTAAAAGTACAGGAAGAAAACAGAAAAACTTATAATTTAAGAAGAAAAAAATCAAGGTTATATAGAAAAGGAGATTTGGTAGCCATTAAAAGAACCCAATTTGGAGTAGGAATAAAAGTTCATAAAAAATTCCTAGGACCCTATGAAGTCACAAAGGTAAAACCCAATGACAGATATGACGTAATGGAAGTGGGCCATCATGAGGGACCAGTGCGTACTTCTACATGTGCAGAGTTCATGAAACCTTGGGTTGATAACCAAAGTGAATCCGGGTCGGATTCATAATAGGATGGCCGACTGTAGATCATTGAATTTTTAATGTATTTAGTTGGTGTTATTGTTGTGATTTTATTGAAGTTTTACTTATTTACATTTAGAACACTTGATGAGAATCATCTTATGACCTTTAGAGTTTTTGGTTGCCGGGGATTCAATAAGGGAGAGACGAGAGAATATTGTGACGGACAACTTTAAAAATCGACGTGAACTGTAATTTGAGGTATTTTTAAAATAAAACTGTTATATTCAACTCTGGGAAAATTATTCAATCATTTACCTAGACAAACGAAAACAAACCTACATGTATATATATATATATATATATATATATATATATATATATATATATATATATGCGAAGAAAACTCCTAAATATTGGGACTGCAGTCAGGGGCCAGGAATCAAACTATGCGAAGATTGTGTGGACTATTTTATTAAAGTCAAGCTTTCGAAACAGTTCGTTTATTTTTCAAGACAACTGAAATAATACTATACAAACTAATTGATAACTAATATATATATATATATATATATATAAATATATATATATTTATATATATATAATATCGGTTACCTACTAATAGTTAGATTGTTTAAAACAGCATTAGAAACATCAGAAATATTTAATATCTGGATACTAGGCAGTCTATTTTAATGTTTCTACTACATTATTCATTATTGCAATTTTTCAATTTTTTTTAACTTCTTTCCAAAGACCAGGAAAGGCCAACTTGACTCTTCAACGTAGATTTAAGGGATATTAACAGATTTTATAGAGAGTTGAATTCGACTTAGTTGTTGTTTTTGTAGGTAATAAAATATTCCTGAAGTAACCGAGTGTAGGATTGTTTTTACACTTGGACAAGGGCATAAAGAAGTAGTGATCAAGGAATTATTGGAAGAAGCTACAATACAAAAATTAGATGAAGAGAGAAAAGAACTCAGAGCAGAAAGCAAAAAACAGATTTTAAAAGTACAGGAAGAAAACAGAAAAACTTATAATTTAAGAAGAAAAAAATCAAGGTTATATAGAAAAGGAGATTTGGTAGCCATTAAAAGAACCCAATTTGGAGTAGGAATAAAAGTTCATAAAAAATTCCTAGGACCCTATGAAGTCACAAAGGTAAAACCCAATGACAGATATGACGTAATGGAAGTGGGCCATCATGAGGGACCAGTGCGTACTTCTACATGTGCAGAGTTCATGAAACCTTGGGTTGATAACCAAAGTGAATCCGGGTCGGATTCATAATAGGATGGCCGACTGTAGATCATTGAATTTTTAATGTATTTAGTTGGTGTTATTGTTGTGATTTTATTGAAGTTTTACTTATTTACATTTAGAACACTTGATGAGAATCATCTTATGACCTTTAGAGTTTTTGGTTGCCGGGGATTCAATAAGGGAGAGACGAGAGAATATTGTGACGGACAACTTTAAAAATCGACGTGAACTGTAATTTGAGGTATTTTTAAAATAAAACTGTTATATTCAACTCTGGGAAAATTATTCAATCATTTACCTAGACAAACGAAAACAAACCTACATGTATATATATATATATATATATATATATATATATATATATATATGCGAAGAAAACTCCTAAATATTGGGACTGCAGTCAGGGGCCAGGAATCAAACTATGCGAAGATTGTGTGGACTATTTTATTAAAGTCAAGCTTTCGAAACAGTTCGTTTATTTTTCAAGACAACTGAAATAATACTATACAAACTAATTGATAACTAATATATATATATATATATATATATATATATATATATATATTTATATATATATAATATCGGTTACCTACTAATAGTTAGATTGTTTAAAACAGCATTAGAAACATCAGAAATATTTAATATCTGGATACTAGGCAGTCTATTTTAATGTTTCTATTACATTATTCATTATTGCAATTTTTCAATTTTTTTTAACTTCTTTCCAAAGACCAGGAAAGGCCAACTTGACTCTTCAACGTAGATTTAAGGGATATTAACAGATTTTATAGAGAGTTGAATTCGACTTAGTTGTTGTTTTTGTAGGTAATAAAATATTCCTGAAGTAACCGAGTGTAGGATTGTTTTTACACTTGGACAAGGGCATAAAGAAGTAGTAATCAAGGAATTATTGGAAGAAGCTACAATACAAAAATTAGATGAAGAGAGAAAAGAACTCAGAGCAGAAAGCAAAAAACAGATTTTAAAAGTACAGGAAGAAAACAGAAAAACTTATAATTTAAGAAGAAAAAAATCAAGGTTATATAGAAAAGGAGATTTGGTAGCCATTAAAAGAACCCAATTTGGAGTAGGAATAAAAGTTCATAAAAAATTCCTAGGACCCTATGAAGTCACAAAGGTAAAACCCAATGACAGATATGACGTAATGGAAGTGGGCCATCATGAGGGACCAGTGCGTACTTCTACATGTGCAGAGTTCATGAAACCTTGGGTTGATAACCAAAGTGAATCCGGGTCGGATTCATAATAGGATGGCCGACTGTAGATCATTGAATTTTTAATGTATTTAGTTGGTGTTATTGTTGTGATTTTATTGAAGTTTCACTTATTTACATTTAGAACACTTGATGAGAATCATCTTATGACCTTTAGAGTTTTTGGTTGCCGGGGATTCAATAAGGGAGAGACGAGAGAATATTGTGACGGACAACTTTAAAAATCGACGTGAACTGTAATTTGAGGTATTTTTAAAATAAAACTGTTATATTCAACTCTGGGAAAATTATTCAATCATTTACCTAGACAAACGATAACAAACCTACATGTATATATATATATATATATATATATATATATGCGAAGAAAACTCCTAAATATTGGGACTGCAGTCAGGGGCCAGGAATCAAACTATGCGAAGATTGTGTGGACTATTTTATTAAAGTCAAGCTTTCGAAACAGTTCGTTTATTTTTCAAGACAACTGAAATAATACTATACAAACTAATTGATAACTAATATATATATATATATATATATATATATATATTTATATATATATAATATCGGTTACCTACTAATAGTTAGATTGTTTAAAACAGCATTAGAAACATCAGAAATATTTAATATCTGGATACTAGGCAGTCTATTTTAATGTTTCTACTACATTATTCATTATTGCAATTATTCAATTTTTTTTAACTTCTTTCCAAAGACCAGGAAAGGCCAACTTGACTCTTCAACGTAGATTTAAGGGTTATTAACAGATTTTATAGAGAGTTGAATTCGACTTAGTTGTTGTTTTTGTAGGTAATAAAATATTCCTGAAGTAACCGAGTGTAGGATTGTTTTTACACTTGGACAAGGGCATAAAGAAGTAGTAATCAAGGAATTATTGGAAGAAGCTACAATACAAAAATTAGATGAAGAGAGAAAAGAACTCAGAGCAGAAAGCAAAAAACAGATTTTAAAAGTACAGGAAGAAAACAGAAAAACTTATAATTTAAGAAGGAAAAAATCAAGGTTATATAGAAAAGGAGATTTGGTAGCCATTAAAAGAACCCAATTTGGAGTAGGAATAAAAGTTCATAAAAAATTCCTAGGACCCTATGAAGTCACAAAGGTAAAACCCAATGACAGATATGACGTAATGGAAGTGGGCCATCATGAGGGACCAGTGCGTACTTCTACATGTGCAGAGTTCATGAAACCTTGGGTTGATAACCAAAGTGAATCCGGGTCGGATTCATAATAGGATGGCCGACTGTAGATCATTGAATTTTTAATGTATTTAGTTGGTGTTATTGTTGTGATTTTATTGAAGTTTTACTTATTTACATTTAGAACACTTGATGAGAATCATCTTATGACCTTTAGAGTTTTTGGTTGCCGGGGATTCAATAAGGGAGAGACGAGAGAATATTGTGACGGACAACTTTAAAAATCGACGTGAACTGTAATTTGAGGTATTTTTAAAATAAAACTGTTATATTCAACTCTGGGAAAATTATTCAATCATTTACCTAGACAAACGAAAACAAACCTACATGTATATATATATATATATATATATATATATATATATATATGCGAAGAAAACTCCTAAATATTGGGACTGCAGTCAGGGGCCAGGAATCAAACTATGCGAAGATTGTGTGGACTATTTTATTAAAGTCAAGCTTTCGAAACAGTTCGTTTATTTTTCAAGACAACTGAAATAATACTATACAAACTAATTGATAACTAATATATATATATATATATATATATATATATATATATATATATATATTTATATATATATAATATCGGTTACCTACTAATAGTTAGATTGTTTAAAACAGCATTAGAAACATCAGAAATATTTAATATCTGGATACTAGGCAGTCTATTTTAATGTTTCTACTACATTATTCATTATTGCAATTTTTCAATTTTTTTTAACTTCTTTCCAAAGACCAGGAAAGGCCAACTTGACTCTTCAACGTAGATTTAAGGGATATTAACAGATTTTATAGAGAGTTGAATTCGACTTAGTTGTTGTTTTTGTAGGTAATAAAATATTCCTGAAGTAACCGAGTGTAGGATTGTTTTTACACTTGGACAAGGGCATAACGTGTTAGGTTTTATAAAAGGAGTAAATTTGAGAAAAGTTGAGTTTATCATACCTTTATCTTTATCAACAAGGATCTTAAGAAAGCTTGTGATAATGGAAAAATTCTTTAAAAGAACAGAATAAGTCGTTTTAAATTATGAACGTGAAGACGAATACAGCATTAAGTTTTGGAGGATGAATAAGTTATGCAAAAATTGGTTTAAATTAAGTGTTACTAATAAAACGTTAAAACTATATTAATATATTGAAAGCACACATTTATTGAGAATGTAAAATTATTATAAAGAAAATGATTTTTTTTTATAAAATTATATAGATAAAAGGTGAAACTAAATGTGAGTTAACTTAATTGTTATTCGAAATTTTTAGAATGTAGGAGTATATGGAACTTAAGTCATCAATGCCATTTCTTTTATTCATACAGTTATCATGTCCATTAATTTCAATCAAAAAAGTTCTTTTTTATAGGTTCTTTTCTACTCTAAGGACACTTGCATTATTATAGTCAATAATGTGATCATTTAATATTACATGTTCCGCTAACGCACAAGACTTTTTAAAATTTTTGCAATCAGATTTGTGGGAAGTTATACGGCCCGTTAATGCAACGTGAAGTATTACCAATATAGATTTTATTACAATAAGAAAAAGGGATCTTGTAAACCACATCAGATTTATCCATTGTTGGTACTATAGTTTTAGGTTTCGAATATATTGATTTAACAATGCATACATTTCTTTTTGCTATTTTTATGTTTTCATCTCTTAAAATATTGATAAGTTTGGCTGTTAATTCCTCTATGTAAGGTAATGACCCATATTTAGTTCGTAGTGTTGTAGTATTATTAGAGCTGTGAGCTGTATGGTGTGAAACAATGGCAACACTGGAAGTCTGACCAAAATTTGGACTACTGAAAAGGAGTTTATTTATTAATGGTGATGGATAAGAATTCTCAACCAGGTTCTACCTGAGCTGCTTTCTTTAGATCTGTGGGTTACTTTGCAAACACGGGATTAGCTCTGAAATCCCGTGTTTGCAAAGTAACCCACAAACTGTTTTAATGTAAATCGGAATTTGAGACACCTTGTATAATTATAAATTACTTAACCGTACGTAAAAAAAATAAACTTTTTCAGAATTCGCAAAAAAATTTGGGTTTCCATTTAAAAAATTGTCGTTGACGTGATATCTCCTCCTTTTTTGGAAAAATCTCAAAAATTTGAACAAAAGTCAACCTCTCCAAACGTTTCGTTAATTATTTTATATTTAAATAAAGAAGTTAATAGGTAGGGGGTAACACTTACTCCAGCGTACTGTATAATATATAATACATGTGCGCCATTAGTGTGACAAAGTTCGATATATCCATTATTATAGAAGATATGGAATAAAGTTATATACAAAAATTGTAGACATCTGTAAACTTCACATTTCAAAATTATTTTCATTTGTACTGGGTGTTCCCTATCACCAGGGTGAAACAAACATACCTTTTTTCAAATGAGTCACCCTATATATTATTTCAGATTCAGACTGGGCTCACCTCCCCCATACTTAAAAAGTAGGGTTTCATATAACTATATAGGGTATTTCAGAAGTTATGTCCAATTGAACGTAAAAATCATTGTGAGTTCAACGCCTTGTATAGTTCAAACGAAACAATTTGACATCAATATTATGCAGCCATGACATTTTGATGTTGGTCTAGTTTCATGGCACAGTGCCATTTTTTAGATATTACAACATCTGAATACAGGGCGAGCTAAGAGTCGAACACATGATTTTCTAGATTTTTTCAAATGAATCACCCTGTATTTCATTTCAAGAAGTGAAAAAACACCTTATAAACTTTCATTTTTATCAAACATTCCCTATACCTAAAATCATTCATTTCTGAGATATTGTCTAAATAATCTAGACCATTCACTCTTCCATAGACAAAATGTGGTCCAATTACGTGATCTCCAATTATACCACCCCAAACATTCAGAAACCACCTAGTTTAACTTTGCGTTGATGTAAGATAGGGATTTTTTGTGGAATAGTAATGGAAATGATGTCTATTCATGGTACCATTCTTATGAAACGTTGCGTCATCTCCAAAAAGGACAAAATCAATGAAATCGATTTGATTATGTATTTGTTGTTGAGCCCACTCGCAAAAAGGAACTCTTCACGAAAGTCATCTTCGAGTAAGTCTGTAACTGAACGCGGTATGGATGGATCTTGTTTTTATGCAGTATTCTTCGGACGGACGCTACACTGATATCTCGTTGGTGCGAAATTTCACAAGTACTATCATGAGGATTGTCCGCAACTATCAGCATACAATTAAATTGAATTCCCTCAGTAACTGCAGTTTTTGTCCTTTCATGTTTTTCATGAAGTACTGAACCTGTACGATTGGAACGATCCATCAACCTTTCCAACGTTCTTTTTGTGGGTTGTCTTCGTGCAGGATATCGCTCTTGGTAAATTCTTATTGATAATAAACAATTCCTACTACATTCTCCCAATACCCAAACCATGTCTGTTAATTCTTCAACAGGAAAGTTCATTGAAAATAGTAGTTAATGAGTCTTCACAAAATTTTAAAAGTTTGTTGAATGACATGCTACTAATCAATACTTGTCACTATTCCATAGCTAACTTGTTACAATTAAATTATTTTTAAAAACCTTTTTGTTAATAAATTGATTATTTCACTCAATACAAAATACGCGCCTTCGATTGGTTTAAATATGAGGATTGATATCTGAAAACACCATGTTTTCGATTTTGTATTTCGGCACCTGATTGGATACATGCAATTTTCCTATCTGTGTGTTTCGCGTTGTCATTAGTTGTTTTATTCGATATTAAAAATCCAGTGACTGACAGAAAATGTCAAATTAATAAACAAATAATTGTATCAAGAATGAATTCTAAAAATCGTTTTGGTATGTTTGATCTAAAAGAGATTCAAAATAAAGTAAAAGAACAAATGCCGCAAAATACCGTGCGATCTAAAAAGTACATGTGGAAACAATTCATGAAATTTTGTAACGAACGTCATCATAGCCCAATTTTAATTGTTTTCGTGAAATAATCTTGACAAATACAACTCGTGTAATTAATGATTATCGAAAATTTCTTCTCTTTTGCAAAACAAATTGTTGTTTTAGGAAACCACACTTGCGCTTACGCGCGATAATCATCATTACACTTGTTGTATTACTATTGATAATATCTCAGAAATTAATGATTTTAGGTATAGGGATGCATTTGAAAAAATTGAGAATATCATGTGTTGTAATATCCAAAAATGATACGGTGTCATAAAACTAGACCAATATCAAAATGTTATGGCTGCAAAATATTGATGTCAAATTGTTTCGTTTGAACTATACAAGGCGTTGAACTCACAGTGATTTTTACGTTCAATTGGGCATAACTTCTGAAATACCCTATATACTTATATGAAACCCTACTTTGTAAGTATGGGGGAGGTGAGCCCAATCTGAATCTGAAATAATATATAGGTGTCTCATTTAAAGAAATTTATGTTTGTTTCACCCGGTGATAGGGAACACCCGGTACAAATGAAAATAATTTTGAAATGTGAAGTGTACAGATGTCTACAATTTTCGTATGTACCTTTATTCCATACCTTCTATAATAACGGATATATCGAACTTTGTCTCACTAATGGCGCACCCTGTATATATATATATATATATATATAAATATATATGTATGTATGTTTATTACTGTTTATATATTGTTATTGTTTGTTTTGTAATGTAAACTATCTCGTCTAAATAATTTTCATTGCCCTGATTTTGTGTTTCAAATGTTATGTATTCCACAACAAGCGCACTCCAGTTGTTCTTTCGAAAGTAGATACTTGTTAGTATGGTTTGAGTGTTTCATTGCAGGAGAATATATTCCGAAGGAAGTAGCGACCATCTAACAATATCTTATTTTGAGTATGATATATTCCATCGACTCTGCCATTGACCTGTTAATTTCCTACTAATTAATGATTTCACGACAAAGTTTCTAGCGTTTAGGTAAAAATTTCTCTATTTATCCATGTCGAAGCATTCGGTGTTTTCGTCTCTGTGACTGTAAATAGACCAACCACGTTATGAACTTCGATTCATAGAGGCGCCACATGCCGGAGTCGCATACAGTTCTGCAAAATTGAGAATATCATATTATTCCAATATAATAAATTTAATGCTATATCACATTATAAAAACAAGTGAAAATCAATTGTAAATAATGGCATATCAACTTAAAATTTGCTATTTTAAAATGTTCAACAGGAAACACTCTTTTTATTGATTTTGTTACTTAATTTATTTTCGTATAAATAGATGGTGATAGTTTCACTGAGCGGTAAAATGTTTATCTACAACGATTACTGTTATTCTATAAAATGGGGTAATACATTTTAGCATTAAGTCTAGCCGTCACTTTAAACATATACGTATTAAAAATAAATAAAAAGTTGTTAAGTTCATTTAAACATTTTTTCATCTCAATAAAATTCTAGTCTTCGGTCCAATAACGGACTAACCCACGAAATTAACAAAAAATTATCCAGTAATGACATTAATAGCAAGTATACAACATAAAGTTTGATGAAATAGTCTAAGCTACCTTTACTTTATATGCACTAGATGGCGGCACTTAAACCGTTAGTCCATTTTTGCACTTGTGACCAATGAAACATGTGATTTGTTGCGGTTATATTTGATTGGTCACATTTCTTCAAATTAAGAAAATGAGTGCTTACTATCAAAGTTTATTTATTTCTGGACTTATTATTATATCGCCGCGTTCCATGGAACCTTCAACGTCGGCAGATTGTGATGCAAACTTGTTACTTTGCATTTTTAACCTTTTTAGATTTATATTTTTGTAGCTCTGTTCTTCGTCAATCTTTGACTTGGAAACTTAGAAATATTTGATTAAATTAGTTAGTTGTGTGAATAAATAGTTTCTAAAAAAGCAATTTCGAGTATCGAATATATTTCTCGTGAGTATAAATGTCAATATGTGTTTTTTTTACATTTTATTGCATATTTTTATATCAGGTTTGTTCGTGAGTGACGAAAAGCCTAATTAATTTGCTGATTCTGAATACAATTCTACTGGAATTAGCGGCTCGTCCAGTGAAAGCTGTACATATTCAGACACAGAGCCTCCAGCGCAAGCGCCGCAAGAACCAAGTGAAACTATTAGTCCAATAAAAGTAACAAAAACATGTAAAAAGAGGAAACGTGAAAAAGGAATGTTAGTGTGATGGATAACAAATATCTCTTTGTGATATTATTAGGAACAGTTTACAGGCTCAGATTGCAGCATAACTCATCATTACTTCTGTTCCATTGTATTCCTAATACGGAAATTGTCTCTGGCTCTTTTTGTTCCTCTCTTGAATTAGTCATTCATCCTCTTAATTCAAATTTCCCCCTTTTCGTTAGCTCAGATGCGTCTTTCATCAACTCCTTTACTGCCATTCTATCGTCAAAACTAGTTATGCAGTTATCTATATGAAAAGCATCCCTCAACCTGCTTAATGTTCTGTATAAATATCTGTATATTTCTCTAAATGATGATTGATAGTAGCAGCTAGCAGCTACCCCAAAGGGCACATGTGCATGTTGGTAAATAACGATCTCCTGCTTCGTTTGTGGGCTAGGAACTTGAAGTACTTACGATCAACTGGTACGACAGCTATCTGTAGGAATGCTTTTCTTATGTCTGATATCACACCATACTGTCCAGATCTAAATAATGCCAATAATTTTGAAATTATTTCGATCAGATTTGGTCCTTTCTCAATACATGAATTCAAAGAAAGTTTGTTTTTACCTTTGTATAAAGCATCAAAGACTGGTCTAATCTTCGTAGTAGCACTTTCTAACTTGATCACAGCGTGATGAGGTGAGTAGTGACCTTCCTTTTTGCTGTCATTCTATACTACTTCGATAATACCTTCATTTTTTCAATCTTTCAGCACATTATGATATCCTTCCAGCTTATTTATACTCTCTAACTTCATAGTGGTAGACCATAACCGTTTCTCCGCTTGGTCATAATTGGTTTCTAGCTGTGGACCCTCATGTTTACATATCAAGCTGACTTGATAACGATTTT
Source organism: Galeruca laticollis (assembly GCA_963921935.1). NCBI lineage: Eukaryota > Metazoa > Arthropoda > Insecta > Coleoptera > Chrysomelidae > Galeruca > Galeruca laticollis. The sequence goes on from OY998180.1 coordinate 172,779,660, forward strand.
CTTCATTTACTGAAATATCAATATCCAGAGTCCAGCAGAGCGCTTATCGTTTTCTCTCCATTATTTCTTGAAATGTTTATCAGCAAAGTTCATAATACCATCATATTATTGTTACTTTAAAAGTTATAAGCAATTTCTGAGTTTTCTGGTTTACTAGTAGCACTCTGATCGTGTATCATTGGACATAAAATAAGTAAACGGCGCTTGCTGCAACACATGCACTTGATAAAAGTTTTGCAATTCTTGGCTAGATGCCCTTTTCTTAAGCAAATATAACATCCACCATTGCTTTTAATTGCATTTTTCTTTTGTTCTAAGGTCAAAGAGCTGGCTTTCCCACATTCAAAAGTATTATGAGATTTATTACAAAAATAACAAAGTACATTACCTTCTTTTTCACGTTGGTCTTTTTCTGACTTTTGCTTTACCTGATTTGCCTCGTTTACCAAGCATGCTGCAGTAGGAGTCACTTCTGTAGTCGAAGAGCTGTCTACAAAATAGGATTTTGCTAATTGCACCCTCCGTTCAGCTTCAACTTCAGTCAGTAAAACTTTAATAAGTTATTGGATTTAGATTCCCCGTTATTCCATGAAACTTTACTCCAAGATAGTAAAGTGCTCTCTGGTAACGCTGATTCTATCATAGGTAACAAAATACATTCATACCTGTCTTTAATAATATCTAAAGACTCAAGAATCTGTAAATTCTCAGTAATTGTATCATAAAGTAAGTCCCGTGTCACACTATTCTTGTAGCTCACTAATGTCAACAGTTCACGCACATATATTTCTATCAGGATATTATCTTGGGCAAATCTGTCCTTGCGAGTCTGAATAATGTTCGGGTAATTTTCTTCTGTAGGCGGGTAACTATCCACAAGGCTCCTTGCTTTACTCTCCAAGGTCATAGCTTGACTTAAATATTGAAATTTAGTTTTAGTATCAATGGTTAAGTCTTCTTGAACCTTCTTAAATTGACCCCAAAATTCCAGCCAAGATTTTGGGTTGTCGTCAAACTTACGAATTTCAATTTGTGGGAGATTCAGATTATGGGCTTTCTTTAGACCCCCTTCTTTGTAAGCCTCGTCTTGTTTTGGTATTTCTTGTATTTTAGCTTTTTAATTCAACCGCTATCTCCTATATGAATCGCACAGCTCCCAATCGTTCTCGAAGCTTGCTGCATCGAAATCTTTTGACTTCAACATCTCGTTGTGAATCTTTTAATCCAGCAGTCGTAATTTTTCCATCTTCTCTGCTAAGAATTATAAATCCACTTGCGTAGACGCTGTCTGTTCGTGGCGTGTGAACACCCGTCGTATATGATCGCGTTCACGAGTCTTCTTTCCGAGATCCATCTTGAATTTGCGTCTATCTAGTCCTGTCATGGTCGCCAATATGTGCTAGAATCGTGCTTGTCTCGAAATATTTATCCAACACGGTGATAATTCCTGATTCTTGATTGAAACGCGGCTTTTTCGTTCTAAGATTTACTGGATCTCTTTTTTATGGACAGATGTCAGTCTAAACAAAGAGATCCAATAAATCTTATAACGAAGAAGGTGCGTTCCAATCAAGAATCATAAATTATCACCGTGTTTGATAAATATTTCGAGACAAGTACAATTAGAAGGAGGAAGCACTTAAACGGTAAATAATGTGTCATTGAGAGAATGTTATACCTCAAATACAACAAAAAATAGGTCCCTGTTCTTGTAATAATAAATGTCACACAAAAATATTACAGGAAAGACATCTACAAATAATTAATGACTGCTACAACATCGAAACTTAAAATATGCAAAGATCATATAAGTATATAAGTATGTAATAAATAAGCAACGCACTTACACTGCAAATCGTGATGATTCTAGAAGACAGAAAACGCGTTTCTTTTGTTTGATAGATGATAGAGGAGTTGAGGTTAAGGGATCCAATGAGTTTGTTCAAAATGCTATAAAAGTATCAGCTGGAAACATCGATAGAGTTCTCATACATGAAGGACCGTAGAGGAAAGACTCCAGCTGCAAATAAAACATCACGGAATAAATTACTGAGCTGAAAGCCACTAGGCTCTTCATAAATCGAAGACTCGTAAATATCTGGCTCCTGATTTGAACATCACCAAACTCTACACCCTATATACTCAATAAATACGTTAAAATAAATTCGAGATGATGTAATTAGTAGTAAAAAGGAGATGAAAGGAGAAATAGAAGCTAATGAGAGTAGGATCCCTACAGAGTTAGGTGTATTAAGTGAAGTCACTTAATACACCTAAGTCATTCAATTAGAAACAGAAAATGAGAAGCGGAAAAATGAGGTAGATATACTAGAAGACATTTTTAAAAAGAATTATATTATAGTGTTTTGCTTAGATAAAGCAGGAGAAAAAGTAGTAACTCTTAAGTATATCTGTAAAAAGGTAAATAATGTATTAGGCTTAAGTATAAATGAATCAGATATAAATGATTTCCACTTTTTCAAAAACTCTCGAGGTAGCTCCATCAAACTTGAATTAAAGACACAATTGACAAAAATTGAGATTTTAAAAAACTGCCGGAAAATGAAGGGAACAAACATCAGAATTGTCCACAAAATCAAATAAAAGAAAATAAAGTAATGAGCAGTCATTTGAAGAGAGCTCGAGAAGATTCAGAAGTCCGATCAAAGGAAATAAACTCTACATTGACAACAAATCATATATATCAGAACAATTGAAACAAATTTCTGATGAGTGCAATCAAACAGTGCTCCAGCTACACGCAATATTAGAAGCATCTACCCAGACCTGGAATCACCAAAAGCAGAAGGGAAAAATTCAGTGAAAAATCAAGTAATGAATGCAGCATTCACATCTCTCATAAGAAAAAGTAGCGATATCCAGAGCAAACAGAGGCAGATAGGAAGAAGTACTTTCAAAGATAAGAATCCAACTGTAGTTCCTGTTTCAATTTCCAATTCCAACGTCAAATTGCGTTCCGGAAGAATCTGAACGCGTAACAAGAAATCATATATGTTAGTTTATAAGTCATTTCATAGATAATCTATATATATTTTTTAAATTGGTTTTGTTCCATTTTACATTTATACATGTCAAATTGAATTTTACATTCAGAAAATGGATCAATATATAAGAGAGTATCAACATAAATCAGTGAAAAGTTGTGAAATAAGGAATATTGAGAGGTTGAACAAAATTATAATTCAGGGTGGTACAAAACATATTAGCTTATCACACCAGATTATTAGAAGCACACATAAAAATTTCGATCGACTGGAAATATTAATGAACCAATTGAGAAATCAGTTCAATTGCATCATTCTGACAAAAACGTTGAAAATAGAATATGAAAATTTCTATCAAATAGAAAATAACAAAATATTTTACAATCATGGCGAGATAAACAGGAATGACTGTCATTTATTTAAACTCTTTTATATATATATATACATATATACATATATATATATATATATATATATATATATATATATATATATACGTAACAAACGAAAAAACGTAAACATCAACAGATGCTAAAGTAACAAACTTGAAAGAATACCTGGCAAATTGTAAATCTGAATACGCGTGTTGATCGGGGTTCCGCAACCTGCATATATCATATTTTTGTCGACGTAAAAAATAATGAAATTCTGAGTAATTCGGTCTCGGGTGTCTTCTATAGCTCAATTTCAGATCACAAAACAATAATCTTAATTATACCACTAACACTGAGAAATGAAGCCGACAGCGAATATATACAAAAATATATCAACTATAGCAATTTGGTAAAAGAAAGACGTACTCTACCGATAATTTGTATAACGAATGCGGCATTTTTGATATTAGACAACTCTATTGCCAAAATATGTTACAAGGAATTTACAATAATAAAATTGAAATAACGCACCCAGATCATCTATATAATACAAGAAGGCGAAACTACAGCGTCGTGGTACCGAAATGTATTAAAACAGTGGGTCAGAGGCACTGTAGGTTTCGAGGTCCAAAAATTTGGGAATTGTTACCTGAAACAATAAAAACCAGCCGAAGCAACGAAATTTTAAAAATATAAGTTAAGAATTGGCTTCAATGCTATGATAGACAGATATTCCAAAAAATAATTTAAACCCTCAACAAATTATTCATCAAACTTATAATACTGTAATGCATGTGTATGTGACCTCAACCCCGATTATGACACTCACATTATGTGAAACCTACCTGGATGTTACCCTTTTACCAATTGTGATATCAAATGTGATACTCACATGGGATCAAAATCGTATGACTGTAATATATGTGTATATGAGACACTGAACCCGATTATGATAAACACTTTATGTGTAACTTACCTGAAAGTGATACTTTTACCCATTCTGATATTTTATTTTATGTGTTGCAATTTCTACCCATATGTTTTATACTTATACTTTATCTAATTATAAATTTATATTTTATTCTTAAGTATTTTTATTATATTTAGAGGCTATATCACGCACAAGGAGTAATTTTCTACGATTGCTCCTTCAGTGATGCCATTGTTTATTTCACTCAGCTCACAAGTACTAGTCACTTGACATTGTTTTATCAAAATTATACTTGATTGTACATTTATCATGAATAAACATTATTATTATTATTATAGCAATTTGAAGACAGATTTGCACAATTACGATTGGAAAAATTATTTTAATATGAATGATGTTAATGAATTAGCACAATAATTACTAAATGCTTCGCAAAACTTCATAAAACAAAACACCATAGAAATTAAAATAAAACGAAAGGATACAAAACTTAAAAAAATGGATAACAATGGCACTTATTACTTCAATCAACAGGAGAAATGAATTACACGGGGAACATAAACAACATCCCGATGATATTGATAAAAGGAATCAATATCACTACTACCGAAATTATGTTAACAGACTCACAAAAATAAATAAGCTCGATTTTTCCAAGAGTGAAATATATAAAAATAAAAATTATTCTAAAAAAATATGGAATATTGTATACTCAACAAATACAGAAAGCCTGAAATTGTAAAACAAATACTTACAAAAGGCAATGAGTTAATATCTGATGAAAAATCAATTGCTAACTTTTTTAATGAATATTTTGTCGATGTTGGTGAAACATATGCTGGTAAAATGAAAAAATCATCTGGCCCCTGTCAAAAAGAACGTCCATAGGCAATAGTTTGTTCCTAGAGCCCGTAACACAACAAGAAATAAGAAGTGCAATAAATTCATTGAAAGTAAATAAATCCCCAGGCATAGACAATATCACTGCAGAAACTTTGAAAGCAGTATCAGTGGAAATATCTAAACCACTAGAATATTTAATAAATCAGATATATAGAACTTGTGCATGTCCTACGGAGTTCAAAATTTTAATATTCACTCCAGTGTTCAAAAAAGGAGATAAATGTAAAACATCCAACTACCTGCCAATTTATTTGATTACTTCAATCGCTATAGTGTTTATAAAAGACATTAAAATGATGATTAAACAACTTCTTTGTTAAAAATAGTATAATTTTGCGCTTAAAATTGGGTTTTCGGGAAAATGCTATTTCGAAGCTAGTTGGTGGCCTTTACAAATTGTTGGACGAAAGTAAACCAACAGCATGCGTGTTACTGGATCTTACAAGGGCGTTTGATATTGTCTGTCATGCACAGTTGTTGGATGCCTTGCGTGATGCAGGCATACGAGGAGTAGCATTGGAGCTTATAGCAAGTTATCTAAATTAGCGTAAACATCATGTGAAAATAAGGGGCGTGCTTAGTGAAGAGAAGAATGTTAAATTTGGGTTACCACAAGGGACAGTACTTCGACCACTATTATTTTCCCTATATATTAATAATCTACTTAGCTCACACAAAAGTACGGGACAGATAATCAGATTCGCAGACGATACTGCCATTCTGTATAGTACAGAAAGTTGGAATGAGCTAAAGACGAAAATGGAAACTAATTTACAAAGTATCGTAAACTGGCTCAATCACAAATTACTACAATGAATTTTGATAAAACGTCTTTCGTACCTTTTTCAAATTACAATGCAAACCTACCCCCATTTCAAGACTAACTTTGGATTATGAAGATATGAGAAAATCAATTAAACATACTGACAAAATAAGATATTTGGATGTTATTATAGACTCACATCTCATGTGGGACCAACAAATTGATGAAATTAGCAAAAGCATTAGATTATTGACATACAAATGTAAAAGTTCTGAACAAAATATTAGATATCTCATACCTCACAGTTTTGTGCTGCGCTCTTATGGAGTCTGGACTGCGATACCGTATCCTTAGTTGTGGTGGTGCATTATACACACATATCAAAAAATTGATATTCTTCAGAAAATATTCTGAAAATTATTTGCAGAAAGGAATATGTTTACCTATCTAAAAAAAAATTCGTGGACACATGTGTCCTCAGTCTGAGGTCGTTGTATTTACACATTGTTGTTTTCTTCATTTATGAAAACAGAACATCTCTTCAACAATTATCGCATAATTATCTCACTAGAAATAGAACAAATTTATTTATACAGGTTACTACATCGAAAAAAGAGTAGGTCAACGCTGTTTCACTTACTTAGCAAACAGATTTTTCAATTTTCTAAACGAAACGTACAAGAATTATATACTTCTCATAAATTCAGTACATATCAATGATAAAAAATATATTTAAAAAGTATCTTCTCAACTTGGAGACAGATATTGTAATAAGATTTATCGAATGCAAATCGTGATATTTATATTCCACTGATTAATATTGCTTCACAAAGTAAAAAAAAACTTTTCAATTTTGTTTATGCACATGATACTTTTATATACTTATAATTTTATCACAGGATTATGATATAACTGTATATTAGGTTAGTAGACAAGAAGCAGTAGCCCATGCATAACCTACGGGTATTAATGCGTCTTTCTCAATGTTTACAATCCTTATTGATAATATATTGTTATCATTATAAAAAACTAATTTTGTTATTTAAATTTTAGGAAAGAAATGAACATTATTATTATCCACCTGTATCATATTCTTGCAGGAAATGTGATACACATGCAATTAAAATCAAAGCTGCGGAAACCGAAGCTGATAAGCAATATCTGAAACAACAATTGGAATTGTACCAACTTGTGCACGTGATTGTCTTCACCATAACAATTAATTTACTAAAAACCATCCTGAACTAACAGTGATTACGTTTGATCAGATGAAAACATTACCTACTCCTTTACTGTCAACAAGCATTTGTTATTATGAACGACAACTATGGACATATTGCATCGGAATCCACAATATGGCAAATCACGATGTTTATGTTTCTATGGGATAAGTTAGCAGCCTCTAGAGGACCCCAAGAAATAGGATCTTGTATTTTGATGTTTATAAAGGAATTTGTTACAGATGTTGCCAAAACCGAAATATTAAGCTATCTCTTTTGTGTCAGTTTATTGTTTCTAGTCCTAATTACACAGTTAAAAAAATTTATCATAAATTTCTAGTCCGAGGGCATTCATATTTTCCATGCCACCTGGACTTCGGTCTTGTCAAAAAAAGAAATTGTTTCCAAATATTTTCATTCCAGAGCACTGGAATAACGATATTTTGGCGGCACACAGTAAATACCCATTTAAAATTATTTGTATCGAGATAAAAAGACTTCTTTTCCACAGAAAAACTGGAAAATAATATCACAAATTGAAAAAAATTACGTCGATAAGTCCAAAGTTCAGTGGCTAAAAATTGAGTTTCTTCTGAAACGCCATTTAATATATTTTATAAATACTCAAACAATGAAATCGCTGACTATAGGGATCTTAACGTAGAAAAATAAAACACTACACTGATCGACAATTTAGATTTACTTTTTCCCCATAGAAACTGTATAAATGTCCTAGAACAGAAAGTTAAATTTGTTACATTATGTTCCACCCATCCACCATGCATTTTATAAGTCTAAGATCAACGCTCAAATCGATATTGATAATGTACCTTTAGTAGATTTCTCCAGCGATGAAGACGTTTAATAAAATTTCAAAACAATTATTTTTGTTTTTCTCTTAAAAGAAAAGTACGATTCCTCTAGGAATCAACACTCAAAAAAAGAAAAGAGTCGATGTAAAAATGGACTAACCCACATCAAAACACATCAAAATAAAAAATCGTCATCATTTCCAAAATAAAATAACCCACTCCTAAATGTAACACAATACCTGAAAACTTAGAGTAATAATAAACATAGAGAGGGCTATTCATTCATAAACACGTTTATTTTTGCGGCCAACAATTCTAAACGCCAGTAGTGAAATAATGAGTGAATTACAAAAAGTGGGGATGGTATTGTAGATACATAGCCTTGGTAATTTCGGCTGTTTTTCTGACAAACTTGGCACCGACGAACCATGATAATCCAAAAACGTTAAAATAAATAATATAAAAGTTTATTTTGTCACTAAAAGTCTTGAAAAATACATCAAAACGGAAGAACTAAATGTTCACTCACTAGTCGTAATGGCGCTCGTATAAACAAACCACGTTTAACATTATTTACTACAATACTACGACGTCTTCGAAATGATCGTCGATCACACTCTGACGATATTTGCATCTCTCTTTACATTAAAATTAAACAAGGACTAAACTACTAAATACATTACTATTGACACTTTAAACAGGTACTGAAATTTTGAGCAATGTTGCCACTTTTAGTTATAATCATAAAGGTATCTAAGAATACTTGTTTAAAATTTATATAAGAATATGCCTTAATTACGTAAAATTCAAGTATTAATAATTAATTTCAAAAGTATCGACTCAAATGCATAAATGCATTATGCATAAACTTTTTTTTATTTGCATTACTTTTTAACACATTTTCAATTAAACTCCTAATTTCATTTTTCCTGCAATTAAAGAGACTTTGTAAATATGGCAAAGCAGTGTAAGTGTCCGCAAGTGAGCTTAGAATGTGACTTGGTGTTTGGGGCAAGAAAAGATCAAAACAAACATATCTATTTTATTTGTTAATTTGAGCCTGAAAACAATGTGCTAAAATGGTATTTTATGCAACGATCATGTAATGATAGCCATTAATACATGAGTATGTTGTAGGATACGAAACGAGCCGCAGGTAAGTTTCGTATATAACATGCGAGTGTAGTAATGGCCATTACATGAAAGTTGCATACATTATTTTTATTGCTCCCATTAATAAGTATTATTTAATTAATAGTGATCGTTTATTATAGAAACAAGTACAATGAAGGGAAATTCAACAAATAAATTTAAAACTTTTGAACATAATATTTCTTTAACCTGCTACGTTTATATACACCTAAATTATTTTTTGTACAATTTTTAAAATTTATGAGGGGTGCTGACCTAAAAATATGGTAGGATGTAGGTAGGGATCGAACCCTTCCCACAAAACTACATAACGTTCATAACGTATCATTTAAACCGCTGGGCAACGGCTTCTCGCGAATTTAATAATTAAAATTGCATTTATAATTTAAAAGAACTGATAAAAATTTAAATTTTCAGATGCTTCGTCCAAAACAAAAACCTAATTACATTTGGTAAAAATATTTTCGATTTTATACTAATAAATCCTGGATTTACGTTTTATTGCAGCATGCAACTTAGGATATCTATAAACAAACTTTTATTGAATCAAAATATAAAATGTACAATGAATAACATATTAAAAAAAATATAGAACTAAAAAAAATACAACCACACAATAAATGCGGACCCGCACACACTCACCCTATTTTAAAAAATTTCATTTGCATAATAAAAAATCCCAATGGCACAGGACCAATTGGACAGGCTTATTTCAGTAACATGTTTGCATAAAACCCTAAATGAAAAATTAGATACAAAAGTGATAGAATGTTTTGAGATGTACAAAAAACCAAAGTAACATTCTGGCATCACATCAAAAAACATAAAAATAAAAAAAATTTCTGGTAAATTTCTGAATTTTCTTGAATAAATATTTTAATGTACGATTTAGAGAAAAATGTTGAATACAAAAGTTGTAGAACGTGTTAAGGTCTATGAAAAAGCTCAGTAACTTTTTTGCGTCAAATGAAAAACAAAGGAAATACGATTCTTTTTCAACTTTGACAGGTTGGCAGGCCATTTTGTTTTCACTGGGCCGATTTGGGTCATTAACGAACTCGTCCAACATTTTGGCCTAACCAATTTTTGTAGCGAGTTTGGTTTCGATCCGTCAAAAAATACGCCGTCTATCGTGCTTATAAATTCCGTTATAACACATACACACACACACACATATATATATATATATATATATATATATATATATATATAAATATATATATATATATATATATAAATATATATATATATATATATATATATATATATATATTTATCTTTTTTTGGATTTTTCTTGGGTATAGGTTTCATGAATGAATTCATTATTTTAACGTAAACATGTCAACATCGAGGTACTTCTCAATATAATAAAACAATATTTGAAAAAGCCTACTATGATAGGCGAAACGTCATAAGTTTCTCGTATTTTCTTCATGAAACTTATACCCAAGAAAAATCCAAAAAAAGATAAATATATATAATGGTTTAAGAAAAGCTACAAATATATATATATATATATATATATATATATTATAATTATTTTTATAAATTGAATATTTAATTACCCTATGTTGGGCTCGACAATTTATAATTATTTGATTTTTACTGTGAATTTTATTTACTGAATTCTATATATTATTATTATTAGTTATTTTATTTAGTTATAAAAGTCGTTGTCCTGTTTAAAATAGACTTGACTTACCTTCGGCTAGCTCCTAATTATGATATATTAATGTTGTTTTCATTTTTTCAACATAGAGTCGGTAGCATGTAGACTCCTCCCTTTGGGTTCAGGACGCACAAAAATAAATGTAATTTAAATTGGAATATTCAATTCTTAAATTTTCATGATTCAGAATATTATTACATAGTATGAATGGAGTAAGCAAATTTTAATAAATTTATTATGGATATTGAATAAAAATAAAAATACCAACACTCAAAGAAAATATTTTAATAAATTATTAAAATCAGATTTCAAATTATTTTAACAGCAAATTTCCTGATACCACTCCTGTATTCTATCCAGTCATGCGCACTGAATATCATGTGAATGATTGCGTCGGCGCATAGGAGAAACGTAAGCTCTCATAAGTTCCACGCGACACTAAATATGGAATTCTCAGTCGATGTCAGATGCATTAAATGTTTTTGCGATTTTAACGTTCATATATTCATTGAAATCATCGACATGTTATTTAAAACGGAACTATACAATTACATATATATAAAAAAATACGAGTGAAGTGAAATTAGAATAGTGATAGAGAGGAATAGTTAAACATGCACGAGAAGGAAGAAATGGAAGCTAAATGATCATTTATGTACAACGTGAACAATGATGGAGTGAATTAATTTATAACAAGTAAGTACAATCTATACCTTTAACTAAAAATGCATGGATATCCATGGATATGATATTTCATTGTTCACTATTTTCTCTTTTTGGAATTCCAAAATTATTACTTAAAAAGCACAGACCTTATTTTGAATCTTCAATACCTGGACTGCTGCTAGCGTCTCCCAGTCCTTGCGGATTGCTCAGCGAAGAAATGCTCCTTTCTGTTCACTTCCCGTTCTCACACAGTTCAATCAATAATAACATTACTATTTCTTCACTTTTTTGGCTTTAAAATTTACTTTTATATTATTTTTTCATCATAAAATTTTGTAGACGAGATTTATACTGAAGCTATCTATCCTCCAACCCAAGCGCGATTGTCTTTTATTCTCAAAATCAACAAACTTTTTACTCATAAAATGCAAAGCCTGCTTTTCACTGTTTTTTCACACAATAATTGTTGATTTTAACAGTCCTGGAGGATAACAATACTTATTTATATATGTTTATATTGTCTTAGGGATTCCATAAAATGTCTTTTTCATGTGTTACAATATCAAATTATGTTATATTTTCCTTTTTAAGGTATATTTATTTACATTAAATTATACAAATTCTACAACCTAAAATAATTATTAATACATATGTAATTGTGTAGTCTTGAATCTTATATAAACTATTAGTTGTTTGCAAATTTGCATTTTGTATTCTATATTCAATTAATAACCAACAAATTTAAGTTGGCAAGAAAATCACTAAATTGTATTACCTCCTGTTCATAAAGCTTTTTGAATTATCATATTTCCTTGACAGATAGCTTGGCTCTGTTCCGTATGTCACCTATTATAAAGTTTTTATCAATTCTTTTTTTTTTAAATTTAAACCTTTACTATCATCGTCTGTAAATATAGATAACCAATTAGTGAGTTGAATATTAATTTTTGTTATTTCAGGTTTTAAGTGATACTACATTCTATTTATCCAGATATTTACATGGCAGTGTTCAGGGTATTTTGAAACATGTTGACATTGACTTGACCTGGGATTAATTGTTAAGGTAAAATTTTATACTTATTTAAACAATGTTATCATTAGAATTTTTATTCATTATCCTTTAAGTCCTTTTGGTAACTGTTTTTCTCAATATCTGACAATATATTTGCTCATTTCATTGTATTCGTTTATATTAAATCTTAGTTTTTTAACTTGGTTGTGTCTACTGGTACACCCTACGTATTAATATAACATTTTAATGTCTGTTCACATTTGTCAATTGTTTTAATATAATAGAGGACTAGTTCAATATATATATATATATATATATATATATATATATATATATATATATATATATATATGTATATATATATATATATATATATATATATATATATATATATATATATATATATATATAACAAAAAAGTATATGTCTTTTAGGTCATTGTATTGTTAATTTTTTATGCTCTCCAAAATATGCGGCCCCTCCTGCATTTTGTGATGTTTTTTCTATGTATGAATGAACTAAAGAGTGACTGCACGTGGCGTCCCAGAGCAGCCTCTTGCCATTTTCCATGGGACAAGTGTCATTCCATCAACTAGTTTTCCATCGCTCCGAGAAACACCAAGCGGCTGAAATTAGAGCTCGCTTGATGATCATTAATCTCCCTATGCCTCGAAACACAACTTGCGCTTTTTTTGCAGCTTAGCCCATGTGAGCCGTAAGCATCTGCTATTTCGCCGCAAACGCAGGTGTGCCCCATACACACAGGAAGACCAAGTCTCAGAGCAATGGATATTCTAAAAGTGTTGTTATCTAAAAGGTTACCTATGGTTGAGAATGGAGGAGCACTTATCCAAGAACTACTCTAGGGCGCTTGGAGAGCTAGAAAACGTGCTCCGTGGGTTTTTGTAACGAACTTTGCATATTTCTAAATCTAAATCATGTTGTTTGAGAGAACAAACTTTTTTGAATGTATTTTCTAATAAATTACAAATATTGAGCCATTTTGATGAACATTTACTAAAATCTGAATCAGTGAAAGTTGAAATATGATCTGGAAGAAAAATATTGGCTAGTGACATTATATCATTCACCGAACCCTACAAAGCTGGCACTGATAGTGTACATAAATCCCTCATTCCCAAATCACCCAATTTAAATGGCAAGGTGCTCTGTAACCAAGCTTTCAAATTAATATCACAATTACTAATTTCTTGAATAGTGTTTTTTAATACGTTGACATATTTTTCAATAGTTTCAGGGTATTTCCAGCAAGGGACACATCAGAATGTGTAAGAAACTCTAGGTGTGCCATATGATTGTTTAAGTAAATAGTAAGCTATATGTGAGTTTAAAATTTTTAGATTTTCTGATAGTATTTGGATAAAATTAATTTATTTATCTATTTCTGATATAATTTGTTTTGAAAAAAATTGACAGCTTAGATAACTTAAATCTTCCAAATGAGTTTGTCACAGTTCTGAAGCAAAATTTAAAAATTTCGATATAATTTGTGATGGATTTTCTGGAATTATTGGAAAGTTCACATTTTTTAAAATTTAGGTTTAAGCCGATTTTTTTAATGCATTTTACTATCTTTTTAAAATCCTCTAAAACGATATTAGGATCTCCCGCAATTAGTCCATCATTAAGGTACCATACATTTATTTAGGATTTCATAAGCTTTACTATCGATTGAATGGCTAGACAGAAAAGGGGTGGTCCAAGAGCATCCCCTTGCGGAACTCCTGTTTGTGACAAAACTTGTTGGTTACCATAAGAAAGTGTTGAGTTATATCTATAGCATTGTGATATGTAAGTAAAATGTTCCCGAATGTCTTTAACACTGATAATATAATATAATAATCGATTTTTAAAATGACTTTATCGTTTTTATGAGAAAAATAAAGAAAACGTCTCATTGAGTGGGCAGCCGCCTCCGCCCCGCATTTTGTACCAAAGCCTAGTTGGTGGGGACGAAACATATTGTCTAGTGAATCGGAAATTATTTTGCAAACTATTTTGGCAGTTAGGCGGCGGAGGCACATACCCACAGCAATGGGGCGAATTCCACCAATATTTTTATTGATGGCACATAAATTCGCTCGATAGAAAATAGGACGAATTTCTTTAGGCACAGAGCCAGATAGAAAATGAATTATAAAAGCTGAAAAAGGTACTAATTATTTTGAAGAGAAAATACTTAGACCATTAACCACAAGATCTTTTAAATGCTGCGGTCTGAGCGAGTCTACACCTCCTGAAGAGCTTGAAAGAGAAAAAAAAGTTTATTCCATCTGTAGAAACATTTTGAAAATGTTCATCTTTTTCTGGTGCCACATGTTTTGATTTTAAAATTTGTAGTACCTCTTCATTTCTTTGTGCAAGTGTGTCATTTGATGTTAGAATCCTTATAGCATTTTTAACATCTCCTTCGGATATTTTTGATCGTACCTTTTGATTGAGAATTTCATGCTTCGGCCTTCTGTTCTGACATTTTACTTCAATTTTGTTGTTTTTTGGAGTATATTGGGATAAAAGCTCCAACGTAGGTAGATGTTTATTTTTTGCCATAAGATTAGGTTATTTCTTACTAAAGTGACTTTACGATTTTTCTTTGAGTTACGTGGCATTGGTAAAACAGCATACGGAAGGAGAAAATTCCATGAATGATAATCATTTCTTGTAACACATTTGTCTAGCAATCACGAAAGTTCTGCAATTGTATTCCTAACTCCTTTTGGAATGATTTTGAGTATTGTATTCGAGCATTTTAGATTTGAAAAATACTTAGCCAAGCTGGAAATTTCATGGTTTGGATTAATTTCTAATGTATTGTTGTCTTTATTAAAAAAAATTTATAAATGCAATAATTTATGTTTAATTTTCTTATGTTGATTGATACCTCGTGTTCCTTTATAGGATTTTTTACAAATATCACAATATATTTTCTCATTAAAAGTTACAGGGTCTGGTTGCGCTGAGTTTGGAAACAAAATATTGGATTCATTAACTGAAGACCAACATAGGGAATCTTGGACATAGTTAATATGTGTTTTTGAAGTATGGATTTTAAGTCCTTGTGAGGACAAGAATTCCTTAGAATCAGATTTCTAATATTTGGATATGTCAACATTATTCTTTATGTTTAAGATTTGGTAATTGAACAATGTGTCCATACGGATGATTGTTTCATTTTTTTTTGTAATTCTATAAAATAAACTGTTAGGTACTTTTGAAATTATAAATTGAAAGTTGTCAAATTAAGTGTCACTTTACTAAAAAGTAACTTGATTCTATTGGCTTAAAAAAATCTGTATCGGAATGAAAATCTATATAATAACGAACTTCATTATGATACATGTTTTATTCTATTAATAAGTCTATTATAAAACAGGAGTAGAATAATAAATTTTTTATAATTCGCGTATAATAGAGACTTTCTTATAACATTGTTTACAGGGTCGCCATGAAATGTATTTGAACACTTTTTGAGTAATTTTCAGTGTCAATCAATTATTGTATGCATTTTTATTTGACAATTGAGTTTAACCTTAACTTGAAACACATCATAAAATGGTCTGGTATAGTTCTAGCTAGCAAATTATTAGATCAAATGGTCTTAAAGATAAATTGGAACAAATTATATATTAAAATTTTTAATAAATAAAGTACGCTTAAGGTTATTCATTAATTATTTGTCAATTGTTTATTTTGTTATTTTATATGATCAATACATAGATAGGTATACATAACGTTCGAGTTTTGGAATAAATTACGAGGTACCTATGTGAAGATATGGAACAGAACTGATTATATTCATGATATAATATAAATAAGACGAAAGAATTTATGAAGAAGCTCTTTTTTAAACTAATAATCACCCTCTATTTGCTTGAATGAAATTTTCAGGCTTATTTCAGAATGAAATCAAAATCAAACTCGCTACAAAAATCGGTTAGGCCAAAATCTTGGATGAGTTCGTTAATGAGCCAAATCAGCCCAGTAAAAACAAAATTGTGGCCTGTCAAAGTTGAAAAAAAATCGTATTTCCTCTGTTTTTCATTTGACGTAAAAAAGTTACTTAGCTTTTTCATAGACCTCAAAACATTCTACAACTTTTGTATTGAACATTTTTCTCTAAATCGTACATTGAAACATTTATTTAAGAAAATTCACAAATTTACCAAAAACATTTTTATTTTTGATTTGATGCCAGAATGTTACTTTGGTTTTTTGTACATCTCAAAACATTCTATTACTTTTGTTTCTAATTTTTTATTTTGTGTTTTATGCAAACATGTTACTGAAATAAGCCTGTCCAATTGGTTCTGTGCCATTGGGATTTTTTATCTCAATTTAAATAATAATAAAACAGAAAATGTCTACTTTCTACCAGTCGTTGAGGGATTCTTCCAAATGTGTAATTTCTTTAAGTTGAGTTGGAAAATAATATTATTTGTTTTTTTACCAATTTGTGGTTTTTGCAAATATTTTTAAAATGTTCTGAATTACCTACTGATGAATTTATAACTTATTCAATGCTGCAATTCAAACTTAAGAGATTTTTTTGCGAGGAAAGGAAAATAAAAAGCGCAAAATGTTTACAGTTATATGATACCCTTTTGATGTGGGCAACAGAAAAATACTAACCAATCAAAGTGAACAGAAAAACCTACGAAAGATATGAGAGTAAAAAAATTGCATTTATCCGAAATTCATATCCGTTGAAAAACTGTTACGTTAATGTAAGGTAGAAATTCGACGTTTACAATTTTTAACAGACAATATCAATTTTATTGATTTTGTATCTCAGTTTATTTTTGTTTATGTTGTAATGTTTTTCTTATTTATTTAAAACAGTTTATTCTGGCGGGTCGGACAAATTCATACACATGGTAAGTTCACTTACTTAATTTATTTATTTACTAATTTATATTATATACACAGAATATGCACTAATTTATATAAACATTTCACTACTGTTTATTTACTTGTTCACTTGTTTATCTCACGAGATCACTTTATAAACTGACTTCTCCAGCTGGTCGGTCCTTTATATATTAGTGCCTTTTTTACTAGATAATTCTAGATAGTCACAAGACAGTTCTAAGAAATCCCTGCGCATCCGCCAAAATCTTAACTTCCATACATGGCTTATACAGAGTCGTATTCAGGGACTACACTAGTGTGCTATTTCGTAACAATATATATATATATATATATATATATATATATATATATATATATATATATATATAGCCGGCAATAATTGAAGTAAGCAGTAAAATATTCTCGCGCAAAAGTAGATTTTTGAAAAAAATCAAACAATTTAAGAAAGCGTAATTTATTAACTTAGTAAACAATTATATATTATAGTAGAAAATTACAAGTTAAAAAGCTGAAAATGCCGGCTCGTAACTGGTTTTGTTCCCGTTGTCGTAAGTGGGGGAACGCTACTTGGTTTCAGCAACGTCGGCTATTTTCTACTTTTCTACGAAATCCAGGTTTATAATTTCTACTAACAATTAAGTTATAAAGTGATAATTCTAGCAATGATCTATACTAATCATAGTTTTATCCATATTATGAATGAATCGATAAGTGGAGTGTATTGAAGTGAAACTTTTTGTAGGACACTATAGAAGTTTTGGCACGAGTGCAAACTCGTAGAGCTAACAAATCTGTTAAGCTCCGTGTCCTGTTCTAGTTATTATGTGTCCAAAAACCTCTAGATGAGGTAAAAATAGGTGACGCAGGTACATCTGTTACAAAATATGTGATATAAAATCATACGATGTATAGGGTGACACAAGTACTAATCTCGTTCAAAACGGAGAGTTTCTCACGCAGTGACAAATATCCGCCATTATAGTGGGAAATAACTTCTCACTGTTATTATGCAAAAACCTCTTTACGAGGTAAAAATAGGTGACGCAAGTACAAAAGACGTGATATCAAATCATACGAAGTATAGGGTGACACAAGTACTATATCTACATATAATCTCGTTAAAATAAAGGGGAGCTATAGCTACATATTCACTCTTTATTTCTTATTAATTTGAAAGTTCCAAGTAATTGATGTACTTGCGTTCAGCCCTGTTTAAATATTGTTAGTGTTTGTTTGAAGCTGACTTTTTTCCTTACTTTACATTTCACAAAAATTCATTAAAATTTCTGTATACATTTTAGACAGACGTGCAAATTAGGATCCATTCAGTTGATACTATCAAAAATATAATACAAAGAAAGACTCCGCCCAATTTATAGGGACTATGAATACACATAACAAAGAATGGCCCAATCCGAATGATACTGTCGGAACACATTACAAAGAAAAGGCCACATATGTTTCGCTTGAGTTGTCAGAACTAGAAAACATACAAAAGCTTTTTTTATCTGTACTACAATAAGACCGGTTGAAGAACAAAATTAATTAAAATTAACTGAAAAGAACCCAAACAAACATTAACATTATTTAAACTGGGCTGAACGCAAGTACATCAATTATTTGAAACTCTCAAATTAATAAGGAATAAAATGTGAATACGTTGCCATAGAGCTTACCTTTATTTTAGAAAGATTATAAGTAGATATAGTACTTGTCTCGCCCTATACTTCGTATGATTTGATATCACGTCTTTTGTACTTGCGTCACCTATTTTTACCTCGTAAAGAGGTTTTTGCATAATAACAGTTTTGAACGTATGGAAGCGATGAGATAGCATCCGTAGAAAAATTATGTTTCAATATTCAATTACAACCGCCTACTATGGTCCAGTTTCAGTGCATACTAACTAGATTTAATTTTGAGAACAGTTTTTAAAATTAAAAAAAGATATTTTTCAAGTAGGAGGTTGTAAATGGATATTAAAAGATAGTTTCATAATTAAAGTTTTCTGTATTGTCAAGAGTAAAAATAGTTTACTTTTATACCAAATTTATACTTTTTGAAAAAACTCGTACATGAATGAAAAAAAATTGACATCTGATATTTGCGTATTACATAATGGATCATGTAGAACTTTTTACTGTACTATTAATAAACTAAATAGGTCTCCCATGTGTTGCTAACTTTGTTAGACATAGGTACTGTATACATAGGTATAGTGTGTTTATTAAACTTAATATCTCTGAGACAGATTCAAAAATATTGATGATGATCACATGCACAATGGACAAAAATTTAAATTTTAATAAAATTATATTAGAAATGAACCTATTATCATATTTGTAGTGTAAAATATTTATTACATGAATAGTAAATAGGGTAAAACGTTTATTACTTAAAGAATATTAAATAAGTATGTATTTCATTGCTTCCAATGGAGTTTCAATGTTAGAATTGCAGGTTCAGTCTGTAAGATATAACAACATTGATTGATTAATTTCAGATTATATGAAAAAAGCAGGTTTATAATTACCTAATTCTGTACTGACAATGTAGAAATTGAACAACATACTGAATAAAACATAATGGTCTACATTTGTAAGCCAAAAAGTCGAATTAAAATATTTCATTACATATTATATGTTATGCTCTTCTTTTCTCAAGATGCTTGATGCTCCATTTTTGGTCAGACTCTGTTTGCTGCACTAGTACAGAACATTATATCCTTGAAGATTTTTTAATAACATCGATGCAATTTTACCAACAATTTTTTGTGATACACCTTATCAAACGGCTTTTCTTTAAAATTATATATTCAGAATTGTTTTAAAAGTGGTAAAACCCTTTCAAAAAAGGTTCTCCATTTGCTGTTAGTCAAATGTAAACAGACCAAAATTAGCCTGTTAATGGCCACTGCTAATTGTCGCCACTGTCTTGTTCAAAGTCACTGTAATATAACTGAAATGAATAGGTCATAATTTCAGTGGTATAAAGACACTGTAGTTTGGACGAAATCTACATAAATGTATCTATGTTATCCATAACTACAGAGTCCTATTGGAAAATAAACAACTTCTGATGAAAAAAAATAGATGGTGTTGAGAGTCACATTTTGACGGTAGCATATCGATTGTTCGAAAAAGTAAATGTTTCAAACATATTTTAGGACACATTCTCTGTTGACTGGATCAATACGTGTTCGTGATAGAACAGAAACTATTTCAACTTTATAATTCTCCCACATTTATCTTTACTGCTATTTTATCGACGTGAACAATATACAAGATGTAAAATTCATGCAAAGAAGATTATGGCGGGTGTACACATGTTTAAAACCGTTACAATTGCGCGCACACGTTGTGTTGCTGATTACGAAAAAATGCATCAATTTTTAATATGTCGCAGTTCGAGTCGCATATGCTTTAATGAAAATAATTAGACTAAAATATCCAGTTTCTCTATGAATAAAAAAAAGACGTTACTGCTGTTAATGTGTTTTTTGTTTCACATTACCGGTAATTACCTAGAGCTGATCCGACACTAAATACAAAAAAAAATGAACGTTTCTTGAAGAAAACACAACTGTTCTTATATCGTTTCTATAGAGCTTTTCACGTCACAAATTGAAAGTAAAAATTTGATCTTCCTATGAGTAACTTTTTTGTATTTATTATACGAGGGCCACTATTTAGGTATTAAAAGCTGACAACACTGTGATTTCAGGTGAAATCTGTCATCGTTGCTGAATTAAGACACAAAAGGACACATACTTTTGAGGTTAGCAGCTAACGGAAAAGTGTACTCTTCTTATATTTCCAAGCTTTCGTAAATCTTTATTTACAAAACAGTCCGCTACAACAGTTTCAAAACTTACATGATCTAAGGAGAAAACAAGATTAGCAAGAGAACATGTAGTCTTAATATCACTTTTATGGAGAGATACACGGCTAGACAGCTTTTCTGGCCAATGTATGTCAGATCACAGCTATTGCAACCAAGTTTATAGACCACATTACAACTATCTAAGATAGGTATTTTGTCTTTTAATGGACTATAAATCGATTTCCCCAATATGGCACTCCTACAAGCAAACTTAACATTTTGTAAGCATTTTGAAAAAAGCCTAGTAAGTCTGGGAGTAACCTCCCTAATGTACGGCAAAGAAACAATTGAAATGGTCTGAACACCTTCCGAAGTTGAAAGAGAATCCCGACCAGCTGCACTCGCTTCAACTACTGAATGTGTCGGAACCTGTGCCAAAATAGAAGATGTGTTGAAAATAATCTTCCTCAGTAATGGTTTGGGATATGAATTATCAAAGAACAAATTCAAAAGTCTATCACGGTTCTTATTCTTAAAAATGGGATCAGAAAGACTCATAACCCTTGCTGTCATGTGTCTAACCAAGTGCTAAATTTATGGTAAGAATTATAATTGAGATATCTCCCAGAACTACTTAACTTTTGATACCAATCAATTATAATCACATTTTCAGGTCTCCTCGTAAAAAGAGTGTCCAGAAAAAGCATAGCCATATTCTGGTCTTCCACTTATAGAGTGTGAGAGAGAGAGAGAGAGAGAGAGAGAGAGAGAGAGAGAGAGAGGAGATCATCTGTAGAATCCTTAGAACAAGCCAGAATAATATCATCAACATACTTCTTGATGAAAGGGATGTTAAAAGGAAGTACCGGAAGGACCACATCCAACAGATCATCCATTACATAGCAAGCCAATATAGGAGAAATTGTAGATCCCATAAGTGTACCAAAAGTTTGTTCATAAAATTTATTATTAAACGAAAAGCACGTAGACTCGAAAAGGAAGTCAATCAACTCAATGGAAGTATCTTTGTCAATATTACACTCAATACTGATTGAGGACCAATGGTTGTGTATTGACCGTACGACAGATTGTAAATAAACATTATCAAACAGCGAAACCACATCTAGACTGACCAAAACATAATCATGAGGAAGAACCTTTCTGTTAAATAGTTCAAAAATATGAAAAGAGTCCTTAATTAAATACTCATTATCAGCATTATATGCCTTTGTCAAAATGTCTGCGAGGAAAGTAGCAACAAACTCAGTTGTTGGAGAGTTGATAGATGCAATTATGGGTCTCATAGTTAAAGCAGGTTTATGGATTTTCGAGACCGCGTAAAATTTGGTCAATTTTTTCTTAGAGATTTCATAAATTTGTCTCTTATTATATAATCTCTTAACTAGAACATTTGATTTAGTTTGAATCGCCCTACTTGAGTCCTTTGGGAGAGGAACATAGGAAAAGTCGTTATCAATTAAATCTTGGGATAACTTTAAATAATCCTCCCTTAACATAACCGTTACATTACCCTTATCTGACTTTGTAACAATTAACTAAAGATTTACTTACAATTGAAATGGTCGGAACACCTTCCGAAGTTGAAAGAGAATCCCGACCAGCTGCACTCGCTTCAACTACTGAATGTGTCGGAACCTGTGCCAAAATAGAAGATGTGTTGAAAATAATCTTCCTCAGTAATGGTTTGGGATATGAATTATCAAAGAACAAATTGAAGAGTCTATCACGGTTCTTATTCTTAAAAATGGGATCAGAAAGACTCATAACCCTTGCTGTCATGTGTCTAACCAAGTGCTAAATTTATGGTAAGAATTATAATTGAGATATCTCCCAGAACTACTTAACTTTTGATACCAATCAATTATAATCACATTTTCAGGTCTCCTCGTAAAAAGAGTGTCCAGAAAAAGCATAGCCATATTCTGGTCTTCCACTTATAGAGTGAGAGAGAGAGAGAGAGAGAGAGGAGATCATCTGTAGAATCCTTAGAACAAGCCAGAATAATATCATCAACATACTTCTTGATGAAAGGGATGTTAAAAGGAAGTACCGGAAGGACCACATCCAACAGATCATCCATTACATAGCAAGCCAATATAGGAGAAATTGTAGATCCCATAAGTGTACCAAAAGTTTGTTCATAAAATTTATTATTAAACGAAAAGCACGTAGACTCGAAAAGGAAGTCAATCAACTCAATGGAAGTATCTTTGTCAATATTACACTCAATACTGATTGAGGACCAATGGTTGTGTATTGACCGTACGACAGATTGTAAATAAACATTATCAAACAGCGAAACCACATCTAGATTGACCAAAACATAATCATGAGGAAGAACCTTTCTGTTAAATACTTCAAAAATATGAAAAGAGTCCTTAATTAAATACTCATTATCAGCATTATATGCCTTTGTCAAAATGTCTGCGAGGAAAGTAGCAACAAACTCAGTTGTTGGAGAGTTGATAGATGCAATTATGGGTCTCATAGTTAAAGCAGGTTTATGGATTTTCGGGACCGCGTAAAATTTGGTCAATTTTTTCTCAGAGATTTCATAAATTTGTCTCTTATTATATAATCTCTTAACTAGAACATTTGATTTAGTTTGAATCGCCCTACTTGAGTCCTTTGGGAGAGGAACATAGGAAGAGTCGTTATCAATTAAATCTTGGGATAACTTTAAATAATCCTCCCTTAACATAACCGTTACATTACCCTTATCTGACTTTGTAACAATTAACTAAGGATTTACTTTAAGAAAATTCTTTGTTTCTGACAACAAGTTCTGAAATATAGATGGATGACTATCCTTCCCATAATCATGATTGGTGATGACATTAATTTATATTGTGACGACTGTATTTGTAATGTCAATATTGAAAATGCTGATCTGTTATTGTTATATTAAGTATTGTCGCTATATAACAACAACAAAGAGATTCATGGGTAATTCACGCAAAATAAAGGGCTACTGAAATAGAGTTTGTTAACGTATCACGCGATATTCCTACATCTTTTATATATTATATATATATATATATATATATATATATATATATATATATATAAGAAATGAATACAATTTCATTAGAGACTCTGAACTGGAAGGCATTACGGCACTCTTGAAGAGACCCAAGAAAGTATAAACGCGTCAGTGTACTATGCCCTTCCGCTATCAGTTGCGAATCACCACAGATGTCCGTATCGGCAAAATGGTCGATCGACGTCGCGGTTTTCGAAGGGGATGTAATTCAATATTCTGCGTGGTATTAGCCAGGAATGTAGTTGTTTTTCCCTTTGAAGAACGGTCAGACCAATACGTCGAAATTATTGAAATTGAAGACTAAAAGCAGGTGTAGTGGAGAATCGAAATTTATGTTTTATATATATATATATATATATATATATATATAATTTTTTTAATTTTTCTTGGGCATCAGGTTAATCGTAAATCCTGTATCAATTTATAATTTTATTTAATGTTTCGCTCCTTAGTTCGGAACATTTTCAAAAATTTATACATTGATGTTGTTAAACAATAAATTGAAAACGATTGAACGATTAAAATTAAATATACACACAGAGACGACAAAAACTGGTAACTAATAAAATAATTTCAAAAATAATAAAATCGAAAGTACCTGCCTTAGAAACAATGCTTTACAATATACAAGGGACATTCAAAAAGTTGATGTTATTATTATAATAAATTATAATATATCTGGCTTAGATTTTTGTTTATCTTATTTATCGTTTACTGCATTGTTCTCTTTTTCTATATGTATAATTTATTTATTGTTCATTTTCAAGGGCTGAAATGTTAAATACTTACATAAGATTTATCGAGAATTTTGGTAATGTTGTAAATTTTTATAATAAATTCTTTTATACATAAATGAACGAAAAACTCAAAAAACAATATGACAATAAACAAACTATTTGATCTCGAACTACTATAATAATGATTGATTTTTCATAAAATTAAAGATTGTTATGATTGTTGTGTTCTTTTTTCAAAATCTAAAAGATAGGCATAGATAACAATAAGGTTAGGTCTGTTTTTTTTTTATTTTAACAGACTTAAATAACCTTAGTGTTATCTATGCCTATCATTTGTTCCATCAAGTTAATCTTTGTATTTCGTGGATAATAGGAATGATACACAGTCCCTGGCTAAAGACTTTCTCTGTTCGTCTGATATTAAAATAACGTCGCTATTTGTTAAATTATACTGACAGGATATTCCATTAAGAATGAATAGTAGAACAACAGCAGATTTTTCAAATCGAAATAGATTGAGCAAAACTTGCTTGGATAAACTTCAGAACTACGGGGTGTTGGAGTTGAAATCTGAAAAATTATTGATGTCCATGATTTGTTCTTTCCACTCCATAATTGAATTGGACAAAAGTTTTCGATGTCATAGAATCATGGAAACAAATAATGAGCTCAGTACGCTGGACCAGTGGCGAACGGTAGGAGTAAATAACATCTTTACCCCTTGTAATTGTTACACCGCTGTTTAAAGACTAATTTTAACTATATTTTTGACTTGTGACAATGTGTACTTGTTGAGTTATCATGAAATGATTGGTTTTCGAGATATTTGTAATCAATGATATAGTAGTATATACTAAACCATTTGAATGTTTACAATTCTATATTAAGAGTAAAGAAAGTTACGAATTATCCATTTCAGCAAATATGTCCACTATGTACTTTCTTGAAGACTCTCACTTAAAACAAATTATTTGCCTGATTCTGTCAAATTGTGATAGCAGCATTCTGGAATCCATTCCAGGGTTCTTGTTGGTTCATCATGAATAAAGGAATTGGATGTAGGTTCAATAATGGAAATCGAACGAATTAAATTCAGGACTCGGAGGTGACAAACTGAATCCACATCCATCAATGTGGATAAAGTGAATTAAGCAATTATTTTTTCCGACGACCTGCATGAAAAACGCACTCTAAACTAGCGCACAAAGTTATCTATTTCGCACTAGTGCGAAATATTCATTTCGCACTAGTTAATAGGTAATTTGAGATATATTAGATATTTTATAACACAACGATGAACACTCATTTTGTGTTCATAAGTTACTGTTTCTAAAAGTTATTAATATTCGCCGGTGGCTTAAATCGTCGAAAGGTATGCCCAAGTAGTGGAATAATGAAGCTCGTAGGTTGAAATCCTCAAAATAGCATTTTTTGTCAAATTTTTGCTATTAAAATTTTCCATATTTGAAGAGGAATTGATCATGTAATTTATTTGATTTGCGTATACTCATATAGACTCAATTACCAAAAAGGAAAATGTACCTCCCAGTTTGTAGGAATAAACAAGTTTGGTGCAATGGCCAAATAAATCGCTACATTCTTGAAATTACCAAACCCACAAACCTACACTGGTCATTCATTCAGGCGTTCTTCTGCTACAATATTAGTGGACAGTGGACTTATTGACTTTGAAAAGACATGGTGGTTGGAAAAGCAGCACAGTCGCAGAGGTTTATATCAATGAATCAATTGATAAAAAAATGGTAATATCCAATCCTATAACCCAGTCTATAGAACATTCAACAACCTTCACAGAGGAACTACCATCAAGATCATTCACAACCAGTTCGGAATTACAATCAGTCACTGGTTTCACATCAACTTCGAGTACAGTATTTGAAACTAAGAATGCGACAGGAATTAAGGCTCAGGCAGTTCAAAGTGTAATTGAAGAAAATGGTCATATTTCATTGGTGTTAAACAATTGTTCCAATATAACAATTAATAATTACTATTTTAATAGAACTAGAATACAGACCAAAATGTACCTAAATATGTATATTGAATGTTCAATAAAATTTGTTATCTTTCCGTGATCGAATATATCTTTATTAATAATGCAATTCACTTGAAAAATGTCTATGAGTGAAAACTTGTATTACTAGTGGTTCAAACATATTTTTAAAATCCGATATATTTTCAGGTAGGTCGTCGGAAAAGTATAGTGTAGAACTCGTGCGGAAACTGGATATTTCGTACTCGTGTGACAATATGATGAATCACTCGCCTGCGGCTCGTGGTTCATCATCTTGTCACACTCGTACAAATTATCCTATTTTCCGCACTAGTTGCACAATATACTATTATTTGGCAGGTGTAGACTGTCAGTAGGCCACCAATTTTTATTCAGTAAGATTGTTTTCTCTTTTGACAATTGTTAATATGCTTTTCAAAAGTGTATTGCATTCCAGGAAAAGTCTTACGCCCTTCGAATAGGCATTGTGACTGATTTTGAAATCCCCTTCTACAGTGTAGGTACACATCTGCTATTTCCGAAAAATACAATATTTCAGCCATTAAGTAATTTTTGAATTATGCTCGAAAGCGCATGTTACGTCACGTCTCATTAGATATTGCATTGGATTTATATTTAACGAAGAACATCAACAATAGATTTTTTATCCTACACTACTCGAAAGTCTAATTTTCGTGGCTCTACCGGGACGGGAAACTAAGTATTTACACGGATAGGCGAGATAAATAGCAAATAATAGAAGGCAGGCAAAACTACTTCACAAAAACTACACTAGATGGAACCTGTTATACACTATAATTTGTTTTAAACTGACTGGTTTCAATTGATACGAGAATAGTAGTTGAAGCACTGCAATATATCCACAACCGTTGTCCTATTTAGTTTTAATAATAATATTTAATTTTAGTTTGCTCGTTACTTGTGGCTGCTAACTTTCTGTCAGCCTACGTAAGTTCACTGTCACAAAATAAGCACAAATGTCATATGTTCATGCACTTGATTCTTCTTTTTCGTAGCTGCAAAGGAGCGTTCTGTTTGTGCTATAAAATGAGCGTTTTATTGTTACCAACAGCACTCTATTATAAATGACGAGGCGGCTGTCACTTTTAAGTTTCAAATTAATGCTTTCGGATTTTGTTGTTAGAACTAAGATGGAAAACAGTGTGTTACACTCAGATAAACAAATAAAATAGATATGTTTGTTTTGATCTTTTCTTGCCCCAAACATCGAGTCACATTCTAAGCTAACTTGCGGACACTTCCACTGCTTTGCCATATTTGCAAAGTCTCTTTGATTGCAGGAAAAATGAAATCAGAAGTTTAATTGAAAATGTGTTAGAAAGTTATGCAACTAAAAAAAAGTTTATGCATTTATGCATTTGAGTCGATACTTTTAAAATTATTTAATAATACTTGAATTTTACTTAATAAAGGCATATTCTTATATAAATTTTAAACAAGTATTTCTTGTATTCTTAGATACCTTTATGGTTATAACTAAAAGTGGCAACATTGCTCAAAATTTCAGTACCTGTTTAAAGTGTCAATAGTAATGTATTTAGTAGTTTTGTCCTTGTTTAATTTTAATATAAAGAGAGATGAAAATATAGTCAGAGTGTGATCGACGATAATTTCGAATACGTCGTAGTATTGTAGTAAATAATGTTAAACGTGGTTTGTTTATACGAGCGCCATTACGACTAGTGAGTGAACATTTAGTTCTTTCGTTTTGATGTTTTTTTCAAGACTTTTAGTGACAAAATAAACTTTTAAGTTATTTATTTTAACGTTTTTGGATTATCATGGTTCGTCGGTGCCAAGTTTGTCAGAAAACCAGCCGAAATTAGCAAGGCCATGTATCTACTATACCATCCCCACTTTTTGTAATTCATTCATTATTTCACTACTGGCGTTTACAATTGTTGGCCGTAAAAATAAACGTGTTCATGAATGAATAGCCCTCTCTATGTCTATTATTACTCTGTGTTACATAATAACGACGGTGGTTATTCTACACCGGAAGCGAAAATGTTATTTTCAACAACTCACCTGCAATTTTCCATGAGTTGTTCATCTCACAACATTAAACGATACAGTCAAAATATTTCCCACCTCTCATTTTATCATTTTAAAATCTAATCATTTATGCATAGGATAAAAACTATTGTGTTCCACGCCGCGAAAATAGTTTTCCGGGCCTTCAGAATTGGCCAGGCTCGACTACGACCAGCACTTTCGCGCCTAGGTACACAAATAGCTATTTCGTGTGTCAAAAATATAAATAGAACAAAGAAGAAGATATGCCATTACAAATATTATAATAGTGGCGTTTGATTTGCAGGCTGGAGCAGCCCACACTGCTCAAGCTGAGAACTAGATAGTGACACGACAAATTTAAATAGAACGCTTCTGTGTGCACCATATAACCTAAAAAAATAGTTTCAATCGTTAGTTATTTGTGATATTTGGTTTCTTGTTTCTTATGAAATAGTATATTCTATATAAAGGGTGGAATAAGCAAAATTTTACACGATTACAAAGATTTTGAATTCCACCCGTGTTATAGACTATACTTTTTCTACGACTATCAAATGGAAACAAAAAAACATATATTGACTTGCTAACACCTTAATTTCTGGAGGAGTTGAGGTGAAATCATTACTGCACTATCAAACAATAAAAAGGAATGAAGCCATGTAATAACTCTTATTTAGAGAAGATTATCTTACTTTTTACGTAGTAATAATCATTTTTGATATAAAAAATAGATAACTAAACAATTTTGACCATCGACATTTTTGACAGGTGACAATTGTAATTCTTCCTTTTTCTTAAAAGTGCCACAAAATATACTTATGCTGCACTTCTGGCTCTAACAATTAATACTCAATGACCATATTAGTCATTTTATGTTCACTTTAGAGGTTTTTTTCTGTATTTCGATATTTCTGCACTACTTCTACTCTACGTAGTGCAACTGATGTAGAAAACGGAACACGCCCATTCTCTCTTTCTATGAAATTAACCGTGACATTGAGAGGGCGCCACAAGTATTCATCTTGTCCTAGGGCTAGAATGAAGCTATTCCATATTCAAAAACTACGTCGGAATATAGAAATTCCATAATAGTCGTAGAAAAATGCTATTCTGTACGCTTTTGATGTAACTTACATCGATGTATAATAACAATTTCGCTGTTAAAATAATGCCGTTCAAAACAGTCGACGTTAGGAGTATTTTGCCACTGTTAAGTGATAAGTTGAAATTTTTGGTTTACGATTTACATACATGAGGCAGATTACCGACGGAAAGTGTGTAGTAACAAAATTCAAACAAAAAATAAGCTACATTTTAGGTTATAATACAAAATTATTTTCTAAGAATTACATGCGTATAGCAGAAAAATATTACGCGATTCACAAAATCCGTTTGATATGCCGGTCGACTTTTTAATTGCCTATTACAGGCTATATAACAAAATTGTTACGGAATTAATTCGTGAACAATCCTGGAAATGCAAACGCTTTATCATTTGGATGGAAGGTATTATTTCTATTGATTGTTCAGTGAAATGGACAGATCAAGTGCGTGTATTGAATCGTCAAGTGTATCATACTGTCACAAATGTTATATCTGTTTAAAGATTATATAATATTTAGTTTAATAATAAAAGAATAAACTATACAACATCTGGTTCCCATAAATATAAATAAGTATTAAACATTGATATATTAAAATATGAATAATTTATATGGTTTAATGTAATTTTTAAATAAATTTTTATTATACATTTGTAACATAGTTTTTCAACAAAAATGCCCTCTTTCATTCTTCTACAGGCATTACCAGTTGCGTTGAACTCACTTACGAGTGATTGTCATTTATTGTCTAGGTAATTTTCACGAAAATCTGGGTTAAATACATAATCACTTTCCATTTCGTTCAAATATAATTCATATTGTTCATCAGATCATTTTCTTTTTCGTTTGTCTACAATATGTATTTTTTATGAAATAAGAGAAATATTTAGTGATATTTTAAATCCAAAGGTTATTGTTTAATAATTTATTATACATATTATATTAAGTACTTACTGTTCAATTGAACTGTAAGATAACCTGAAAATTAGGCAAATTCTACTACCTGCCATAATATAAGTGATGTAAGCTGCAATGTAATAGTGCACTGTTAGAATTTTTTTTACCTCGGGTTGTTCAGAATACGATTTTTAACCGCGCTGCTCAATTTGATTTAACATTGCGAATTTAACTACATCGATGTTAAATTTACAGCTGTTACAAGTAGTACAGAATAACCGTATTTGTGTAGGAGAATTTAGTTTTACGAATTGGGAAAATGTAGTGATTTTTTTGTGTTGGTAGGGATGGCTCTTACAAAAGGATACCATAACTGTTTTACTGAGACGTGACGTCATGTGTTGTTTCGGTCAACATGGCCGATTGCAGTATTGTATACTGTTCCTTAAACTCTTAATAATCTAAATGTTTATATTAAAACTAGGTCAATTTCAGAATCCTTTCATCACATATTTTTCTCTAAAACCATTTACATTTACTTTTCGATTCCTTAGTACTGTCAACAGCCCTTTAATATGGCAAGTGCTTTTATCATATCGGAAAAATGTATTACTCCATAAATAAACATGGATAGTGGTTTTGGCACTTCTTTATTCGCGTGTTACTCCATTGTTTTCTTTTGTTCCTCTAATTTTGCAGGAATCTTGCGTTAAACAGACAAAGAGCTTCCAAGGATCCCGTTGAAGTGCACCTACATGGTTTCGCCGACGCGTCGGACAAGACATACGGGCCCTGTATTTATATTAGAAGTATGGATTCCGACAAAAGAGTTCACATATCACTATTATGCGCTAAGGCCAAAGTGGCACCTAGAAAAATAATACCAATTCCGCGATTGGAATTATGCGCAGCATTGCTGTTAGCTCGTTTAACGGATAAAGTGAAAACAATCTTCAAAATTCAATTCACATCCTTTAATCTCTGGTCATACTCAACTATAACTTTAGCAGGGGTACGTACAAGTTCGAATTTACTAAAAACATTCACTATCAATAGAGTGGCAGAAATTCGGTGTCTCATCAAATATGCCGATTGGAGAAAATATATCCTAGTCAAATTTTATACTCTGAACTGTGGTGGAACGGCCCTGCTTGGCTCAGAACAGATCCATGTTCTTGGCCAAAGGATAATCTGGAGATTCACGATTTATCCGAACTCAAATCCACCCTTCTAACTAACGTTTCGGCTCCTGCTTTAAGTTCCTTTGAACGTTTTTCAAAATTCTCATGAATGCAACAGCCAATGGGATACATATTAAGGTTTAAGTATAACCGTCTTCAAGAAGATAGCAAAAGAGGCGGTCCACTCACAGACCAAGAGCTAGAGAAATTCAAACATTAAAAGAAAACAAACCTTCAAATTCTCAAAATATTTTATTAAGTCTCAGTCCTTTCTTAGAACTCGATGGTTTGCTACGGTTGGAGGGGGGGGGGCGACTAAAGTATTCAAATTACCCATTTGATAAATGGTATCCAATATTAATCAATTCGAAGCATCACTTTTGCTGCTTTTAAGCACTGTATGAAATGCTTCAAATTTAATGCTAAACTGAACAACCAATCATGGTAAACTAAGCGCGAGATAATCTGTCCTTCAAGTTGATTCTCAATAGTTGGAGTAGAATACGTGGGGCCATTTATGATTAACTATAAGAAGGGTAGATGCTGCCGCTTAAGTAAATACTATATTGGCATATTTATTTGCTTGTTGACATTTGGAATTGGTTTCTAACCGTTTTTTCAGAAGCATTTACTCAAGCGCCTTATCATTTTGTCTCCAGACGAAGTATGGCATAACAAATATTGATTTTCCAGATTTCAGCTCGTATAACAATTACCGCAGTACTTCTGGAACAGATGAAGGTTGGAATCCGTTGTAGAGTTTCAGCGGCGTGCCAAATGCAAGTCTAATAAAGGCCACTTGGTCGAAGGTTCCTTAGTTCTAGAGAAGAGTGAGAACACTATACCCTCCCAGTGGCTATTGGGTATAATCAGCGAGCTACACAGAGGGCTAGACGGCATCGCTAGGGCTGCTTCTATAAGAACCCCTCTGGAGAAGTCATCAAAAGAAATTTCCAGAAAATATGTCCCCTTCAAGTTCACCCTTGAAAGCCATCCCTGTTATGCTTTCAACGCAGGGAGTATGATCACGCCAAATTTATCCAAAATCAAGTGTATTAGCAACGCGGTCCGACCAACAACTTCGGAGAGAAGCGGAAAAAATTAGAAGACTATAATGAATTATTCGGTTAACGTGTTATTAAAAATGTACCTATAAAATTTCGACAAAATAAAGCTATAAAAATCAAATTGAAGTGTAAATAATAACTACGATACAATATATATATATATATATATATATACGCACTTCCCACTCTGTTTCAGTAGCCCTTTTTCTATTCTATTCAAGGATGTTAATTGAAACATGTTTCAATTAACATCCTTGCTCCCAAGTTGTACACCTTTTCTTGGTTATGCCGTACCGATGAAGGCTAATGAGCCAGAAACATGCATGTCTGCGGTTACCACTCTTTTCAGTAGCCCCTTCTTCTATTTGCGTGCAATACCCACTAATTTGTTCTTTGTTATTGTTCATATGTCACGCACTATTCGTACATCATATATTTTATATAACGACTGAAAAATGCTATATAGGTGGGGATAACGGGGATTTCAGTCCAAAGAATCAACGCCAAGATCTTTTATTTACAAAATGCCGCCAAGCTTTCGAGTCCTCTGTTTCAGTAGCCCTTTTTCTATGTGCGTGAATCACCCATAATTTTCTCCCCTTGTCAAAATTACGTCCCTAGCTTCTATTTTCAACAAACTCCCATCCTGACTTAATTACTTAATTTTTAAAGGGTTGTTTGCATAAATTTCCATTTTAATAACTGTCATTTACTGTCAGACTTTAAAACATCATAATAATTCTCACATGATTCTATAAATTATACTTTTGTTTTCTGTAAAACCAACAACCAAATGTGACGGTAAAATCCTGGAGGTTTACTCAACCTCTGCATAGGTTTGTATATATCACATGGAAAATATAATTGGATAAATCCACAAGTTGTTGTCATTAACATCCGACAAGCAGCCAGCACAGTTGGATATCCATTTTCATACGTTAGATCAATCTATCGACAAATAATACGTAGCATACTATATTCATTACTGGCATTCATAATAAAACATACCACAAAACTTGACGATATAATGAAGATAGAAAAATATATAAAGGATATTGTGAAAAATCTTTCCGAAGTAGTTTGGGCACATAATAAAAATTATAAATTGGTAGACAAGAACTGACAGAGCAAATGCGATATATACAAGAAGTATAAATGAACTTGGTGATGAAAATGTAGAAAATATTGGACAAAACATCTCAATCCAGGATTTTATTATATGGAAGTTAATAAATAATATACTAATAACACAACTGCAGTGAATATACCATTTTCTTTTCAAATGATAATGCATTTTCAGCTAACAAAATTCTTATTTCTGATTCCTGAAGACTTTTGTTAGACGATAATGCGTATTTCAGAGCTTTGGGTAGGACCTACACTAAGAAATTTCTCGTTACAATTAGTAATATTGATTGCTTCACAACTGACACTGCTTATAGACACACACTCCTTTAGTAATATAGCGAGGATTTTGTTGATCTTTTTTGACTATCTATAATTGATTTAGACATGTTTTTTTTGTACAATTTTATAAATATTCGTTAAAATGATGGCTAATAAAGTATAAGATGTGCGAATCTATTTGACCTATTTCACGAATACTATTAATCATTATTAAATTGAATATAACTAAATGAGACTGCTTCAATTAACTGAAACCTTGTTTTTAAAAACTAACTTTATTTCTAACAATTTCAAATACAAGACTAATATTTTTATTACAAAAATGTATTTAAATAACTTTTTAATAAACACAAACTAAGCAATTATACAATAATTTAAGTCCTTAATCAGCACAATATACTGTCCACCTAAGGGCTATGGCGTAGGTGACATATAAATCTTTATATATACATATATACATGAGTTCCTCTCATTCTGCTGAATCCTGACTGGCATTCCGGCAAAATTCATTTTTATTTTACAAACGATGACAATCTGTTTAGCAAGGTTTTACAATCTAAAATTGAGAACACCAATTAACACATTGAATAACTTAATTTTCTCATTACAAGTGAACATTAAAAATAACTTTACATTATCTAAAATTACCAAACCGTCAACTTTAGTACCTAACTATTGTAACGTCACTTAGTTGTGCAGATGAAATGTTTCAGGTAATTTGACATTGGAATATTATATTTGAACGCACTGATCTCCTGATTTAATCAAATTATGAATTAATGCATCCTATCAGAAAGGAGCTTAGGAATTTGATGTATATTAATTAGTGATCATATTTTGATCTAACCTATTGAATGTAATAGATATTTTGTAGGGCAGAAGAGGAAATCGCAAATCTCTTTAGCACATTTTGAGTTTCGAAATTAACAAAGGCACATTTAAAATTATGAATTGGCTATGTTCACTACTTTTCCAGAAAACCGGTTTTAGGGAAAGGGATTATAAAGAAAAACTAAGGCTTCTGTGGTTTTAGAAAATATCAGAAGGAGTCTATTATCATTATGATATGTTATTATTGTATGTATATAAATATTTTACATTGTTGAATTATAAAAATATAAGTTCAGTCGAATATTTATCTCCAGTTGATGCAAATCGCAATATTTTCATTGACATGGATTATAAATAAACTCTGTGGTTTTAATGTATCCTAAAATATATTTGACACTACAAGGTATTTTTTCATTTCCGCTTGAACTGTCTCAATTCTACGGATTGTCAAAAAATTTGTTTAAACTTCTCATAACAATATTCTGCCATGTCTCAAAACATATACTCAGTGACATAAAAACCCGAACACTCAGTAAAAATTATATTATTTCAGTAATACTTACCATACATATCAGGGAGTTCGTAATTGATTAATATTCCACTCCAATCGCGTGAGAAGAACCTAAGTTTCCGCTTATCAACTTTAATAATGGATTGACGCTCCACGATTTATTACAAATTCCCTAATGTGTCTAAGCATACTCATAATCAGGTGAGCAGTATCCTCCTGGGGTATCTCATTCCATGCCACCTGTATCTCATGTCGAAGAACATCAGAGTTTGACGAGCGCGCTGTAAATTTCTTATCCTGTACCGATTATGTCCCACACATGTTCAATTGGGGACGAATCCGAGGATATTTGGGGCCAAGGTAAGAGATGAATTTGAGTCTGGTGGAAGTAGTCGAAGGTTTGTTTCGCTATATGTGGCCGAGCGTTATCTTGCTGAAAAGTTGGATTTTGAAGTGAACTGAGGTGGCGAAACAGATGACGTCTCCATATTTCTTGAATGTATCGATGTGCATTAATTTTTTAAAAGTGGTGTAGGAAATCTTCTAGCAGACCTCTCGGGCATTAATGTTTCAGCGCCTGGGGGAGTGTGGGAATGAAGTGGCCATCTTGGCGTGACCGCGACCCTGTAAAACCATTTCCACTTTTAAGAAATTTCACTTTCCTTCTTGGACCCGCCGTTACGACAAATCCTCGAGAAAGAGAGGAATATTGCCTAATTTTCTGCATGACCCTGGCCTCTTAACTACAGTTTTTCTTTTGTACTTATCACATGTGTAATAAAATCTGTTACCTTATTCCACCCATTTTCACATTCGAGCATTTTGTCAATGACGTTGTTTGCACTAATTTCTCCTAAGTCTGAGCAAAGTTCTTGACGCTTCACTGCCCATTGTAGGCATTCGAACGTAGTGTGATTTGGGTCATCTACAGCCGCCCCGCAGCATATGCAACTTTCATGTTTCTCTTTTTTAATTTTAAAAGTGTACGTGCCGAAAGTACCGTGGCCTGAGAGGACCTGGGTAAGATGGTAGGATACTGGCGCACCATATAAGATTACGCTTTGATACACCATCGCGAGAATTCGCCGCTTCTGCGCAGATGGTCCTCCTACATTTGATAAAAGGCATTTTAGAGACATTATTGTTTTATCTGCCTTCAAACAGGTTTCCCGGATGTGGTTTGTCATATTTAGCTTTCTGTCCAGGTGGAATCCCAAATATTTAACGGATCTCTGGGGTTTTATTTCTTGGTTTTGCATTTCAAATTTTATCGCATCTGTCTTTCCTTTGTAGCTAAGTAAAATGGATTCAGTTTTTTTCAGGAGCGATCTCTAGATGATGTTGAGTTATCCAATGAAATACAAGATCAAGACTATAGTTTGCCTTAGTAATCATTTCGCTCGAGGTCCGAGAAGCTACGAACACCGCTAGATCGTCAGCATACCATTAAATTGCAACCCCATTTGGCATTGGTAGCTTTGTTATACAAACATTTCACATGCTAGGGCCAATAACCGAGCCCTATGGAACGCTTCCAAAACTTGCCTTTCAAGGTCCCTCTTCAGGATAATTATTCTTCCATCCATGTAGGAATCTAAAATGTTTTCAAGATATGGAATACGTTTTGCAGCTCCCTACGCAGTCTTGGAAGCTTTGAAAAAGGAGCATGGAGATATTTACATTAATAATTAGCGCGTGTTTGGTAGTGTTTACTTACACATTTCTATTCCCAGTTTCACACGTTTTGATGTTTGGCTCGCTGATGTAAATGACATGACATTTCTTGTTAGCCGCAGTAAGTGCAGCAATGTCATGAACTGGGACACTGCGATTGGCGTTAATTTGTAATATTTTCATTACTGGAATAAAGTTTTTGACGTTCCATTCTTAATGTCGTACTCAGTGCTCAACGGAAGATAATGCATTTTCTGGTATTTGACTTATGCGTCTCTTTTCAAACTGGACAAGAAGATTCACCTATGCATTTTTTGACACATATACTTTCTTTTCACATTTATAACAGCAATTTCTGCGATTTGGACCCTTACACCGTTCAGTCTGGTGATTGTATACCAGCACCTTTTGCATCGATTGACGCTCACTCTAGGTTCGATCTTGCAATTCTATAGCCCAATTAGAACGGTTCTGGGTTACTGCCAAAGTGTTGCCAGCATTCGGCCTAAGATTTCCAATAGAGCAGTTATCCTTAATCTGCTCTCCGATCTTTCGCTCTATTGCCTCAGCTACAACTTCTACTGTGTCTGTTGTATCAATCCCACGAATGTGGGAAATTTTATTATTAGGTTATTGCTCTCGTGATCACTTCCATGTTGGTGGATTCCACTGCTGCTTTTAATAAATTCATTGCTTATTGGTCCTTGTCCATGGTTATTAGAATATTGCCGTCCTTGGTTTCTCTGATCTATCTTATGCCTTCAGCATCTTTTGTATTTTTAACAGATTCCTTTATGGTCTTCAGAGCTTCTAGGTGAGTATTATTATGTTTGTTGACTATAAGGGCGTAGAGCGTATGATGTTGGTTGCCGTTTGCTTGTCATTGACTGAAAACTTTCCGTTTCTTGTTTCTTCTTAGTGGTATAGATGAAGACCTCTATACTCGAGCAATGAAATACACACTCAACGAGTTTCCCAAAATTCACCAGGGTTATATTGTTAATATGGTGTAGTGAAACCTAGCCATCTTCTAATATGTTTTCTTTAAAAGCCCTCAGAGAATTCCATAGATCTTCTTCACTCAAAACTTGTGACAATTTTATGACTTTCTGATTGTTTGTTGTCCTGAGTCAGTCTTAAGTATTGTGACTTTCTCGATAATGTTCTTGCACTCAGAGAAGTCTGAAACTGTCTCTGGAGATCTAATTATTTTGGGCTCGTTTGTCAAAATTGTTTGGGTTTGTTGCTTCATGATTTCGGTATTTTTACAGCTGCATGTCTGGGCACTAACTTATTCAACGTCCATCTTTCCAAACAAAAATTGAAGCTTTTCGATGCTGACCACCAAATATTCATATTATCCCTGATGGAAACTTAATGTGTGCTTGAGTTATAAGCAATGGCACCCCATATCATAACTCCAACAGCGCGATGTACATGGAGCTCAACAAAAAATTGAGAGTTACGAGGTTCGTCTCGTCTCCTTTTCATCCACGCTCGACCATCATGCATGTCTAGGCAGAGCTGGGATTCGTCACTGAAGACGATAGCGTTCCATTCCTGATTCCACATCAGTCGTTCTTGGCACCACTGAAGTCGATTTCTTTGATCTTCCAGACTTAAAGGTAACACCAACTGAGGTCGGTATGAAGAAAATCCAAACCTTCATATCCGTCTATAAACACTTCGCATTCCAAGAACCCTTCCATATTCTGCAAACCACTGAGTTGCTATTATCCTTTTCGATACGAAACGATCCCTTAGTCCTGCTCACTAGTTCTGTGCCTCTAGCTCTTTATGTTCGGCCTTCTTGGTGACAGCTTTGATGAAATCTGACAACAGTATCCATACTTCTGTTTATTCTACCAGCAATTTCTCGGAACTACAGCTCAGCTTCCCGAAGACCAACAATTCGACCTCTCTCGAACTCAGTTAGGTGTCGATAATTTATATTGCCTTTTATGATAAACATATACCTGAAATATTTTTAAAATAAGGTATTTACTGAGTGTTCGGGGTTCTATGTCATTTAGTATATTAACCAATTTATCACGCTTTTGTACTAAAAAACATGTTTTATGTAACAAAAGTTACTTCATAAATACAACCTTGATTCGCACCTAAGCATTTTTTATGGATGCAGACAAACAATTCCGGCGGCAAGAATAATACTTGGAAATACGTTTCACAAACATACCCTTAGTGGAGAAGCCATAAACTTACGGTAGTAAAATAGAAGCGGCAATCCAATTCTCATATCTCGGTTATTTCTTCTTTTAAGTTGTATTATTAAAATTCTGTCATCGCTTCAACAAATACTTATAAAACCAAAGCGATATAGATGAAATAAAACGCGTGTACTTGTACATGGATGATGAATCCGAGGACTAGTCACTAGAAAATTTTTTTGGGAAATTCGACTTCACTCGTTATTGTATAGCGGTACAAAATATCTTTTCCTATAGTATCTTTTTTAAATCTGCAAACAGTGTAACACGTCAATCGGCTTGTTACGTTTTCCGTTTTAGTGTTTTATTTGATTTCGTCGGATTAATGGCTCACTAGCGACGGCAAAATAAGAAACTAGATCCCCTTGAAAATGTTGTACATTTAAACAGCTTGACGATAAGAAGCTGTCTCGTCCATTCCATTTTCGATAGAGAAAATATATTGTTAATTATTGTTTCGAAATTCTACTGTGGTTATTTTCTATATTCGCTGCTCTGCAGCACTTCAGTAGCCTTAGGAAGTCCATTATGAAGTCCTTACGAACCCTCACTAGGATTCGAGTCCTAAAGAGCACCTGGGCCACGGCCAAGCGGACGCAATCACGACAGGAGCTAGCTGAGGGAACCTCTCCAAGTTGTCTTATTTTCAATTCATAAAATCTATAATTGAAAATTTTCATTGTATAACTGAGTTTATATATGTGTTTTATTTTAAATACGCAGTCAATACGAATTGTACTTTTTACAGTTTAAAAAATATAATTTTGTTCAAAACTGTTTGTTATGATTTTCAGCAATTTATAGTATATTGGACAAAAGTGTTACTGTGTTTTGTTTTTATTGAGTTATAGTAAATATAGTATAAGGTTTTTCCAGTTTTTTCCACTTTTTTTTGTTATTGTTCAAATAAATTTATTATCGTTAAAAAAACTGGTGTTAATATGGATTGTTCACCCCCTCTCAGTGTAAGATAATAGACTACTTTAACTGAGGCCGATCACCAAAACCTGAGGAAGAGTCTCTAGTTGGAGTGTAAGTTACAACAGATTCATGTCAGATGGGACAAGATGTGGTGAATATGGAGGCTATGGTAGCAATTTGATTCGCAAATCGTTCATTTCCACAAATTTTTATTAACCTGTGGATTGGTGTAAGAGTCTTGGTAAACAGCTTTTCACTTCATCTTATGTATATGTACCTATATGTATATATACCTCTATGTATATATTGTTATGGGGAATTCTTTTAATTCCAATATTTACTAATTAAACTATTTATTGAATTTCCAAATATGTACACATTTTCAAACGAATTAACAAAAATAACAATTATAAAAAAATTTCGTTTTACACTATTTAAAATATTATAAGAAAAATTTTCAAATCTCGCTGTGGCTACCACTTCTAATTTCTTTAATTTACCTCTTTGACTT
Organism: Galeruca laticollis; assembly: GCA_963921935.1. NCBI lineage: Eukaryota > Metazoa > Arthropoda > Insecta > Coleoptera > Chrysomelidae > Galeruca > Galeruca laticollis. The sequence goes on from OY998180.1 coordinate 172,821,083, forward strand.
TGACTCAATTCTATTTCTACTCCTTCCTTAGAAATTATTCTCTACTTCTCAACTTTTAAATCTCTCTAACAAATTTCAATTATCTTTCCAATTCAAATATCTTGAAATTCTTATCCCTATTATTATATTATCGCGTTCAAATTTATTTTATTTCATTGATTTGAGGTAAATTACACGAAGAGATCATCCCTTTAAGACCCATTGTGTCCTGTATACTAGCTCCTTTTAGTAACCTATCAAAACAAGTGAAAAAATATCCTCACAAATATCAATTCCCAAAATCAATATTAAGGACTTAGATTTTAAAGAAAACATTAAGAATATAAAATTACCAAACAACTATATACTAATATCCTTTGACGTTATCTCTCTTTATACAAATATTCCGAACACACTAGCAAAAAATATAATTATAAAGAAGTGGGATAAACTACGAGAATACACAGAAGCCATATATATAACACTAAATTCCGCATATTTCGCGTACAAACAAAATACGTATCAACAGATAGACGGATGTGCCATGGGATCTATCATTTCAAGTGTAATAGCTCAATTAGTGACAGGAGACCTATAAAAGCTGTGATGGCTAAACTAGATTTTGAATTGCCTTTTTTCTATAGATACGTTGACGATTGCATCTTAGCAGTCCCAAAAAACAAAGAAAATTATCTTCTATACTACAATTTACTATTGAATTAGAAGAAAATAGAAAAATAAACTTCCTAAATGTTACAGAATAGTATAAGACCAGAATGGTATACGAAGAACACATGGTCTTCTAGGTATACAAATATATTTAAGAAAATATAAATAATAATTGTTTAATAAACAAAATACTTTAAATAAAATAAATTGTTACGGCTATGGTTCAAATGTTAAAAACAAATATTAATATCAATAAAAATCCCTTCAAATACCAATGTCATAATGAAGTCTCTGACCACTTTTTTAGTAGTTTTTAGGTTATTGTATGCATTTTTATTTGATATTTGACTTCAACCTTAACTTAAAACCGGCTGCGATCTGACCAATCAGGAATCTACAGAATTGCCAACTTGAATTCAAATCACTCCTCCTAGTTTAAGAACAGGAATAATGTAATTCTATTCAATTTAAAAATTCATTATATGTATTATAAAAAATATTGTGTAAAACTCGTGTCAAAATGAATTTTTGTAGTACTCGAGCTTTGCGCAGTTCACTGTTTCGCGAGTTACGTCAATGGATATTGTATATTATGCAATAATGTATTTTGTCCAATAAGCATATTATAAAACATATAAATATCATTGTACCAAAATAAACGTTAGATTGTATTGTTAAATGTCCTTAATAAACGTCTCAAGTGTGTAGTTCGTTTTTAAAAAGTCCTTCTCGAAGTTCGAAAACATCATTCGCGGTTGTTTGCGCAAACTGCACTCGTACTACAAAACGAGTCATTGTGACACACGTTTTAGAAATAACTATTGTGTGTCATTAGTTTACGTCGATTTTTAACGTGTCATTTTAACTAAATTGTTGGAACCAATGTTTAAGGTGAGACTGTTTTAAATCTATGCCATGTGGAAATAACTTTAAAAACTATTTCTATAAATATTAGTTTTGGCTTTACAAAGACAAGGGTACTGGTCGAAACGTTGCCTAACAATTAAAATAGATCAAAAGCTATTTATTATCCATCGAACGTAACTGCCAGGAATATACATACATATCTATAATATATGTATATGCAATTTATTTGTCTTAATCAGAAGTGAGGTATAGATTTTGAAATTGAAATGAAATCAAAAGGGTACATTGTGATAAAGAAACATACCTTCACAAGCCATTGACCAAAGTCTAGGAGTATCAAAGCTTTATTTATTGATTGTAAATTATTTTATATATTACGTAGGATTTTAATTATAAGAGGGTAGAGTAATTTACGTGAACATACAGAGTATCTTATAAAATTTATATTTGTCAAGTGCGGGTGACAAATTGTGACAATTTGAGGTTATAGAAAAAAGTTACTGATGAGTAAGGAGAAAGGATACTTATTCTATGTCTAATGACTACTCTCTGATTGTTTGCGGTATCCAAGAGATACAAATCCAGGTGACTAAAATTAAATAAAATAATGTAATTAGGAAAATTTTGAAAGAGCTGTGAAGAATTAAAATTTTAAAAGATGTCAAAAAGTTTTCTAAAAAAAAGAGATAATTAATAAAATAGAAGTCTTTTAAACAGACACTATCTATAAAAGAAGAGCAAGCTGAATTGGACATGTTTTGCATTTAATGATAAAGCAGATAATTCCCAAATTTTTGAAGAGAAGATGAGAAAGGGTAAATCGTACATACCGTATACACTGGATTAGTGAGGAGTTTAATAATTTCTTCAAGACGATTTCCTTTATAAAGAGTGTTTGACAGTGGACTGAAAGGTAACAAACCTTTATAAATATTTTGTAGGAGAGAATCATCATCTTGATTGGAAACTTTAAAATTATTGAATATATAGTGATAAATATCGTTAACGATTTGCTTGCTGTTGAGTCTGTATGCTTTGCATTCAAGTTTACAGAAATTAGAAACAGTACAAAGACTTTATTTGACATAACTCCGTTTTTTTTATTGTAGTATTTATCATTGTAGATTTATAGGTTAAGTTTCTCCTCTTTTATTTTCGTAGAAAGAATGCATTCAATCTACTAAGTCTAACATTGACCTATCTTTAAATTTCTCATCGATATTTATTGGGACCTAAATTTGATAAGCCATTCCTTAAAATTTTCAAACTTAACTAATCAATAAAAATATTTTGGAATTAATTAGTTTGTTTTTTCTGGAGTAGTTTTGTTGGGCATTGATATAGTGAAAGTCTGACACAGTTGGAGGCCATAGGTCTAGAAAGTTAAAATATTGAACCCGTACGCCCAGAGAGCGGAAGCAAAGAGTTCTAAAAACAGATGTATCAGTTACATAAAACTAAAATTTAAATATATATATATATCAAACATTATTATAGCCGGAGCACTTAAATTCATAAAAAATTGAAATTCAATAAAATAAATTGTTTTAAAGCCCAAGTGTGATAATTTACAATTTGACTGTGACATTAAACAAAATTACATTTTAATTTTTCAAATTTATATTACAAAAAGAAAAGAAATATATCGTCACAATATATATATATATATATAAAAAAAATGGTTTTCGATTTTCTTGGACCACAGTTTAAAATGTATTTGTGTACAATTTCTTGGGATTCGGTCCTTAGTAATATTTAAAATAGACTCTGAGACATCGTGTATACTTAATTTATTTTACTTTATTTTAGCGTTTCGGCTGCAATCCAAGCCTTCATCAAAAACTACAAAAAGTGTATAATAGAATAAAATTTTCCAGTCTATGCCTCACTCACATTAACAAAACAATCAATTGTGTACAATACTCACCACATTGGAACGTCACAATGGTTAAAAACATTTAAACACGGCGATTCTCACATTACATTTAAAAACTTCCTAATTATAGCCGAAAAATCATCAAACAATACGTTCAGATACGTACAATACATCAACTGTGATTACTAGTTCATTGCTAACTTTTTCTTATTCCATATTTATTATTTTCATCTTCATTTTACGAGGGCGTTTCTAAACATTGTTTATATCGTGCTAGGTGTGGACAGAGTATGGTTTGTTGTCTACTGTTATTTAAATTATGTTTACTTGTTCTATTAGTATTAATGTATTAAATTGTAATATATCTTACTCAAATTATTTGTATTAGTTTTGGAATTGACAGTGTTATTGTTTTTTATGTATATAGATCATTTCGAGGAGTTCTCGTTTTTTGTTGTTAGTTTAAGTTTTTAGAATTTTTGTTTGTTCGTAATTAAAATTATGCTCAGTTTCCATCATATGATTAGTTAATGCTATTTTATTTTTTTTATCGTACAATCAACTTCGAACATTTCCAACATATCAATCAAACAAAGCAGCACTAAATATGCAAATGAATAACAGAAATCACAATATTAAAATTATTTAAAATTTAAATGTCAAAATCCGACAATTATTGTATTGTAATATTACAATGGACAGTTGGTTTACATATGTTCCAGCTGCCAATTATTGATTGAAGAATCATGATTTAACCATAGTCGGGACACTACGTAAAGATAAAAAGCAAATACCATTTGATTTATTTACCAAAAGGCCTCCAAAATCCAGTATGTTAGGTTTTACAGAAGATAAAACTATTGTATCCTATACACAATCTGGTGAGTATGCCAAACCAGAGATAATTACATTTTATAACTCCACAAAATGTGGAGTTGATACTGTGGACCAACTGTGTGCCAAGTATAACGTTGCTAGGATTACGTGTCGATGGCCAATGGTGCTTTTCTATGGACTTCTCCACATTAATGGAAGAAATGCTTTTGTGATATATAAAAGTAATGCTATAAAACATGAAAACGAAGAAAATACAATGGTTGAAAGACGAATATTTTAAAAAAATCTTGCCAAATAATTATTAATGGACTACATGAAAGATCGAGTGCATTGTAATTACCTACCAAGAGAAATTAGACAAGCTGAAGCGACATTTACTGGAACTGAAATGGTGGTGCCAGTGTCAGTAGTGGAAAGTAAACGTGGCAGATGCGCATACTGCAAAGATCGCAAAACGCTATACAAGTGCCGTATTTGTTTAAAACATACTGTATATGTGTGCAAAGTTTGTGCAATGACATTTGCGGAATAACATTTCTACAGGGTGTTCAGTGCAACCTTACCAAAAAATTTTGTTTATGTGTATCTTGGTTTAATTTTTTTTTGAAGAATCAAATTATTTTTGTTTGCAGTTTTTTATACTCTTTTGTAACTACATTGAAACCATTTGATACAATTTTTTAAAAATATTTTTGATTTTGAGAAATATTAGGTTTTTGTTTTTGGGTATGTGGGATTCAACGCGCCCCTTCATGTAAAATAATAACAAGAGTCCACTCCAGGGTTAAGACGTAGAAGATTGGGAATTCTACCTGAACACATTCATCTTCACACATTGACAATCTCTTACTCAGGCAGGACACAGCTTACAGCAATGAATCGAGAAGACTCATCACAAGGGTAGGAACAAAACTTTGAATTCTAGAAAATCCGATAAGCCTTATAATGGTCCTAACCAATCTCAGATCCATCTGAGTTTAGACAATTGAAATCGTAGTTCTCGACACAATAATTCAAATTGCCTAGTCAAATGCAATTTTTGCAAGAAGAACCATCTAATTTATAGTTGTCCAATTTTTTTGGCCTTGATGATTACGGATAGGATTGCAAATATTAAAAAACTAAAATTATATCAAAACTGTTTACGTACCGGGCATAATCATAACCAGTGCATTCTGAGATCCTGTACTATTTGTAAAGCACAGAATAAGTATCTCAAACACAATTCTCTAATTCACATTCATAAAGTTACAGACATTCCAAACGACCCTTCAAGTAGTGTTGAGGACACACCTCAACACAGTTTTAATTTAATGGTAAGGCCAAAGGAAACATACCTAATGAAGTCTTTTTATCAACTATTTTATGTAAAGTCAACCCATGTAGGTTATTATTAGATTGCGGAGCACAATCAAATTTAATTAGCCAAGAATTTTGTGACAAGTTAAAAATTCTTTGCACGCCCACAAATTTGTCAATTGTTGGTATTAACCAGATTGTTTCTCAACTTAATAAGAAATGTACTCTGTCTTTGTTTTCAAATTCATCTAATTATAATTGTACAGTTTTTTGTTCCTGTTCCCGGAAGTATTGATATACTGATAGGGGCGAACCAATTTTGGGATTTCAATCTTGATGGTGACATTAGACTGGGTACTAACCTCCTTCTCTCTAAAATACTCACTTTGGCTACATTGTAACAGGGAGTACACCTGTCGACTCTAAGTTTTCTATTTGTAACTTTTCCAAGATCCACATCCCCGAGGACGACCAATTAAAAAGATTCTAGGAACTAGAGGAGGTCAAAGTCTCTACTCTGATGTCAAAAGAGCACAAACAATGTGAAGAAATATTTAATAAAATGACCTATAGAAATGAACAAGGTCAATTCGTAGTCCAGCTTCCATTTAAACATTCTCCTTGCCTCTTAGGTGACAGAAAAACAAATGATATAAAAAGGTTTCATTCGCTTGAAAAACGATTTAGTGATGAACATTTTAAGCAACTATATTTCGAGTTTATGAACGAATACGGGTCTTTGGGTCATATGACCAGAATTGATGAAAGTGAGAGTCCAAACTTTGTTTCTTATTTTTTTCCACATCATGGCGTGTTAAAAGAATCTAGTTCAATGACCACATTAAGGACCGTATTTGATGCAAGCTGTGCTAGTTCCACTGGATGGTCGTTAAATGATTTACAATCTGTTGGACCTAAAGTACAAAATGATGTCACAGACATCCTACTTCCCTTTTGAACTTATACATACGTGGTCTCGGCTGATGTTTCTAAAATGTTTGGATGTATCCTAATGGATCCAATACATAGACCACTTTAACAAATTCTATGGTCTGAAAATCCAAAATCAGAGTTTTCATTTTATCAATTAAATACTGTTTCGTATAGTTCCACCGTATGGAACCACGTCTGCCCCCTATTTGCCTATTACCTGTATAAGAAAACCCGCTGCTGAGTATATGCACGAGTATCCTAGAGCATGTGAAATTATTTTAAAGGATATTTACGTAGACAATCTTTTGACGGGATCCAGATGAACTTATAAATTTATGTAGACACATTTAGTCAATTTTAGAATCAGCTACGAATTCAGTGGATGCCTATAACTGACACTTTACAATATAATACTGAACAATTCACATAAAATGACAAAATTACTATCACTAAAAGGTATATACTGTCTACTATTGCCCAAATGTATGACCCCTTGTGTCTTGTAAGTCCAGTTATAATCACTTCGAAGATCATTATTCAACCTTTGTGGAGCCTAAAAATATCCTGGGATAGTACTATTCATCGCGATCTTCAAATATCATTTTTAAAAGTCTATAAGTCAACTTCAAAACTCAAATATTCCTAGAAACTGCATACCTAAGGGTTTTAATCTTATTAAATTGCACTGTTTTTGCGATGCATCAATAGATGTATATGCAGCTGTTGTATATTTAATAGTCTCAATGAATTTCAGTAACAAATGTTATGTGCTAAGAGTAAAGTGTCTCTTCTGAAGACAATTATGTGCTTCACTACTAGGAGCACAATTAGTCGACCTTGTTAAAAGTTCCGATATTCATGTGGTCCGACTCACAAGTGTTTCTTAGTTGGATTAGGACAGAACCTAGTTCGTTACAAGTTTTTGTCTCGAATATAGTATCTAAAATTCAATCCTTAACTAATCTAGATGATTGGAAATACGTTAACACCAAGGAGAATCCTGCAGATCTAGCCTCTCGTGGTGCTTCTGTAGAGATCCTACTCGATTCCATTTTGTGGTGGACAGGACCTGAATTACTTAAAATTTCTGGTTCTAATTTTCCGAGTATAGATCAATTAATCCCCACTGATCGATTATCCGAGATAAAAGAGAAAACTGCTATGCTACAAGTTGTGAATAAAGTCCGTTTCCCTTTATTTACTAAATATTCTTGTCTCTCCAAGTTGAAACGAACCACAGCTTTATGTATCTGATTTATTTGTAATCTTAAAAAGAAAAAGATAATGAACCTCTAGCCAGTGTCACAATTTCCGCACATGAAATAGATGCAGCCAACATTTCGCTACTTCGTCTTGCTCAATTTGAAAGTTTCAATTCAGGCATCACAGTGTTATCTAGAAATTCATTGCTAGATAAGAAGCATAGGATCTATTCCTTGACTTCCTTTATAGATGACAAGATGATTTCATGCGCGTAGGAGGTCGCCTAAAAAAGACATACTTGAGCTATGACGTTAATCACCCTATTTTGTTAGATTCAAGTCATCCATATACTAAATTAATTTTTGAGCACAAACATAAGGTACTTCTACATCCAGGTCCTCAATAATTATTAGCCGCAATTAGACATTTTAATGGCTTATCAAAGGCCGAAATCTAGCAAAGAAAACTATTAAGAACTGTGTAACATGCTTTCGATTTAATCCTACCCTACTAGTTTCCCTTTTAAATTCTAAATAAACAGGGGAAAGGAGCGACGTTATTTAAGTGTTATTTATGCATTTTTATATGATTTTGTACTAAAGCTGTACATTTGGAAATCATATCTAATTTAACTACTGAGAACTTAGCTTGCCTATCACGTTTTACTTCTCACTGCTCCCTGCTACTATTTGGTCCGATAATGGCAGTACATTTGTGGGAGCTAGAAATGACTTGAAAAAATTAGGAAATTTTTTAAGAATAAACAAAGATTCAATTATTGATGGTACCAACGAGAAGAGCATACACTGGATGTTTATACCACCATATACTCCATATACACCATATTAAGGTGGCTTATGGCAGGCAGCATCATTTAAAACGAGTACTTATTATTAAAAATGTTACTTTCGAAGAATTTAATACATTGGTCATTCAAGTTGAAGGTATTCTAAATTCTAGACCACTATTCGCTATGTCAAATGACCCTAATGACTCAATGCCAATTACTTCTTCACATTTCCTTCTTGGCCGCTCTCCTGATTTGCAACATATCGACTCATTCAAATTATCAAGGATTCAACATGTCCAGAAATCGATTTAGCAGCTGTGGACACATTTTTCAAAACAATATATATATATATATATATATATATATATATATATCACAATTACATACCCAGTACAAATGGAATGCACTACCTACTGAGGTTAATGAAGGCTGTTTAGTGCTAATACGAAACGATAGCAGCCCCCTTACAAGTGGCCTATTGGCAGAATTTCCAGACTAATCGAAAGCAAGGATGGTGTTGCTCGCACTGCAGAAGTAAGAACAACAAACGGAAGTATCTTAAGATCAATACGTCATTTATGCAAGCTACACTTCCAAGATGAGACGAATAATTAAACCAGTGTTATTAACAAGTTCTTTAATGTCTGCAAGACACTTGCTGCTCTGTTGAGTCCGGGAACACTGCAAACGTCCCCACACCTTTTAAGAGCAGTAAAATTTTTAATTAGCGAATGCCTGCCCGAAATCTTCTATGAACTTAAGGCAGGTGTGAGTATGTACCGAGGCCCTCCCATATAATGGCGTTGGGATGCGTTTCCGTAAGTGTCGCCAACTATTCTGCATAAGCTTACTCCATCTTTTCTCCGCTTCTCTTCCTAAAACTCCTTCTATCGATATTGGTTTTCTTTGTTGATGAACTTTTGTCCCGTCCTCAGAATCTGTGGGACTAGAGTAAAATAAAGTTTATTCAGACCAACATTTTCATGCTCAATTGTTAACCGACCTTCTGACATTTTCACCTATCTCTTGAACCTTTCTTTTGAGTCGGACAATGTCCAGATTTTTTCCGGTGTAGCTCAATTAGACTTAACCTTCATTATCTCTACAATAACTTAACCAAATTATCATGAAATTTTTACATGTTTCTTGAAAAATAGAAGCAACATAGTATTGGAGGCGCCATTTTTGTGACAGTTTCGAGACTTAACGACACATAGATATAATACTTTGCTTTATTTGGGTAAGATGAGATCCCTTTTCTGCATAAAAGTAATTTAAAATTGTTCTCAATTTCTCTTTTGTAAACTATAGGTTGAATTCGGATAAAAGCTGAAAACAAATTGCCAAACTGCCTGCTTTTGTAGGGATTAATTCAAACTTTTTTCCTTCTTTAATTCTATTAAAGCCTTTTTATGTAACTTACAACGATTGGAATCTAACGACTTCCGTCCGTTTATTAAGTTTACTGTTATTTTAGTTCTTTTCGCAAGCACAGTTAATGATATTAAGGCTTCTTTTACACTAAGAAAAATACACTGTCCATTAAAAAACCTTAAGGGTCCACCCTGGGATCGGATTAGAGGCCAGGGCCAAAAAAATGGCCTCCAAGAATTTTCACATGCTTTCAAATGGTCAATATTACACATCATAATATCGGCCATATTACAAAACCCTTAGAAACCAAAATTTATAAAAATCGTGCAAGCCATTTCCGAACTAATTGAGGCGTTTCATATTTAAAATTCACTATGTATTATTAGTAAACCATAGAGAATGTAATATATTACGAGAGTGTTCGTTGCTCTATAAGCAGTTGGCATCGCGTTGATCTAAGCGCACCACTTGCGGGTGTCAGAACTAATTTTTATCTGTCCATATTAAGAGAGAGAGATTCGTGAATGAGTTTGGGGTGGGTTGGTGTTTTCTTGGTTGATTTGTCCTTTTCTTGTTGCTGCCCTGGTATAGAATAGGTTTCCTCTTCAGGGCTGTGTTGGGGGTGTGTTGGGTGGTTTGGTGCGCGGTCGGCCGAGAAATTAGGTTGGGGATTAAAAGTGTCTAGTAAGAAAAATTTTAAAGGTGACTAGGAAAATTTGCTTAGAAGTGTCTAGAAATGAGAGTTGTTGGGTGGCCTTTTCGCCAGAAGGTGACTGGAGGGTTGTGCTGCGTTGGGGTGAATTGGGGGTTGGTCTCTGGAAGCAGCGAAGCCCAGAAGTGTGCGGAAATGATTTGACAAAAAGTGCCTAGGATGGGAGTGTAAGTGTTGAAGACGAACCATGTATCGTTGCCGATACATAGATATACCGTTGGGCTGGCTAGGTGTCAGAAATTATGAAATTGAATGTTATTTATTGATTTTGAAAATTTTGAAATGTCTCCGATATTTGAGAGCGATGTATTAGGGGTACTGAAGATTTCTACTTTTTGGATTTTTGTTATGTGAAAAAGTGTATAGGAGACATTTTTCAAAAGTGTATGGAATTTAGTATTTTGTTGAAATTTGGTGGAAAGTTGCGGTGACGTGCCTTCGGTGGTTTGGGAATGTTTTCGATGGTCGGTGGTATAATAACAATTTTAAATCTAAAAATGCGGGTGCGTCGATCCTCGGTCCATTTGGCTATTGATTAATTCACAGAGTGTACAGGAAAACCGCAAAAACCTGCAACACCGACGTGGGTGGTGTGGAGGCGGCAATAAATATAGGGTTAGTCCAAAGTGTTGAACAAATATGGGAATGAGAGATTTTGGAATTTGTTGAGATTTTTTTATGATGGTTTTGGACTTGTTGCGGAGGTTGTTAAGTAGAGAATTAATGACCTGGAATGGTGTAAGAAATAGTGAGTTTTTAACGATTATCGTAGGGAGATTGGGGAGCTGTCGAGGTAGTCGATGTACTCGTCGGGGAGGTCGTCGTAAGCCGTGGCTAGCAGGCGCAACGGAGGAAATGGGAGCTTCCTCTGGGGGTACCTACCGAGGGGTCGTCTATTGGCGACCCACGGTGTGAGAAGGGTGTTTTTGGTGATTTCGCTGCCCGATTCGATAGTACGACTAACGTATCGGGCTTGTAGGTTGTTAAGGCGTGGTAGAAGGGGCTCGATGTCTATATTGACATATACTGTGTTGGTGGGCGAGTATGGAGCCTTGTATTGGCAGTATCTAAGGATTGACTGCTCACAAGTTCGGAGTCGTTTAGCAAGATGGTTGGGGAGGGTGCAATAGACGTTAGCTCTATAGTCGATTATTGGACGGTTATATGTTTTATACGTATGAAGTGGGTGGTAGGGTGTGTGCGTCCGAATGTGCCGCCGAGCGCCTTGAGAAGATTAACTCTCCGTCGGACTTTATTTAAAGTGTCCATTAGGTCGGGCGTCCAGTTGATAGTGTAAGTAAATTTCACTCCCAAATAGACGACTTCCCTACGGATTTCGAGTCGATCACCCCAGAGCACGAGGCGGAAGTTTGTTGGAAGAAGTCGTTCGCTCCTGGTATCAGGGTGATGGAAGACGATGGCTTGTGTTTTTTGAGGATTAAGAGTCACCCGCCATTTCCTGCACCAATTAGAAAATTGGGTCAGTAGATTTTGGGATCGAATGTTGAGAGAGCGAATATCTGTGGCAGAAATGATTAGTGCGGTGTCATCCGCATATTGTTGGACGTTATCACGAGGATGTCGTGGGACAGGTGTATCATACGTATAAATGATATATAGTAGAGGAGCAAGTATCGAGCCCTGCGGAACGCCAGTTTGAGGTGTAAAAGGGTCGGATATGCTATAACCAACTTTGACGCTGATCGATCGGTCGGTGAGGTAAGAAAATATTAATTTGACAATTTGGTTTGGCAATCGGATGCTCAGTAGCTTTCTCACTAGTCCGGCGTGCCAAACTTGATCGAAAGCCTTCTGAACGTCCATGAGGATGGCGGCAGAACAGCGTCGTTGATTTAAAGCTCGGGTGACGATTGTTTGAAGGCTGGTGGTGGCGTTCTGACAAGAGTGGCCCGGCCTGAATCCGAATTGAAATGCCGGAATTATATTATTTTCAGTGCATAAGTCCCAGATTCGTTCTTTTAACAAGCGTTCAAAGACTTTACCTAGGACGCTGATTAATGAGATAGGGCGGTAAGATTCAGGCTTTGTGGGGTCTTTGCCGGGTTTGGGGATGAGAACTACGTTGGCAGATTTCCAACAACGAGGAAAATAAGAAAAAGCAAGGCAGGCGTTCAGCAGGGCACAGAGCGGAGGGAAGATCTCTTCTGGCAGGTTTTTTAGTGCCTGCCTCGAGATTTCGTCGTGCCCTGGGGCACTGTTTCTCCCCGCTCGGCACGCCAGCTGAACTCCTTCGATAGTGAATGGTGAAAGAAGCGGAGAGTTCTCATCAGGTGGGATGTGTACATGTGGACTTCGAGTGATATTTCGAGTCATGAGGTCGGTTTCGACGGCAAAGTCCCTGAGAAATTGGGGGTTATCGAGTGGTGAAAAGACAGTTTGTAGATTATTTTTGAAGGCGGTGGCTTTGTCTTCGGATGTGTAGATCTTCTGTCCTTGCACTTCGAGATGTGATTCAACCTTTCTCTTGAGACCGACGAGGCGGTTGAATTTTTGCCAAAATACGCGCCCTTGTCTGAAGTCCAGTCCGGCTGTTTCGGCCTTCCATTTTCTCTGCTTTTCAGCATTGATTTCTTGTCGGACCTGGGCGTTGAGACGGTTCCATTGTGTTATGACTGCGGAATCTCGAGTGCGGACGTATAACCTGTATAACTGTCTTTTCTGACGTATCTTTTGCAAAATTCTTTGCGGAAGTGCATGAAGATTGGTGTGTACGGTGGTGAGTGGGACGGCGATGTCTTGCGCATCGATTAAGAGGGATTGGAATTCTTCTGCGTGATTATCTATGTCATCAGTATTCTGATGAATGACGGGTGGTGGTAAATTAGTAGAAACGTGATTAGCAAAGGAGTTCCAATCGGCTTTTTTGAAATCGCGAAAGGTGAAATTTGTTGCTGGTGGTGGTATAGGGTTGTGTAGTGCGGTTTTGACCAGTAGTGGGACATGGTCGGAGGTGATAGGGTCGCCTATAAAGCATTCGTCGTCCACGAGAGTGATTAATCTGTCTCTGCAGATTATATGATCGACTATGGAGGAGCCGAGGTGACTTAATAGGGTTGGATTGTTATTTCTAATCCGTAAGATGGGAAGTGAGACGAGTTGGTCGGCGAGTAGTCTGCCGCTGAGGTTGGAGTGTGTATCTCCGAAAAGAATGTTGCGTGAGTTTAAGTCACCCATTAATATGGCTCGTGGAAGTGAGGCTGCATATTCGAGGAGGTCGATTGATAATGGCTGGTTGGGATGTTTGTAATAAGAAAAGAAAGTCGTCGTTCTATTATTCCACGATATGTCGATGGCTATGCAGTCCAAGTTCTGTTGGGACAGAAGTGCAGGGAGTGGATGTTGTGATGCGGGGAGTCCGTTTCGGACGAAAAGTCCGTTGCCATGACAGTAGAAATTCCTGTCTAGGTGGAAGGTGGTGTAGCCAGTGAAGCGAGGGGTTTTTTTTAAAAGAGTGTCTGTAACAGAAAGTACTTGTATGTTTTGGGAGTGCAGAAGGTCTTCGATGCCCTTCTTCAAATTTGGCCAGGAATAACGTTTTCTTATTTGAAGTTCTGTTTCAGTTATTGCTCTATGATTAGTTATGCCCTTATGGTATTTTTTTACCTTTTACCTATCTTCTGAATTCACATCTTCCAGCTGTACGTTGCATTTAATCAAGTCGAAAGCGTTGTTTTTGAATATTTTCCTGATGGTTTCGCAAATTTGCTTATATAATTCGTCGCTTTCGAAGAGACATGCATATTTCGTTTTTGATTGGAGGTGGTTCTTAAAGAAATTTATAATATCTTGTTCCAGATCGTTTTTCTAGAGGTAGACGTACAAGCGTTGTTTGTTTGGAAAGATGTGTAATGTTACTGGAGATCGAGGATTGTAATGGACTGCTTTGAAGACTATTTGGTTGTTGTAGTAGTTGAGGGGTCTCTCAGATATAGAGATGCCTAAAATTTGGTTTTCAATTGCTGTGTGTTTCGTTTCGTCATCTGATGTTTCTCGTTGATCTTCCTGTATGTTTTGTTGTGATTCATTATTTGTGTTTCATTTATTTGTAGAGGAGATTGATCTGAGTTCGCTGGTTCTAGTATTTCTTCAATAGAGGGGGCATTTCCGGAATATCTTCATTGACAAAGTCTGAGAGTCTGTACTCAGGTGGATTATTATATAAAGAGGCATTTTCTTCATCCGGGGATTCTAATTTTTTATTCACTTCATCGACGTATTCTGCTAGGTCAAACAGTTCTTTGGTCGTAATTGTACTCTTCCAATTTTAATCTCCATCTTACTAGTTTGGAGTTTTGGTCCTTTCAAAGAAAAGAGATACTGAAGCGGGCGGTGGTCTGAGAGAATTTTAAACTTTCTTCCAAATAAATAAGGGCGGCTGTATTTGGTGGCCCATATTATAGCTAACATCTCTTTCTCAATTGCCGAATACTTAGTTTTTTCTGTGTGGTTTAGCGTTCTGGAAGCGAAGGCTATGGGTTCATCGCTGCCCACTGGTCCTTGGTAAAGCATTTCTCCTATGGCATAGTTGCTAGCGTCGGTGGTTAGATTGAAGGGTCTTGTAATGTCCAGGTACTGTAGAAGAGGTTCGTTCATCAAAAGATTTTTGCATGTATTGAAGCATTCTAAAAATTCTGGAGTATGTTTGATCTTGGCATCCTTCTTCAGACAAGTTGTTAGAGGTTTCGTCATTTTTGCGAAGTCCTTTAGAAACTTTCTGTAGTATCCTAAAAGTCCTAGGAATCCTCTGATATCTTTAGCTGTCTTAGGTGTTGGATAATTGGCTATGCCTTTAATTTTCGTAGGGTTCGGTTTTATACCCTCTGAAGTGACTATATATCCCAGGAAACTAACATCTTTTCTCAGAAACTCACATTTGTCTAATAGTATTTTCAGTCTAGTATCTCGAAGACGTTGGAATATTTTGGTAAGATTAACTATGGGTTTTTGTAGACATTATCCATTACCCGTTGGAATGTTGCGGGTGCGTTTTTAAGCCCGAATGGCATTCATACATACTCGTAGTATCCGTTTTCTACACTAAAAGCAGTTTTCGGAATATCTTCCTCGGACATTTCTATCTGGTGGGAACCGCTCGCCAAATCTAGGGTGGTGAAATATTGGCATCGGCCAAGTTTATCCAATATGTCTGTTATGTTGGGTATTGGATACCGGTCGTCGATGGTTTTTTCGTTTACTTTGCGGTAGTCAACAACGATGCGCAATTCAATTTTTCCTGAGAAATCGGGTTTTTTGCCACTATCCAGATAGCAAAGGCCATGGAGATTGGTAGGGTCTAATTATACCTTGATCTAGCATCTAGGTTATCTGACTTCTACTTCTTCTTTGTGAATGTATGGATAGCGGTATGATTTAGTATATACCGGTATTTCGTCCTTCGTTCTTATGTAGTGTTTATC
The DNA here is from genome assembly GCA_963921935.1 of Galeruca laticollis. Taxonomy (NCBI): domain Eukaryota; kingdom Metazoa; phylum Arthropoda; class Insecta; order Coleoptera; family Chrysomelidae; genus Galeruca; species Galeruca laticollis. Next base: position 172,837,060 of record OY998180.1, read on the forward strand.
TTGATTCGTAAAACTAAGAGGTGTATCTGGTTTATGGAAGATGTCTGAATATTTTCTGCAGAGCAGGAGGATGTGTTCTTTTTCTTCCATATCAAGATGGTCCGTTTGGATTAGATGGTCTATGCTATTCGTCGTACTTTGTGCTGGTGTTGTTATCATAGAAAATATGTGTTATTCTTCGAGATTAATCTTCTTGCAATCTATCGGTTCGGTAATAGCGAATTCAACTGTCTCTGAGGCAAAATTTGCGATTTCCGTCCAGGCTAGTTGGTTTTGTGCGTTGGAAAGGCTTTCTTTTATCACTGCACCTTGAAGTTGTTGTCTTGGTATGGAAACGGTTCCTTGATTCTCTTTAACTGGTAACCTGACTTGACTAATGGAGTTTGCTTCGAGTTGAATCGAGTAGAATTGCGTTTTCTTTGTTTCATAATATTTTATAGGGATGGTTGAATGTTTCGTAGTGAGGATTGATTTAGTGAAATTTGATTGGACATGGAAGAGTTTCAAATTATCGAGACCAATAAGGCCATCGAAGGTTTCATGGAACTTGAATAAATGAAACTTTAATTTTTCACGAGATTTGAATTCTGGAAACGGAGGGATCGTGGCACTATGCTTTTGTGAATAATTTTGAAAAATGGAAGTGACAGTAAAAGGATCATATTTAATAAAATTTTGGAAATAAGTGGAAGCTATTTTGGGGTTGAGGAATGATTTTGTAGAGTATGTATCGATTAGGAGTTTTAGAGGAGGGTCAGAAATTTCGATGTACGGGAGATCTTTTTTTTTCGGAAAAGGAATGCAGCTCTATTATGTTCTTGCTTCTGTCATTGGTTCTATGGGAAAATTTTCATATTCTTCATACGGAAAGTCTTGGACTTCGGCGAGTGATAACTCTTCTAGTGGTTGTTCTATTCGTAAAAGTCTTCTTCGTCGTCGTTTTGTTCGATGTTATACGGTAAACTTCGGCTGAGGTTGTTGAGGTACTTGGTGTTGATTGGACAATCTGTTCCTATTTGTGGCCGCTGTCGATATACTCATGGGGGTTGGTCTTGGTTGTTGTGATGTCCCTGGTCGGTTGGACCAGAAGTTCGGTTGATTAGGTGCCCAAAATGTTTGTCTTGTTTCGAGTCTTGGTTGATTGAACGTGGGCCTTTGGAAATTTTGGAATGGTTGTCTAGGCGGAAATTGGCTGTTTATTTGTCTCGTTGGTTGCCATCGACGGTTGGAGAAAGTCGGTTGTGGTTGGACCATCGTTTGTGGGAAAACTAGAGTTCGTTGAGAATAGGTTGGTTGTTTCTGGGCCGAAAAGTTATTTGTGGTTCGTCCGGGAGTTGAAGATTGAGGCAAGTTATTACCCCTTTGCAAATATCGGATCTTGTTCTCTCCTTGAATATATTGAATTGCAATTGCTAGGTTATTAGGCCGCATTGCCCTTATAGTTGAGGCCAAAGGTTCTCGTAAGCCTGCTAGGAAAGTAGTTAATGCTTGTAGTCTAAAGAATTCCATTTTGCTGCTTTTTATTTCTGGATTTTGGGTATGAACTTCGATGTAATTGGTAATACAGTTTAGAAGTCTCATTGTTTTCTCATAAAACTGCATAGGTATTTCTTGAGGTCCCTGTCGAAGGTTGACTAAATCTCTAGTGAGAGAATTTTGGTTTCACTGATCTCCAAAGTTTTGAATTAAGACGTCTTTCACAGCGTCCCATGTTTCACATCCATAAATAGAAATTACTTCTTTGGCTCTACCAGTTAATTTACTTACAATACCATGGAAAAATCTGGTTCTGTATATCCGCTAGATTATTTTGGTTATATTAATGATTTAATAATAAAGTTGTAATCTTGATAAATTCGAATACTTCGTTTGGATTTCCATCAAAGTTAGGGATAATGCATAAATTTTTAACGTCGTAATATTATTTCTAATTTCTACTGTATTATTAAGGTTGGTATCGTCAATACTTAGGTTGCTAAGATAATTCGTCAATCCTAAGTCTTCTTCACTTATATTAAAATCTATTATACTTGGTAGCGTATCGTCTATGCTAAACTCTGAATTAGAAGATTCTGAGACAGAGGAGTCTGACATAAATAAAGTGGCTTACAGGATACAGATGATGCTACGGTGCATTCCTGTAATCCTATGCTATGCTTCGGGATGAACTATCTTGATGGATAAACGATTGATAACTACGAGTATTACTTAAGGACTCTTCCACGAACCTACTGACTGCGCCAAATACGATTTGCCACTTCAAAACTCACTTTTTATTTACTAATAACAACTGTTACAAAACTACACAATAAAACTGGTAAAAAAAATAAAACTAAAATCAGACTGAATATAATAAAAATCGATCGTTTAATTTATACAAAATATTGCTTCATCGGCATCGGATGTTTCATCGAATGTTGTTTTGATTTTAGTAAAGTAAGCATCCAGGTATAATGGCTTCGTATAAGGAAGTTAGCGTAATAAAGTTCAATATACTGTAACTTATATGTCGCATTTGCTTTGTCAGCTCTTGTCTACCAATTTATAATTTTTATTACGTGCTCAAAGTACTTCTGAAATATTTTTCACAATATCCTTTCCAAATTTTTCTATCTTCATTATATCGTCAAGTTTTGTGGAATGTTTTATTATGAATGTCAGTAATGAATATAGTATGCAACGTATTATTTGTCGATAGATTGATTTAACGTATGAAAATGAAAATCCAACTGTGCTGGCTGCTTGTCGAATGTTAATGACAGCAACTCGCGGATTTATCCAATTATAATTTCCATGTGATATGTACAAACCTATGCAGAGGCTGAGTGAACCTCCAGGATTCTATTGTCACATAGTTCTGTTGGGCTGTTAGTTTTACAGAAAGCTGACAGTATAATTTATAGAATTATCTGAGAATTGTTATGATGTTTATGATGTCATACTCTATAGAGCCGGAGCAAATACATTTATTTGAGATAACTTCAACAAATTCTGAACAATATTATTAAATTTTACTTACCTTTTAAATGGTAAGTTGGCGCCCTAAAACTTTTTAACATCATAGTAATAAAACTTATTTATCTAAATTGAATCTTTAAAAAATTTGTATACTTACAATAATATTATTAAAAGAAATTATTACAATATATATATATATATATATATATATATATATATATATATATATATCTATATATATATATATATTTACTGGTTTCTTTGAATAAATGCTCTCGATTTTTGCTCTATTTTAATATATACTATGTTCATCTATACCATTTTTTTACGTTTCGACTCGACTTTGGCCTTTATCAAAATATTATTGGACATTGATAAACCCGATGTATGAATTTGTCACTTACTACATGGATATTGAAATATAATCTGTTCCAATTATGTTATGAAGACTTTAGGTCTTTAACTGTTACAATTTGACTTTCATTTTAAGAAGCAGCAATTAACAATTTAAATTATTCATAATACACACATGGAATTTATAAATTTTGCTTCTTAGGTATTTTTAATCATTAATATATTTCTCATTTTTATGTATATAAAACATTTCCAAAAATTCTCTTTTCTTTGTATCTGATTTTGTATTTTAAATTAAATATACGCTTTCTGCTATTTCAAGATTTGTAAATGCTGCTTGATCATATTGATGACTTTTTAATCCATTTACCAAATATTCTGATGTTTGTCCTATGTAAACAGCATCACAATTATTACAAGAGGTTTGCATGTAATGGTACTTTTTTTGTTTATTGTTTTTTTTCGTTGTTTTTAATTTTGCTAATGTGTTATGTCCTTCATGACACTCTAATTTCATATTCATTAAACTAATTTGATAATAATTGGTGTTTATATAGTAGAGATAGCTGGTATATATTCTGTTGTTTAGGATTTGTTTTGTTTGTGGTTATAATATACGGTTTCTGTGTTTTCAATAGGTGAGTATCTTAATTCAATATCTGATAGTTAGACAGCTAAACTAACAATCACTGAGAGATAGGTTGACATGAATTGAAGTTCAAATATCTTGAGGACCAAGTTGGTTTTTTATATCATTCTGTTCTTATGTTATTATTGATTTTATATAGAGTGACATAAAAAAACTATTTTTATCATTTTATTCAATCTCGGTTGTGAATAGAATTTTTTATAATAAGAATTGAATATTTATCTTATGTTTTCTGTAGTAATATCACAAGAGAGTGAGAATAAATTGAAAATAATTTAACAGATTTTAGAAAATTTATTGGCAATAGATACGAGAGCCCGAAGGGCTCGAGTGACTATTGTCAAATGACAAAATATAGACACCTCGTATTTTATGAAATTATATTCATTTTATTTCATACGACTAATACGGTCGCATTTATCTGAGGTGTTGGTTCGCAACTGGAAGTGAAGATGGCGCCAGCTGACTGCTTCTCGCTTGTGTGTAACTACACGAGCCAAGTGAAGTTGTCGGAGGGCGGTATCTTCAGTTCGGATTAGAGATTCTGAACTGGAAGGCACTACGGCACTCTTGAAGAGACCCAAGAAGGTCTAAACGCGTCAGTGTACTATGCCATTCCGCTATCAGTTGCGAATCACCACAGATGTCCGTATCGGCAAAATGGCTGATCGACGTTACGGTTTTCGAAGGGGATGTAATTCAATATTCTGCATGGTATTTGCCAGGAATGTAGTTGTTTTTTCCTTCGAAGAACGGTCAGGCCAATACGTCGAAATTAATAAAATTTCGACTGAAGGCAGGTGTAGTAGAAAATCGAAATTTATGTTTAATATATATATATATATATATATATATATATATATATATATATATATATATATATGTATTCGATAAAATTATAAAATTTCGTTCCGATCAGTGGATTAGACCATGGAGTATTGATGGAATAACACTTTTTATTTCACTGATGTGATAAGCAAGTTTTCTAAGAAAACGCTGCGGATCTACGAATTCTTCTATATGAGATATAATATGCACATGCGACTGTTAAATATTCTTAACGTGAAACATATATGTTTCTGGATCCTTCAAGGAATTCAATAAAATCGAATATTTTAAGAGGAAGTGTATTCGAATTAATCGCCAATGTAGATTGATTTTCAGTCGAGCTTATGGTTTGGTTTCTCCTTGATAACATCTGATGTTTGGCAACCAGTTACAAATAGAATCGTAAAATTGGTTGCCTACTCCAAAGAAAATCGACAAAATATCTATTATGTTATATATATATATATATATATATATATATATATATATATATATATATATACATCTAACAACAAAGAGATTCATGCGTAATTCACGCAAAATAAAGGGCTACTGAAACAGAGTGGTAACCGCGGACATGCATGTTTCTGGCTCATTTGCCTCTTCAGCACGGTATAACCAAATAAGGATGTGAAATTTGGGAGCAAAGATGTTAATCGAAACATGGGAAAACACAAAACAACGGATTTCAGCAGGGAAACCAAACGCCCATTTGTGCCTTCAATTGAAAGATCCCGAGTTTTCAGGACAACAACCAAGATCGACACGGAGGCGCATATAGCCCCCCCACCATGATCCTTCCGACCCATAGTAAATAACAAAGAAGATGTAGGAATATCGCGTGACATGTTAACAACAACAACAAAGAGATTCATGGGTAATTCACGCAAAATAAAGGGCTACTGAAACAGAGTGGTAACCGCGAACATGCATGTTTCTGGCTCATTTGCCTCTTCAGTACGGTATAACCAAATAAGAATGTGAAATTTGGGAGCAAAGATGTTAATTGAAACATGGGTTTTACTCAGCACTTTTGACATATTATATTATTGAGCAATTGTGTAAATTGTAAACAAATTTTATTTAAGCCTTTTTTATATATAACGTAAGGTATATATAAACAAGTATTCAAGCAAATAGAGAATGATTATTTGTTTGAAAAAGAGATTCTTCGTAAATTATTGCATTCTGTTTATACTATATCATGAATATAATTATTGCTGTAGTATGTCTTCACATAGATATCTGGTAAATTATCCCAAAACTTGAACGTTATGTATACCTATGTATTGATCCTATACAATAAAAAATAAACAATTGACAAATCATTGATGAATAAACGTTGGCCTACTTCATTTATTAAAATTTTTAGTATATAATTTGTTCCAATTCACTTTTAAGACTGTTCAATCTATTAATTTGCTAGCTAGAACCACGCTAGATCATTTTATAATGTTTTAAGTTAAGGTTAAAGTTAAATTTCAAATAAAAATACACACGATAACCAACTGTATGACACAAAAATTACTAAAAAAGTGTTCCAAGCGATTTCATTGTGACATTGTAAACAGTGTAATAATGAAGTCTCTTTTATACGCGAATTATAAAAAATCATTTTTCGTTTTTCTCCTATATACCAATCGCAACTTTTCCGCATTATAGCAACTATGAATTCAAAACTTGAATTTTTCCTCACCACCCTACCGTTTAACATATTGCCTTTAATGTCGCTAAATATTTTAAAATATCCTCGTATATCAACTTTTAAGTCATTAAAAAAGAAAGTATACAAAATCCATCTTACATTGATTGGTGTGAATTTGGCTTGTGTCAACGTGTCAAAAATAAGAATTGCTATAAATATGGTGTGACAAAGGTGAGTACTAGATTATAATTTATTCAGGATTTTAGTTCGAATAAAGTAAATAAAAATAGATGAACCTTTGAAATGTCATCACCAGGTATAATTCGTCATAGTTGTATTGCAAAAGATTGGAAGAACAAACAATTTTTCAAATTTCTATCTGACATTAATCAAAGGAAACAGTTGTCCAAAGTTTTAGAACTTCCTTATACATCCAAAGATCAAAGGTGGTGTCAAGTTCATTTTGATGATGATGCATTTACAAGTACATTACGTAAAATATATTAGATTTTCTTTACCTTTTCAACCGTTACATTATACACCACTAAAGGTAGGAATAATACCCAAGCTTTTTAAAGTACAGTATTGTCTGTAAAAATAAAGCATATTTTTTGTAACAATAATGATAGTCAAGAACTACAGCACAAATTGTTAAGCAGATGACTGCAGTTGATTAGATAAGTTAAATTCTTTTCTAAATTTTCATAATGAACTAAAGCCGTTAATTTCTAATACTATAAATGAATTGGAAAATATTGAATTGCCGTTTTTAGATACATAATTAAATGATTCAAATTTTGACACTCAGGCAATAAGCTATGTTTCTGGTTTCGTTGTTAAAAAAATTACCTCTTTTAATTGCGAAGAATATAAACTTGTAGACAGATATTTTAGAAAATCACCATAGTTTCACTTTCTTCAATGAAACTGATGATAAAACACGTCTGATTTATGTACAAAGAGAAGTCGTTAAATTTCCTTCAATTCTGCATGACACTGTTTCTCATACTTTACAACTTTTGGATCATGTAGAAAATATTACTGAAAAAACTAAACTCTTCGCAAAAAGGTCATATACATTTTGATTTGTCCACCTGTTAGGAACATAAATCATACGTATTTTCCCAACTCATATAAGTTTGTGTCCCCTTATTAATTAGAAATATAATGATGGTTAGAGGACTAACAAACATAAATATTTTTTTCTTAACTTAATGTACTGCGTTGAATTTTTTTAGACCTTTTCCGGTGTCTATGGACATGGTGAATCTAGTTTTTAACACCTTTTTATTAAAATATTTGTTGTTTTTGTTGTTCATAATTTTAAAATAACTTAATGTACAATTTGATGTAATATTGGATTACCTTTCTTAAATATAATGTAATTTTAGTAGAAATATGTTATTTTGGGAATAATAAATCCTTGTATATGATATGCAGATTATGTGCCGTTTTCTTATTTATTTAAATTATGTGTCTCAAAATTGTTTATTATAATTTTATCTTTACAAAAATTAAGTATAATTTTATTTTTTGTTATGAAAAAATTATATAATAAACAATTTTAAGACAAATTGTAAAATTTACCTAACTATAAACCAAAATACCAAATTTAAATATACCGCCTGTAAAAATTATTCCCAATAGACCTTTTCAGTTCAGCCATCTTTTTCGTACTGTTTTCTAAATAAGCATGTTAAAATACCTGTGAACAAATAGTTAAAATCAAGAAACATTAAACAAATAATACATATTAAAAATAAATTAAGAGAAATTTTTCAATTCGACTATATTATCTGTACAAAAAGGGAAAATAAAACGGTGTTGTTATGGAGTGAGTGTAAAGAGCGATAGGTACATGTTATAAATGATTTAAAACCAATACAGAAATATAATATTTTATAGATTTTCCTTAACCTTGCTTGAAATATATAGGTATACATAAGAGATACGCGTTATCCTATGAATAAAAATATATGTTTATATCAGAAACGTTTTAAATTTTAATATTATCAATAATATTCATTTTCAACCTAAATGTTAATTTTGGAGTCATACCTCCGATCAACGTGATGCGAACTGTTTATACAGGAAGACAACTTTCTTAATATATTACTTTCTCTATGGGTATGACGGGTATGACGAAACAGTCAGGAGAAGTACCAGATGGCGTTCGAAGTACTCTATCATTTTTACCTCTTGAGTAGCCATTGAGGGTAAATACTTCTCAGAATGATTAAACAATTTCATTCTGCTCTAATAACAACAATTGAAATTCCTTACATGTCCCAGACACTGTCCTCACTTAATTCTTCTTACTGTGTCAGAATAGCTCGGTTTTGTTGGTTTTTGTTCATATTCTCTTGTGTTTCTCAATATTACTGTTCCATTTGATTCTCTTAATAGTAATTAAAAATGGAGACGATTTTTCAATCTAATTCAGTTTCTAATTCAAAAAATATTTGTAATATTGCTTTGCTGCTATTCCGTTCTTTTAATACAAAACTGACACAACAAGCACGCTAAATAAACAACTGGAAATCACGGTTTTCAAGTGCTACCAAAATACTTTTTTAATGATATTTTCAACTCAAGTATCCATTGACGTCCGTCGTTCTTTGAATTCTGACTGAACAAATATCGTTAAAACTGTTGATACTTTCAAGTAGCCACGAAGTTTCCATAAATATATTACTTAAATGCTTCAGCCTATTCTAAGTAATTATTTCGGGCTCTCCAAGCAGTAAATATTAGTGTAAAAGTGAAATCAAAATTTGTGATTTCGTTGTAGTTTTGTTGAAATTCGATTCCTAATATGTAGAATATCAATGGAGCTAGGAAATGTTATTCATTACCTTGTATATTCAAATTTTTTGTTTATGAACGCAGTTAAGTAAGTGATGGTTGAATGTAAGTTAGCATAATTCTATTAAAATTTTTATTAGAATATATGATTGATAGAGTGTTATTTCTCATCCTTTCAATCTAACTATAAATATTTACTCGGTTCAATAAATATTAACGATTTGAAAATGTATCTCGCCGTAAAAAATGTAAGCACACTTTTAATTAAGAAAATTAATGAGTTGTTAAAGTAAATTTGGTAAGCATATACAGGGTGTCCCGGGACTAATGGGAAAAAAGTCAGGAGCGTATAATCTGAGCCAAAATAAGGTTAGTACTTCATATAAACTTTTTCTATGCAGGCCCTCGTTTTCGAGTTATAGGCCTCCAAAGTTTTAATTTTGAATTTGGTTATAATTTTAATTTTTTTACTAGTTATTTGATCTTTATAAAATTTACGGCAAAGCTATAATATACGTGTATGTTTATTTTGGAAAGGTAAACAGTTTTACAGTAGTGCCTTGAAGCCAGGGACGGACTACTCGCAATGGTTAGTGATCCAAAAATTTTGCAGGGATGGCACACCCTGTATGAAATTATCGAAATTCACTTCCCCACACATTAAGCTAACGAAAAGGTACTCTTGTTGGAATTCTACAAAATAAGCCGTTTGGCTAATATTTACAGTTTTATTAATGTACTACGTACCAATTTACCTAACTAACTTATTAATACGATGTCCAAGATTTACCCACAGTATTACAAAAAAATAAACGGTTTTAAAGATTAAAACTAACTTTTCCGCATCTGTGGCCCTAAACAATATTCTATTATAAAATTGTTACTTGTATACACTTCGGAGGATGTATCGTGCTAACAAACTGAAATTTTTTCCAAAACAACCAAAAATTTAGTATATCTGGATTTATAGGACCAGCCGTACTCGCTCAAGTCAACTGAAAATCAATAGGGCACATCTGTGAGACACCTTGAACAATATTAACTATATATTAAACTATATATTAAACTATATCGTGCTAACAAACTGAAATTTCTCAAAAAATGTCAAAAGGCCATTGAAAATGGCCTCCACGACCAATCCATCTATTAGGAAACCTTGTGTGTAAATGCTGTCGAACATCTAAACTGAAATGAGGAGGAGCCCCATCATGCATGAACCATAAATTCCTACGAGTTTGTAGTGGCACATCATCAAACAGGTTCCCTAACTCATTTTGCAAAAACTCCAAATATCTCTGACCGGTCAAAGTACCGTCAATAAAATATGGCCCTATCAAATGATTGCCAACTATTCCTGTCCAAACATTAACCATGAATCTATGCTGGTTCCTAGTTTGGATAATGCCATGTGGATTCACATCATTCCATAAATGCATATTATGAGAATTTATGACTCCATCTCTGGTGAAACCGGATTCGTCCGTAAAGAGAACGTTACTAATGAATGTATTGTCTGCTTGTTGTTGTCGCAGAAACCACTGGCTATACTCAAGTCGTGCAGGATAATCAGCCACTGTCATACTGTGTACTTTTTTCATATGAAAAGGATATAACAGCTGTTCTTTTAGGACGCGATGAACGACTGATTTCGAGACGTTATGTTCTCTTGATAATTTTCGTAAACTCGTTGATGGTTCATTATCAACTGCATTTAACAAATCTTGTTCAATTGCCACAGTACGTACGCTTCGTACTGGACCTTCTCCACCTTTTTTTGGCAAAAAACTTCCTAAAATTTAAAATTTTGTTTTCTATACATGGAAAATTACATTTACTTATTCATACCTGTTTCTCGTAACCTGAGATCAATACGCTCAAACATTCGTCTGTCTGGCAATGCTCTGTTTGGAAAATGTTCTGCATAAAGCCTTCTGGCCTCTAAACAGTTTCGAGAAGCCAGTCCATACATTAAATGCATATCTGCATACTCAATAAAAGTGAATTCTGCCATTGTAACAGTTAAATTAAGGACTTATGAATTATTGACAAGTAATGACAACGAACTATTCTACACAACGTTTGACAACTATTGTTACTTGATAAACGGTAAAAACACTTTTAAAAAGTTTTTACCAACTTACGAATTGATACGTCGTTAATGTTTTTTATCTTCTTGCTATCATTAAATTATTTTTTTGTAGTACTGTAGGCAAATCTTGGACATAGTATTAATAAGTTAGTTTTACCTCGTTGTGTACTTATAAAAATGGTGAATGCGTAAATTGGTACGTAGTGCATTAATAAAACTGTAAATATTAGCCAAACGGCTTATTTTATCGAATTCCAACAGGAGTACCTTTTCGTTAGATTAATGTGTGGGGAAGTGAATTTCGATAATTTCATACAGGGTGTGCCATCCCTGCAAAATTTTTGGATCACTAACCATTGCGAGTAGTCCGTCCCTGGCTTCAAGGCACTACTGTAAAACTGTTTACCTTTCCAAAATAAACATACACGTATATTATAGCTTTGCCGTGAATTTTATAAAGATCAAATAACTAGTAAAAAAAATAAAAACAAAAACCAAATTCAAAATTAAAACTTTGGAGGCCTATAACTCGAAAACGAGGGCCTGCATAGAAAAAGTTTATATGAAGTTCTAACATTATTTTGGCTCAGATTATACGCTCCTGACTTTTTTCCCATTAGTCCCGGGACACCCTGTATATGTAAATATATATGTATAGTATATGAAGGATGAGCTGACGCTCCTAATTTTTATTTAAATATTTATATAATATTGTATAAATGAGAACCAATTAACTGATTGCTTGCGAACCCTGCTAGGGGGATTTTTCCGTAGTTACATGAAATGTCCAATTTGAGAGTTCGAAAAATGCTGGTGTCATTAGGGGAGACCGGGGCCTGTTATTGACCGGTGCCGCCTCTGATCATAAGGAATGTGCTAAATGTAATTACCGAACGGCTCCGTTTTACATCAGTCGAGTACTAGCATCGAGAGAGGAAGCACGCCGCTTTTTCCGTTTAAGAGTGTTCAAAGTAAAAAAACTTTTTTTTAGTTTTTTCGTGATTGTGCAATAAGGGTAAGTATGTTAATTATTTTTAGTATTTTTTTCGAACAAGGGATATTTTCACTATCTTGTCTAAAGATTGAAAGGGAGAATAAAGCCTAATAAAAAATGGGAAACCCGTATTTGTTGTGATCTTAATTTACCTCAGCACATAAAAAGACAGTATGTAATGCGTTTATTCCTATTCCTAAGACACCTTTTATTTCTTATCTTTAGATTGTTGAAGTATGCGCACCTATAAAATAAAAACGGAAGGAGGCAAAACACCTAAAGATGTCATGGTACAAGCGGTGGATGCTGTTATAAATGGGAACCAATCAGTGAGAAAAACGGCTCTTGATTTCCAGATCCCTAGGAAGACTCTAGAAAGATACGTAATCAAGTTTAGACAGAGGGAAATCTGTAAAGAAAGTCAAAATAATAGAAACAAGGTGGAGCAACTGTGGAACATTATGAAGTTGAAGTTGGATAAGCTAAGTATTGGCAGGTTAAAAATTTCTGCTATTCTTGGAACCAGTAATTGTATTTAACACGTACAAAAGTAATATTCTTTGGTTATAGGTATTTTCGCGGCAAAAAGAAGAGGTTTTAAGTAACTATTTGAAGAAGGCAGCAGACATATATTACGGTTTGTCACCGAAAGAAATTAGAAAATTGGCTTTCCAATACGCTACTGCTATAAATGCTAGAATGCCACAAACTAAAGAAATGGCGGGAGAAAATTGGCTAATAGCATTTTTTGAAGAGGAATAATTTTCTATCTATAAGAACACCGGAGGCTACCAGCCAGGCCAGGGTCTCAAGTTTTAATCCAACAAATGTTTCAAATTTTTTTGATAATTTGGAAAAAGTTTTAAATAAACACCAATTTCGTCCATTTGATATATATATATATATATATATATATATATATATATATATATATATATATATATATAACATGGACGAAACTGGTATAACTACCGTTCAGAAACCTAACAGGGTAGTAGCTCGTCGAGGTTCTAAGCAAATTGGACGTATAACGTCAGCTGAAAGAGGAGCTCTGGTCACAATGGCTGTTGCTGTTTCCGCTGCAGACAATAGCATTCCACCTTTTTATGTATTCCCGCGGGTACACTTTTGAGATCATTTCACACAAAATGCTCCAACAGGTAGTGATGCTGACTGCAATTCTTCTGGATGGATGATTGAGGGAAATTTTATAAAATTTGCTAAGCATTTTATTAAATATTCTCGGGCTTCCAGAGACAAACCGGTGTTTTGGCTTTTATATAATCACGATTCGCATCTTCCCATTGCCGCTTTGGATATGTTTAAAGAAAATGGGTTTGTCGTTTCATCATTTCCGCTGCACTGTAGCCACAAGTTGCAGCCATTGGACCGGAGCGTTATGGTCCCTTTAAAAAGTATTTTAATACAGATGCTTGGATAACTAATAATCCCGGCAAAACTATGAATATTTATAATAATTCTCTTTTAGTCAAGGAATCTCTATCTTTAGCCTGTATTCCAAAAAAATATATAGTCTGGCTTTAACGTATCTGGAATATATCCGTTTAATCGCAATATTTTTACAGATGATGATTTTCTACCAGGATATTCAACCTATAGACCTACACAAGCGAAAGATAGTGATCACGTAAAAAGTGTTACAAATGTGATCAATAGTACACTCCAAAATAATGACTTAGAATCTAAGCAGCAAATTGCTAACCATCAAATTAATATTTCTGACATTATTGTTAAACCAGCTCCTCTTGGTAAGGCAAATATTAACAGCAACGACAATAATAATGTGGAAACCCACTTTATTTCTAAGAAGGATTTGTTGGAAGCTGGATCATCCAAACCAAATGCAGATTTGCTGTCTTTAGAAAAAATACGACCCTTTATTAAAGCTGAAGCACGAGTTAACAAGACCAAGAGAGGCAAAAAACGTAGAACCACGCCTATTTTGACAGACACCCCAGTTAAAGAGGAGCTTGAAAAGGAAAAACAGAAAGTAAAAGACAAAAAACTTTGCAGTATCAAAAAAAACCAGAAATCAATTGTAAAGTTAAAGTCAAAAAATGTAAAGTACCTGAGAAAGAAATCAAAGGTACATGATAAATTGTCTGATGATGAAGAAGACAATAGTTTTTGCCTAGTATGCCTAGAATTATATAGGCATAGTCGTAAAGGAGAAAAATGGGTCCAATCTACTAGTTGCAAGACTGGTCCCATGAAGTTTGTACCACTGGGGATATTTTATATTTGCGAAAACTGTTTAGCAGATGACGAATAATTTATTTTGTTTTTTGAAATGCAAATAGGTGCAATATTTAGGGTTGTTTGTATGTATGAATTTCTCTTTCGTTCAATTACAACAAAAAATAGTTATTAGAATTATATTCTCACAGTATTTTTGCAATAACTAAGTTTAAGCCACGCAACTTTTTAATTAGATCTGTTAATAACAAAAATATATCACTTTTTGCTTCTTATATTTCTTATCTTTTTCATGACAAAAAACGGCCCTAGCCTACGCATAATTCAACCGTCGTTTATGACGCTTACACTCACTCTGAGCATCACATAAATACGGATCCAACCCAATAATCCGACACTTACCAGTCACTCATCGTACAAAAAGGTAGTTAATTACCTTTCATCTTCAGCCGGCGAATTGACAGGTATAATTAAAACTTCAATAAGCATTAAATACAATCAAATAATGTAATCCTATTAAACCTCATACCTAGTAACCAGTGCTACATTCTTAATTGTTCCTCAAACGAACAACACTTATATTAAAATCTGAATAAAAAATAGTGGAAGTACAAACGCATTTAATGTATCCGACCATATAAACTCAACTTAGAAAAAGCAACTTTTGCCACATCGAAGTGGCTGGTCCTTCGAGATATGTATAAATAATCTTACCGCGTTTTGCACTCTTACTATATGCAAAGTAAGACACTGGGAAACATGGCCCTAATTCGAGCCGGATCAGCAAAGTGATTATGGTCCTAGTAGAAAGTCGTCACATCCCAAAGGAACCTGTGAGTCCTGAACAAACCCGAACTAACAGCCCAGAACGAGAACCACGTAGAAAAGAAAATTATCGGCTACAACACAGCTGATAAACGAAAGCCGGCATGTAAATGAGGTATTTATTATTTAATCAAGAATTTCGTATATTTGATTATCGAACTTTAAAACTTATAAATATATTGTGAAACGAAATTCAATACGTAAATAATTCAAAAACATTTATTCCATTTCATGATTTAAAATTTCAATTTTGGACACTTATAACATTTTCAATTACATTTTGTGAAACAATCATTCATATTATACAGTATTAATCAAATAAGTATAAATATTCATCATTATAGAATGTGTGTTAGACATTATAATATTGCAAAAGTCGTAAAATTCTTAAAAAAGACACGGCTGTTTGCAAAATCATAAAAATTTCGTTATGTTCATGTGTAACAAAACTGTTATTTTTTCAAAATAAATAATTTATTGTACAACTATTAATGAATATCTTATATTATAAAAATAATGTCGTAATTTCTTCACTCAACAATTGTTCATATTTACATTTCATTCATACTCGTTATTATTTTTACTTTCCCATAATAATACAGAGAGAGCCAGTATGATTTTAAAATTACAAACAGACATCACTCTTCGCATTGAAAAATTCGTCTTTTGAACTTTGAAACTCAAAATAAAATCAGAAAATAATTGCAACAATTTCTCAGGGTGAGACTCACATTTGTTTACCTTTCACATACCGGTTTTTACAAAAAATAATTCAATGCACAATACTTTTACCAACTTAATAATTTGATCACAAATAACTTCACTTTCAATTCCAAACTTGAAAAAATTCATTATTTAAAGTCATACTTGCAAGGTGACCCTCTGAATCAATTTTACACTTACCAACAAATAAAAATAATTTCAATATAACTTTAGATCTGTTAAATTCCAAATGATAACACAAGGCAAATTGTTACTGCCCATTTCAACCGTTTGACAGCTTGTAATAATGTATAAAAATGTACTGCACAACAATTAAAAGTATTCACATCTGAAGCTAGAGCTATAGTAAAATCGTTATTCAATTTGAACATTAGTAAGGAATATTTATTTGATGCTTTAATTGTTCATATTTTTAAAACCAAATTAGATTATGGTAAATTGTTTTTGAGGAGTGTGTTTTGGAGTACTTTTAATTTTAGGTGAGGAGAACGTTTTAGGAAAAGGAACAATAGTTTCATTCCCATTATTTGCAAGTACACGTGCATTGAAATCAACTGCAGAAATACGAACACTATCCATAGCGTCACATTGAGTCTCTAAAAACTCTATAAGCGTAGTATCATATTCACCAGCAGGTATATTATCCTTTTATTGCAGCTCAAAGCGAGTTTTAGTATTATTATCTAATCTATCTAACAACATATTGTAAAGTATGAAATCCCAATTATTGACATTATAACCTAAATTTTCTAAAGTGACCAAGTTCTTCTCAAAACTATCAGTTAACTCACGTAAAGCCTCATGATCATCTCAACTGTCCATTGCAGAAGTAAAATTTAAAGCATGCCAATGGGAGCGAGCAATTAACAACTTTTTATCAAAGCGCTTTCTGAGTCTATTGTATGCTACAACATAAGTATTACCTCGTAAAGGTACACTAGAAATGAGATCATAAGCAACTGACGAAGTGGATGTCAATAAATAATTAAACTTATCTATATTCGTTAAAGAATCATTATTATGTACCATTGAATCAAACATATCAATAAACGTTTGCCAATGTTGATAATCTCCGTCAAAAACAGGAACAGTGAGCTTGGGCAATCTAAAATAACAATTAGTTCTAAAGGTAGTCAATTTTTGAGTAGAGTTTTGATTATTATTATTATCACTAATATCATCTTCGAATAGTTGAGTATAAACTGCTTGAACATGATAATAGTTATTATCAAAATCTGTACGAGTGATATTATGTGGCTCTAAGTCCGCAGCTTCCTGTATAGACACAATACAAATTATGCCATTATGAGCTTTGAGAAAATCATCACGAATATTTTCGATATGTTTATACCTACATTTAAAATTATTTTGAAAGCCTGTATCTGTGAGAGCGTCGTTAGCAATTGTTAATCAAGCGAAAAAATGCGAAAACAACGAGTTATAAGGAGATTCTCTTGACTAAATAACATTCAGTCAATTATATCAAGTATTAAATAATATTATTTGTGTGAGAGGGGAATATAATTACGAGTACAATAAATGTAGAACGATATAGAGATTAAGCAGTGCACTTTATTAATTATGGAAATACAATATAATGTTCACAAAAATATGTAAATATAATGTGGATTTCTTCCAGCTGATTTACTAAATCGGTCACTATCCAGGTCAAGAATTAAATTCACAGATGCGTCAATTAATATGCGCGTTCGATACCTATGGTCTAGACTTACCGAAAAATATAATGAATAAAAATGTCGGCCACAAAAGGGATTTAATTTTATCAACAGGTGTTTAAAAATTAATAAATCATAAATTATGGGATTTTAAGGGCTGAAAATATCCTGAAAGATCCGTCTCGAAGGATCAAGATGTATGGGCGGGAAATAAACGGACTGTATTATTTTTCTTTATATTTGGTTCAATGCATAGATTGATACCGGCAATAGAAGTGATGCAAAAAATAAAAAATTCATATGAAAAAAACAGGAAGCAGATAACACTTACCCTGGTTATGACAGTAGGTCTTCTTGTCGGTACAGACTGAGTATGAAGATAGGACCAGGCTAGGGACACTGCAGACCGTGCCATCTATAGAGCCCGTCGACTAACTAAAATCGGTAGATAATTCCAGAAAATTAACAAAAACTGTAACGTCGTTAGTAATCAAATTATATTGATTTTTATAACTTCGTATGCGCGATATCATATTGCTCGTCCTCATCCCCACATGTTATATGTTATACTGTTATCATTTCTTAGTTCAAGCGTAGAGGTTATTTTAAGGTTACGGTATTTCGGTGTATTTTTTAATTGCTATAGTGTACTATTTATCTGTTGTTTCGTTGCTTTATTGTTATTAATTGAAAAGACAATGTCAAAGTGTATTCTGAAGGAGTAATAAATGGTGTACTCGGTAAGTTTAATTAAAAAATTTGAGCAATTTTTCTTTCACAATTAACAGCCATTATCTTCATTTTTATAAAACACAGCTAATTTTTACTAATTTAATCGACAACTTTAGAGATCATGGTTGTTCTTTACATTAGCTAAACAGAAAATTGCTGCATTAATGAAGCAAATATTTCTTTTTACAGTTTTGTTCCTCCAACCCAGGAAGATAAAATTAATATAGTTGAAAAGCAGTGGTAATAAATCATTAAATTTGTCGACGAAGAAACGATGGAGGATATGATCCCTTTCAAAAACAGTGTTTCTTTAGATTTGAGAAAGACGAAGAGAGGTTATTGAGACAGTTTGATTTGCCTTCCCATATGAGTGGGAATTAATAAAAATTGATGGTAAGTTTTATTGTATTGAATATAGCATGCTATAATTTTGGACATTTTAAAATGTAAATTGAGTGAACGAAAAGACGAGTACTGAGTGTGTAATTTTATTAAAATTCCAGGTAAGCGCTTTCATCCATTAGACCAGTGGTTCCCAACCTTTTCTGGACCACCACCCCCTATAGAAGAGAACAAAAATTTCATCGCCCCCCCCCCCAGTCCAAAGTAGTTAATTTTATTTGAATATCATCTGTACCGTCCCAATTGATCTGTATTTAGCTTTAATTTCAGTTAATGTCTAAATTTTATTTTAGTGGAATGATGAAGTAGAAATTTATTAAACGACTACCAAATGTACTATAAAATTATAAAATTGTTTATTAAACTTTTAAATATACACAGAATCAATAAGAAATACAATCACAAAAGAAATAAGAAGAAATGCAATAAAATAAGGAATACAAAATTAATAATAAAGAAAAAATCAATGAGGCGGTTGAGGCTGGTGAAGTGTTACCAGGTTTGTTAATATCGGGTTCCAATTTCGATAACATCAATCGCAGATCGCCACGTTCAGTGATGTGTAGTCTGTTCCTCTTCATTAACAGCAAATCAGTTACTGCACTGAATGCACGCTCAGCCATATAGGACGAAGGAAATGCAATTAACAACTTCTGTACTATTGTCCACAATCCAGGATAGAGAACTGGTATTGGTTTTTGAAGCCAGAACTCTTGATATCCACGTTTGAATTTTACTTTCAGTTCTTCGTTAGTTGTGAGTTCTAATAGCTCCTCTTCCAAATTTGATAAGCCTTCAGTATCAGTGTTTGCGAAAGGATCTATAACCCAACTTGGTATTTCCATGTTTAAAATATCTTGGAAACGCTCTGTGCAATCAACATGAAGAACTTCCAAGTGGTGGCAGTAAGTAAGTAAATCTTGATTAAATACTTTAAACAGGTCCGTCAAATAAGCGATGTCATTTTTTGACGTAATCAGGTTTTCGCGCAATTGTTCGTTTTCTTCAAGAAATTACACTGAGTCAAATAGATTGAAAAAACGATTCAGACAAACACCTTTAGAGAGCCAACGTACTTCTTTGTGCAGCAGCAAGCGATTGTAGTATTCATCATTTTCATTGCTAAGCTTATGAAACAAACGGTCATTCAATGAATTGCTTCTAATGATATTGATTGCTTTAATAACGTTATTGAGGGACGCATGCAGACGTTCATCAAATTTTTTTGCAACCAAATACTGACGGTGAATAATACAATGTACAGCGAGTACATTTGGCACTGCTTTTCTCAAATGTGCTATAAAACCCTTACGACGCCCGGTCATTGCTGGAGCACCATCAGTAGCAGCAGACAAAATATTGCTAATAGGAATTTCTTTCTCTTGAAAAAACTCTTGCATGATATTAAATATAGAATGTCCCTTTGTATAAGATTCCAAATTCTTAGCAAATAATAACTCTTGAAGAATTTTTTCTTCTTTTATAAATCGTACGTATGATAAAGTAGAGCTTCTTACTTGGTAGAGTTGATTAATCGAGTTGAATGGAAAATTTGCAAGTCTTTAGGTAATCGCATAATGATATTTCAACGTCATTTGCCATTTCATCTATTCTTCTTTGCACTGAATTATTACTGAGAGGAATTTTTTTAATGATATCAAATGGTGTCTTATGATGGAGAACAGTTTTTAATATCTCTTCGACTGCTGGCAAAATTAATTCCTCGCTAATGGTGTGTGGTTTTCCTGACTTTGCGATTAACAATGAAACGTTATATGAGGCTCGTAGCCCATCATCGGCTCGTTTAGAAGACGATGCAAAAAGGTTTGATATAGTTGGCTGTTTTAAATATTGTTTTTCGAGTTCTTGAAAATAGAATATATCTATGTTCTTCTTATCAGGATGCATTTTATGTAAATGCTCTTGTAGCCTAGAAGGTTTCATAGCTTCATTTGAAAAAACTTTTCGGCAGATTAAACACATAGGTAATGATTTGTTTGTAGAAGATTCCGCAAATCCATATTTTAAATATTCAATACTGTATTGCCGGCATTTATTTTTTAATTTAGAAGTAGATTCAGCCATTTTCATACAAAAATTAAATTCTCAATAGATTTATAGATAGTAATGATTATAAAATGACACACCACTCACGACTATTTACTATGGCAGAGCTTATGATGCACGACTATATATCGCAGCCAAGCACATACAAAAAACTAACAAAAAATTCGTATTGCTGTTGCTTTTATACGTTTCATTTCGTGCATGATTCAACTTGTCTGTGTGCGAAGATGTCGAAACATGTTATTTTGTATGAACATCGCGCGTTCGCTTATCAACGTGCGAGGACAAGTCATATACTTCTATTCTGAACTAAAACAAATTATTATAATTATTAGTATTATTATCAATGCTAATTTAAAACTGCTTATTAACCCCTAACTAAATCATTTTTATTTCACCATTCCTCTAGACTGCTTATTATTTGCTTCTGAATCTGCTACCGCCCCCCTAAAAGGCTGCAGCGCCCACAGGGGGGCGGTATCGCCCCCGTTGGGAACCATTGCATTAGACCATTCTGAAAGCTCTCGTCAAGAAAAAAATATACAGAAAGTGTCAAAAAACATCAAACCCTGTAACTGCTACATACAATGAAATAAAATGTTTGATGTTACATCATTATTTAAGTAAAATTTGTTAAAATTACTCTATAAAGAGTGTGTACAATTGTAATTCACATAACGAAACGTCTAATTTGACTACCAACTAAATGATATGTGTGCACACCCTCTTTATAGGGTAATTTCAACAAATTTTACTCAAATAATGATGTAACATCAAATATTTCATTTCACTGTGTGTACATTGTACCTGTTGTATGTTTTTCTCTTGTCGACAGCTTTGAGAATGACCTAATGGCTGAAAACGCTTAGCTGGAATTTTAATCAAATGACATACTCAGTACTCGTCTTTTCATTCATGTAATTTATATCTGGTGTGTACACCTTACTCAAACAATTTCATTTTAAAATATATCCATTGAAAAAATAATAATCTGGGTTTTATTTTATGTTATAGCTATATTCCCTCTACCAGCTATGGGATGGAAGGTATTGATCCCTTGCCGATTTTCATATATAGCCCATGGTGTGACAATTCATGTGAAATGAAAGTGAGTATTAACTTTTGTTGAGGCATTACGTATTTGGTCTAGCGGTAACGAAAAATCCAATAAAGACAAAAAATAAAAAAATTGTTAAAAATCAAGAATTCCTAAAAAAATCGAAAGCTTCAAAAAAGGAAACAAAAAAACCAAACAAATGTATACATTCAAACATTTTTTGATGTTTTTTTGGCTTAGTACAAAAACATGTGTAAACTTATTATTTCGATAGTAAGCGCATTTTGTTTTCTTTTGTTGACATAAATTTTCAAACACATTTGTGTGTTTACTTATTTATGGTTGTTATTTTGTGTGTTTACTTGTAGAACCTAAACCAGAAACGAGAAAGGACTTCATGAGACGGTGGGATTTTTAAGAGCCCTTAAGAAACATTTTAACAATCATAGACTGCCAGGAGCTGCAGAGTAACTTAAACTGCCTTATGCAATGGTTTCATAATAACGGAATGCTTTTAAATGTAGAAATATACAAATATGTAATATACTAGGTTTAAGCTTGTGTTATAAACCTATTTAATACTTCCAGTTAAGAAATAAAGATGTTTTAAGTGGAAATGGAATGTTAGATATATTATTTTAAATGTTGTACAGTCACAAGTGCTGGTTAGCACTCTTATATGTAATTACTTGGCACCTTGTATTTTCAGAGCTGGGCAGTATTTAACAACTTTTCCTATAAAAATATGTCAATTACTTTTGTTCTAACATCCACAGTAATTATACTCAAATGTTTTCTTTCACAGAAAGTTGCCAAAAATAGTAGTTAACAACTTATTGCTAACACTTTTTTTGATTAGGTAAGTAGCAGTTATACTCCTGCAGTTTGTCCAGCTCTGTGTGTTTATACGAGTGTAATAATAAATTAATATAAACTCATCATACATAATTTTCTACTTTTATCTTGATTTAACATCATTTGAAAATCTAATGATACTCTAATCTAGAATGTATGTTACTCAAATTATTTTCTAATTATTGCATGGTTTTTACACTATAATTTATTTGTTGTCATTATGTTTGTTAAGAAAAGTACTTTGTGAAAGGAATTATTTGTTATGTATTTTTATACCAAAATAAATAAATTGTTTATATGATTATTGTTTTATTTTTTCCAATTTAATTAACCATTTATGTTCCATCATTTGATATTTCATTTAATTTAACTCAACATCTAATCATTATTTAGTTAATGGAGTTAAATTGAATGAAATGTCAAATGATGGACTATGAATGGCTATTTTGTAATAAAATAATTACAATACAGTATATTTGAATATACCGCCAATCCGCCAAAACCTAAAATTACAGAAATCTTTTTAACATCACTCAGTTGTTTACTCGACGGGTTCTTTAGATGGCGCCACAATCAGTATCTCATCTATCTGTGGGTTATCTGTGGATAGGCCCACCACGTGAGTTCTAAAATCTGGAGTTGCACACTTAATTTAAAGGTAAAAATAATTTTTACCACGATCGACAACATGTACTGTGCACCGTTCAAACGCTACTCTTAGGTTTTTGCCTAAAATCTAATTGACATGCGCCGAACTATGTTTTAACTTAGGGGGAAAAGCTAAATGCGTCCAAAAATTAATTAAATAATTGCCGTGGAGATTGAACAGGGACATTTGTGAGATGTTAAGAAAACGTCATCCCCTCTCTTACTTAAATAAAACTAGGAGACACTTGGGGGATGTTAAGAAAGCGTCGTCCCCCTCCTCACTTGCTACTTGAAAACCACTTTGACGATACTTTGAATTTAAAAAGACTTGACAAATACGAAATCACTAAAACTAATAATATCACCCTCTTTTTCTTGACGAGAACAGACACTTTACCCCTCCTCATACGCCAAAAAATAAATTAAAAGTCTTAAAACTCATTGTCGCCCGCAAAGTAATCGGGCCCCCTTCAGACAAACGTCTATCATGATAAAACTTATACAAAAACAATCTCAAAAAAGTCAGAAAAGACTCTCTCATCATACTTATACACTCGTGGTCACTACCTTACATTATTACTCTCATGCTACTTGACACTTACAAATAAACTCTCACTTGGACTCGCATACAATTGCAACTTACTCAAACTTATTCTCTTACTCACACACGCATTCTCAATCAATTGTACTCAATATATTCAAAATGAATTTGCAATCTCACTTGAACACACACTTCTATTCACAACGTTGAAAGAGCCGAGGTTCCTGGACCGTTACTCGTAAAACAAACTGGTACCACACTTGTTGAGCTAGAATCGACTTAAACATCTCTCTCTCTTCTCTTATTTTCTCAGTACTATATTAATTCCTCACTAAAACATAAAAAACACAACAAAAAAATCAACTTAAAACCACGTTCTCGCTGATACAGAGCCGGCTCCCCTTATTTACTCTTAATGTTCCCTTACATAAAGCAACTTATATACAAACAACCTCATTAGTTAAAATGTCACTCGCACATTTACTCTTACATTAGTGGTTACATTACTTGTACTTATACGATCATGCTCACTTATTGATTAATCACTTATCCAAACAGTAATTATCACATACTTTCATTTACTCTCACTATACAAGTCATTCCTCCGCGTAGCAAGGGAGTAGCGCAAGCTACACTGGAGTTTTCACGTTCTCCGAGGAAAAACTTTCCCTTTCTTACCCAGCACTATATATTCTGTTAAAACAAAACACCGGAAAATTGCCCACATGAGCTGTCCATGCTCTCTCATGGAATTCTACATCCTTTCAAAACGTGGTCCCCCTTTTTGTTTATATATGTCCGAGATTCCTGGGCCGTTACTCGTTAAATAAACTGGTACCACACTCCGAGGTTCCTGGGCCGTAACTCGTTAAACAAACTGGTACCACACTCCGAGGTTCCTGGACCGTTACTCGTAAAAGAAACTGGTACCGTACTAGTCGAGCTAGAATCGACCTACGCATCTCTTTTTCCATTCTCTTCACTTAACTTTCTCATTAAAAAACAAAGGAGGCACTTGGGTGATGTTTAAAGAAAACGTCATCCTCCTCCTCATTTAACTCTCTCTCTTTATCTCTCTCAATAATTTAAAAAACCTCAAGGGGACACTTGAGTGATGTTAAGAAAACGTCATCCCCCTCATTCCCTTTCTCTTACTTAAATAAAACTCTCTCAACTCAAGGAGACACTTGGGTGATGTTTAAAAAAAGCGTAATCCCCCTCCTCATCCTCTCTCTTTTCTCTCTCTCTCTCTCTCATTAAAAAACAAAGGAGACACTTGGGTGATGTTTAAAGAAAACGTCATCCCCCTCCTCACTTAAGTCTCTCTCTCTCGCACTCACTCATTCAAAAAACACAAGGAGACACTTGGGCGATGCTTAAAACACGTCATCTCCCTCCTCATTTCACTCGGCCACTCTTAAAAAAGAGAACCGAAAAAACTGCCGGTTGGCCCTTCCCCTTCTCTCCCTCTTTAATCTATTTCTCTCACTTATAAACCGAGTCTCTAGCATATTTCTAGAGTACTCACTCTTACCCTTAAAAGCGAGACTCTAGCGTATTTCTAGAGTACTCACTCGTTTACTTCACTGCTTTTGATATTAGAGCCCTTACACCAGTCTTATATCAACATTAGAATCAATATACATTTACATCTCTTATTCACTTCCTTCTACACTTATATTTACTTTTATTTTACACTTATGTATCAGAGCCCTATACACTCTCAATTTATTCACAAACATCATTATTTGATTTCTTATTACATCCATCTCTCACCTATATTACATTCTTCCCGCACCCCCAATATGTACGAATTCAAGACAAGCTTGAATTCTTCCTGTAAATCATACATTAATTACATTTATATTCCACCCCTGTATAATAATCATTACACATTTCTATACCTACACACATAATTTCTGCCTAAAATTCGTTCATAATATCTATTTAACACTCCTAAAACCACAAACATCAATTTTAACCATATCTTCATATACAAAAAATTATCTTAAAAACTTTTCTTATCTATAACAAAAACAACCTTTTCGTGACAAAAAATGACCCTAGCCTACGCATAATTCAACCGCTGTTTATGACGGTTAGAGTTTAAAATCATACAAGACATTGGCCAATTCCCCACGTGATTTCCCCTGCTTACACCCACTCTGAGCATCACATAAATACGGATCCAACCCAACAATCCGACACTCACCAGTCACTCATCTTCAGCCGGCGAATTGACCGGTATAATTAAAACTTCAATAAGCATTAAATTCAATCAAATAATGTAATAATATTAAACCTCATAACTAGTAACCAGTGCTACATTATAAATTGTTCTGCAAACGAACAACACTTATATTAAAAACTGAATAAAAAACAGTGAAAGTGCAAACGCAAACGGATTTAATTTATCCGACCATATAAACTCAACTTAGAAAAAGCAACTTTTGCCACATCGAAGTGGCTAGTCCTTCGAGATATGTATAAATACTCTTACCGCATTTTGCACTCTTACTAAATGCAAAGTAAGACATTGCGAAACAGCCTTTACATCAAAGAAGATTTAATCTGAGTAAAACCATTTGTATTGCGTTGCCTAACTTCCACACTTATGATTTTCAAATCTAAGTGTGTATTTATACATAGTTCCTAATTTCATTAACCCGTATTAATAACATATTTCTGCTACCCCATTATTTGAGTACAGATATCTAATACCTACATGCACAGCCCTTCATGAAGATCAGTAAAATAACTGCTTATGCAGCAGATCAACATGTAGATTGAACGTTTTTATTGATTTTTACTATATGAACCCCTTTCATGATATTTATAAAATCATATCAATTGACAGCATAGCGGAGTTTGAATTGCTTCCATTATTAATTTGACGAACATTAAACGCGTTATTAAAATTCTTCTTCTTTGAAAAACTTGTTGGATTGTCAATTGATCCATGCACGTTACATTTTCTCGATACAATCAGAATGCGTAAAACAATCAAATACTCATGATTGTTAACATTGAAACTGACAGATGATACTACCTACATTATCAATGGAGGATACCTACTAAGCCATGTTGTGTGGGATCGTTTAATACATACCCAACTAAACGTTAGTATTCATTTTCTTATTCTACTGTGCATTTGTAGCGTAGTATAGGTACTGTTATAAATTATTATTCTCGTTTGGTATACGGTCATTAGTGAATCTAAGAGAACTCAATATTTCATTTACTTTCTCGATTTAAAGTATTGAGACCAACTCATACATCGAGGTGTGTGAAATACCGTTAATAAATTAATACAGTTTCCGAAAATAATAATAGTAAAATAATAACATTTTCAGCCAGATTAATGAATTATGGTTGTTCACGTATATTCATGTCATTTTAGTTCAAGTATTTGAAATACTCAATATGGAAGACCAATAATAGGAACGATGTTTACGAAGGTGGTCTACGTATCTTTGATGTCGCGAGAAAATATTCATTTTATTAGATCACACATTCAGAAATGCGACAGAAAAATGTACGCCTTTGCGAGAGGAAATGTTGAAAAAATAATTGGTTGATTAAAATCGTAACAGGTAACGCTTGTTTCAGAGATAAAATAATGATCATTATTTTTAGATTACTACAATTATTTCAGTGTACCTACTTCATCTACGAATTCTTGTAGAAATGCCGTAAATCATCGAAAACAACTATATAGTTACTCGTGGCGATAACTACGTTAAAACGTCACGGTGGCTGGCATTTCCAGCAGCTGGTGGGAGATGTATTAATGAGAAGAAAATAAACAAACTTGATAGATACAAATGGCCTTAACAACACCGATAAACCATGAGCTCCACGTTTGGGGATTGTAACAGATCAAAAATCAAAAGGATGCAAATTTTGAGAACCGTTTGAAAACCTTCTTCGAATTTTACTCATTCATTGAATCTGAATTTTATAAATTGCATCCTGCAAAAAGACATGTACTATTAAAATTAGCAAAATGATACTGGTCAACAATGAAATTATTTCGGGATGAAAACAACTAATTTTTATATATTTTTACCTGCTGACTTCAAAGGTCACCATGAAAATGA
Organism: Galeruca laticollis; assembly: GCA_963921935.1. NCBI lineage: Eukaryota > Metazoa > Arthropoda > Insecta > Coleoptera > Chrysomelidae > Galeruca > Galeruca laticollis. The sequence continues at coordinate 172,865,225 of OY998180.1, forward strand.
CCTATCAGTTCCTGCTTTTGAGATAGAATGACATCATTTTGCAAAGTCAAAATTTTTACTTTTTCGAGAATTTAGTAGTTGGAAATTAGTACTTATATCCTTTAATCTCTTAGTTGTGGAGCTGTCAGTAATAAACACGGACAACGATTCCAACACGATATTCCTCTGATGGAACAAATATATCACGTTGGAATGAAGCATTTACAAGACAAGTCAAAAGATAGTAAACGCATGAAACTACCACATGACACCCTTTAGATCCCACCTACCATGTACTCTTTTGTCAATTTTAAACTCATCGAAAAATTTATCTCTCATATAGAGATACTGAATACGCTATTTTCTATGACTATTATAGAATTTCTATATTCCGAAGTAGTTTTTGAAAATGGAATAGCTTAATTCTAGCCATAGGGTAAGAATATTCATTCTCGCCTTTGGTATGGAATTAATACTTGTGGCGCCCTCTAAACATCACGGTTAATTTAACAGAAAGAGAAAATAGGTGCGTTCCGTTTTCTACACTAGCTGAACTACGCAGAGTAGAAGTAGTGTAGAAATATCAAAATGCATAAAAAATCCTCGAAAGTGAACGTAAAATGACTAATATAGTCGTTGAGAATTAATTGTAAGAGCCAAAAGTGCAGCATAAGTGTATTTTGTAGTACTTTTTGAGAAAAGAAAAAGAAAACGCTATATGGCAACAATTGTCAACTGACAAAAATATCGATTGTCAAAATTGTTTGATTATTCAAAATCAAATTCATTAATACTTCATGAAAAGTAAGTAAATTTATATAATTCTATTTCAATAATAGCTATTACATGGCTTCATTCTTTTTAGTATTTGATACTGACAGCAGGGATGATTTCACCACAACTCCTCCAGAAATTAAGGAGTTAGCAATTCAATATATGTTGTTTTGTTTTTTATCTGATAGCCGTAGAAAAAGTATAGTCTAGAGCATGGGTGGAATTCAAAATTCTACACTCGTAGAACAAATCTTTCTACCAGTGTAGAGTTTTGCACCCTTAATATAGAATATTCAATACTACTACACCAACACTTACAATTACATTGTCTTACGCACGTTTCGATAACCAAGTTATCGTCTTCGGACACTTATCTACTATTGTCCTGCATTTACTAAATTTCAGGTGCCAATACAACTCTTCTTGGGGGAAATAGCTCCAAAGGGAAAACCTACTTCAGCAATAAAGTTTACATACAATTTTAATCTAATAAACTATAAAGTAGACTATGAGGAATTGGTCCTTTGTCTCTATTTAAACTATTCTTATATCTAACTATTTCGATAAGTGGACTGGTTGAGTATTTCTATTGTATCCAACATAAAATGGCTAGTCTCCCTTTTTAGTACACCGGATGATTAATTTTCCACTTAATATTGATATATACAACAAGGAAAATAACTTCATTCAGGATATAGCTGTTCTTAACGGTAATGATAAGAAAATAGTAGCTATAATAATAAATCGTCATAGGTGTAAGAAATCACTTCGAGAGAAAACTTTCTTCCAAAATCGAATCGACAAGTAGGAGAAATTTAATTCATTACCTGTTGATGCTGTGTATAAAAAAGGTTTGAAGAATATTTTCAATAATGTAGGTCCATAAATCAAATAATACTTTGAAAAAATTGTTAGGTAACCCTAAGGATAAAATACTGGATTTGGAAAAGAGTGGTATTTATGAAATTAGCTGTAACGATTATAACGGAAAGTATGTTGGGCAGACTAGGAGATCTGTTAACGTTAGGCTTAAGGAGCATTTAGCGCACTTAAAATATGGGCGTGTAGAAAAATCTAGTATCGCCGAGTGTTTTTGATTATAATTTAATTGAACTTTGTCGACTGTCGTAGACATTCAACTATATTAATAATCCTAATCTGACAACGGTAATGTCGAAATTAATAGTTAATTATATACCGATTTACAATGAATTGTACAAATGGATGAATGTTTGAATTTCGATAGTTTTCAGATCGGAAGGTATATAAGAACTTAGTGATTCGGAAAACGTTATGTTTCGACTTGATATGGTGACCAATAGTAGCGACTGTATACATCTACTTTGGTGTTAACTGAATACTGACTAAGAACAATTTGTTCGACTTTGATTACACACTGGACTCGAATACTAACTAAGAAATGGTATGTTTGCCTTAGTAACTTAACTTGACATAGAAACGATGATTTTAGACTTCTGAGTACGCACGTGATTCGAATAACAACTAGAAATCTTCAATGGGGTGTGTTTACACGCAGGTGGGGGGGAGGGGACTGAAAAGGAATAAACCTTCCTGATTGGTACGTATTATTTACCCGGCCGGAACCATTGACAATAATCAACAATGGACACATCCTATAGATATTTCAAATACTAATGAACGACGTTCTATTGAAACCCTTTACTCTTAAATATTCGTAATGTTTTATTAATGGCGCGCCGACACCGATCCATTATTCAAAAATCCCGTCTTTTTCAACCATAGAAATTCCAATATAATATGACAATAACTCTTACAAAGTTTACAATGAAATATTTCGTTTGGTCTAAGCAATCCAACTTTATGGCGTTACAACAAAAATGATAGTGTAAAACGTGATTCTTTTCTAAATATTCAAAACGCTACAGACATCAAATAAACTTACATTTTGAATGTACAAACAATAGCGGACGGAACAAAGAGGGTTTCATATCTGCAAAACCTAACACATTTCTAAAAATACAGCAATATACACAAATCAAGAATTCCCAATCTTGAACAATGAGCATGCTATCAATCATAATCATACAATACGTTTAGATAATGTGAAATTGTTGGAAATTTTATCCATCAATTTATTGTTGGATGCATTCCAAAGTATCGAAATAGTTAGATGTAATAATACATTAAATAAAGGCAAAGGACGAATTCCTCATAGTCCACTTTATAATTTATTGGATTAAAATTGTTTGTAGAATTTCCCGCTGAAGAAGGTTTTCCCGTCGGAACTATCTCCCGCGAGAAGAGTTGCATTGGCACCTAAAAATTCAGTAGAAATGCAGGACAATAGTAGATAAGTTTAAGTTTATCCTTGGTCACATGTAAAAGCTGTTTTCGCCTACACAATTTCTTGGTTTAGTTCAATTTCATGAACGCTAGTATTATACAGCAAATTGTTTCAAAAACGTTGATTGAACCGAAAACTGTGTCGGAAAATAGAGCATGCTCTATTTCCACACAATTTATATGCCGAGCGCATGCGCAGTGGAGATATATTATAACAGCTTGTAACCTAACCTAGTTGATTGTTTACATTTTTACAGTTAGTTCCACGTTTATCATTTTGTGGCTTGTTTGTTAGTTTTTATGTAGGCATTTAAGGGTTTTCTTGTTATTTTGGGTTATTGTGACTATTGGTTTGTATAAATAAACAAACAGTTTCTATGCGTGCTCCGAAAGCACTATTTAGTGGATATAAATACAATCAACCGCCTTTGTACTTGTGATTTTTCCGAGAGGTTAGAAACTATAACCTACAAGTAAGGCACGTTTGGCAATTAATTAGTATTTGCTCTATTGAAGGATGTCTTGTTCAAGTGAACAAACTGCTCTGCTGATAGAGTTATATGAGATTTATCCATATCTGCACGTGGTGAAGAACCCTGATTACCATAATAAACTTAATGGAGCAGGAGATGCAAAAAAAGTTTTTATGCCTAAGGACGACCTATGCTCAAGAGTTTTATATTCTCTTTACTCGGGAACTGGAGAAGATGTGGTAAAATTCATTATTGACTACACACAAACTGAAGTGGAATGACGCTCCTTTATTATTTCTATTAAGAATGCATGAATAATAATGAAATAATGCAGTAGTTATTTGTAATGTGTGTTAATGAAATGTTTATACTTTATAGGTGTATTACTTTACCTACCTTGTGGTATTATGAAAAAATAAGTTACCTCAAAGTCCACCTCCAAAGTCGAACTTCGAGGAGTAGCTTCACTCCAACTGAAGCAAGTCGAGTGAATAATACTGTTGTGGAAGATGAAACAATACCGACACAACAACAGGCACAGGTATTTGTAGTATGATCCCTTAAATATTAACATTTCTTTGATCCATAAGTATCATGTGACCTTAAGTCATCAGAAAACTAAGCAACCGTACATTCATACATCAAAATATTTAACATTAACGTTCTAGAAGCGCTGTCTAGTACTGCATCACATACTCTTGATTTGTATATATTATTGCACCGTAAAGAAACTATACCATTAGGGGCTCGGTTTGTTCTCTTTTTATGTGATTTTATGCCGTGAAGAATTGAAGTTTTGAGTTTCAAAAAGTTTTGTATTTTAATGGTACCTAAATTTAAAAAAAATGGTAAGATCTGAGTCGTTTCTGGTCAAGTAGATAATTGAAACTGAAGGAACTACATTAGATGAAAATAAAATAATTGATAGAGCAGAGAAGCGAAAATAAGGTTATATCAGAAATGAAGATCACTTGAATGAAAAATTTGTTCGAAATTAACACCTTTAAGTATGAAGTAGATATCAGAAGTTGTTCCAAATATTTTTTCAAATCAAAAATATTTGTGGAAGGTCGGCCCTGATCGAGAACTACACAACGTGTTTTTAAAATCAGCTCCGAGAAATTCGTACATCACAGTGAAATATAATAAATAATTTAAATAAAAACAGTATACAAGTGATCATAACTACATAGTGAATGACACGGACTAACAAAGTAAGCCTAAATTTGCTTTTTTATTAAGAAATTGTGTTATATTTCAACATAAACACATTCATTCAATAACAATTAAAACCGGTATTGTACCATTTACCAGCCTTATCAGTTGGGTCCGATGCGGGACAGAGCCGTATTCAGGCAAAACGAACCTTAGCGGAACATGGAAACCGACAATATTATAACCAGCGACAACATCAATAATCAGTCACCTTTATCTCAACATGTACCTTCAGCTCAACACTCAATTCCAAGTCAACATTCAACGATACCAACACAACAAGTCTTACCTCAACCTCCACCTTCATCTCAACCTTCGTACTCCAAAGTAGCTAGCCAACCTCAACAACCTACCATACCCACTTTCCCATCTAAACTTCAAGCCATCGTTTTTAGTTCTCTAAACAATATTAAATTAGAAGAATATCTCCTGGCTATTGGCTCCACGATAAGTCCGAAGAACATATTATTCACATCTAGAATCTCAAACAATCGGATATGTATTTACCTCTGAAGTAAGGAAATCGTAGATGATTTTATCATTAAGCATGATGGGCGCATAAAGATCAATAACGAAGTGATACAAGCACGCAGACTTATCACACCAAACGAAAGGCTACTTTTATCCAATGTATGTCCCACCATTCCACACGACGTACTACAGAGGGAACTTCAACAACTCGGCTTCAAGCTGTCTTCTGCAATTTCCTTTTTAAGAATAGGCACCACCAACCCCGACTATAAACACATATTCAGTTTCAGGAGGCAAGTATACATTGTACCTCCCACAATTCCAATACCAGACTCAGTTTTGATGACACCACATACCGTATTTTTCTCGCTGTAGATAATTTGTGTTATCATTGCAAATAACATGGTCACTTATCTAGCACTTGCACTTCAAAGTTGCCTCCCCAACCAACAGACGACACTTCTTCACCAAACTCAACAACTACAACCAGTCAATCTACTCTAAACTCAGTAAACGAGCAAAGCGCTGAGCCACTAACAGATATATCTTCAATTTCAACCACCATGCCCATCGAAGCAAATGTAACAACAGCTACCACAGCTTCGAATATCACTCACCTTGCTGAAACACATGGCATCAAAAGATCCCTAGAAATAATATCAAATTCTCCACAAACATCGACGGCTACTGACATCGAAAACCCAAAAAATAAAGCAGCTTCGAAAAGAAATATTACCGAAATCATAACACCTCCTTCCGATACTACAACATCTTACACAAGCTTCAGTAAAACAGATGCAAAACTCAAAAAAGCGAAATCCACTTCTAAATCAACTATCATACTGGAAAATCAAATGGCACCTATCAAAGAATTATTCGACAATTAAACTCAAATCATATCTTTCGAACAAACAATCGACTTTTTTGAGAACGTACAAGGATCAGTAGACCCTCTCAGTACAGCAAAAGATTATACCTCTGATATACTAGAACTATTACAACTCTTAACCAAAATACATTCATATACCTCTGACCGCCAAATAAAGACCAAATGCACTAAAACAGAAAAGAGAATTATGAAACAACTGAAGCTTTTAAAATCAGGTGAAGATGCCGAATCTGACGTTTCCCTTGCCACATCTCAGGAATCCCTAACAGAACTTGCATAATATTATCTTCAATTTATTGCAATGGAACATAAATGGGTTTTACACCCATTATGAAATGCTCAAAATACTTATACACGAAACTTCACCATCAATTATTTGTCTTCAAGAAACTAATTTCAAAGGACAACACAATCACAACTTCAACAATTATTCCTGTTTTTACAGAAACAGAAACAACGCGGGAAAAGCAAGCGGAGGCGTAGCCATCTATGTAAATACTTCATACGAAGCACACAATATAACACTTAATACAAACTTAGAAGCAATAGCAATTTCTATCAAAATTCCTCAAACAATTAATATCTGCAACATATATATCCCTCCTGATCAAGTAATTACCTCACAAGACATCACTAACATTTTGTCACAAGTTCCATCACCTCTAATTTTACTGGGTGATTTTAATAGCCACAATCCTATTTGGGGATCAAGAGGTTTTAACGCAAAAGGCAGAACAATCGGAAACATCCTAGATGCACATAATCTAAATATTTTAAATGACGGTAGGCCTACAAGAGTTAATGTTCACACAAGCACGAAATCAGCAATCGATTTATCAATATGCCATCCAACTATCTCACCTCTAATTTCCTGGGACACTATACCATATTTATATGGAAGCGACCATTATCCAATCAAAATCACGATCTCCGATCAAAACTCCGTCACTACATACGCTACTGTTTCAAAATGGAAAATAAAACATGCTGATTGGCCAAATTTCAGTAATTACATTGAAGAAAACGTCGCTCTACTTCCCGTTAATCTAGAAAACCATAACATCGACAACATTTTGAACTCATTCACAAAAATTATCACCGATGCAGCAGAAAAATTTATAGGAAAAACAAAAGCACTAAAAAAACATACACCACTGCCGTGGTGGAATACTGAATGCGATAAAGCTATTAAACAATACAAAGCGTCATTTAAGAAATTAAAACGAAATAAATCACTGGGGAACCTAGTAGACTATAAGAGAAGAAGAGCCCAAGCAAGATACTTCACAAAGAATGCTAGAAAAAACTCCTGCAAAGCGTTCGCATCCAGCATAAACAGCTCTACACCTTTAAGTACCGTGTGGCAAAATCTAAGAAAAATATTAGGAAAAAACAAATTTACAAAAATTCCTTTTATAGCTCACAACAATAGCACAGTCTCAACTAACGAAGACATGACCGAATTATTTGCAACACATTTTGAGCACAACTCGAGCAACTCAAACTACTCACAAGAATTTCTGGAATTTAAAACTACTAAAGAAGCCGAATTCTTAGATTACGATGACCATGACAACAACATACTTAATATCCCGTTAACTATAGACGAACTTAATTTTTCCTTAGACACAACCAAAAATTCTGCCCCAGGACCTGATAATATTCCATTAATCTTTCTCCAAAAACTCCCTCATATTGCCAAGTCATACCTTCTCCAAATATTCAACCTAATCTGGACAAAAAATATTTTCCCATCCACGTGGTCACAGGCAATCGTCATACCCATACCAAAGGCAAACTACCCAAGAACTAAGTTAACTTAATATCGACCAATATCTCTTACCAACGCACTAAGCAAAATAATGAAAAAAATCATAAACAAAAGACTATTGTGGACATTAGAAGACAGAAACCTTTTAATACAAGAACAAAGCGGTTTCCGTCAAAACAGGTCAACATTAGACAATCTCATTGATTTGGAATCCGAAATCCACGAATCTTTCGCGAACAAACAAGATTGCCTTGCAGTTTTCATCGATATCACAAAAGCCTTCGATACAGCGTGGCGTCATGGCATTATCAAAACTCTTCATTCATGGGGCATCAAAGGAAACATCCTAAAATTCATACAAAATTTTCTTAATAATCGTTTCTTTCGTGTTCGTACCAATAACACAACTCCAACTCTAAAACAACAAACTAACGGGACTCCCCAAGGATCAGTCATTAATTCAACACTTTTCCTGATCGCGGTCAACGACATATTAAACCATCATTCCAAACTAGTCAAAGGCAGGTTATATGCTGACGATTTGGTAATATTCTCCAAAGGTAAGAACATCGACTCAATTCAGAAACACATCCAAGAAACATTAAATCAACTTCAAAACTGGTCTAAACTCACGGGACTGCAATTTTCAACAGAGAAGACCAAATGCATATTATTTTCTAGAAAACACAATCCTGTGTCTCCTGAACTCAAACTTAACAACATTTCCCTAAACAATGTCGATAACATCAGATTTCTTGGAATGATTGTTGACAAAAAACTCAGATGGAAGAAACACATACTACATATTAAAAAATCATGCCAAAACGGTACAAACCTTATGAAAACACTCTCAAGCAAATCCTGGGGATCTGACTATACCTGTCTAATGCACATATATAAAACACTCATTCGCTCAAAGATAGACTACGGCTCTATAGTATACGCAACAGCTAAAAAAACTACTCTAAACCAACTCGAAACCATTCAAAACACAGCACTAAGAATAGCAACAGGAGCATTCTGTTCAAGTCCAATAAACAGCCTACAGTGCGAAACCGGGGAACCTTCTCTACAACTCCGGAGAAAATACCTTGCCGCTTCATACGCACTATCCATCAGCACAAACCAGCAGAATCCAGTCTACATTAACTTACTGACCAAGCACTACAAAACTTTACATTCGGCAAATATCAAAACAGACCCACCATTCTATGCAAGAGCTAGTAAAATTCTCACAGAACTCCAAATCAAACGTCCCCGCTTCCTTTCCAACAAAATTAAAACTCCCCCTCCATGGTCGATCAATATCCCTCCCAGCGACACTTCACTGTGCAAATTCAACAAATTAGAAACCCCCCATACCCTAATTAGGAAAACATTTGCCTCCATACTTGACAAATATCCACAATTTCACCTCGCATATACAGACGCATCCAAAACCTCTGATGGCGTAGGCGCGGCAGTGATCATGCAAAGCAGTACACTACAATTCAAGTTACCCGAAATAAGCAGCGTCTGCACTGGAGAACTATACGCCATTCTTCAAGCACTTATTCACATAAAAACAAAAAATACTTCAAGATCCCTCATAATAACAGACTCTCTTAACTCAATCCATATTATCAATCAACTTTATCCCACACATCCAATAGCCCTCCAAATTAAAGTCGAATTATCGCAGTTGCAACATTCCAATAACTTTGTGGAAATACTTTGGGTTCCTTCTCATACTGGCCTTCAAGGAAACGAAGAAGCCGATCGCAAATCACGACAAGCAGCAATTAGTGAAACCGTAAGTGAAGTGCAAACGGTAGTGTATAACGACATAAAACCGCTACTTAAATCAAAAGTGCTAAAATTGTGGCAAATCGAGTGGCAATCGTCCCAATCGAAACTACGCGACGTGAAACCGGAAGTGAAACCTCGAGCGCAGCCAATAAACAAAAGATCGCTTCAAGTTAAACTGACTAGGTTACGAATAGGCCACACCAAACTTACTCATAGTTACTTAATTACTAAAAGTGAACCCCCAAAATGTGAATTATGCAAGATCCAGCTTACTGTCAAACATTTAATAACCGATTGCCCAAAATTCCAACAATCAAGACAAGATAACAACCTCAGCAACAATTTAGACCAAGTTCTTGGCGAAAACTGTAATACACAGAACCTTTTCAAATATCTAAGTGACATTAACATTTTAACTAAACTATAAACAACCCATATTTGTGTCGCTAATTACCCCAGTGGTAGATGCGACTTGCTTGTAAATAAAAAAAAAAAAATATCTGTATATGATTAGCAGGATAATGTACTCGTCATCACTCCTCCCGTAGATCTATTATTTGGAATATTTCATAACAAGATCTGAACTATTTGCTAAGTTTTTATTAAACACTATTTGTAACATGTAAACATATCACAATATATCAGAACTATGAATTACATTGTATATTATTTTTTATTAACTCGAGAAACACTAAATAAATTTATATGAAATATGAATAATTAATTACTCGCAATCTGCCTCACTGTCACTATTAGAGAAAGAAACGATTATTTGTGGTGAATCCGAGCATTTATATATTTCAGTCAACATTTTATTCAGAATTGGAATTTCAATTTTAAAATAGAAATTGAACGATAAGTTGAATTTTATTTTTAGTTGTGTATTCGAAGAACTATTCCTGGACGACCTCCACGATGGTTGGAACAGACAAGTGTTCCAGTGTTTCTATATTCTTTGATACACGGTCGATTTAACAACTCCTAAAAAGTGAAATTTGTACACAATTATTTAAATGGCAGTCTCTGGTTCATCATCTGAGCTTTGTTTATACATATTCAAAATGTTTTGCTTCTCTGTATATGATAAGTGGCCTAAACTTACCGAACTTCCTTGTTGGTGGTAAATGAAATCTGCCAGTACTTGGAATATTATCCGAACCCATTTTCAAATTAGTTCTTTATATTTTAATGAAACAATAAAAGAGACGACGAATGCAAGAAATAACAAAATTGATACTGTTTGTTGTGTGTTGAGTAAAACTGGCTGCGACCTTAGCAATCAGGAATCTACAGAATTGCGAACTTAAATTCAAATCACTCCTCCTAGTTTAAGAGCAGGCTATTGTTGGGATGAGTTGGGAAGTACATAAGAAAAATGTTCGAAAGAAAAAAGTATTGGAAGCTAACTTTGTCAAGAATTCCAGCATATACTGAAATTAGTATTCACGACTTTAGAGTAGGTGTAGAGATTGACGGAAATTGTTTTGTGAGAATGGAGGCAGTTTTTTCAATGATATTACAAAAACTTTCTGTCCCAATTTTTTCGGTTCTTTTAAAACGAGGAAATTCCTGTGATTATAACTATTTCAAATTTTTTTCAGACGTGGGTTTACGAAGTTGCTGATTATGGGATTTGCTCACCTATACCAGAGAGAACTGGAAGTGATGATGGCGTATATTCAGATGGGACGACCTACACTTCAATGCACGCAGTTCCGGGAACAAGTAATACTCAAAAGAGACCGATACCAATAGCTGGTGAGATAAGTAAGCGGTTAAAAAAATATTCAGGCAGCCAAGGAATAAAGTTGGTGCCAACAACAATCTTGGCAAACTGTGTGAATCTATATAAAAAGAAACACCACAGGCCACTATTGATGCCATAATGGGGCAGTTTGTGGCAGCACAATTGAAAAAACTGAAAAACGAGGATGGTCAATCCCCACGGCAGTTGTTTGATTAAGCATTTAGTATTGCGCCCAAGTTAAAACCTAGTTCGGCGTGTGCCAACTAGATTTTAGGCGAAAACCTTCGAGTAGCGACAGAGCGGTGGACAGTACATGTTCTCGATCGTTGTAAAAATAATTTTTACCTTTAAATTAAGTGTGTAACTCCAGATTTTAGAATGCACGTGGTGGTCCTATCTTAATTCTCAGTCGGTACCGACAAGAAGATCAACTGTCATAACCAGGGTAAGTGTTATCTGCTTCCTGTTTCGTATATTATTTTTTTCATTTTTTTGCATCATTTTTATTGCTGGCATCAATCTATGCATTGAACCAGATATAAAGAAAAATAATACAGTCCATTTATTTCCAGCCCAAACAAATTGGCCCTTCTAGCCGGATTTTTCAGGATATTTTCAGCCCTTAAAATCCCATAATTTATGATTTATTAATTTTTAAACACCTGTTGATAAAGTTAAATCCCTTTTGTGGCCAACATTTTTATTCACTATCTTTTTCGATAAGCCTAGACCGTAGGTACCGAATGCGCATATAAATTGACGCACCTGTGAATTTCATTCTTGACCTGGCCAGTGACAGATACAGTAAATCAGCTGAAAGAAGTCTATATCATATTTACATATTTTTATAAGCATTTTCTCATTGAATATATTTTATTTCAATAATAAGGTGCACTGATTAATCTCTGTATCGTTCTACATTTATTGTACTCGTAATTATATTCCTCTCCCACACAAATAATATTATTTAATATTTGATATAAATGAGTGAATGTTATTTAGTCAAAAGAATCTCCTTATAACTCGTTGTTTTCGCATTTTTTCGCTCGATATAAATAATTCTCTTATTTGCGAAAGCAGTAACGTTCGCTCTCTCTCTTCTTTATATGCTTTTGATTTAAATAATATTTCATTAATTATTCTCATTGTCAAGTGTTTACCTCTCATAAATACTCGTAATGTCTGAAGCTAAGAAATTTGAATTGTTAATTGCTCAACGTCAAAGTGAAATTCTTAACCTAAATGCTCTGTTAACAATTACTAATGATGCTCTCACAAATACAGGCTTACGGGATCATTTTAAATGTAGGTATAAACATATCGAAAATATTCGTGATGATTTTCTTAAAGCTCATAATGGCATAATTTGTATTGTGTCTATACAGGAAACTGCGGACTTAGAGCCACATAATATCACTCTTACAGATTTTGATAATAACTATTATCATCTTCAAGCAGTTTATACTCAACTATTCAGAGAGGATATAAGTCATAATAATATAAATCAAAACTCTACTCAAAATGTGACTACTTTTAGAACAAATTGTTATGTTAGATTGCCCAAATTCACTGTTCCTATTTTGACGGAGATTATCAACATTTATTGATATGTTTGATTCAATGGTACATAATAATGATTCTTTAACGAATATAGATAAGTTTAATTATTTGTTAACATCCACTTCTTCAGTTGCTTATGATCTCATTTCTAGTGTACCTTTACGAGGGAATACTTATGTTGTAGCATACAATAGACTCAGAAAGCGCTTTGATAAAAAGTTGTTAATTGCTCGCTCCCATTGGCATGCCTTAAAATTTACTTCTGCAATGGACAGTTTAGATGATCATGAGGCTTTACGTAAGTTAACTGATAGTATTTAGAAGAACTTGGCCATTTTAGAAAATTTAGGTTATAATGTCAAGAATTGGGGTTTCATACTTTACAACATGTTGTTAGATATATTAGATAATAATACTAAAACTCGCATTGAGCTGCAATATAAGGATGATCTACCTGATGATGAATATTATACTACGCTTATAGAGTTTTTAGAGACTCAATGTGACGCTATGAATAGTGTTCGTATTTTTGAAGTTGATGTCAATGCACGCGCACTCGCAAATAATAGGAATGAAACTATTGTTCCTTCTCCTACAAGGTTCTCTTCACCTAAAATTAAAAGTACTCCGAAACACACTCCTGAAAAACAGCGAATTAGTAGTGCATTTACTACCCAATCTGACTCTAAAATAAATTGTCAATTATGCCATCAGCAACATTTAATATACAATTGTCAAGGTTTCTTAGCTAAATGTCCTAACGGAAGATATGACTTTGTAAAGTCCAAGAATTGGTGTACAGCTTGTCTTCATTACAAACATAATAATTTTAATCGTCCTTTTCAACTTTGTTGTAGAAAATGTTCACGCTGGCATCACACTCTTTTACACTTTGATGCAAATCCTACCTCACAAGCTCTCCCAAACAATGCTCCCATTACTCCAGTTGCATCAGCTAGTGGTTCCCATTCGGCTGCTCGTTCTAATGTTGAAACTTCAGTCAACCTACTCTCTCGTGTAAATATTGTTGTCCACCGCTATGATTGATGTTAAAGATAGCCAATGTCGTTATCATTCGGTTAGAGTTCTGCTGGATAGTGCCAGTCAGAGTCACTTCATTTCTGCTAAATGTTGTGATAAACTGGGCTTGAAGAACTTTCCTCTCTCTTAGGTCAGATCTCTTCTCAGGCTTCACAAGGAGTCACTTGTACTATTAAACCACGAGATGCTCCGTAACCTCTTCTTACTTTAGACTTTGGAATTTTTCCACAAATTTGCTCTGATATGCCCATTGTCTCTATACGTAAGCATCATTTTCAGGAATTCGCAAACTTACGACTTGCAGATCCTCAATTCATGCATTTCCTTCCTGTAGACATGCTTCTAGGCGTTGACGTGTTTGCTAATATTCTCCAAGGTGGTTTTAGTAAGTCTTCAAACGATAAACCCGTTGCTTTAGATACGATTTTTGGTTGGATAATCATGGGAAAGGTCAGTCATACTTCAAATCAGATAGCTCATTTGTTCCTTACTTTCGCTGAATTATCTCTAAAAAGTGAAGTTAAAAGGTTTTAGGAAATTGATTCCATACCCTCTCGCTCTCATTCATTGTCTGATGACCTCTTAGCCGAAAGATTGTTTTTAAACTCTATACGTCAGGACTCTACTGGACGTTTTGTAGTATTTCTCCCCTTTCGGAATACTCCATATGATTTCTCCCATTCTCGGGACATCGCTCTAAGAATATTTTTATCTTTAGAACGTCGATTGGTAAAAAATCCTCAATTATATACTCAATATAAAGATTTTATTGGAGATTATTTAATTTCCGATCATATGGAACCCGTTCACGGCAGTGAACTTATCTCTTCTAGCTATTATATCCCTCATCATTGTATTGCTAAGTCAGATATGTCTAAATTTAGGGTCGTATTTGATGCTTCCGCGAAAGGCTCCAATGGTCTTTCTTTGAACGATATCCTGTTTTCATGCCCCAAACTTCAACAAAATATCAAATCAATTCTTCCTAGATTTCGTACGTACAATGTATGTTTCACCACGGACGTAAAGCAGATGTTTCGCCAGGTCCGTATAGAGAAGATTCATCGTGACTATCAAAGCATCTTGTGGCGTTTTAATCCTTCTGGCAATATTCAAGATTATCGTCTCAAAACAGTCACTGATGGTATCACTTCTTCGCCTTTTTTTAGCCATTCGATCTATTCTCCATTTAGCTGATATGTATAAACATTCATACCCTCTTGCTTCTCAAATTTTACGTACGGATATATATGTTGATATTGATTCTGGTTGTAGTTCTTTAGAAGAAGCATGTGCTGTTCAACGGGAGCTTATTGCCCTTTTATCTAGCGGTGGCTTTTACCTGCGTAAATGGGTCAGTAATAATACTCAATTTCTCTCATCCTTGCCGGCTGCTGAATTATAAGTTGGTTTGCCCTCGTTTGACTTTGATAGTCAAACTACTCTTAAAATTTTAGGACTTTGTTTGAACTCATCTCAAGATTTCTTGTGTTCTAATGTCTTAAGTAACCATTAGTACTGTACTAAGCGCTTAATACTATCTGAACTCGCAAAATCTTTGATCCATTAGGATTTCTCTCCCTTGTAACGGTTTCTCTCAAAATACTAGTCCAATCACTTTGGGCTCTTGAAATTCCTTGGGACTCATCACCTCCAGATAATATTGTTGATTTCTGGCGGTTCTGTTGCAAATAGAAGACATTCTAAACTCTAGAGCCTTCTGCCCAATTAGCTCTGATCCTCATGACATCGAGAATATATTCATACGCTTCATCAGAGGAGCAAATGGACATTTCCGGGTACTCCTATTGAAAAGGATACTTTAGTTCTTTCAAAAGATGATAATTTGCCTCCTTTAAAATGGTCACTGGCTCGTGTCACAGAAATTCACATCGGCGCGGATAAAGTCATTCGGGTTATCACATTGCGCACCGCTAAAGGTGAATTTAAGCGACCTATTCCAAACGTGTGTCCTTTGCCACACAATTAATTTCTTCTCTTTTTTTTTCAATTTTTTTCACATTATATTTAAGTCTTAGTTAGCCGTTAGATGTATATAGGGAAATTCACAAATTGTTCAAGGATGCAACATAAATGGACAAATCATAATTACGTGTATTTTATTCAATCCCTATACATCTATTTTGCCAAGAAACCTTGCCAATGGTGTTAAAATAACAGCACAGTTGATTTCTCATGTTAATGGCCTCAGAAGTGTGTGTCTTGATCCCCCTTGTTGTGAGAAGCCACCCATATTGCACTGTTCATTGTCCATTTCAGTGTACCGCCTGCTATGTGTTGCCAAAAAATTATACAACACACAACAGGCTAGTGTAATTGTTTATCTTTTGACGCATCTAAGTTAATTTTCCTTGCATGCATTATCTACAACTCTCCTGGCTCTAGATAGTCTGTAGTTGAAAATCCTGTTATCGTTAGATAAGCCTCGTTGAGGATAAGGTTTCATTAATCTATTTGATAAGTGAATGCATTATAGCTACAAAGACATGTGGCATCTTAATGGCTACTTTCACTAAAAACTCCACCGTCGCTGAGCCTTCCATTTGCACTCACATCAACATACAAAAATTTATTATGTGCATCTGTGTAAATTCCAGCAGAACTATGCTGTTTTGTATTTTATAGTTATAATAGAACGAACCAGCACTTTTAGGAGCCTCAAAATCTATATGCTTTCCATCCAAGGCTCCCAAACACAAAGGAAAATTCCATCTCTAGAAAAACACGTCTGCAACTTTTTTCCACTCCTCTGGGTTGCTTGGAAGCTGAAAAGTTTCTACTGTTATATAAAATATCTAATAATTTATCGTTAGGGTTTACCTTTATATATTCAGGCTGCAATTTGCAAATAATTGCTTCAGAGACCTCTGGTACAATCAGGCTTATTGTATTTTTATGTATTCTGCTAGCAAACATCAAACCTCTAAAAGAGTTGCCACTCGCTAAATAACGAAGTGTTACTGCTAACCTGGTAACGAAAGTATAGGTATATATTTATTTACCGAACATGCTGCTAACCAATTCTGTTTTCTGCTGCTATGCATTGCCGTAAGTGTGTATCTTGCTTTTCAATATCGGGTAAGAGCACTCTTATAAAGTTTTTGTAGTGATTTGGATCTAGCAATAGTTCTTCTCTCAACATATCCAACATACCACGGCCTTAGTCTCTTCTTTTCAGCCATTTCTCTTGCCAATTTTTTCGTCTATTTGATAGCCTCCTCAGTCGCTTGTCCACGATTTTTTTAGCAACGTAGATGGACAGAGATGCGCATGCTAGAGCAATATTTTCCTGCATAGTTAATAGAAGTAAATTAGTCACTTTGTAGTTTTAATCAAAAGTAATCAATAATTCACACACAAAACGAATACAACCAAAGCACAGAAATTTTAGGTTATGTTTTATTTTTGACGTTTCACTAGGATCTTAGAACATTACATTTAAGTGCTATTCAACGCGGCAATCGATCACAATCATTTTCTGTCATTTAAAAAACAACATGTTCAACAATACATTTTCGATATCAATCGATCACTCTGATTATAATCGGTCTAAAATTATGATGCTATTGAAAACAATCGTAAATCGGAAGCATGTGATTGGTCGAAAAATTTAAATAAACTACCGTTTGTCTATGGGTTATGTGATGCGAGTGATATTTTGCAATTGTATATTACATTTTTAGTTAACAGAACAGCTTCTATAAAATTAAACGTGATTAAACTAAATTAACTTGTGAAATACACGTGAAATGAACTAAAATAATGATGAGGTTATGTCACTCTACATGACAATTTTTTTTGGTCGTTCAACAAACATCAATCCGTTTTCGATTTCGATTATAAACTAAATCGGAATCAAGATTGAAGTATTGAATAGCACTTTAGTCTTTAACATAGAAAATTTTTATTTTGACGTTGACATCGGTATTACGACAGTTGAGAAAAACGATGTACTGCGCAGAATCACGAACTATTTCGTGAACAATTTATTGTACAGTATAATAGAGGATTAAATTTGCTGCCAAACAATTTGTGTTCTAGATCTTGTATAAGAAATTGAACCAAATCTTGTACAAGAAAAACTGTAGTATAAAATAGCTTTAAGAATAGTTCAAATAGACAAAAATGACCAATTTCTTACAGTCCACTTTACAGTTTATTAGATAAAAATTGTAAGTAAAATTTCCCGCTGAAGCAAATTTTCCCGCCAGAACTATTTCCCGCGAGAAGAGTTGCAATGGCGCCTGAAATTTAGTATAAATGCAGGACAAGTTTTTACCTTCGGTCTCTGAGGACGATAATTTGGCTATCGAAACTAGTATCAGACAGTGTAATTGTGAGTATTGGTGTAGTGGTAGTGAATAGAGTGTTCAGTATGAACATCGCCAACGGTTCCAGTAATTCCAACTTATTTGTCATATAGAGAATCCAAATGGACTCTCAATGTTTTTAGCTAATGATTTGAAGTTCACAGTTTTACCTTAATTTGATAATATTTTGATGTATTATGTATCACTGAAACTCAACCCAATACAATTTCATCTTTGTAATATTCGGTTTTATTATTCTAAAATTAGTAATATTGGACGCATGAAGTGTAGGAAACGTTCAAAAGTTTTCTATATTTTTTTTTACACTGCAATCGATTATAAACACATCCTTCATGTTTGAAAAATGTATCATGCGACTAAAGACGGATTCGGAATATCTCTAGACGTAATATTTGGTAAAGCATTGATGTCATAACTAAAGAACGATAAGTTTCATGCAGTTTTAAACGTAGATTCTAATCAATTGTTTTTTTTAAAGTTCACTCATTGATCACTTGGATCGAATTGTAAGAGCATTGTAGTTAATGCAGGTCAGGGCTGCACCTTCCTTCATCTTAGTAGATCGAAATTATCTTAGGAGGTATATATTTTATTTAATTTATTGTCCAAATGCTATACAAAAACAAGTAGTTTCATAGTCATTTATGTGAGCATGTAAGGTTAGTTAGTTAGTTAAGGTGTTTCAATTTATTGGTACTGGTTTTAGTAAGCCAAAAGTATAACAATAATTAGGTCGACATTATACTATAAATATAGACTGACAAATAATCATCAAGAGATGGATAGGGGAGGACCGGGCAAAGTGGATAAGTTAAGGAGATCTAAACCCATTTACTGCATTTTCGGAAGTGGCACTTTCTAAATAAGCCGGACTGAATAATTTTGCAATATCATATTGATTAACAATTCTAGCTGGATGCGATTTTTGAAATACATTAATTTCTTGTTCAAAATATTTTTTGAGTGGTCCATAGACTGCTTTGTCAAGTGGTTGCATCTTGTGTGTGGTATGTGGTGCACATGATACAAATATGACATTGTTCTTGGACGCAAAATCGAGAGCTGGATAAAATTTATGAGATTCGTAACTATCCAGTAAGAGAATAACTTTTTTTTTTGAGTTGACCGAACTTGGTCCACAAATTACTTTAACCAATCAAAAAAAACTTCCACATTTATCCACCCTGTTGGTGTACAAGTGGCTTGAGTTTCTGGGTGAGCACCATCTAACAACCTTTCCTGCATTCGTATGCGAGAGAAAATTATAAAAGGGGGTATGAATGAGCCTGCAGCATTGCAGCAACAAACAAAGTGGTTAGTTTACCACGCTCTGTGCTTGATATCACGCTGACTCGTTTCTTCCCTTTGACAGATCGAATTTTTGGAGGTCTATTAGTTGTCGTCATTATGCCAGTTTCGTCCATATTTTATAGACGAGTTCCGTCTATGTCATACTTTTTAACTTGATCTGACAGGTTTTCATAAAATCTCTCAACTTGGGTTCGATTAAACTCTCGTGCTCTGCCCACACTTGTTGGTTCTGGTGTTCTCAAAGTGATTTCTTGATTTCTCCTTAAAAATCCAGTCAGCCAATCATTTCCTGCCTTCGCATTTAGATCCCAACTTTTAGGGTAAGTTAATTTGTTTTTCTTTGCATATTCGTATACAACTCCTTTAAAATCATCTCTAGTCAAACCAAAAAAAATTGCAATTGCAACAATTCTTTCTCCTGTTTATCATTAGAAACTGTTCGGAATCTACGCAACTGATTGGAGGTTGAACCGGATTTCATATGCCTAAATAATGTTGCATACGGTATATTATAAGTTTGGGCTACGGAATTCATGGACGTCCCTGTTAAACATTCTCTCATTGCTGCCCTCATTGTTTCCGCTGTCCACTGAGCTTGTTGCGTTCTTCTTTTATATTTGTACACCATCTGGAATATAAAGTCCACTAAGTAGTACCTACATTACTATAAGACTGTTATTTTCATATTAAAGTAAAAAAAGTTCGTTAAACTAACCTTCAAATATTTTTATTATTCACGTGGTTACACAAACAGTCGTAAAGCTACTGAACGGTCGATAACTTCGCACAGATAAATGCTGTCTCAAACTAAGCATGGATATATGGGTGTCTTGGTATTATTGCGGAATTCGGGACACCACGTGTTTGGGCGTGGAGGGGATTATTCTCTTTGCCTGGCATATTCACTTTGCCCGGTCCTCCCCTATATTCATATATTCATCAATAATCTAGCCGTAACGACATTTAGTTTAGTCAATAAGTCTTAGTGAAGATATTAATGGTGTACATAGTTAGTTAATAAAATTTAGTGAGAGTACAATGGTTCCGAGGAAATAAACCTTTTTTTCATTCCACGACGACCCAATTTCGTTTATTATTAGGGGTCTCCTAACTACGACCCTTGATCCAAATTCGACCCACAAGTCTAATAAGCACAATAAATACATAATTAGACTGAATCCCACTGACATTGGAAGATTTGTACAAAATGCTAGTGAGATCCATGTGATAGTGATTGTCCACTGACAATAGTTTGTAACTGTGAACCAATTTTATTTGTACCAGCTATTCGAAGTTAAAAGAGATTTGAGATGATCATTGGTCTACTTCAATTTTGTCCTGAGGCTAAAATGTTTGGAAACCCCTGGCTTATGACAATAGAACTCATTCCCTAAACGAACTTGAAATACAGTTTTTCCATATTATTCTATTCCAAATGCGATAGTTTCATTATTCTCAAAAACATCATGTTCAAATTAGTATGGCTTTGTTATTTATAGTTACTGTAAAAGTTAGGATTCAATTTAATCACCATGAATACTGATTTGAAAATGGGTAACGTGATATTATCATTTTAGGCTAAAATATGTACACAAATATAAACAACGGAAGAAAACCAAGTTTTTTTGAAATAATCAATAGTATTTTTATAGTGGTAAATTTATTACCCGGGATATTCCAATACTATTAAAATCGTAAATATCGAATGGAAATCATTATTAAGGTTAAGTTATGAATTCCGTCACGAAAACGTTTTAAAATTAATTTTGTCAAGTTTGTGAACAAACAATTAATTTAGATTTATTCGAGACATTTCAAAATTTATTCCGAATGAAAATCATTCTTCTTCGTTGCCAGATTTAATGTAAATAATATTAAATAATTTTTGACACAAAATTGATATCACAAACTTTATGTTTCGTGTTCTAGGTTCGTTAGGATACGCACTTAACTTTTAATTAGCTATAGTTCGAAATTTGATTTAGATTTCAAATAAAATAATACAAAAATTGAATAGATGAGGCTTTTACTTGATGAAGATCCATACTGAACGATGAAATAAAACAATATAGTTTGTTTAAATCTTCATTTATTTGAACTAATGTTCAATTTAAACTTGTTGACGAGTTTCACTAACACAGTAGCTTTGTCAAAACGAATGAAGGTAAAATATAAAAATGTCTTAATATATACAGTGCTAAATCTATTTACTAAGGTTAACAATGGTATTGAAAGAAATTACCTGGAAATTCATTCACTACAAACATTCCTAAGCTATCTTCTAGGTAAAGAGGTTCAATAAAGGAGACTGATTGATATCTATTTGGTCGTTAAGGAGATTACCTGAATATTTATTTTTGTTAATCTCTAGGGCCTCTAATAAATTTAAACTAAAGGATTTACCGACTACATGGAGAATTTCAAAATTTGGGTCGAAAATGTGTTGGTTTTCTAATAAATGATTTGAATAGTTAGAATCTAATTTTTTGTTGTCATAGCTACGTTTGTGTTCCGAAATTCTAGTTTTAAAATTTCTAAAAGTTCTACCGATATAAATTTTATCACAATTGTCATTACCACATTTTAATTTATAAACTCCTGATTTGTTTAATTTTGAAGATTTAGACTTATTAGTTTTAATGAATTTGGATAAATTGTGATCAGTTTTAAAGGAAATATTCATGTCTAAAATTTCTAAAAATGATTTAATTTTTAAGGATGGTGTTCCAAAGTATGTTAAGCTTTTAAATTGTTTATTATTTTTATCTGAAGGGAATACTTGTTCTAAAGTCTGTTTTTTTATCTTTTTATTTATGATATTGCCAATTAAATTTGGATCGTAATTATTATTAACTGCTATTTGTTTTATGATATTCAATTCTTTGGTATAATTATTAATATTTAATGGGACTGTTAAGAGTCTGTGTATCATACTATTGAAAGCTGCTAGTTTATGACTGAATGGGTGAACCGAACTATTATGAATTGTAATATCTGTATGTGATGGTTTATGAAATATAGAAAAATCATGTTTATTATTTATATTTGAAATTGTAATGTCTAGAAAGTTTATAGACTTATTTTGTTCAAGTTCTACGGTAAATTTGATATTATTGTGAATCGAGTTTATGTAAGTAATGAAGCTCTCTAATTGTCTATTTGTACCGATGAAGCTAGCTAAAATGTCGTCCACATATCGGTGCCAGTACATAAATTTTTTACTAAGGGGGTGTTCATGGACATGAACAGACTTTATAACAAGTATTCCCTTTAGATAAAAATAATAAACAATTTAAAAGCTTAACTTACTTTGGAACACCATCCTTAAAAATTAAATCATTTTTAGAAATTTTAGACATGAATATTTCCTTTAAAACTGATCACAATTTATCCAAATTCATTAAAACTAATAAATCTAAATCTTCAAAATTAAACAAATCAGGAGTTTATAAATTAAAATGTGGTAATGACAATTGTGGTGAAATTTATATCAGTAGAACTTTTAGAAACACAAACGTAGCTATGACAACAAAGAATTAGATTCTAACTATTCAAATCATTTATTAGAAAACCAACATATTTTCAACCCAAATTTTGAAAGTCTCCATGTAGTCGGTAAATCCTTTAGTTTAAATTTATTAGAGGCCCTAGAGATTAACAAAAATAAATATTCAGGTAATCTCCTTAACGACCAAATAGATATCAATCAGTCTCCTTTTTTGAACCTCTTTACCTAGAAGATAGCTTAGGAATGTTTGTAGCGAATGAATTTCCAGGTAATTTCTTTCAATACCATTGTTAACCTTAGTAAATAGATTTAGCACTGTATATATTAAGACATTTTTATATTTTACCTTCATTCGTTTTGACAAAGCTACTGTGTTAGTGAAACGCGTCAACAAGTTTAAACTGAACATTAGTTCAAATAAATAAAGATTTAAACAAATTCTATTGTTTTATAACTATATTGTTTTATTTCATAGTTCAAAATAATACAATGCGACAAAAAACTATATAGTTAAGAACATGAAAGCCAAACTCAATATTTTAAAAGGAACGGAGAAAAATAAAAAAACAATTTTTTTGCAAATGTGCACTCTAGGATACCAATGAACTAAGAGCATGCATAATGGTGTTCTAAGAGGACGCATAATGTTCTAAGAGTGCGCATAAATTGCAAGAGTACGCAGTTCTTAATTTTGATGCTATTCATGACAGAGGTCACACAAAAATGGACCCCGCCCTTCGTAGGATGTGCATATTTTATGGAACCACCTCAAACATTTTGATCATTGTACTCTGACGGGTCCGTGCAAGTCTCAGTGCAGCCTGGACATTCTCCAGAAACTTCATTTGTAACCTTCTTTTCTAGCACTTTTTTCTTAGGCACTTTTACATAAATTCCACCTTTTGTCTGAGATCGTTTACCTAATTGCTTATAACTTTATTCTTTGCTTTATTCTCTTTTGATTCTCATTCTAAATCTTTAGCAGCAAGTTCCTTCTTGAAAGGGGGGTGCTGGATAAAACTTCCGATTCCTTGCCCACTCTCTTTCGCTTAGTGTCATTCTCCTTAAACACTTTTTTGGAAGAGGACACATATTTTCAAGAATTTCTTTGTGTTTTCTTTAGACGTTAAAGTTTTTGCTTCATCGCCGTCATTAGTATCTTCAAAAACTATATTAAATATAACTTAACTTATAACTAATTTTGTTTCTTACCTGAGCCTGGCGTAGAATAAAGATGTTCATTGGTTTCACCTTGCATTGGTGTAAATGAAATTTTGTATTGTTCCATTTCATTGGTTTCACCATGCGTTGGCGAAATTGAAATTATGGATTGTCCCATTTCATTGGATATCTCACCTGCATTATTAGATGTGAAAGTCAAAACATGAAAATGCAATCTAAAACTCCCATCTCAAATCTGTCATGGAAGTAATATTTATGAGTTCTACTACAAGTTCGGGATCATTTATTTCAATCTCAATATTTCCCAAACCAGCATTTTCGTTTTCTGTAGTAGGTGTATCATTGATCCTGGATGGTGCAAAGTCTTTTTCTGGAAATATATCTGAATCGTAAGGCCTGATATGCCTTTTTCAGCCTTGTGAATTGATGCAAGTTTTGAATAAGCTCTTCCGAACAATAACGCAACTTCAGACTGACTTTCTACGTTTCCTTGATTTGTTACCATCCATTTGTTAGCTTCTTGAGAGATAGTTATTTTCAAGGACCCAAAGAACGCAACATCCAAAGGATGCATCTTATGGCTAGTGTGAGGTGGCAAACTTGAAAGATAAATTCTGTTTTCACGACAAAATTCTACTGATTCGATACTTATGCGGGAGGCATGATTATCCAAAATGAGGGGTATAGTTTCTTGCTCCCTGCGTTTTGTATATGTTTTAAAATGTTGCAACCACTTCATAAATCATTCTGAATTTATATAGCCACTATCTGAAAAGAGCATAATAGTGTCAGCTGGGGCTCCATGAAGCAACTCCTTCTTTTCCATTTTTCTGGAATAAATAAGTGCTGGTGGTATTTAATGCCCAGAAGCACATAGCAAGCAGCTGTTATTAGTTTTCCTCATTCCGTTGATACAACTTTCACGTTCCTTTTATTGAAGTACCATTTGGAGTTTTATTTGGATCGGTCAATATTTCTGTTTCATCCATATTATATATGGATTTTGCTGAGAATCCATACTATTTTATACACATTTTCAAGTTTTCAGAAAACCTTAACACCTGAATTTTATTGAAGCCAATTACTCTTGCGAGACTTATTTGTTCTGGTAAACCTACTGATAATTTATGCCTTTTGCAAAACTGCGAAATTCATATTTTACAGCTAATTCTTTACTTTTACTAAAAGGATGTTGAAGCTTGCATGCCTCAGCATATTTATACATTACGTCTTGTCTACTTTCCATAGTTAACTCATAAAAAAGTCCATCTAATCCTCATATTTTTTCCGCTAAAATCCGAAGTAAACAGGGGTTTAAAACGAACTAATGACGTTGGTATTGTGCTAATTTTTAGGTGCTTTCTTATTGTAGACTCATTAATTCCACATTCCTTAGCTTTGACCTCTTTGACTGGCTATTTTCCAGTTTTTTCTTTATAACGTACATCATATCTTTATCCAACCACAACTTGCTGTCAGTCTTCGTTTGATAAGGGGCTATTTCTTCTAAAAAAAAGATTGTCATGTAAAATCACATGACTGTACTGCCCAAATGAAATGATTCATTTTGTCATAATCAAATTAATTTTATATACAATGGGATATATTATTTATATCCTTTTAATGGAATCTAAGAGTACGCACTGCGTACTCTTGGGCTAATTACCAATGCGCCCTCTTGGTTATCGGTTGATATTCAATATAGAATGGTGTATTATTTAAACGCATGTTCTTAAGGATTATATTTGATAAAACACAAAAAGTCTAGCGCTAAGCTACGACACTGCCTTCACATAACCTCTAAATTGCCCGGTACATAAGAAATAAAATCTCTACTGCTGAAAGCTGAATTATTTAATTGTCTGTATAATTTTTATTTATAGATATAATCAAAACTATTTTTGATATGACTTACTAGGTATTTAACACACTGTACACACAAAATCACAACAACATATCTCATCGACTTCAGTATTAAAACTAACTTGCGTACTCTTGGGCGACTTTACGCTATTTATGGGAAGATGTTTTTTATTTGATAACATAAAAGAGGAAATAAAATATACCAAGATACAATATTTCCGTAACTGACTTTATAGCTGCATCACATACTTGGAAATAAGGAATAAATTTAACTTCAAGATAATATCAATACGAATAGTGAGCCAAACACCACTAAATGCAGTAATAAACGTCAGTATCTAGCAGTGAATAATCGGCCTACCGCGGAGTCAGCAATAAATTAAACTATTTTCTTGTAATCAAATATGTATAAACAATACAGATTTATTCATGCTATGAGGTTTTGTATTGAGGAGAGAGTTATTTCTCTGATATTCTAGAAGTTTAAATGTCAGTCAGACACTTCAGAATGATTTTGAATTAAAGAATTTTCTTGGGAAAAACCCCAGTGTTTGGTAAAAAAATGATGATAAAATAATATAATATCTAATACGGAAACTCAATAACTTCTCAATTATTTGGAATTGGAAATAAATAATTTTCATGAAATAAATTAAGTTTTTCTCGGATAAATCAAAAAATTGACATTATATCAAAAAAATCCAGCTCATACAAAAAGAAGAGGTTGACATTTCCTTTCGTGTAGGTGTAGTAGATAGTTCTGAGATTGAACACAAATTTTTTTTCGCCCACAAAATACATCAAAAATTCTTCATGAAGAATTTCAAGAATTGCAATTTTGATTGAATGTTTTTTTCAGGTTAGAAAATGCCTTTTTTGAAAAACCTCAAAAGAGAGAAAAGATGCACAATTTGCTTGAGCATGGGAAAAATACACCCAACGCAAAAGTCTAGGGAGATTATTATAAGTAGTCGTGTTTTTACCTGTAATCAACTTCAAAAATTCATACAAAATTTATCGTTTAGATTGTTGTTTAACATGTCAAAAACATTAACTTTTTTGCAAAAAATAACAGCAAACTGAATAAAATAAGTAGGTATTCTAAAAACCACTGTTTTTTCAAATGTCAATAAAATACAAAAAACTCAAAAATTGAACTTAAAATAAAGTATGGCCACCACGTTGATTTATCACAGCCCTACATCTAAAACTCATGCTCAAAATTACCTTGTTAATGTCTGCTTCAGGTATTTGTGTCTATTGTACTCTCAGAAGCTCTAGAACTGGGAACTCATTGTGAATGTTGCCCATAAGTGGCGTAATTCATCGTTGGAGCATGTCCCATACGTGCTCAATGGGATTCAAGTCCGGTGACTGTGCTGGCCATGGCAATACATCAATACCCTCGTTATCCAACCAGTTTACTACAATAAGGGCACCTTGTGGTCGAGCGTTATCATGCATTAAGTGAAAGTTATCTCCAATTGCACCAACACATGGACGAACGACAGGTTAGAGAATAGTATCCAAATACTACTGACTTGTGAGAAAGTCGCATGGGAAAATGAGCTCAGTTCCTTCGTCAATAATAACTCCGTCCCATACCAATAATGTGCCACCTCTGTATGTGTACACTTCCTGCCCTTGTCGCAAGCGTTTCAAGTTTCCGGGCTGTCTCCACATTCTCGTCCGACGAGAATCTGGATGAAATCCAGATCTAGACTCATCGGTGAATAAAACTGTAGCCCAGTCATTGTCAGCCAAATTCAAAAACTCTTGACACCAGGTTAATCGTGCAGCGCGATTGCCTCTAGATAGAGGTGGACATCTCAGTGGTCGCCGACTACGAAGATTGGCTTCATGGAGACGATTTCTCGCCGTATTACTGCTAATTGTCACATTATATGCACGCTGTAATTCATTAACCAGCTCGGGTGCTGAGATTGTCGGTTGCCTTCTAGCGGTTAAAACTAAATACCGGTCTTGAGCGGCGGTTGTAGAACGACTACGTCCTGGATGTTGCTCGGCTGGACTCACAGCGTCTCTAAACCAACGCCAAACTCGACTTATGACGCTTTGCGAGACTTCCAACTGTTCGGCTACTTGGGTTTGCCGCATATCAGCTTGAAGGGGGCCCACCGCCCTATTCATCTCATCCAAATTTTGTTGTCGTTCTATGGTAAAAACACACTATCTTTAAAATACCTACTAACCAAGAACAGTATGAAATGACTGAAAATTGGAATTAAACAAAACATTAAAATGTCAGTTTTTTCGTTCCTTGTGAAAAACGTTCTAAAACACGTATTTTTATCAGTTTTGCAATTTTTTTTAAAAAAGTAAGTAATTAGACTAACAGTTACAGTCGAAGTAAGTTTATATGAACACGAAAATGTCTTTAATTGGTTTTAGGATTTTACAAAAATATCCCTAGACTTTTGCGTTGTGTGTAAGTTTGTCCATAGAACATTTTAGTTTTTACCATTTTTGTAGACAAAGGACCTGTGTCTCAAGACCAATCATTTTGGAAATTAAAAAGTAATAATATTCAAACTAACAAGACTGTTTGCTGACAAAATTTACTTCACGCGAACTTCCTCAAACTCTCATTTTCGTTTTGAGTTTCTTTCCATACATAAGAGTGCATGTGCGCTACTGAATGCATCTACTGATTCGACGCGAATAGGACGTCGACGTCGCTTTTGGTGGATACGCCGCGCACCCTATACGTCGACGGCCAGCGTGTGGTAGTATGTTCGGAGATCTGTGAAACGTAAGATAAATGCGCCGGACATTTTCACAGCTAACATATCAATCGCTGACATCTAAATTATAAACAAAAAATTTAAACAGTCATAATGCAGAAGTTACACGTAGTGCCTCCAATTTTGGAAAAGAAATGTCACGCGAGCTACGAAATATTTCTGAAAAATACGAGACATGACTAAAGGTAAGTGAATAACTGTTATATTTCTCTAATAGTATCATTAAAATGATACAAATTCCAAATTGGATCTAAAATAATTGCTGGAAGGTTGCAAGTTAAGATATTATTACCTAGAATGTAAAACTATTTTCGATTGTACGAAATTGGGAATTGTTAATGTTTACATTCGTCATAAAAAATTAAAAGGGTTAGAAATAGTATATTCTTGAATATAGTAGTTACGTAATAAAGAGGTTAAAGCATAATTAACTAAATTTCTTCCAGCTTATATATAAAAAATATTTATGCCCATGTTATTATTTTGCATTCGTAGTTTTAGAAGGAAAACTTCTATCGGCTATTTTCATATTTCTGCTACAATTACTAAGATAAATTGTATTTCTGTTTACATGAGTGTTTTACAGATACAAACCGAGAATGTAATTTAATTTGATGTTGGTGAAAAAAATCGTACTTTATAACTGTTGTAAAGATCTGTTTACGCAAAAATGAATCTTAATAAATGCCTTTGAAGCTTCTTTTCAGTTGAAATGACAGATTATACTTATATGTATATCAAATGAGTTTGTGTTATTAAGACTTTGTTATCTACACTTTAAAGCAGAGTCACTCCGTTTTATCGCTTCCAAGATGCCACAGAATCAACTATGTAATGTTAATTAGCAGCCCAATTATCTTATATATTTCTCTTCATGTCTGCTCATTTCATAGTCATATTTTCAGTCTATATCCACCTCTTCTTCTATTCACGTTCTTTTCTTCAGTGTATGTACATAAACATGTTTTCAACCACCTTGTAAACATACCAATGGTTACAAACAAATTCAACAGGGATCATCGACAATCTCTTTATGGATTACTCAATGAATTATTATGTGAAGCGCTAAAGTCCAATTATTATTGGAAAAATGATAAACATGGTTATGAACGATCATTACTCGAAGTTTCAAGAGATCGCTGACATTCTGAAGGTATCAGAAAGCACCGAGATCAAATTTGTTCATGAAAATGTGTGTATGAGAATATTGTTTGCCAAGACAACGCATCGATTCACGAATCAATGAAAGCTATCGAGAAATCGGAAGATTCACGTATAAAAATGCTTTCGCATCCTCCGTATTCTTATATAACTTCTGTATAACTATCTGTCTGATGATGAGGCAATAACCGCAATTGAGGCCTTTGTTGGAGTACGAGACAACTCGTTCTATGAGAAAGCCATTCACATATTTGAAAAACGTTGGAATCATTGTATCCATGTAGAAGGTAACTGGGTTGGTAACACCAACAACGAAACGTTAACGTTCGTCGTCTAAAAAACCAAGTACACAAATAACATAACCCAACTTTAATCCAAGGAACATAGTGCATCAATGAACAATAAATACTACAACAACAGTTCAGGTGGGATACACCTTTCATAATTTCCCATTATTTTTCACGCAGGTAGACGATTAAACAGAGTAAAAAGCACAAACTTATAGCAACTTGGCACAATTATTCGATTTTCAAATGTTTCAAGTTGACGCTAATGTCAGTATTACCAACTGCTACGTCATTAATACAAAATTCCCTAAATCGATTTAATTATCCAATTTTTTTGATTTTGTTACATCGGGTACACAAAAAACGCAAAGTATAAAAAACTTGTTTTATAAGTTCTTCCATCGCACTTGTCCTCTAGAAAACTAGCCTTTGGCTCGTTTTCTAAACTTAGACGCGTACGATAAAATGATCCCTTTTGAAACTTGTTCCTTAATATACTATTATAATTCGCGTATAAAAGAGACTTCATTATAACATTGTTTACAATGTCGTAATGAAATCTTTTTGAACACTTTTTAGTAATTTTTAGTGTCAGACAGTGGGTTATTGTATATATTTTCATTTGAAATTTGACTTTAACTTTAAGCAAATTCTAAAATGGACTAACGTGGTTCTAGCTAGCAAATTAATAGATTAAATGCTCTTAAAATTAAATTGGAGCAAGTTATATATTAAAAATTTCAATAAGTGAAGTACGCTAATGTTTATTCATGAATGATTTGCCAATTGCTCATGTCTATATTGTATAGGCTCAGTATATAGGTATATCTTTGTGAAGATATACTACAAAAATAATTCTGTTCATGATATAATATAACTATAATGCAAGAATATACGAGGAAGCTCTTTTTGAAAGAAATAAGCATCCTCTATTTATTTAAATGAAAGTTTGTTAACAATTTACACACGTATTTGATCATAATATATGTCAAGACTCAAAAGTGGTGAGTAAAACCGTCTGTGATGCGACCAATCAGGATCTACAGAACTTAAATTCAAATCACTCCTCCTAGTTTAAAAACGGGGATAATGTAATTATAATTTATTTAAAAAAATCAATAAATGCGAATTATAAAAAAGATTGTGTATCACTTGTGTCACAATGCCTTTTTGTAGTACTTGTGCTTTGCGAACAAACTCACCGCTTCGCAGTTCGTTGCGCAAACTGCACTCCTACTACAAAACATGTTATTGTGACACTTGTTTTACAAATAACTATTTACTGTTTATTCTCGGAAGTATAATGAGTATAGTTGTATATGTCATTATTTATTCATCTAACAGTATTTAATATCACCCACAGACAGATAACGAGAAAATTATGAAACATACCGAACTGTCTATCGAGGAGAAACACGTAGAACGCCCAAAGATTGGGCGGGTTAGAGTACTTCTCAGGCAAGTACTGCCTATCCTAAGAGGCGACTAAAAGTGGAAGCAAACTTCTGTAATGTCCGTTCTTCTTTGAAAAAGACTACGGGTGAGCGTTCATTCAGTATGCAAATTATATGTATAAGAGGCGAGACAGAAAATAAATAAAAACCAAAGCGTTTAGGTTCCTCTTAGACAGAACCGTCGGGATGCTCAATCTAGAGATTATAACGACTCATGCAGTGGAAAACAACCTGTAAATTCAACTGCGGCTGCCACACATTTGGCAACTACTAAAGCTGGCAAAACAAAGCAACGCGTCACATGGTAATATGAAATGAATACGCATGTAGTGTATTGCTACTATAAAGCTTTGGAACTCGAAACAATAGATTCCGGATACAAAGGTATACACCATGATAATATAACAAGGACTAACTAACCAAAAATGAAATATGGTCAATAGTAACCGGCTCACACAACAATTCCAGATAATAATCGAAGGTACGGGAAGAACTGCTACACACAATACCAATAACAACATACTAGTAAGAGAAGCTTACAACAATGCAAACAAATATTTCTTAAACAAGAAGCCATGCCTATATCGAAATCAGACATGATACAAAACGATGATTTGACACAAGTTCAGAAAGATCCAAAAGCTCCTTATCAGAATAACAGGACGATAATTATCTTAAAAGGGGACAGTATAAACAAACAAACGATTTGTTATATATTGTACAATTTAACAAACAACGCTTACTCCTACCACATTTAGACAAATACTTCTGCGAAACATAAATGTATCAATAACAATATACCCACAATAAATTGATGATTCATTCACATTGACACAAACACATGCAATAATTTATAGATATTAGAGCGTAATACTAAACAAACAAATGCCAAAGAAGGTAAATTGAATCAGAATCCTAAATGGCGGATGAGACTAGAAAACTGTATCAATCGATCCAGATATGAAATATTGAGAGAATCACAATCATGGAAGGCAATGGATCTAAAAAAGTAGTGAACAAAATTCAATCCGTCCTACTTAACTAGAGAGAGAGACTAGAGTGAGCTATATATTAGGTCGGTTTACAGCCTTCAAAAATAACAAAACAACATAGTCCACAACAATGAAAAACACTTCTTGAAATAAAAGCTGACGATTGTGAAAATTTGATCAAAGTAATAAATACTGGTATAGTCTAATATGATGTGAGGAATTTTAATTGTTTATTTTTAATGTTTTTATACCTTCCTCCAAATTGGTACACTATACTATACCTTTAATGATAATGGAATATAACAAATAATTTTTTTTATTTTTTGTCCACGTTGCGGAGACAATTGTAGTATATCGTTAATTGTATTAGAATTGCCGTACGTTGCAGCGACAATTAGTGTATACGTAGCTTAAGCAGCGTATTTTTATTATATAGCTTAAACGGCGTATATTATGTACCTCAAAAGTTGACAGTTGTTGTCAAAAATTTCCCGGCTATCAAATTGTAATTTATTGAAAGATAAATTTAACATAAAATATTCGAATCACTCTTACCTCAGGGTGGGTTCAATGCGCTATTAAATATAAAAATTTTATATAAATTTCTTTTGTTCTGTTTGATCTATCTAGTAATATAATGTGACTGTTTGTTCAAGACTATAAAGGCTATTCAATTTCTTTCTTGACATTCACAATGTATAAATGTCACCAATAATACACAATTGTCACTTCTTAAAATAAAATTTCTAAATTTGATAAATATGTTTAATTTTTATCAACGTTCTTGAATGGTTTAAATGTTATAAATGTGAGTAACAAATTAACAAGTATGTCCAATTATAAATCAAATAAATTTTAAAATTTAGTTTTCCTTTTTTACAACAACAAAGAACAAACTCGTATCTTCCCAGATATAAACTAAATGAACAACCTACAAACTATAACGCCTTATCTCCAATACCAAAACTTTTATATAAAATTTTTGAGTTCAATCAACTTCAAAAATTTCACTTGACTTGTTAAATATCCGAAATGTTTTTATTTTATTGTATCTTCCAATTATTTAATATTCTATGCGAATTGAGAAGTTTAGATGCATCTATAATTTAATTTGTTTTTAAGGCATGAATCTTTCAATTAAATAATAATTCTGGAGTGGACTCACCAGTATTCGATGATAATAGTTAACTCGTACAATTGTAAAGACTTTAGAATTCCGGATCTTACACTTCTGCTTCAATCTTGACATTTTTTTTTAATCACTCACTCACATAATTTAAAAGAGATTACCGAATAATGCTTTCTATTATTAATCACTGTTGAAATTATTATAATACAAAATTTTTGGATAGATCTAAAATTATATGCTACTGTTTGGAGAACTCCTACTTAGAAGTTCTCTCTTCGGAGGATTCAATGTTACTGAATATTTTTTCTCAATAAAACAACCCAAATTATATTGTGGTTACCAAACTTTCTCTTTTTTCAAAATTTTTTTTTATCTCCTTACTATAAATAGATTTGGATTTCTTTTATTAACTAAATACCTCAAAATAACTATTAATTTCTCTAACCTTGAATATCTTTGAATTGTCATCGGAATATCATCAGAAATTAAATAGTGTCAAATTTTATGTATCCAGGGTTTTTCAATTATATTGATTACATAGACAATACAGGGTTTGCCAAAAGTATTGCATAAAAATATATTGAGTGAATTCTTTAAAATTTGAAATAGGAGTACTGTACTAATACGTACGACATTTAGTTTACAACGTACTCGTTTCAAGTCATCAAATGAACAAGAAGGGAAATAGATACTGGACCACCTGAACCGAACCGTACTCACCTTGTATTTAATGCACCCCATACTCTGCTATAGATTGAATTTGATTGTGTCAGTCATAAGGAGGACCAGAATTTACTGTTATAACCCAGCTTCATAATACTCAAATCGAAAATCTACAGAAGGCTTTCTACATCAAATAAAAAGGGCCACTACATCAAACAATAGTAAATGCAGACATCAGATATATACTTCTAAATATCAATGAACAGATACATAAGAACGAAGAAACAGAACAGCAAGACGCCCAAGTGGCACAACATGCAGACGGTTAACTTAAGAAAGTACACCGACCTGATTATTGATAAGATAAATCTGGAATGTCAAATGAGTGGGTATATTACCAGGTATCAATGAGCGATCTTATATCCAAAAATCTGCAGGATAATCTAAACAAACAATAACTCTTGTGCCTATTCTCTCTTGATGTTGCACTCGGGATAGGTTATTACCAGCATACGCTAAAAAAGATTATATATTTCCTTACATAATATTAATAATAATCATTGATAAATAATTATATTTTTAAGAACGTCCTAATCTTGTTGTTCCAGATTGTTTCATACCTACATACTTGATATTCCACTTCAGAATAAATTTGTCCATTTATTTTCTCGGTGCAAAATGCGATTTCTCAGACTCATGTTTCCAGATCTGTTGCTGCCATTTAGATAATACGTTTGCCGTTGAAGTATAAAACTAAATCATCAGTTTATAGTCTTCATCTATAGTCAATGGTATAACAAGATTATTCAAAAGGTCGTTTATAGTGACTAGAAGAAAATATTAGATTTTCAGTGAAAATCAAAAAGTTATATCATATGCATTGACTGGTATCAAATAATACTGTCAGAGCATTGGTTTGCTGAGAAATATCTGATTGCTAGTCAATAATATATCCATCACATTTTGCTTTTCTGCACATGAAAGAATTGAACTATAGGAACTTCATTGTTGACATTTCCTCCCCATTATGTACGAAAGTAATAGGAGTCTAAAAAAGCTATAGGATTTCTATATGAATATTATGCCGAAGCTAGGTATTATAATTGCCTATTTCCAGTTAACTTGCCATATGATTTTGTGAGTTTTTAATTCTTAAGATGATACACTACTAATCTTGAAAGGAACTATTCCTAACTATTCCGCCAACTCTATCTACGATGCGAGTATTGGTTTACCGCAAAAAACTTGGAATTTTCGATTCTTTTTTTACTTATTTTAACGTTTTACAGTGAGAACAACACGAAAAAAGGTTTTTTAGAAAAAAATTCTGTGTGTATGTCGTCGGCCGCTTTTTATAATTATGTCTTGTTAGTACGATGCAGTCTCCGGAGTGCATAAAGTCATCAATTTTATGATTGATTATTGTTCAGAACATCTCACAGATAAACTCTATTGATTTTCTGCTCACCAGAGGCAATACAACGGTTGCTATGGTAGCTGAAGTATCACATTTTTTATCATATTTGGAGAAATTTCGGTTTGTCAGATATAGCCTCCGGAGTGTATACAAGTGACCAATTTTATTTATTTATTTATTTATGACATGGAATACAAACGGGACGAACCCAAATACAGTATTCACAAGTATATAATTAATAAAATGTAGACTGATAATTGTAAATATTAAATCATTATCACTATACACTCAACTACAGCTTTTTTAGCTTACTACAAAAAGTGAAAAATTTATCATGAAATATATCAATATCAGCGTGGTTACAAACTGAGTTAAATGATTAACAACACCTATGGGGAGGAGAGTTTAGATAATAATTGTTAGCACTGAAATTAATATAAAAAAGTTTGAAATCTCTTGTATCATAAGCCGGAACATTGAATCCAATGAGGCTGGTAATCTGGTTTCAGTCAAAAAGATTATTAACAATTTTATATACAAATTTAACATCGTTTATTTGACGTCTATCTTCCAGGGGAATTAATCTCAAGTTACGCCTAACTGAAACAATATTATCCTTAGGAAACAACTTCTTCCTGCAGTACTTTATAAATTTATTCTGGATATGGTCAAGTCTATCGATGTAAACAATATACTGTGGATTCCAAATTATTGATCCGAAGCTCAAGACACTATTTACATAGGCCATAAATAGAGTTCGTAATGAATGTGAGGTCTTAAAGTCATGACAAGTCCTGATAATAAACCCCAACGCCCGATTAGCTTTTTTTGATATATAATTGGTATGCTGGTCGAAAATAAATTTTGAATCAAAATAAATTCCTAGATATTTTATCTGTGATACCTTTTCTATCCAATGGTTTTCAATAAAATATTGATAATCAAGTATGCATCGTTTTCTAGAGAATATGATCGCGAAGCATTTTTTTAAATTCAAGAAAAGAAAGTTTTTTTTGCAATACGCAACAAATCTGTTTGTCACTTTGTATCAATTGAGAATCCCCAACATTACCAACTTTGAGGTACATTTTTAAATCATCCGCATATTTTTTGTACCTAGAAAATTTGAAACATTGAGATATGTCGTTGGTGTAGATATTAAATAATAACGCTCCCAAGTGGGATCCTTGAGGTACCCCTGAAGTAATATCACTGAAGGGTGATACATATTTACCTATGACTACTGCCTGTGACCTGTTACTTATGTAAGATTTGAACCATCTGAGTAGATTACCATGTATACCGACTGCACCAAGTTTATCCAACAAAGTACGAGTACAATGATCCATTCTGTCAAAGGCCCTGTTGAAGTCGGTATACACAGCATCCACCTGAAATCCTTCATGCATGTATTCTAATAAATATTCACTATAACTAAAGAGGTTCGTTTCAACAGAACATTTTTTCATAAAACCATGTTGCTCCTCACCAATAATGTATTTAACATCTCTAAACGAATAATCAAAAATAATTGATTCGAATAATTTGGCAATAATAGAAAGTTTAGATATATGACGATAATTTTCGACTAAATATCTACTACCGGATTTAAAAATAGGAATTATTAAGGCTGTTTTCCATATACTAGGTTATAGATTTATTAAATAATATACACAATGGAGGGGCTATTTCGTTAACGCAATTTTTAATTAAAAGGGTTGGTGTTTTATCCGCACCAGCGGGTTTATCCGGGAGGTTGCCAATTTTATCGACAATTTTGTGTAAGGGAATGTGATACGAAGATATGTAATTAATATTTATATCATTATTTGAAATTGTTTTGCAGGAGTTAGGGTTATGAGGGTTAAGGACTGAAATAAATTAATTTGAGAAGGTATTGGGGATTAATTGGCCATCAGTAATCAGACTCTTATTACTATCCCTAATGGCATCGATAGTACCAGAATTGCCTTATTTGGACTTTATAAACTGCCAAATGTGCTTTGGGTTTGTAGTTATTTGAGATTCAATATTATTTATATAATTATCAACATTTAGGTTAATTAAATACTTTGCCCTACCTCTCAAAAGCTTGGATGTTAAATAATCCAAGTTATTAGAGTACTTTTTCCATTTAACATGAAATTGTTTCTTTTCTTTAACAACTTTGATGGTACTTAGACTAAACCAATGCGGGAATTTTGACTTATATTTAGAATATTTTGGAACATGTTTGTTAATAATATTCTCCAAATGGCAGTAAAACTTATTAGTGCTATCACAAGTTTTTAAATTAAGAAATTCACTGTTCCAGTCAATAGAAGATAAATTATTTCTAATTGAGTCAAAATTTGCCTTGTTATAATTAAATTCTATATCCGAATTGATCTTCTGATTGTCTCGTGTGAAATTCACTCCAATGTTGTGTGGAAATGATCTTCAGAAACAAGGGGAAACTCACTTTCAATGATATTTTCGATTATAAAATTATTATTCAAGATTAAGTCAAGTGTGTTTTTTGATTTATTGGTAAAATTATTAAATTGATAAAAACTGCAACAAGAAATTGTATCAATGAACAGATTAGAATTAATATCTGAGAAATGTGAGGGTGTACAGTAATTGTTTATAGGGTCTAGCGACCATTTTATGCAGGGCAAGTTAAAATCACCGCATATTAAAAATATATCTTCAGGATTATCCTCAATAATAGCATGAAGCTTGGTACAAAACAAGTTGAAAGCAATTGAGTTGCCTGGAGGAATATATATAAAGCAAATATTGAATTTGAAAGATTGAGAAGTGACAGTTACCCACAGATCTTCAGCGTCAGACATCCACTCACCACGCACTACACTATGGAAGCTATTTCTCACTCCAATTAGGACTCCTCCTCCTTCTTTATGGGTAGATCCAGAATCTTCCCGGTCGCGTCTAAAGATTGCAAAAGAATCATTCAATACCTCGGAAGAAGCAATTGTGTTATTAAGCTAAGTCTCTGTTAAGCACAATTTAAAGAGTTTAAGGAGTAAAAAATAGTCGTTAGTTAGTTTAGATTTTAAACCTCGAACGTTTTGGTAAAAAACCGAGAGAGCCATTGCAAAAACAGTTTATTATAATTAACAGGTAAATAGAAACAAAAAGATGATTACAGATTGTTCAAGTCGCGTTCAGAAAAAATTCTCTTTACATGACTCTTATTATCCTTCCGCATAAACAGGCCACCATTTCTAATCCAAACATATTTGAAATGTTTCAGCTGTGCTATTTCTTTCGCCTTTTTCAGTAACATCTTTGAAGAATTAGTAAGGTTTTCGTTTACGAACAACTGGTTTGAAATCTGATCCACTTTTAGTCCAGGGGCCGAGCTGCCAGATTGACGACGCTTTATTTTGGCTGCGGCTATAAAGTCATCTCTTTTCTTTTTATGCAGTAATTGAATAATGATTGGTTTAGGTTTGTTGGGAACTCGAGAGTTTGCTCTAAAAATAGTATCTATATCATCAGCAGTAATAGGGCATTCAATATGTTCACCTACCTTCTGAATAACATGTAGTAAATTTTCATTACTTTTCTCTTCAATTCCTTGCATTTCAACATTTTTAGAAGTTAGGTTCTGTTCGAGTGTTTCTACATGAGAAGAGAGGGATTGCACTTCTTTTTTCAGTAGGGCGTTTTCTTTTGATAACTCTTCGATTGAATCCAGCCCCTCGTTCATTTTATTAATTAGAGCTTCAAAATCACATAATTTGTCGCTGCAGAAATTGACTGACTTCAGCACTTCATTGCGTTGTTTGTTTAGGTCGTTCATAGCTAAATGAATACTCTTAACAATCTTTAAAGTACATTTTGATGTAGATTCTTCCCCATGTACACCACTATCATCATTATCCATATAGTTGTTAAGCGCCAGTAACGATGTTCGTTTGCTTTCGCCAGTGGATCTGCATACAGAACAATACCATGCAGCACCATCAACTTGAAAGCCCGAATCCTACTGCCTGCTCAAACTCACGCACTTGCCGTGAAATGATTTCGAACACCGACCAGCACATTTCAGCCCGGGCGTTTTATTATTAATCGAGGTTGAACATTTGCTACAAACCACCATTCTGGCTCACGTAAAGCTTGCATTGATATCATTTGACAAAGTAGTTGAAAAGTAACAATCAGATTGTAGCCAACGGCACGCAAAAAAAACGAAATTCTTCGACCAAAAATTACAACAAAACAATTGGATATTATTCAGGGCGTCTGAAAGATGAACCCTATTGATTTTCAGCTCACGAGAGCCAGTACAACTGGACCCATACATCCAAATATACTACATATTTGTTATTTTTTTGGAAAAATTTCGGTTTGTTAGCACGGTACAGCCTCCGGAGTATTTAAAAGTGATCAATTTTATGATTGGATATTGTTCAGAGCGTCTCATAGAAAAACCCTGCTGATTTTCAGCTCACCAGAGCCATAACAACTGAACCTATAAATCCAGATATACTACATTTTTGGTCATTTTTGGAAAAATTTCGGTTTGTTAGTACAGCCTCCGTAGTATATATATGTGACCAATTTTATGATTGGATATTGTTCCGGGCATCTTACAGGTGAACCCTATTGATTTTCAGCTTACCAGAGCTAGTACAATGGGTCCCATAAATCCAGATTTCCTACATTTTTGGATATTTTTGGGGATTTATCTATTTTTAGCACGATACAGCCTCTGGAGTGTATACTTAAGTGCGGAAAAGTTAGTTTTAACCTTAAAAACTGTTTATTTTTAGGCACTTTAACTCACATCAAAGTAAAATTCATATCTTTTTTAATATTATCGAAGTATGGAGTCATTTGTATTTTATTTTTGGTTTGCTCTTGAACATTTTTTTTGTTTCTATGCACTTTTCAGTTTACAGGAAATTAAAAACAATATCATAACCCAGCATTTCAGAAGGAAACAATCCAAAGGTTGTTGATTCAATAATTTAAGTTCAACCACCTATGTATTTACTAACATTCCCTGCTATTCAACTTACCTATTTTAAGTTCTATTTCGTGTTGATTTAATCTCATACGATAAGTGAAACTTAGTTTTAATATGTTCAAACTACAGTTTTCAACTCATGCCAATTAACTTTCTTTGTATCCGTAAGATTCATATCATAAAGTAATGCCCCTCAAAATTGTCGACTATACAAGAAGTTTTTTTGATAAGACTGTTTTGAGAATTTTTGATTTAATTGTGGGTGAGTGAATGGTTTTTTGGTACAAATCAACTGAAGAGAGAGGCGGGTTTGATTAGCAAAGAAACTGGATGATTTGAGAGAAACGTGTTTTTAAAGGTGTCTAGGATGGGGTATTAAGAAGTGTCTAGTAAAGATCGGATATGTAGAAGACGAACCACGTTGTGTAGCGGATAGTTAGTAGTGGATGAGGTGGGTGTTTGACATTATTGAAAATTTTGGGAATTTGGGTGTCTCCGATATCTCGAGAGTTAATAAGATGGATTGTGAGTTGTTTTGCGAATTTTAGAATTTTTATTTAGAATTTGTTTGAAAAGTGCCTAGAAGACACAGGAAGGTGTATAGACTTTGTTGGATGATGACGACTAGCTTTTTTCGAGTTCGAGGAGAGGAGTTGGTGAGTTAAGTGTTTATTACACTCGGTGAGGTGGTTAAATCATCATCGTCATGTAGCAAATCTAAGCGGGTACAGCTGCGGCTGCATTATTCTCTTCGTCGATTCGTCGGTCCATTTGGCGAATGAATAAATTCAGGAAAACTGCAGAAAACCTGTAGCGTCGACGGGGGATGGGGCTAGCGGAGTCAAGTTGAATCGCTTTCGCTCCTGATGGGAGTGAAAGCAAAGTGAGCACGCCTGCCTATGTTTGTGATAGAGCAGTTGTGTCGATATATGGACGGAATTAGGTAAAGAACAGTGTCGGCTATGATGTCTGTTGAGTTGGGAATGGCGTTCATTAGGGTGACTGTTAGGACTTCTATCATGATTTTTGTATCATTTGAGAGTTCGAAGGGAACTGGTGGCTTTTAGAGTGAGACAGGAGTGGTCTCTTGAGAGATTTTTGGTGTGGTTAGCCTGTGGGGGCAGCGAGGGTAGAAGGCAGAGTGAGGACCACCGCAATTTGTGCAGGTAGGGGTTTCGGACTTGGGGAAATTTTCGTGGCGATGGTCTGTTTGGCCGTAATAAGGGCATATCGGTTTAGACCGACAAGAATCGGAGGAACGTCCCGTTTATGTGCATCAAATGCAGTATTTAGGGACTGGGGGCGGTGGATTGGCGTTGGATGGCTCGTACTGACGTGGCAGGCCATAAAATGAGAGGCCGAAGGTGAGGGCCTGGTGGTAATGGGTTTCGGATTGTGTGACGATGCGAAACATCGATGTAGGTTTGTTTGTGGACTTGGCGATGATTCGCCAAGTTTTGAGGAAAGGAATTTGGTGATCATGAAGAATTTCTTCGAATTATTCTAGGGGGATCGTTGCATCTACATTCCTGCAGACGAATGAGAAAGTGGGTATAAGAGTTTTGTCTGCTGGTCGGGGTGGACGTTCCGTGGAGTTTAGGATGTTGATGGTGATGTTGGAATCACCAGTAGAGTTGTGAATTCTTTTCAGAATTGTTGAGACTGACATAAAAGATGTGTCCGTTGAGAAGCTCGAGGGTGTTTAAAAGAGTGAAAAGAGATTTTTGGCTTGAATATTGGGGTGGGAGGTTTCTGATATTAAGGTTTTGTGAGTGCAGTGTTATTGGTGGGGGTTGATGTGGGGTTGTTGATAGGGTTAGAAGTTGTAGGTCGGGGTTTGGTCTTCCCGACGAGGGTGAAATCACCCTCTTCGGGGATGGAGGGTTGTCGGGTGATCGAGGGTGTTGGAGATTTGGACCTGACAGAGAAAGCGTAAGACCTGGTTGAAGATATGAATGAAGTGTGTTTTGGTTAACGTTCGGGAATTTGTTTTAAGGAGGTTTGTTTTGAAGAGGTTTGAGGAGATGGCGTTGATTGAGAGTGGTTTTCTTGGATGTGTGTAATGGGGGTGTGTTGTGTTTGGTTGGTGTGACAAGAGGGAATTCCTTCTCGGAAAGGACTGAGGCTTCTTGATTTAAGGCGTGTTAAGGTGTTCGTAGTAGGTTTTGTAGAATTCCTTGGAGAATTTTGGTGCGGTTGGGGTCGAGTTTGTCGAAGATTGATTGAACTTGAACAGGAGGGAAGGAGTATTCGTGATGTCTTTAGGAGGGTCTTGCAGCACTGCTGCTGCGGCGGTGTCTGGAGTATATTTTCGGGTTTGAGTGAGAGTTAGGAGTTGGAGGGGAAAGCTAACATCGACAGCGGACTCACTGCCGCAGGCAGTTGCCTCCCTAGTTAAAGGTTTCCTGACTAATCAGTTTTCAGGAGTTTTGTATTTACCTAGGTGCTAAATGTCCTTCCTTCTTCTGGTTGGTGTAGCTTGCTTGTTTTGGAATCTAAAAAACACAGTTAATTTATTTTCATAAACAGAAATTTGTTTCTAAAGAAACAATTGGAAGCAGTTCCTAGTATATTTGATGAACTGTCGAACTGAAAAGTTCGGCAGAACATGTGGGTTGGCTGGATTTCTGCGGTGGAGGCGTCCACGGTGCCGGTGAAGTCGCTGTGAATTGGTTTGAATCAGTGACCAATTCTTGTATATATCACCTTCCTCAGCGATGGACTGGAACCATTGATAACACTCAATACATTTTGTTCAATGGAATAGTCTAGAGTAGAGGTAATTATACAGAAAACCTACCAGTTAGCAGTTATCACAAAATATAATTCTTATTTACAAAATATAGCCTACTCAAGGTTAGTGGAAAATAACAGTTATTGAAACTACTGCTCTTATGCTGTTCATTGATAATTTTTCTGTATCTCCTATCCTCAAATGTAGAGGTATGGACTTTAGTTAACAGAAAAATACGGTAACATTTATATCTAGACTGGTTTTTACCAACTGAGCTTCAATTCAAAATTCATTGACAGTAAATTTCAGAAGCAGATAACAACAGATTTGATTTTTAAATTGGAAACAGCAGGGCGTTCTGTAACATCCAGATCTATTAATATTTTATCTAAATCTTAGGTTTAGGTTTCAAATATCATTATTGACAAGAGTTGGTGGAATTTCGAAAATA
This sequence comes from Galeruca laticollis, assembly GCA_963921935.1. Lineage (NCBI taxonomy): Eukaryota > Metazoa > Arthropoda > Insecta > Coleoptera > Chrysomelidae > Galeruca > Galeruca laticollis. Next base: position 172,909,508 of record OY998180.1, read on the forward strand.
AAATACAAATACCAAGAAGATTGGATTATCCCCTGGTCGGTTTTTTGGTAATCTCTTCATGAATAGTATCATCCATGTTTAAGATTGCTTCATACTTCAATAAAGTATTATACAGTATCTTGTATGTCATATAATAGATTTGTCCCTCATTCGCAACAGTGATATCCTTGGATCTTTCGGGAGCGTTAACATTGTAGAATAGATGAAAAATAGTGTTGGGAAATACGGTGATTTTCCGGTAACCGGTGACACGGCGACAGTGATTTCTAAATCACCATGATTATAAACGGTGATTTGAATCACCGCAGCGATTGAGTATAAACAGCAAAGGCAAATCAAAATACAAATATATTATTTATGCATCTCTTATCGGTTTATTTTAAAACACTAAATATTATCCTGATTGCAAATTTATTTTAATATTTCTCCCCAAAAGATACAAAAACAATTCACAAAAAAGCGGGACGTTTGCCCTTATAGGTATCGGGTCGGGCCGCATGTTTGTATTTTCTCTTTGACTTGGTGGCGCCCGCCACCGCCGATATACTTATATTATCAATACCGATTGCGGCCTTCTCATTCCGTGAAAACAAAAGTTTATATTCCTAATACCTATTATAACAGCATATCGGCATAAATCACCGTTTTTCCTTCACATAATATTTGTAAATAATGATATTTTATATCGATTTTCGATCGGCGCGGTTTTCCAGTGCTAGTGTCGATGATCGATGACGTCCATATTGCAGTATTCGGTTGAAACTGAATCATCGATAACTGCATCTGCGAGAACTAAATCACCGGTAGTGCCAGTGATTTTACATTCACCGGTGAAATATCGTGGTTATCAATATATCGACCAAGACTAATGAAAAATAGGGTATCCAAAACGAGATATAGTTGTAATTCATGGTTGGCAAGAAAACAGATGTTTTATGATTGATGAGTTCATGAAGATGTTCTGAAAGGATGATGGTCGCATAAAATTGCTCCTCCAGTAAGAATAATTGTGTCAGACCACAACCGAGTTGTGATGTTTTATGGATACTTTATTATCAGCAGAGGAGGAGTTATTCCATTGTCTTTAGGGGCTTTAAAGAGCTTTTATTCAAGCTTACTATATATTATTGTCGCTTCCATGGTTAGTACTTGGCTAAGCTTCTTCAAAGAGAATGAAATTTGGAAAAGGTTAGAAACCTTTACTCTCAACTTCATTAGTTCTTTGTGACACCATACTACACTTAAAATTATTGTCCTTTACCCTGATCAATATCTGATAACATAACCGACAAATGTCAAATTATTTTGCTCTGTTCTTCACTATTAATAGGTATAGAATAAGAAAGAGATGCCACTTAATAATTATGTCGGTTATGTTATCAGATATTAATGACGTCAGGGTAAAGGTCAATAATTTTAAGTGTTATTCACTGGATTCCTTCCTTTTTCATAGAGACAGACTTGACTCATAGGTATCTAGATATGCCTCATTACGCTCGAAGTTATCATTTTCAAAATTCAGATGAGCTTACTTCTGAATTGTACTCTTCCAAGATTTCTCCATAGGTTGGTATTATGTTTTCCCAATCTGAATTTCCATAATTTTGTCAGTTCATATTGTAATGTTTTTCTAATTTATTTAAACAGTAAACGGGTGGGATAAACTTTAAACACTCGGTGTGGCTACTTACTAATTCATTTAAACACTACACTATTCACTAATTATATACAACTAATTTATATAAACACTTAACTAATTTATATCCACTTATTTACTGTTTGCTATTTCGGTGTATTTATTCCAGGAGATCACTTTATCAACTAACTCAACTCTTCTTGATCGGTCCCTTATATATTAATGCCTTTTTCACTAGATAATTCTAGATTACAAAAACAATTGGCTTTCTGGCATTTTCTAGATAAGACTGGTCACAAAAACAATGAAGATAAGATAGTCACTATTCGTAAACAATTCTAGGAAAACCTGCGCGTCCGCCATAATTTTAACTTTCATACCTGGCTTAGACAGAGTCGGATTTTAAGACTATACCAGTGTGCTGTTTCGTAACAATATGTTCAGGATGCTCTGTTCAAGTATTAACACTTGCTGTTGGGCGATATTGTCAACTATTTTTCTTCTTCGTTCTCAATCAATTCACGTTTTTGTTTTAAGATCTTTCGTAATGATCGAAAACTTCATATAGTAGTAGAATCCGAGAAAGGATAAGCAGTAATTGCACATGTAATTCTATAAAAAAGTATGGAAATTACTGATTATTAAAGATATTTTGAGCTATGAAATGATAAATTTGATTTGTTAATGTTTCAATCTTAATTTACAAGTGACATCCCTTTAACATATGTTTTCTTGAAGCAGAGCTTACCGCTGACCAAAAATGAAACATAAAAAAATCAATCGTTTATGGGCCATTCTTAATAAATGGAGAGTCGAGCTTGATGATTTTTTAAAAAATATTATTTCGAAATTTAAATTTTTTGTACTTCAAGTATGTTTATATAGTACTTTGGTAAATAAAAAGCCAAGGTTGCGACCTCTCAGAGTACGAAAAACTAAAAAATCGAAGTTGTTTTAGGGTATTAACGGAGGGGATAACATCATTCACGGAAAAGATAAAATGTTAACGGGTAGTATACCTATCATCATGTATTAACTGCTGTTAATATAGAAAATAAGTTTGATTAAGTACTAAATAAACTGAAAACAAACTCTTGTGTACTTAAGATTAGGTGTTTTAACACTAGTAGAAGTTCTTGTATACTTGCCGATTATCGGTAAAAGTAAACGCATCTGTTAGTTCGTGAAGTTGTGGTGTGCTTAGAATTTTAACAATGTTGTTTTGTTCGATAACAGATTTATCAGGTGTTTCTGGAAACTGATATACCTGATTTCCTATTATTTTCATAAATGTAACAATATGTTCATTATCTTCATCTACCAATATTACTTTAGTAATATAAACGTGTTAATTCTAATAACTTTCTTAAGGTCTTTTTGGGTATACTGGATTAGTGGGATTTCTTCATCACTTGAATCTTCGGAGGGTGAATATACTTCATAGTAGCCAATACAATTATGTGGAATCATTTTTGTGTTAATACCTAAAAGTGAAATATAAATTGAAAACTTAATAAAATTGTAGGTCACACCTGTTGCTTGCCGTTGTTCTTAATATTAGGCACATCGATATTCAAATCTGATCTCATTACAATTCTTAACGTTATTGTTAGGATTGACGTCGAAGTAGCTACTGTCCGAAGAAGTTTCTTTATTCTGGTCATTCTCGGGATAGTTCCTGGTAGTCTCTATAACATAAACAAAATATTTAAAAAATAGTTATTTATGTAATAAGGATCATAAAGACGATCATTATGGTACAAGTCGTGAATGTTATCGGGCGAGGCGTAGCCGAGTCCGATAACACGGCGTGTGCCATAATGATTGTTTATGATTCGTATTACATACAAAATTTTATCTGATGGCATTTATATCAATACATTTTCGAAAAATTAAAAACTGCATTTTCGACATGTCACAATGACAACTATTTTTAAAGGAGTAAGTATTGTGTAGTTTCAAATATTAGTAGGTGAGTGAGCTGTGCTTTGCCATTTCCTTGACAACGTCATCAGGTTGTAACGGCAATATTTATTTATCGCTATCAAACTCAATAATTATTGTCAGGTAGAATTTAATATAATTTGAAAAATGAGTGATTCTGAAGCTGATAGTTTACCTTCTGTTTTGGAAGAAATGTCGAGAAATATCGTGGACTCCCTTTTGCCGGAAAAATCACGGATTGTATATGAAATGGTGTTTAATCGGTACGAAGAATGGTGTTCTGCTAAAAAAATCAAGAATATCACTCATGAAAAAGTATTGTTGGCTTACTTTGAATGCTTATCTAAGGAAAGAAAACGATCTTCTCTTTGGTCGTATTATTCGATGATAAGAAGTATTTTATCAACAAGAAAAAACGTCGATATTAGTAAGTACCTACAGCTGGTTGCATTACTAAAACGTAAATCAGAAGGTTACAGAGCTAAAAAATCCAAAATTTTTACTAAACAAGATGTTACAAAGTTTTTAACGGAAGCATCAGATGATACATACTTATTTAATAAAGTTGCCATGATAATTGGACTAAGTGGAGCATGCAGAAGAGAGGAATTGACAAATATGCTTGTTGAAAATGTAATAGATGAAGGATCCGTTTTTAGAATTACATTACCGAATACAAAAACAAAGGTAATGCGAGAATTTTTTGTAACTTCGGGGAATATCCCAGGATTGAATATGGTAGAACTTGTCAGACAATATGTGAAAATACGACCTTGCAACACAAACCATCTACGTTTTTTTGTCACTTATAGAAATAAGAAATGAACAAAACAACCCCTTGGAATACATACCTTTGGTAAAATGCCAAAAGTTATTGCCACTTTCTTAAATTTACCTCGCCCTGAAGAATATACCGGACATTGTTTTCGGCGATCGTCTGCTTCATTTTTGGCTGATTCTGGAGCTGATCTGTGTACCGTGAAACGCCATGGCGGATGGAAAAGCAATACTGTCGCTGAAGGTTACATCGAAAATTCGAAAGAGCAAAAGAAAAAAATATCAGAAGCAATTTTTGGTGCCAACAACCAAACAGGATTACAAGTTTGCCAACAATCATCAACTACTGATGTAAAAACTGTAGAATCCATTGGAATTAATATTACAAATTGTAGTAATTGTTCTTTTACCATTTATAATAAATAGTTTTGTACATAGTTATGCATTTTGAATAAACTTTTTTGATCAAACCATTACATGTTTTCCTTATAGAATTTCATTATGGTACTTAGTACCATAATGAATTCATTATGGTACTTAGTCCCATAATGAATTCATTATGGTACTTAGTCCCATAATGAGCTTCCTTATGTCATCAAAATTGAGTGACATAACGTTGTCATTATGACATGCCATCAGATAAAACATATTATAGATCAGTTTGGTCACCATTCCAGAAGTCTATCTGTATGTTAACTAAGTCGTAGTGGGGGCAGAGTCTGTCAGGGCTGCACTCTAAACAGGTCAGGTTTCTTACAGAAAACATATTAGGCGTTGATCGCTGCTAGCAACTTTCATGGAGCTTCAAGGTGCCTTTAAAAGTTTTTTCTGGTATCAATAACTCGATGCTTTTGTAAGCTTCATTAAGATCATGTTTATATAGTTCAGAAACTTTGACAGAAGAAGAGCTAAAAGCGTCAATTGATTTCCCATATTCGGAAATATCTTTACATAAAGAAACAAGACGATCTTTTTATGTAGCCTCCAGCGCCATCAGGCGTACCTTTACCATAGGCACTTTCACTGTAGTGCCATCTCACAGTATTTGTCTGTAGTTTTTTAGAAAGATAAGTACACATAAAAAACATTTTTTGGATGCGATATTGTGTTATGTGCCCGTCACTTAAAAAATATGTAGTATTTAAAACAGGTACAACATTTTTTATTTATGTTATCACTAGATCTAAGTGAACACTTACGACAACTGGATCGTGTCTAAGATCGTCTAGCATTGTACAAAAAGATAGAGGCACTACAGCTGATTCACTATAACAAACGAGTACCGTATGTAAAGGTATTTTCTGCTTAGAGCCACCGAAGTGTACCGATTGTACTTCTTCGGAGTATTTGCGCACAAAATTTTCCGAGAAGTTGACATGAAGAAGTACCTTATCTTCAGACAACGTTTTTTTATCTGATCTACGCTTCTGTACTAATGTTCCTGGTATGTAACAATAACATGGGAATCGAGTTACTCAAAATTTTTCAAAGCTCTCTTTTTGTGCAAACTACCTGTCCATTTTCCTCGTCCCTTTATTACAACAACTTTTTATTTATTCATCCATTTTTGGTAACTGGTAAAATCTTCTCCTTCTTATTCTAAAAATCTATCTTCTTTTCTTACAGTTTTCACATTTTCTCTCCAAACATCTGTCACTATCGCGGATGCAACACAAAGATTTTACTACTTCTTGTGACGAATTTTCATTGATTATTTTTAGATATTTAAGTTTTTGCACAATGAGACTTATATTGGCATATATGATACACATACAAGTTTGTCTGTTATTCACAGTTGACTGCAATACCCAAAAAGGTCGAAAATATGGAAAATGTAGCATAAGAAATTTGCGAGGTACGATGGTTCTGCTTAAATTTTGGATACAAATTTTCAAGTGAATCATTTAAATACCGTTTTTGTTTCTTAATCCTTCTACTTGTGATTGTATCCCCTTTTCCTGGACACAGACGACTATGCTCATCTTTAGACAAAAAATATTTAACAAGTCTTCTACTACTAAACACAATTTTTTCAAAATACTTTTTGTTTGCCATATAAAATTTTGGTTGAGGCAATCTTAGAAAGGCATTTGGTATAACATTGTTGTCTTATTATATTTCCAGATATGTATTCTATGAACTTTCGTTTTTCCTTCTTACCTTTAATCTGCTTAAGGTTATTTTTTACTTGAGAAAAAAAGTTCGTCGCCAAGTTCAATTCTTTTTATAATGTTTTTTGTAGCCAAAATCGAGCTTAAATTGTTTTTGACTTCTTGCTTTTCTGGGATTTCTCGACTATTATTCTTTGCTATTTTTAATCTGTAATACCGCTCTTTATATTTTCTTGCGCGCATTGAAGATTTTTGTAATGAAGTATTTGATTGCTTTATCTTCTCATTTAATGTATATCTGTTCTTTCTTTTCATTTTTCCCCTGTTATAAATTACCTGCTTACTAATAGAAACTTTAATTCCAGGAGAACCTTCTCTTGGCATATCATTTTGAAATAAGTTTTCTTCTTCAAATCTTCTATCTGATACGTCTGGACTGTTAGGCGGAGTATGTTCATCCAAAAACATTTCAAACCGTTTGATTTCTTTCTTCTGATTATATCTCTGGTTAAATTTGATACGCCATTCTTTTCTGTTACGCCTTTGCTCACGGGGAGTCATATATTCAAGTGACTTTATTTTACCCGCAGCTTTGCGAGCATTATATCTTTCTCTCTTCTTTCTCTTTGACTCTTCATATTTAGCTGGATCCGATCTTATTCTTTCTCGTAGTTTACGCATCGCTTCTTGGCTTTTCTTCCGCTTTTTATTTAACTCTTCTTCAGATACATTTTTCCGGTCCTCTTTAAGATTTTTTGCCATTTTTAATCCTGGAAATAACACTTAGGTGAGTTTAAAGGGCTGTTTAAACAAAATATGTCCCCCCATTAACATATTCTCCACTCCTTTAGTACAGAATTTAACGGAACGGTTATTGACGGAGGAGAATTTTTGAATTTTGCGTCATTTTTAACTTGATAAAATGGCTTCCGTAAACCACTGAGCCGGCTTTAATAACAACCTATCCTTGTAATGTACGTAAACCATCAAAAAATTTGATATCAAATACATTACTTGATCTACTGCGGGTACCGATAAAGAAACTCATGCTTTACATATTAAATATTACTTACATATATTATCAATGTTTTGCTGTTTTTCTTGCTTTCAAAAAACCAAGTCCTAACTAACAGCAACACGGACTGTCTACTGAAGGAGTTGCAACAAGTGCAAGCAGGTGTCAGCAGATTTTACGCGCGAATTTAAACGGAGCAACGGAGGAAAGAAAAGTAACCGAAGACAATAAATTATTCATACTTTTTTTAGCGTTAAAAGGATAGGATTAAAAACTTTTCAACAAAAGCCGATAAAAAGTTTACTCTGCTTAGCTTTGTTTTGGTTTAAAATAATTAATACATTAAGGGCATAAGGTAAGAGACAAGCAACGGAGAAGAGATTCCGCACCCTTAAAATAATTTATTTATGGTAAAATGAAATTTTGCTGTTATCTTATATGCGATTTAAGTGAAAGTATTTTTAATAACCGTATATTTTAGCTGAATATATATTTTTTAGAGAAAATATTTTGCAGAAACAAAACTCTTCTCTTGGTGAGAATGACCTTTATACTCTCATTGAATATTGATAGGAAAGTACGTTTCTAACAATACTGTAAAATATTTTCTCTACTCCTGTTTTATAATACAATTATTTTAAGAATAAAATCTGTATCTTAATGAAGTTCATTATGATACAGATTTTCATTACGACACAGATTTTTAAGCAAATAGAATCAAGTTACTTTTAGTAAAGTGAGACTCAATTGGACAGCTATTAAATAATTTTAATTTTCGAGAGTACCTATTTCTAGAATTAATTAAATTAAATTTTATTGTGATAATGAGTGATATCGAAAAGTTTTCTCTGCCGCCTTCAGAAATTGGAGAAAGAGCCAAAAATGCAGTTGATAATATATTACCGAAGAAATTCAAGAAAACCTATTCAAAATTTTACCAACAATTTATGGATTGGAGAAACACGAAAAATATATCATCGTTTTCAAACATGCTAGATGTGATTGAGGTTGGGCGATAGAGGGGGCAGTGCCAAATGCGGGATACCATGGAAGTCCAAAGAGACTTCGACTACTCTTGGACGATGCGGTCTAGCATTATCGTCTAAAAAGAGGAAAATTGGTCCAATAGCAGCATGAAACAAACGTATAATATTGTTAATCACTTGTTCTTAAATCTACGCATTCGTGTTTCCATCAAGGATTAACAATTCTGTACGCCCATTAAAACAAATGCCTCCCCAATCACCAACTGTATCACCTGTGAACGGATGAACTTCCTGCACTGCTCTTCGATTTCTGGACAATCGAGTAAGAGTCCAAACACGAACATGCCGACTATCAGAAAACCGTTCATACCTCGACTAATATGTGAACAATATGGACCTCCATTCAACATACCAATTCACATGTTCATTAGCCCATGCCAATAGAGTACGCCTATGAATTTATGGAACTTGTCTCAAAAGTCGTCGTCAACATAAGTTAACCGCGTGTTGTCTTCGACGTACCGAAACACTAGAAGCATTCAAAAGAGGCTGTTGCATGATCGAACAAGTACTCAGAGGTTCTCTACGGGTCGAAACAATTAGAAAAAGATCTCGAGCGAGGATGGTAAGCCTTGGTCGTCCATTTATAAGTAATCACATTTCCAGTTGCTCGAAATCTACGGAAAAGCCGTGAAATAATACTTTCACTGACTCGGAACACGTCCGCAATTTCTCTCTGAAGACTACCCGCCTAGCTTCATCCGCAGTAAGTTTACGTGTATTCAATCAAAACAAAAATCTAAATTTTGAATCACAGTTGACATAATAAAGTGGAACCAATAACTGATGTAATATTCTTGAACATGCAAAAGAAAATAACTTGCCTTAAACTTAAAACCGTATCAACTTGAAACACAAAAACTAGTCATATAAACAAGTATCCAGTATAGATGAAACCTGTGTAAATATTTTTTTTAATAAAAATCCAGTATTAATGAACTTCCCCAACTAATTGGTAATTGATGTAGGCACTAACAAAGTCTCACGAATGGTGGACAAGATCAACAGAATTGATCAGTAGACGACGGAATTCTTACCAAGTCCGACCCCAAAACTTACAGAGTATCTGTTGAAGCAAGAAAGAAACACCATGAGAAAACTCGTAGGTATCTTAACAGGACACAACGGTCACATACACTTGCTGGAACTGGCGGACACCCTCTATGCATATTCTGTTAGGACATCTCACAACACATTCTATAAGAATATGAAAGTCTTTCAAGACAGTGATACCTGACAATAGGCGAAATGCCCATGGCTAGTAACTACTCATGGGATGACTGAACAGTATAATGCGTTTGTTAGAAAATACCGAACTGAACAAAATCATATACAGTAAAAAGGACTCCTACAATGGATCTGGAAAGGGACGAAGTGAGAAAAGTTCATAAATAATCTAATCTAACCCAAGTGATGTGTAAAGAGTAGAAAATTTATAAAATCTACTTCCTGTGAAAAGAATGTTTACTTCGAGGTGTAGGAAACTATTAATTTTTGAACATGTGGTGGTGTAGATTTAGATTAGATTTTAACGGGGTTACAGTGCAGTGAAACCAAAGGTTTATTGTGCCTCCCCCCTATCAGAGCTGTTCTCGCTACTACTACAGCTCGCCTTCCAGTTCCAAGGTTCTAATGAACTCTAGTACTTGGGACGGCTTCAACGAGGTTAGGTCCTCACTCTTACAAGTTTCTTGTCCGAAGCATTTCTTGCGTTAGCTTACAATGGCGAGGCATTCCAGAACTAGGTGATCCGGAGTTTCATCCTCCTCCCCACAGAATCTACACTCGTCAATCTCTGCTAAACCTATTCTCATTAAGCGCCTCCTAAGGCGGCAGTGTCCTGTAAGAAAGCCCGTGAGTAGATGTAGCTAATCTTTACTGAGGTCCAAATGTTCTTTGGTTCTAGCAGTGTCAAAGTTCCACAGGAACTTTTTGGAATGTTCCAACCCAGGAAGGCACCGCCAGAGTGCTTCTCTTTCGGGTTCCTCTTTCTTCCGAAACTCTTTCTTGTAGGAGCATTTCGCTATACCACAGAAAGGCTCCGGGCCAATAAAGGGCATTTGTGCTCCTTTCCTGGCAAGTGTATTGGCCTCTTCATTTCCCGTGATTCCCGAGTGGCCAGGAACCCAGACTAAAGAGACCCTGTTATTCTTGCCTAATTCATCAAGTTTTCTTCGGCACTCCCATGCCAACTTTGAGTCAATTACATGGGAGCTCAATGCTTTGATAGCTGCTTGACTATCAGAATGGATCGATATGTCACATTTCTGGTAGTTTCTTTCTAGGTTCATTTCCACGCATCTTTCGATCGCAAGTATTTCTGCCTGAAAGACGCTCGGGAATGAGCCTAACGATAATGAGTATCTGGTGCTAGGCCCAAATACTCCACCGCCTGCTCCAATGGTGGTTTTTGAACCATCCGTATATCATCTAATGGTGTTTTCTTTGAGAGTTTGGGTGGGGTATTCCCTTTCCCAGTCTCTCCTCGTAGTTAGCATTGTGGTGAAATTCTTTTCGATGCTTACTTTCCTGATCATTTCGTCACTGGGAAGATTCGCTAATAAGATGTATCTTGTCAAAGAGGACCAAGCTCCCTGATTTTTAATACTCTCATTGCCTGAACCTTCCTTAGATATTCTAAGAATTGCCTCTTGGGCAGATGTGGTGGTGTAAGTGGAATCTCATCTCTATATCCTGTCAGTTGTGTAAAGAAGTACACTAAGTAAATTTTATTGATATGTTCTAATACAGTTTTGGATGCAAAACTAGTTCGATGTTTTGTAGGAACTTCAATACATGTTGCAGTTGGACTCTTGTATTAAGATATTTTTTTTTCCAACTCGTGTTCCTATCAGGCTTGTGACAATGCTAGGCATTATATGAGGATATGCTTGAGGCTTAGTTGGTAACTGCATTGATGACATTCAGGTGGATCTTCAGCAGCCCTTAGGTATCCGTGTATCATGTGTTGGACGTGACCTATGGGTCATTTTCCAATGTCAATTTTTTGGTACTTAATATGTTGTTGTCAATGCTCGTTGATTTGGACTCCTTGCAAATTTGAGGGAGCTAAACTTAAGTGGTTTTGCAAGTCTTTTATTGAGAGTTTGAAACATACTTTTGACAGTATTCGACAATTTGTATTGATCGGTCTTCGTTAGCTGGACGAGTAGCTATCTCGCCATGTGTAAGGAACCAAGTATTTATCGAAGACATTTCAAAAGAAGTAAAACCGTGAATTGAATTATGAATCTCTTACACGATCGAATGTCTCAAGTCAAAGCTCAGTAGTGACGAGGTGACTAAGAATAAACCGACCATATGTAAATGTGATATTTCCGTTAACCGTACAACAGGATGTAATCCGTACACAACAAGAAGACAGCCACTTGATCTTATAGCAAATTCACGTGACGTACTAAGGACTTGGATTATGCTAACATCGTCATCCAGTTTGTAAAAGTAATTTAGGCGTGGTACAAAATTTAACTTTTCAAAGTATTTACCTATTTGTTTTTGTATTTTGTAATAGCAACTAAACATGTTAATTTGATTAAAAATTATTCATATACTTTGGAAACTTATTAAATTATATTATATACCTTGATGAAAGGAATTATTTTTTCAATATTAGGTCTCATAACCGTATTAAACATTTTTCAATGCATTATAAATTGAAAATTTTGTTTGAATCTGAATCTAATCCATACAGTTTAATGTCAGTTGCTGAAATACTACTTTCAGATTAAAGATACTTGATAGAGGAAACTTCATAATCTATTTGTAGTTAAATTGGTCATGAGAACTCAGAGATATCATCAAGGTCAAGTGAATGGAACATCTTTATAGAAGCCATCGTCGTCCTTCAGTCGAATCATTTTGTTTGCTTTGTACAAAATAGACAATCTTCATAAAATAAGCAAATATGAAATCAGAATCTTTATTATAAAGGCTGCTCCCAGTTCTTAATCTATTTTTTATTCTATTAACTTGCCGAGAATAAAAAAGCTCTAGAGGAATACTTTAGCTAACATAAGCGGAAAAGGGAGAAATCGACATGGCAGGTAATAATTGGATGGAAATATTGCTATACAGGATGGTTCGAAAACCATTGAAATTCTTTTTCTGATTTATAAGAAATATAAATAAAACTTTGTTAAAAATAGTCACGTATTCTAAAAATTATTGTAGGTAATCGAATTTCCCTCTCTTTAGCATGTAGTTATTACTGTCAATACATATATATTCTCATGGAACCGGAAAACCATCAATTATAATAACTAATGAAGAGTTTATGAGTGAAAATGAGATATATTACAGAGAGTACAGAATTAATATTAGGTAACCACAGAAGTCCATTAGTCAGTTCATGTAATATATACAATGGCGCAAACCTGAGAAAATATCTGTGAACATGGAATTGATTCATGTAATTCATATGTCGATTGTGGGTTAGATGTCCTAACTAGAGTATGCCAGAACTAATGCAGGAGATACAGAATTAGTAAATAGGGGACATATGTGTTTCCTATATAATTTAAAATTTGTTTCCAATATAATGTTTGTTTCGACAACTCTTCGCATTGGTGTATGTTCATCATTTTCTGAATTCCTAGTTATAAAGTTCGAAGTTTCTAATTTATTTCAAGTGGAAGGTGCATAATTCGATATACCTATTGAACAATTGCGATATTCTCATTAACTCTGGTAAATTAAAAACTGAAAAACTATTTCTCTCTACCCATGTAAGAGATAGATGATCGTATAATATATTTTCTCTTAAATTATAAGACCAATTTCTTTTCTTTGAGTCGTATCCAACTCCCAAATGTGCAGAGTTAGCAATTCTTTTTTCCCTAATCTGGTCATTATCAGCGACTGAGACTCGAGAAACATCACCGGATCCAATTTTACGCCTATAAAATTGCAATTATATCCTGTATTTAGTAAGAAGTTGAGAACTTTGTGGAGAGTAGGGACTTAAGATTTCAATGACATATTCATTTCAGAATTAAATAAAGTTAATTTTATGTGTTTCAATCCTACATATTACACACTTAAGTTGACCTTGTCAATAGAGTTTGTTGATACCCGAATACTATGTCTTGCTTAACTTATTTCCTACATATAAAAGGTTTTTGATTGAATTTCTGGAATAATATCAAAACACAATTGAACCGTACAGTATTGGGAAAAATATATCTTGGGTATTGCGTTTTAATGAGTACGTAAAGGATGGCCTGCTTAAATATCGCGATAGCATTAGAAATTCCCCTCGAATAGTATAAAGAGTGGATACGATCGACGTCACTATACCGAGGCAGATTAACAAATCTTACATTGATTGGTATGAATATGGCTTGCGTTTGTCAAAGTCAAAGTGTCCAAAAACAAAATTTCTAAACAAGGGTGAATAGAATTAATTTATTTTTGATTTTAGCTCTAATTAAGTAAATAAAAGTAACTGAACCTCTAAAATGTTATCATCAGGTATATTTCGTAATAGTTGTATTGCAAAAAATTGTAATAGTAAATATTTTTGGCTACTTTGCAATTTGGAGTTTAAGAACAAAACATTTTTCAAATTTCCATCTGACATTAATCAAAGGGAACAGTGGTACAACATTTTAGAACTTCCTTATACATCCAATGATCAAAGGTTTTGTAAACATCAATTTAATTATGATCCATTTACCAGTACATTACGCAAAAGACTTAAATTTGCTTTATCTTTTCAACCCTTACGTCATACACCACCAAAAGTAGTTGAACATAGTAGTAATACCTAAGCTTTTTAAAGTACACTATTATCTATAAAAAGAAAACTTATTTTTTGTAATAATGATAGTCAAGAACTACAACACAAATTGTGAAGCAGATCACTGCAGATTATTAGATAAATTAAATTCTCTCCTAAATTTTTATAATGAATGGAAATCATTCACTCCCGTAGGTACAGGTCTATATTCAAAAGCCACTATAAATAGATTTATAGTATCTTTTACAGAATTACACCAAAGTACCACTTAACGATCTGTACTTTCTCTGCGGGTTTCTAAAGAGTCAGGCAACTGGGAACCTTATAGAACTGCTCTAACAACGTATAACAAAGAAATTAGAAAGGCGAAGCGGGAGTCTTGGAAGAAGTTCTGTGAGAGTATATCTGACATACCTCGCAGTACCAGAATACACATGATTCTCTCTAAAGAGCCGATTGCGAAGATACGACCATATGGCACTTTTACAACCTCTAGAAAAGAAACGTTAGAGCTTTTGATTGAAAACCACTTTCCCGGAAGTTTAACTCTGGATAACAACCGACCTCCCCACTTTGAGGGCGCAAGGCGGTTCAAAAATAATGATTGGGAGGTCGCCAAGAATGTTATCACAGCACCGGCGATTGAATGGGCAATAAAATCATTTCAGCCCTTCAAATCTCGCGGTGAGGATGGCATGTTTCCAGCTCTGCAACAAAACGGACTGGAATTACTTATACCCATCCTCATTAAACTGTATAGAGCTAGTCTGGCGTGGAATTATATACCACCCAGTTGGTAGGCGGCTAGGGTAGTATATATACCGAAAGTGGGCCGCACAGACCCACACCCTAAATCGTTCAGACCAATTAGCCTAACATCTTTCCTGCTTAAAGGACTTGAAAGAGTACTGGACTGCCATATCAGGCAGGTATCTTTATACAGCTCCCCCCTGAGCATCCACCAGGACGCTTTTCCAACAGGCAAATCAACAGATTTAGCATTACATAACCTTGTTGGGAAAATCACACAATCCCTTAACAATAAGGAGATTGCGGTGGCCATTTTTCTCGACATGGAAGGAGCTTTCGACAATGCACTACCGGCCTCCATTGGTTCAGCTTTGACTGAAAAAGGCATTAAACCAACGATTACCGGCTGGATATATGCCATGCTCACTAATAGAACAGCCACTACATCTATTCAAGATGAGGCCATTAGCTTTAAGGTTTCCAGGGGCTGCCCGCAGGGTGGAGTGTTATCTCCTCTATTGTGGTCACTCCTGATGGATGACCTGCTTGGTACTCTCGCAGGAAGAGAATTGCAAGCGTATGCAGACGTCATTCTGGCAAAAATCAAGTCAGGACGGGTTGCACATAATACCCTCGAAAGGACTTTGGACGATGTCTACAGTTGGTGGCAGAGGGAACAGATGTGTGTTAACCCTGGTAAAACTGTAATAGTTCCCTTCACTAGGAGAAGGAATTTGGCGGACCTTCCGCCACTTTCCTATAATGGTGAGGTTATTCCATTTGCAGCGGAAGTAAATCATTTGAGGATCATCCTAGATAAAAAACTTACTTGGAACGCTCACTTGGAAAAAGTTATCCATAAGGCCAGACTATCCCTGTGGACATGTCGCAGAATCTGTGGAAAATCCTGGGGCTTCGGTCCCAAACAAATCCATTGGATATATGTGATGATTGCTAGACCAATGATCACATATGGAGCCATTGCTTGGTGGTCAAAAGCTTTACAGAAAACGGCCCAAGCAAAACTCTCTGGCATACAGAGACAGGCTTGTTTTGCTATAACTGGTGCTATCAGCACCACACCGTCAGCAGTTATGGAAATCCCATTGGACCTACCTCCTCTTCATATACTCCTGGAAAAGGGGGCCAGATGGACAGCATATAAAATTGTGCATATTTCTAAATGCACAAAACAGGCTTATACAAAACAGAGCAGAATGCTAGCGGCCACCGCAAGTCATAGTGTTCTGGGAATGACCTCTGATATAATACACCCAACAGTAAACTATAATCTGACTTATACCGTCCTATTTCCAAATAGAGCTGAATGAACTCTCAAGAGCAGGCATCTCTGGGATCCTATGCAACCGTATTTCAGGCGGAAATTTATTCCATTGCTTCATGTGTGGAGAGTTTGGGGCAATCCAACCACACACATAGATCAATAAAAAATTTCAAGGACAGCCAAGTGGCCTTGAAAGTACTTAGCTCGTACCGTGTAATGTCGAAATTGGTTCTAGACTGCCAAAAAAATACTCGCCTCAATAGGAGAATGCAACAGGGCATCGCTGGTTTGGATCCCTGGCCACTCTGGTATGGATGGTAATGAGAAGGCGGACTCTCTTGCAAGGGAGGGTGCCGCTCATGACTTTATCGGACCAGAACGTACAATTGGCATCGCAACAAGTGTTGCCAAACAAACACTAAATACCTGGACTGCAAGAAGAGTTTTAGACTTCTTCCATAATATACCAGGATTGGTTCATTTAAAGGCCTTCATACATCCTTCGAATAATGTATCCAAACAAATGTTAGGCTATAATAGACACGATCTACGGTGCGTAACAGGCCTTCTAACAGGCCACTGTCGTTTGAATCATCATATGCTGAAATTTGGACTGTCGGACGATCCGATTTGCCGTCTTTGTTTGGAAGATGATGAAACAGCAGAGCATATAATTTGTGCCTGCCCCGCCGCGGCGCAAATCAGGTATCTGATGTTTGGCAGTACCACTCTCTTGCCCTCGGACCTGAAATATCATTCACTGAACAAATTAATCGGCTTCGTTAAGAAGCTGAATTTGTTTGGTGAAATCTGAATAGGTAGGAGCCACAATAGACTCTTACGAGTCGCAGAGGAGGGCCTTATAGACCCACTCATTATAAACCTAGCCTAACCTTCTCTGCGGTTGTGTAAATAGTCAGCATGTTTCAGCAGTGATTTAATTTTTGAATGTTTTTGCAACCACGGCCGGTAAATAATGACTCATATAACACTAGGCTCTATCATACCGTTTTTAAACAAGAAGTGATTTGAATTTAAGTTGGCAATTCTGTAGAATTCCTGATCGGTCAGATCACAGCCGGTCTTACACATCACTTTTGAGTCGAGTGGGGTAACAGGAGAGCCGGACAGCATTCCGCCTCTCTCGATTATGTGGTATGATAATATAACTGCGTTCCTTTTGTTACTCTTACAGATTTCTGTCTACACCCAAGATATATTTTTTCAGATACTGTATATGATTATGATCAGTTACTCCTTCAAATTACGCTACATTCATAAGATCCTTGCATACCAGGCTAAGTTTTGAATCAAATAGGAATATTATATTACGCTACAAGGACCTAGATTCGCCTTCGCCCCAGACATTCTGGCTCGCAGAGCCGGGCTCTCAAACTGTCGACTCGTGTAGTGTATAGTATTTTTCTGGATGTGGATGTGAGTATGAATTTTTGATAGTGCTCATTTTTAGATGTTGTGCACCAACCCTGCCATCTGATGAAATAGGTGTTAAGATTTGTGAAGCGATCTTTGTTAAAGACTATGTATTCCTATTTATAACACAATATTAATGAAATTCACTTTGTCTAATATACACTTATAGTTCATGTCGTTGTCAATCTCAAATTTTTGTTTGTTTGGGATTTACTCTGCTTAAAGCAATTAATAGAGTAACTGTTAACAAAATCTTCATTAAATGTACAAAATAGAATACAGTTTGAAAGCTGTATTCATAATTCAGAATTCATATAGAATGAGATGATAAAACTATCTAATAATTAAGCTTTGTGAAGATAGTGTTTCTACAATGAGTACTAAATATATATTTAACATATTTCATTAGATACCGGGTATTTGCAATCCTAAGCCTTGTTATGATGACATATACACTTCTGGTTATTCGTGGTATTACAATTATTATAATAGGGAGAGTTTAGCACTCAATTTAGCATAGCCACTTCTTGATCGATGTGTAACTCAATATTTTCTGAAGTGGTAGCGATGTGACAGTTTTCGCAGCCTAATCTGTCGCTTAGTTTCCAACAATAGCAGCATGAGATGGTGTCCAAATAATAGTCTTATGGCTTTCCTTGCATAGAGATTGTATGGTTTTTAAATTATTCATTTACAAAAATGCAATATCCATCTGTGTGTAACAACAAAATATCAATTTTCTCAACGAATATTATTATGTAGTCGTGATCAAAACCAACAACTTATCTAAAATGAATAAATATTTGTACCATACTGTCATACTGAATTCTGATTTATTTAAACTTGAAATACACGGCACCACAGATAACCCACAGATAGATGAGACACTGATTGTGGCGCCATCTAAAGAGCCTGTCGACTAAACAATTGAGTGATGTTAAAAAGATTTCTGTAATTTTAGGTTTTGGCGGTATATTCAAATTTACTGCATTTTAATTATTTTATTTAAAATAACCATTTATAGTCCATCATTTGACATTCAATTTAACTCATTTAACTCAATAATGATTAGATGTTGAGTTGAATTGAATGAAATTTCAAATGATGGACCATAAATGGTTAATTAAATTGGAAAAAATGAAACAATAATCATATAAACAGTTTATTTATTTTGGTATAAAAATACGCAACACATAATTTCTTTCACAAAGTACTTTTCTTAACAAACAAAATATGTAATGTTAAAACAATGCAATAATTAAAAATAATTTGAGTAACATACATTTTAGATCGGAGTATCATTAGATTTTTAAATGATGTTAAATCAATATTAAAGTAAAAAATTATTTATGATAAGTTTATATTAATTTATTTATTTATTATTATACTCCTGTTACGAAACAGTACACTGGTATAGACCCTAAATCCGACCCTGTCTAAGCCAGGTATGAAAATTAAAATTATGGCGAATACGCAGTGTTTTTATAACTGTTTGGGACTATCTTATCTAAGCATTGTTTTTGTGACCAGACTTATCTAGAAAAGGCCAGAATCAATCATTTGTATGTCTAAGCCGCAGCCCGGAATTTTCTAGTAAGAAAGGCATTAATATAAATAAGGGCCGATCAGCGGAGGAGTTAGTTGATAAAGTGATCTCGAGAAATAAACAAAAATACAGCAAACAGTAAATATAAATTAGTTAAGTGTTCATATAAATTAGTTTAAGTGAATATACTGAGTATATATAAATTAAATGTTAGTGATTAGTTTAGTGTTTAAATAAATTAGTAAGTAGCCATACCGTGTGTTTAAAATTTATCCCACCCGTAATAAAAACTTTTAATAAATGAGAAAAACATTACATTGGTGTCATGTGTGGGGTAATATAAATAAATTGCTACGTAAAAATGGCCAAGAGATTAAGGGATCTGAAAGTGGCGGAATTAAGAGCAGAATTGGAAGATCGTGAGTTGGAAACGTCCGGTACGAAATGTGAATTAGTAGAAAGACTAAAAGTGGCACTGGAAAATGACGGCTTTGATCCAGAAACAGTTTTATTCAATGACGAGGCTTCCACCTTAATCTCGTCAATTTCTGCTAATATTTCTGCTAACATGGACGAGAAGATTTCTGCCATGAAAGAGAACATGGGCGAGAAGATTTCTATTATGAAGAATGATATTTCGACTAACATGGACGAGAAGATTTCGGCTATAAAGAACGATATTTCTACTTTGAAGAACGATATATCTGCCGATATCTTATTAATCAAAAACGACATTGCCACTGACATTGAAAATTAAATTTCGTCTCTAAAATCTGAAATCGAGGATAAAATGTCAACGATGGACGAGAAAATCGAGAATGAAATGTCAACGATGGACGAGAAAATCGAGAATAAAATGTCAACGATGGACGAGAAAATCGAGAATAAGATTACGACGATAAACGAGAAAATCAAGGAGTTAGAGGAAAAGATTGCCGATTCAAGAACGCGAGGCACGCCAGAGGAAGAAAGGAAGACCGAGCAAACGAAACCTTGCAAGCCAGAAACACTACGTAAGTTAGAAGACATTAGCAGTTTCACCCGAGTCAAGGCCCCAACGTTCGATGGAAAAATGTCGTGGACCAATTATGTGAAACAGTTTGAAGCAGCCGCTAGAGTGAATAATTGGTCCGATAAGAGGAAAGCAGTGAACTTAACCATCGCGCTTCGCGGATATGCCTTAGATGTACTCCAGACGATACCTTTGGAAGAAACGGATGACTTCGAGCAGCTGAAGAAGAGGTTGGACATGCGATATGGTCATGAACATTTAGAACATTTGTACCAATGTCAGCTGAAGAACCGAAGGCAGAAACGTGATGAATCCCTTCAAAAATATGAAGTGGACATTGCCCGACTAGTTCGATTTGCTTATCCGGGGAACATGATGGAATGTCTGGGCATCCAGGCCTTTATCGATGGCTTACGTAACCCCGATATGCAGAGGACGCTTCGTTTAGCCCATCCGAAAACATTAGTCGACAGTTGACAGTTGCCCTTGAATCTGAAGCAGCAACGAAGGCTTCAGGATATAACAAAATCAGGACCATCCAAGAAGAAGGTGACGAAGACAGATTTGACCAGTTCGTCAGTTTAATGAAATATATGATGGACCAGAAGCCGAGAAAGATCAGATGCTGGAATTGTGGCGAGCTAGGGCATGTACGTAGCTCATGTAAGCGCCCCAAGACTCCTGCAAACCAAGAACCCCAGTCACAGGAAAACTACAACGAGTCGGCTACGAGGGGGCAGCACCGACCCATGATCGGTCCAACGACCATCTCATACTGATAGCTTCTCTCAGATGTCGCAACGACAGTGTATATGTGGATGGCGAAAAAAATGGCAAGAAATATGCTCTGCTGGTTGACACTGGAGCAACTAGAACCATTATACGACCAGAACTAATAAACTCCAAGAAGAAGCTTTTACCAACGAGACTGCGACTGCGGACCGCCACAGGTGAGAATGCCAACGTTTACGGTGAGACACAAATCCAATTGGGAATTGGCGCAGAAAAGTTCACGCATACGGTAATCGTAGCTGACATTGAAGAAGACGTGATTCTGGGAATGGACGTAATGAATGTACATGGTTTCCAATTAGACTTCAGAAACAGAACCATAAAAGTGGGTTCCGAGGAGGTATTCCTTCATCCATATGAAGGCAGCGCGGTGTTGGCAGCTGTACAGGAAGATACCGTTCTACATGCACGAAGCGAAACCATGATAGTAGCACGGCTACAATGAATCTTGGAGGAAGGTACACCGGTGATGATGGAGCCAAGGAACCACGACGAAGAAGTTGGTAAATGAGTACTAATTGGAAAAGGATTAGTTACGTCGGCGAAAGAAATCCCAGTACGTGTGATAAACGTGAATGATTACCCAGTTACCATGAAGAAGGAAACCGGGATTGGATCCTGCGTACCAGTGACGTCTATAGTTCGCCAAACAACGACCACTGATAATTCTAATGCCAGATTTGATCAGATGTTATCAGTAGCTGGTCAATCTTTGGATCGAGCTGAAAAAAAGCGAAAGAGAGAATTTCTGTTGCAGTATCGAGACTTATTCGTACCAAAAGGAGAAAAGAGTGGCAGAACATCAGCCGTCAAACACAAAATCGATACTGGTAATGCTAAGCCAATTATACGCTCGAAGACTTCCACGAGCGAAGAGAGAGGAAGCTGAAAGAATAATTCGAGAGATGGCAGAAGAAAAAGTAATAGAACCATCTACTAGTCCATGGGTATCTCCAGTAGTGCTCGTCAAGAAAAATGATGGAACTACGAGATTCTGCGTGGATTATCGTCAGCTTAACAACGTGACGAAGAAAGACAGCTATCCTCTGCCTCGAATTGACGATACGCTAGACACTTTGGCCGGCAGCAAACTGTTTTCCACCTTAGACCTGACGTCTGGTTATTGGCAAGTGGAAATGGACCCAGAAGATAAAGAGAAGACTGTTTTTACCACCGGATCTGGATTATGGCAATTCAACGTCATGCCATTCGGGCTCTGTAATGCGCCTGCGACATTTGAAAGACTCATGGAAAATGTCTTGAGAGGGTTGTCTTGGAAGACATGCCTGGTCTATTTGGACGACATCGTAGTACTGGGGAAGATATTTGACGAACATCTGAAGAATTTGGAAGACGTATTCAAACGACTCCAAGCTGCCCAGCTCATGTTAAACCCGAAGAAATGTCAGCTGTTCCAAAATCGAGTCAACTATCTAGGTCATATAGTGAGCAATGAAGGAGTGGCGGTGGATCCAGAGAAAATTGCTTCCATTCAGCAATGGCCGCAACCAACCGACAAACATCAAATTAGGAGTTTCCTTGGACTTTGCACGTATTATAGAAGATTATCAGGAAGTTTGGAAATATTGCCAAGCCTCTAACGCGACTTACAGAAGAGGCAAGAGCTTTCCAATGGGACGAAGACTGTCAAACGGCTTTTGAAACCTTGAAGAGGCATTTAACCTCGGCGCCGATATTAGGATATCCATTACCAGAGGGAGACTTTATTCTTGACACTGACGCAAGCAACGTAGGAATTGGTGGAGTACTCTCACAGATCCAAGGAGGACATGAAAGAGTGCTGGGATATTTCAGTAGAGTCCTCTCCAAACCAGAACGAAACTACTGCGTCACAAGAAGAGAACTTTTGGCGGTAGTGAAGTGCGTGGAATACTTTTACCAGTATCTCTATGGTAGGAAGTTTTTAATCCGGACTGATCATGCAGCACTCAAGTGGTTAATGCAGTTCAAGAATCCCGAGGGCCAGATCGCTAGATGGATTGAACGACATCAAGAGTACGATTTCAACATCCTTGGAAGGTCCATACTTAATCAAGAAAAGGATCAATGATGTTATATATCGCATAAGCAAGATCCCCAACGGAAAAACAAAAGTAGCTCACCAAAACCGACTAGCCTCATTCGAAGGAGACCATTACCTAGAGGAAAGAATAAACCTTATTCAGGATGTGTCTGACCCTACCTTCGATGAATTTATGGGCGCGTATGGACGTACCGAGAAAGCTAGATATGGAGTCTCTTCGGAACAACAACAAGATTTAATCACTCTCCCGGAAGATTATTCACTGGCATACAACATCCCCGCCCGTATCAAGAACGCACGAGGGTTGGCAACCGTCTTTCGAAAGAAGTTCGGGCAATTAGAAAAACTCGAAGACCAGATTCCAGCCCCTGGCAAGACACTGAAACTGAAACATAATTCGCGGTACGTCTTCTACGTGGTAACTAAAGATGAATTTAAAGATCGATCTACCTACCGCGATGTGTGGGAAGCATTTCGTAGCCTCCGAGACCATGTGTTAGAATCCAGCGTGAAGAAACTGGCTATGCCTAAGATAGCGAGTAACCAGTTAGATTGGCGAGTTATCAGGAACATGGTAAAGGTTATCTTCAGGGATACCGGTGTCCAGATATTAATTTGCAGCTACAACCCCCGTTATCAGTATCCGATGCAGACGGTGTAGAAATGGGGCCAGTTGCCGATTCAAACATCAAGTCTCGGCTACACAAATGTTCCAGGAGGAACTTCCATTTAAGGAGGGGGTAATGTTACGAAACAGCACACTGGTATAGACCCTAAATCCGACCCTGTCTAAGCCAGGTATGAAAATTAAAATTATGGCGGATACGCAGTGTTTGTATAACTGTTTGGGACTATCTTATCTAAGCATTGTTTTTGTGACCAGACTTATCTAGAAAAGGCCAGAATCAATTATTTGTGTGTGTCAGCCGCAGCCCGGAATTTTATAGTAAGAGAGGCATTAATATAAATAAGGACCGATCAGCGGAGGAGTTAGTTCATAAAGTGATCTCGATAAATAAACAAAAATACAGCAAACAGTAAATATAAATTAGTTAAGTGTTCATATAAATTAGTTTAAGTGAATATACTGAGTATATATAAATTAAGTGTTAGTGATTAGTTTAGTGTTTAATTAAATTAGTAAGTAGCCATACCGTTTGTTTAAAATTTATCCCACCCGTAATAAAAACTTTTAATAAATAAGAAAAACATTACACTCCTATAAACACGCAGAGCTAGACAAACTACTGGAGTATAACTGCTAACTACTTGATCAAAAAAAGTGTTAGCAATGAGTAGTTAACTACTACTTTGGCAACTTTCTGTGAAAGAAAATATTTGAGTATAATTACTGTGACTGTTAGAAGAAAAGTAATTGAAATATTTTTAAAGGAAAAGTAGTTAACTACTGCCCAGCTCTGTAAATACAAGGTGCAAAGTAATTACATATAAGAGTGCTAAACAGCACTTGTGACTGTACAACATTTAAAATAATATATCTAATATTTCCACTTAAAACTCATCTTTATTTCTTTACTGGAATTATTATATAGGTCTATATCACAAGCCTAAACCTAGTATATTGCATATTTCTACATTCAAAGCATTCGGTTCTTAGGAAGCCATCGCAATAAAGCAGTTTAAGTTACTTTGCAGCTCCTGGCAGTCTATGATTGTTAAAATGTATCTCAAGGGCTCTTAAAAATCTCACCGCCTTGTGGAACTAATTTCTCGTTTCTGGTTGAGCTTCTACAAGTAAACACACAACATAACAACAATAAATAAGTAAACACACAAATATGTCTGAAAATTTATATCAACAAAAGAAAACAAAATGCGCTCACTATTGGAATAATAAGTTTACACATGTTTTTGTACTAAGCCAAAAAATATCAAAAAATGTTTGAATGTTTGAAAACATTTTTTAGTTTTTTCGGAATTCCTTTTTTTGAAGTTTTTGATTTTTTTTGGAATCCTTGATTTTTTTTTGGTTCTTAAATATTTTTTGGATTTATGAACTACTTTTTGATTTATTGTTTTTTTTATTTTTTGCCTTCATTGGATATTTTGGATTTTTGGTTACCGCTAGACCAAATAATTAGACGTAATAGTTCAACAAAAGTTAATACTCACTTTCAATTCCCATAAAATGTCATACCATGGGCAATATTTGAAAATCGGCAAGGGCTCAATACCTTCCATCCCATAGCTGGTAGAGGGAATATAGCTATAACATAAAATAAAACCCAGATTATTATTTTTCCAATGGGTACATTTTAAAATGTCCAAAATTATAGCATGATATATTGAATACAATAAAACTTACAATCAATTTTTGTTAATTTCCTCTCATATGGGAAGGCGACTCAAACTGTCTTAATAACCTCCCTTCGTATTTCTCAAATGTAGAGGAACACTGTTTTTGAAAATGGAGGTGACATATATCCTCCATTGTTTCGTCGTCGACAAATTTAATGACATCGCGCATACGCAGTTATAAAAATCAATAAAATTTGATTACTAATGGACGTTATAGTTTTCGTTAATTTTTTGAATTTTTCTAAATTCACCGATTTTAGTTAGTCGACAGGCTCTATAGATGGCACGGTCTGCAGTGTCCCTAGCCTGTTCGACAGTACGCATTGAATGCGACGTTGCAAGATTCACCAAAAAATCCTTAATATAATATGCGTTCACAGAGATCATGTAGGATTTCTCGAATGTGGTGGACCGTATAGTACTTTGAATATGAATGCTAAAGAACATGTTGCCACCAAGTTGTTGATGTTTTCTGCATGTTGAAGTGCTAGGAATATGCGGAATGTTTCTCCTGTCTAGATACTCCAGTATGTGAACAGCAGATGATTAATGGGAATTCGTTACCGTAATGGAGCAGCCCATCACATTCTCGTTTTCTATGCGCGTGTAGACGTTTTGGTTTGATTTTAAAGTATTCATGTATTATAAATAAGCTTGTTTGACCCTTGGGTTTCAAACATACATACCCGTATATTTATCATTTTCTCAAGAACTTAGTGCAAGCTAGAGACATGGGCTTGAAGAAATCCGGTTCATGCGATTCTGGTAGATTTTAAATTAACAACATAAACTATTACAGTCGGAAGAATACAAAATATCATTATTAATATTTGATGTAGAACGTAAAATTTTTGGAAATACTCATACATACTTCACGTTTTTTGTATTTAGTGAGGGTCATCATTTAATTTTGAGTTGAATAAATGCTCATAACAATTCATATTTTTATTTAGACACTATAAGGTATACCTCCATGATTGATAAGCTATTAGGCACTCGTATTTATTGAGATCTACGATCTCCACGATCAAGTTATCGTTCTTAAATAGCATCATGTAAGTATCACATTACTAATGAGGTAGTGCACCCATTTAAATAACATTTGTTATTAATTTTGTTCTAAACTTCGATATGAAATGCTAATTCTAATTTTCAGCATATATAATCAAAGCTACATAAGTCTCATATATTTAATGCTCTGCAAATTTTATTATACCTAGACCGATTTAAACTGATACAGTTCCAATCGAGTGTGAAACTTCAAAATATAAAGATTTCTGGTACAGTTTGCGATACTGAGAAACATGTGAAAAGTTTAATTTTAGGTTTTATATACAAATTGAATGGATTCATGTACATATGCGAGGTTCATTCAGCAACAATTTGTTGCGACATGTAGTTTATCCAATGTGGAAAATAAAACGTGATTTTATTTGACAATAAGCTTCATATCAATTTAATGCTGAATCTGTTGTGTACAGAGTTTGAAAAGAAACACGATTTTTCCAGTTTCACCCATAGTTAAAATGAATTATAGTGATGATACAAAGAAAAAATTGTGAACCGAAATTATTTTGAAAATTTTAAAAATCATATTTTCATAACTCAACTGCAGAAAGAATGACATGAGGCTCTTAGAAAGTATTTGCAGTTATTTGGACTAAACAGTCTCCGTCATTTATCATTCGCCGCCACTAGATTTCACAAATTTCTCCTAAAATACAATTGCTTCTCAGTTGGTATTTCTCTTATGTCTGTTTTGGAGTTCCCAACTAACACTTCCATACAACAAAATAGAGGTTAACATAGGGTTGAAAACAGTAAATTTTGTCTGTTATGATACGGATCCTCTCTTTAGAAGTAACTGCAACTCCGCATTCATGCTAACGCGAATTCATGTAGAATATTCTACGTTGTAACGATAAACGGTTCGCCGCGAAACAGCGTTTTTTTAAAGCAATTAAAGAAAACTAGCTAATAGATTTTGTACGAGAAAATAATATCTATAAGCTTAAGCATGTTAATAAACTTGATACGGTCGTATTCATTACTATACACTATTTTTCATTCCAAACATCTTTCTCTTCCTTTCCGCATACAGTCTAAGTAATCGAGAACCGAGTTTCCTGCGAAAAATTGTTAGAATTGTGCTAAAAATATGAGCGTTAGCGAAATTTTTTCTGGAGATGAAAACTTCAATTATTAATTAACAATAAACATAAATAAAAAAGGAGGCCTCAGCTTTTTGTTAATAATTCAAAAGCTAGAAGTGACAACGATACTTAGACAAAAGATTCTTAAAGAGGAGAAAATTTCATAAAAAATAGTCGACTCATGGAACTCAAGGTTAATTAGTAATTTCTATTTAATGCGAAAAATAGGGTCCCGCGCGACCGCTAATGCATGGGTGAGTCGAAGCGAGAGAAAATACAACTGAAAAATGATTTTTATCTAGAATAATATTGATTTGAAAATTTGAAGAAATTATTGCAAAATCTAGATACTTTATGGAGTCAAGTCTCGTTGGAGAAAAAAGTTTCCATAAATTTTTCAAGAAAATAAGTTATTGTTATTTAACCAATTTTTTTAGGTAGGAGCTCTGTTTTTCTTAAAATCAATATAAAGTTCAAGCAATAGCTCTAAAAATCCAATTCTTCTTGGAGCCCTACCTACATGGGTACTTAATAAGAATATGCCAAAAAGTTTATAACAATTGTTGATTTTGTTAATTATGAATTTTTATAGTAAACGAAAAGTTAAATATTGAATTATTGATGTAACAAGATTTTATTTCGGTATGTTTTATAATATTTCCGGTTTCATTTCTGATGACAGTATAAGTTAATTTAGGTCAGAAATTTGTTCAACCATTTGTTTGAAAA